>JAUIMM010000834.1:395000-1130000 GCA_031769625.1 Taudactylus pleione
AAAATGACATATGTATATAATACAGTTTTTAGTGTAAAAGAATTTTTGGGCACAATTTTTACGGTAAAAAAAAAAAAAAAAATCACCTTTCAATATGTTTCAGTCATAAGCAATTCAAGCCAGCAGTTAGTTTGAGGTAATGAAAGATTAGCAAACAATTACATAAGATTACATGTAAAACCACATTGTGGTATAAACATATTAAAAGTGTGTTGTGAAACAATTTGCCATTGATGAGAAGTTGTTTATGCGGATTATGTATACCTGCATTCATAAATTAATAGGTTTGTGTAAAATAAATAATACAAATAGTTATTTTGCAACAATGAAGGTTTAGTATAATGGGTTTTCTGTAATAGCACCAAGCCCAAAACTTACTAAAAAATGACATTTAATTTATATGTTTTCCATACTCCGCCATTACAGTCCAGGTTTTAAGGATATCCATGCATGAGCATAGTACCTCAGTCAATATGAATTAGCCATTTGTACTTAAGCTTGAATACCCTTAAAACTTAGACTGTAATGGCGGAGTTTGGGAAACTTTGTGGTAACACAAAGGTTCCGTAGCGCCATACAAAAGGGGAAAAACATACTGTTGAAACTGGATCATTGGCTGAGACAAGATCAGTTTAAAATTGAATCGCGACGCCATTTTGCGAAATGGCCGCCTAAGCGCCATTTTAGATAAACTCACACTTTAGTACATGTGGCGATAATACTATTAACATCATGCGAATGCATCTGTGACCATCGCCATAAGTTACGGCGATTCACCAAAAGCCTATTTCATGACTTTACGTATTATAAAGGATATATTTCAGAAATGGCTTTACAGTATGTCAAAATTGGATTGCATTAGATGAATAGAGCAATTGGCCACGTGACAACTAGCTTGTGTAGATCAGCTTCCTGGATAGTGTCTGTTCTAACTACAGGTGGCCTGGCTCAAATACACACCTTACATTAGCAGGCTTCCTGCAATGAAATGACTTCAAAGACTAGAGTGTTATCTTAGGTCTGTCTCTTGTAGCTGGGCTATTTGCATTCACACAAGAGACTGGGAGAATAAAGAGTTTTTTCTTTTGAAGCCTGGGACAGGTGGGGGCTGCTGACAGAGGGGGCATGTGGAACTACCAGGCTCAGCATGTCACACTGCTAGATGTTCACTTAGCGAGATTTAAGTGCATAATTCCTCATACACACATTAATACGCACAATTGCGCTGTTAACTAGTCGCATACTAGCGAATGCATAGGACTTTGTATGAAACCGCTGTTTTATTAGCTTTATGCGCACGCATCTGCCCCAAGTTAACTAGCGTCCTTATATCAAACCCCGCATACTCACACATTACATATTCACACATAAGGTTTAATAAGCTTTAAAGTATAAGATTTAAGTTGTTTCAGTTAGTAGAAATGCTGTGAAATAAAGATATTTGATAACTAAGGTTTTATACATGCTAAGAAAGCCGTGTTTGGTTTCGTACTGATGCGTACTCTTTCAACAGAATTCCGGTACTATCGGTGTGGAGATCGCATTATGCATTCCCAACTTATGGACCGCAGAGACTGCAAGCAACAAAATGTATATTTTATGAACAACTGTTAGGATGTAGCATGGGGGCGGGAGGGAAAAGACGCCCAGTTGTTAGAGGCTGGGTGAGTCTATTTGAACCAGCCTGTTAAATGCACTGTAACAGATGCTTCTCCCCTGGGAACCAATGATATCAGCAACAAACTTCTCTATTGTCCTGTCTATTCTGGGGGGTATAAACATGTGTGCTCAAACACTGGGTCTTAGTCTTCTTGCTGAATGCTGACGGACGAGGGGTTTCTTGCTGATACCCAACATCTGGACCAGAGGCGCTGCGTATGTATACTATACTTGGGTCTGTATAATTCCTTTGCGCTAAATTGTACACAGATCATAGCGTGTAACTGACTGTACTTTTACTTGAATAATACTTTGTGCTTCGGAACCACATGTTCTGAGTCTGGAGTCTCTATTTATTGTATGACTGCGTACGCAAATTAGCGTCATCCTTAGAGGTTTATAGGAAGGATTTTAGAAGGTACCGGCAGGGGTATATAGAGGTTCAAATATAGATTCCTTACATACAAATTAGCATAAGTACATTAGACAGTTACAGACAAGTTTAGAAATATACATCTATATAATAGTTTCATAAGGTCTGTCCCATTTCCTGAATGCGCACACAGTGGGATTCTGGGCACACGCCCTAACAGCCCCCAATGCAAGAGAGATGGAACAGGCCTAGCGCTGCATGAACCAGCCAGCCACCAAGGGAAAGTATGGAAGTGGGAGCTCCTTATCTACTTTGGGGCTCACTACACCTTTGGTACCTCTATTAATGGTAGTTGTTGCTCTGCGGGTCCTAATCCTAGAGTGTTGGGGTTCAAGCTGAGTTTCTGCTACGGCATCCATTCCAGTTGTTGGGGACTGGGTGCTGGACCTAGGCTCCTCCTTGAGGATTGGTCTGCAGCATCTGTTAGCAGATTCCAGATGGCTACAGACTACCTGAATTTCTCGCTGTTCTGGCCCCTTAGCTCTAGAACACTGGTTCCGATCCCTTATCTCTAGATTAAGTTAAGGGGTTGAGTTCCACTCAATTGGTTCCAGGGGCAGACTGGGAGCCATGAAAGTTTTACTTACCTCTCTGAAGGCATGTGGGTCTCGCCCATGAGTAGACCTCTGATCCTACACCCCTATTCTGCTACAACACATTAGCCCAGTTCACAGGTCATGATTCGGATTTAAAAAACAATCTGCTGCTGGCATCTTTGCATCAGATTTCATAGACATATCTCGGCAGATATGAGCGGTTTTGGTGGCACGTGGGAGCCCTACACAATATTAGCAGGTAGTTTTAATGTTATGGCTTACGTGCAGGGGCGGATTGGCCCTTATCTTTAGCGGGAGAAATCCCGGTGGGCCGATTGGCTTGTGGGGCCGCTTCTCAATTGTGGCCCCGCCCCCCAAATCGCGTCACCCGGCTGTTCTTTATTAGCATAACAGACAGCCCCGCTGCCTATCACTGACAGCTGCCCACGGCCCGCCTGAGAAGAGGCTTTCCTATTAAACCCCACCCGCAATACCTGCGTAAGACGCTGCTACGCAGCGAGGAACAGTGTACTGCTGCACTGGTCAGGCAGCGGCAAGTGGGGTAAGTTGCGGGGCTGGGGACCGCCCAGGCAGCCAGCCCGATTGTCTGCTCTCCACTCTGTCCCCTCCCCAGGCTGTGAAGTTAAAGTTTAATTTCACAGCCTGAGCCTGGGGTGGAGGCAGAGAGGAGAGGAGACAATCGGGCTGGATGCAGAGCCTTTCAATTGCAGGGAGGCGCCAGGCTAGAGAGGCGCTCTCCCCTCCGGCTGGAGCTGATCTAAGTCCTTTCACTGTCGCCGCCTGCCTCTATTCCCGCTGGCCGGATCCTTCCCCTCTCTTCCCTTCCCCTCAGTGGCAGACAGAGCAGCACAACCGCTGCCTGTTGCAGTGGATACGCAGCTGCGCTGCCACCGCCTATCTCCCGCTAACGCTGACAGTCCCCTTCTGTGCAGGACTCAGGAGGTAAGATTGCTACTGGCGGAGAGAGGATGGGGCTGTGCTGTGATTATGTACTGTCTGACCCTGTAATGGCCAGGATGGGGACTGCCATGCAGGTGCAGGCTGGGCTGTTGGGCAGGGTGCTATGTGCTTCCCAGGTTGCACCTGCTTTTAATTTTTTTGGCTAGTATTAAACCAGCCCAATAGAACTTGATGAAGCTATGCCGGGGCCGACATGAGAGGGGAGCAGGTACTCAGGCTGATCAGAAGCATTGCTCACTGCTCAGCAGATAGGAGTGGAGGCGGAGCTGAGCTGTCCTGACTCAGGACAGCCAAAGCACTGATTTAATAACAGCTCTGCCACTGTGTCTTGCTGGCTCCGCCCCCTTCTCAGGGCCGATGCTTCTAGTCTTTAAACTTCCCCACCACAAGTTTCCAGCTTATGTGGGCTTTACTCCTCCTCAGCCGATCTCCAGCCCACAAATAAGCTGCTCATCTTGGCTGCGGATCCTCATGCTCTATGTCCTCCCTCCCTCACGGCCTGCCTCCTCTCCTTGTTTCCTGCCTCCTCTCTTGGCCATACAGTAAGTACTGCCACAGATCACTAGACAGCTTTGATTTCACACTCAGTACCTCCATAGAGCAGAAAGATTTCCTCTGTCTGGCCCCTGCTTTGGTTGGGGATAATGTTATGTTGTGTCCCCTGAGAAATCCACACCTATGGGGCTCTCTTCCCACTGCCTCTACCCATCACCCTCTCTCTCCTGTCTCCTGCAGCCTGTCACTCTCTGCCTCTCCCCGTCATCCTCTCCCATCACCCTCTGCCTCTCTCCTTCACCCTTTGCTTCTCCTCATCACCCGCTCTGTCTCCCTCTGTCACCCACTGCCTCTCCCCAGCATCACCCACTGCCTGTCATCTATTGACTGTCACCCACTGCCTTACCCCAGTGTCACCCACTCCCTCTCCCTGTCTTCCTCTCTGTCACCCTCTACCTCTCCCAGTGTCGCCCACTGCCTTTCACCTATTGACAGTTACCCACTGCCTCACCCCAGTGTCACCCACCTCCTCTCCCTTTTTTTTCTCTTTCACCCTCTACCTCTCCCCAGCTTCACCCACTGCCTTTCTCCTATTAACTGTCACCCACTGCCTCACCCTAGCGTCACCCACTGCCTGACGCATTTGTAGGAGGGTGCACATACAGTCAGGTCCATAAATATTGGAACATTGACAGAATTTTCATATTTTGGCCTCTATTCACCACCACAATGGCTTTGAAATGAAACAAACAAGATGTGCTTTAACTGCAGACTTTCAGATTTACTTTGAGGGTAATTACATCCAAATCAGGTGAACGGTGTAGGAATTACAACGGTTTCTATAAGTGCCTCCCACTTTTTAAGGGGCCAAAAGTAATGGGACAAACTAAACAATCCTAAATCTAACTTTCACTTTTTAATACTTTGTTGCAAATCCTTTGCAGGCAATTACAACCTGAAGTCTGGAACGCATAGACATCACCAGACGCTGGGTTTCATTCCTGGTGATGCTCTGCCAGGCCTCTACTGCAAATGTCTTCAGTTCCAGCTTGTTCTTGGGGCATTTTCCCTTCAGTTTTGTCTTCATCAAGTGAAATGCATGCTCATTCGGATTCAGGTCAGGGGATTGACTTGGCCATTGCATAACATTCCACTTTTTAGCCTTAAACAACTCTTTGGTTGCTTTTGCAGTATGCTTCGGGTCATTGTCCATCTGCACTGTGAAGCGCCGTCCAATGAGTTCTGAAGCATTTGACTGAATATGAGCATATAATATTGCCCGAAACACTTCAGAATTCATTCTGCTGCTTTTGTCAGCAGTCACATTATCAATAAATACAAGGGAACCAGTTCCATTCGCAGCCATACATGCCCATGCCATGACACTACCACCACCATGCTTCACTGATGAGGTGGTATGTTTTGGATCATGAGCAGTTCCTTTCCTTCTCTTCTCTTCCCATCACTCTGGTACAAGTTGATCTTTGTCTCCTCTGTCCATAGGATGTTGTTCCAGAACTGTAATGGCTTTTTTAGATGTTGTTTGGCAAACTCTAATCTGGTCTTCCTGTTTTTGTGGCTCACCAATGGTTTGCATCTTGTGGTGAACCCTCTATATTCACTCTTGTGAAGTCTTCTCTTGATTGTTGACTTTGACACATATACATCTACCTCCTGGAGAGTGTTCTTGATTTGGCCAACTGTTGTGAAGGGGTTTTTCTTCACCAGGGAAATAATTCTTTTGTCATCCACCACAGTTGTTTTCTGTGGTCTTCCGGGTCTTTTGGTGTAGCTGAGCTCTCCGGTGCGTTCTTTCTTTTTAAGAATGTTCCAAACAGTTGATTTGGCCACACCTTATGTTTTTGCTATCTCTCTGATGGGTTTGTTTTGATTTTTCGCCTAATGATGGCTTGCTTCACTGATAGTGACAGCTCTTTGGATCTCATATTGAGAGTCGACAGCAACTGATTCCAAATGCAAATGTCACACCTAGAATCAACTCCAGACCTTTTACCTGCTTAATTGATAATGAAATAACGAGGGAATAGCCCACACCTATCCATGAAATAGCTTTTGAGTTGATAGTCCCATTACTTTTGGTACATATTGAAAATGTTGAAATTCCTATACCGTTCACCTGATTTGGATGTAATTACCCTCAAATTAAATCTGAAAGTCTGCAGTTAATGCACATCTTGTTTGTTTCATTTCAAAACCATTGTGGTGGTGAATAGAGGCCAAAATTTGAAAATTCTGTCAATGTCCCAATATTTATGGACTTGACTGTATATAGTTCATTGAGGGGCGCCGAGCACTGGCCCTGGCTGTGGTACCCTAACCCTCCCACCCCCTAGCCTAACTCTCCCGGGGGGGTGCCTAGCCCTAAGTCCCCCTTGGGTACCCTAAACCTAACCCTCCCCCGCCGCGACTGTCCGCTCGCGGCGCCTGGCATCCCTTCGATCGGGATGCCGGGCGCCTGTCTCCCGGCTTTGGGAAAATGACAGGCGTCTAAATTTTAGATGCCTGTCATTTAATCCTAGCCGGGATTGAGGATTCGGGAAGCCGGCGGTTGGTATTGCGGCTGCCGGCTTCCTAAACGTATCCCGTAGCATGATGTGTGCTATGGATATGCAGCGATATATAGTGTTTATGTATGCCCTGCGGTAGTGAGGAGTGTGCCCTCAAAATGGAGGGGGGTGGGGTAAAGAGAGAGGAGGAGGAAGGATCACACCAAGTGGCAGAGAGAAGCAGTCAGGAAGCCGACGGTCGCAATGCCATCCGGCGGCCTCCCAACTGTCTAATCCCGGCAAGGTACAAATGACAGGCATCTCAACGCCTGTCATTAGGACTACACCGGGAGCCCGACACCCGGCTTACCGATCGAAGGTAAGCCAGGCGTGGACAGCCGTGGGGGGGACAGGCTTAAGTTAGGGGCTCCTGCTTACAGAAAAAATAAAAAAAACATTACTTACCTTAAACCCCGCCCCAACGTCCTCTGCCATCTGGTCCGTCCGGCTGCTCCTCAGAACTATGGGAGACACGTCATGACATCTCTCCCATAGTGTCCGTGGGGAGAGCCAGAAGCTGGAGTTCAGGAGAGAACTCCAGTCTCCGGCTACCGCGGCGCTGCAGGGAAGGAGCTGGGCGCCCGCTGGTAATAAAATCTCAGCGGGCGTCCGGCTTGGAGCCTCCCTGCGGCGCCGGGCTGGAGGACACTGGCGGCGGGTGCAGCAGCACACCCAGTGCATGTGCACCTCCTGCCCCCCCCCCCCAGTTGCGGCCCTGACTTATTATATCTAACCAAAGGGTACTATGAATGCCTGTAATACTTTAATAGTTGTTGCTCATTTTTATTTTTTTGTGTTATTATGTTTTGATTTTTTTTCTATGCACTAGCCCAATCTATGAATTAGAAAATGTTTTACTCTTTCAGAAAATCATTTTTATTTATTTAAACAGTCATATACTGAATAAAAGTGCAGGCAAACTTTCCAAACTAACCATATACCAAGCTGCCACCCACTGCCCATCGCCCTCTACCTCTCCCTTACATCCACTGTCACCCTCTGCCTCTTTGTCACCCTCTGCCTCTCCCAGTCATCTACTCACCATCACTTTCTTCCTTTCACCCACTCTCTGTCACACTCTACCTCCCTCTTTCACCCACTACTTCTGCGTGTCACCCACTTCTTCTCTCTATCACCCTCGGCTTGCCACCTTCTCCCTATCACCCTCTCTGTCTCTCCGTCACCCTCTACCTCTCCCTGTCATTCACTACTTAGTGGCATATTGTAATCTTGGGGTGGGTTGTAGCATATTTTTGTACCAGGGCTTGCAACTGCCCCTAAAAAGTCTAACTGCTGTACCCAGTTGTTTGTTTGAAGTTCTAATTTACCTCTTTTTATGAGTTTAGAAAAAGTGGCTTAGGAGAGGGTATAATGAGCATAATGATGATCTGAGAAGGGGGCTGGGGGGTTATTCTGTACTGAAGGGGGGAAGAAATGTCTGTGGGAGAGGATTGCAGGGAGCTAATTTTGCTAAGGGAAGATGATCTGTCTGAGGGGGAGGGGGATCTGCTGTACTAGGGGGTCAGGGGAGATGATGATCTATCTGGTGATGGGGTTATACTGTACTAGGGAGAGATGATCTGTTTTAGTGAAAGGGGGGTCTGCTGTACTAGGGGCAGATGATCTGTCTGTAGTGTGGGGTATTTATGTGCTAAGAGATGATGATAATCTGTCTGGGGGAGGGGGGCTATTCCGTGCTAGGGATGAAGGATGGTGCTGAGGAGACGCAGGATGATGTCGTTGGGGAGAAGCAGAATGATGGCATTAGAGAGACACAAGGATAGTGCTGGAGAGAAGCAGGGAATGTCGCTGGAAAGACACATAGGGGGTGGGGATGGGCTAGAGACATGCCAGGGCGATGGTGCTGGTGCCACACACAGAGGATGGTAGGACTGCTGGTACTATTAGAAGAAAAGTCTGGGGGACCGTAATCTTCAGTAAGACAACAATTCTAATGAAACCATATTACTAATGTAAATGGTACCAAATGAGCAAATATATTTTATTCATTTAAAATTGTTTGATATGGGAAACCCACATTTGTCCTGCCCCAAAACTTCTGTTACTATCTCTGGTTGCACCTATGTTGCATGATAATGACATTAGTTTTATTGCGACACAAACAGGAGGCGGCTTCCAGCCCATGTGCTCTCCTGCATGAATAGTGAATATCAGCTCAAGACACTGCCTGTCCAGGGAGGATCAATTTCTTCAGAGGTTCCCTCATTGCAGAGAAGTCATATAGGTAAGAAAACACTCAATCATATGCTTGCTGTATATAATTGTTAATGTCTGGAAAGAAGCTGCTCTATTAAAAAATTGTGAATTATACAGAAATAGTAGAGCGCTAGTAATATCAGTTACACCTGATACAATGTAGCAATGTGCTGTGTGTCAAATTAATAAATCATTGTATGTAGCGCAATACCTGCAATAATGTGTTAATACAGTGTTTATAGCTCTTTTGCCGATTTGGGCATTTGAGAAGTCATTAGTGAGGGTTCCGATGTGATGCCAGTGGTTTGCCTCTCAGGTGTGGCAGGGACTCTTATCCACCTCTACCACTGCAAGGTAGGCAGCAATAGGGAGAGGTAGATAAGAGTCCCTGCCACACCGGAGAGGCAAACTACTGGCATCACATCGGCACCCTCACTAATGACTTCTTGCCCAAATTGGCAAAAGAGCTATAAACACTGTATTAACACATTTTTATTGCAGGTATTGCGCTACATACAATGATTTATTAATTTGACGCACAGCACATTGCTACATTGTATCAGGTGTAACTGATATTACTAGCGCTCTACTATTTCTGTATCATATGCTTGCTGTGCTTATTCACTGGAGAGAGGGACTGTGGGCATGCCCATCAGCTCCTGGAGCAGTGGGTATGCCCTCAGCATGACTAAAATGGGGGGAGTGGCTTATGGGCATGGCATTTAACATTAGACCACACCCCTTGCCACAAGGCCACACCCACTTTTCTGGCAGCGCGCCTACGGCGCGCACATAGGGCCACTTCATCAGTTTTTTCCAGGGCCACTTTAAATTCCCAATCCGCCCCAGCTTACGTGTATGTAGTAAAGAGTTTGTTTCCTCATTTCAAGTTAGTAGAATGTTTAAGGAATGTTTAATATTTTATTTATTTTACTCCTGCAGTCATTAATGCAAATGAAGCATTTGCTTTATCATTTGCAGCCTTAAAGATTTCTGGTAATCGAAAAGAATTTCAATTATCTTCCAAGTCAGCAGTGTTCTAGACTTTTGTTTCCTCGAAAATATTTACTTATAGAGGTTATAAACCCAGTGATACAGATATCAAAAGAAAGTCTGATCTGTTTTTAACACAGAAGTTACTTAAATTTAACAAGGTGCCACTAGTAGATATATAATTCAATCGTACAAAGAACAAACTATCTGTAGTGCATTGGCGGTTGTGTACATGCATAGGTCTGTGAATAATCTCGTTCACAGACATACAGTATCAGGTCGACCCTGTAGCACAGCTGATGCTGATTTATCATGTAGATGTGTTGGTGCATCTGCATGTGTGCACGGGTGACCTGCCGACCGCCCAGGCACTGGCAGCAGGGACTGCCGACGCTGACATCACAGCTGGGCAGGCAAATTTAAATGCCCATCCTGTTGTGATGTGTGGCCAGACATATCGAGTGGACGATTGGCAAGCATGTATAGCTTGGTCAGGGTAACGGCCGATAAGTCGGGTGTGTACCCAGCTTTAGAGATGAGGCACTAATCTCCCTTGCTTTCTGTCTCACAGCAGCACTGAGTACTGACACAAAATTCCTGTACATGTCAAATTAGGTTTACAAGCATTTTGGAAGTGCCACTATAGCAGGGAGTATAAAATAGACACCTCTATGCAAGAATATATTTGCAGAAGTCAGTCATTCACTAAAGAGGACTGGCAAAAAATATACAGATTATTAGTAAGAAATAAATATAATATAATATAATATTATATATATATATATATATATATATATATATATATATATATATACACACATATACACACACACACACACATAAAAAGAAAACATGTATTGAATAATAAATCTTCAGTATAGAACTGGATTGTCAACCTATATGAAGAGATTAGATAGATAGATAGATAGATAGATAGATAGATAGATAGATAGATAGATAGATATATCTCTATCTCAATAGAGTCCGGCTCTCCCAGATTGAACAGTGCTAGGCAGGTCGCCCGCACATAATAACTTACAAATGGCAGTGGAGGGTGCAGCACTCCTGGTTCTTCGTAAATGACACGAATGCAGTATACAATATAAAGCAACGTGTCAGTGCCCTTTTATTAAAGCACTGACATCAAGCAGTGCTTTAATAAAAGGGCACTGAAACGTTATTTCATATTGTATACCGCATCCGTGTCGTTTACGAAGAACCAGGAGTGCTGCACCCTCCACTGCGCTATATATATATATATATATATATATATATACACATACACACACACACACACAGTATATACACTGTAATTATATATATATATATATATATATATATATAAATAACCAAACGTCCTGACTGACTGATCAACGCCCGGCCCAAACTCCTGGACCGAGAAACATGAAAATCAGTGGGTATATGCCTTTCATGACGTAGGTACCCACTAAGAAGGGATTTTTCGATATTCGACTTCTAAGGGAGTGAAAATGGCTACAATGTTTCTTCCCCCTGTGCAATGTCCTGACTGACTGACTCATCACAGCATCACACATCAAGCACCAACCAATCAGCTCCTAACTGCCATTTTGAAAACACATGCCTGTAAATTGAGCGGATTGGGTGACACTATCTCTCTCTAAGGGGCATATGCAATTGTCGGCGAAAAGTACCGGACTTTTCGCCTACATCGCTGGTTTTGGGCCCGGAAAAGTATTGTGCGCGCGGCCGCTTTTCTCCCAATTCAATTCCAAAGGACGCGAAAAAGGGATCCGTTGAAACTCAAACAGGCGAAAAGTGCTGTCAGTTTTGGGGAAATCAGCCTGACACCCCCGAAAAGATGCACTGACATGGGGGATCAGTATGGATACACCCAAATAGCCCTGCTGAAGGTATTTGGGGTATTTAAATGGTCTCAATAGGTGCTAATTTATTTGCATAATGGTGAAGAATAGCATTTAGCAATATTTTATCATCAAAATAACTAGTCCCAGCAAATTTGGAGTACCCGAAAATGGGGGGCTAGCATATTTAAAAGTTGTTAAAATTAAGTTTTTAAAATCATGGAAAATCCACCTGCCACAAACACCTGCAAAGTAAAAACACCAGGGGCATACTTGGGGACCCCCCTGGAGTCTATTTCGGTAGTTTTTAAGTTTGTCCCCCAACTTTGCACTTTTTCGCCCCCAAAATGAAAGTACTTTTTTGTGGTGTTCTAAAGGTTTTTTTTTTTTTTTACTTTTTTTGACGCAGTTTACCTTTGGGGGACTGTCCTAATACTGCAGGGGGGGGGGGGTCCCGCAACTTTGCACCCCAAAACTGCACTTTTTTCCGCCTCCATTCAGAGGCGAATCTTTTTCGCCTATCTGAAAGCATTGACTTTCCGCTTAGGCAAAAAGTCATTGCAATTGAATTGGGCGGAACGTCTTCAACTGGCGAAATGACGTCATAGGCGAAAACTTTTCGCCTGCAATTGAATACGGTCCTAAGGCTTAGTATATCTACCCCTATGTCTGCTCTACAAAGTGTGATGTTATAGATCCAAATTTTGAACTCTTGATTCCCCGTAATGTATACTGTTCCTGCTTCAAGAACTTTCAGACAGCCAATAAACGCACATTTAGTAGTAATATTGTAAACATCCATCTATGTTTTGGGAACAGAATCTCTAATGGCAGATGTCTGATTGTAGTATAACTCTTGGCTCGCTTCCGTGGAGAAAGAAAAAACTGTTTCATGTAAAGGTGAAACGCGTCACAAAAATTACTATTTGAAGTAACACTGTAAAGACAGAACTCATAGGGACCAATTTCTGACTGTGCTACAGCTGAAAATGTATCCATCATTTCCAAGGGAGCAAGTCAGGTATTATACCTTTTTTTTTTTTTTTTTTAATCAGGTCTGCATTTATTATATATTCACCTTGTTTCCCCCACTACTAAATTGAGCTACGAAATACTAATGGGTGATTCTCTGTGTGACACATGGGCCATTTACATACATTCAAGTACGTGAACTGTTCCCATACCACAATTATTTTCCTGGTGTGCAAGTCTTAAATACTTTGCTGATAGAAAATATAAAAATTTACCCCAGAAAAACATTCACTACAGTAAACCGTGCCATCTGGAATTTTTTGAAAACTCTGCGTGGAGCACAGGACTCAGACAGTGGTATAGCCCAAGTGTCACACAGAGAATCGCCATAATAATACAGTTATCTCTCTGTAACATGTTGCTTTCACTATGGGGGGGTATCTGCAATATGTGGCTTACAATGGTACAATGTACAATATGTTTGTTAATGGATGTAATTTTCTGCATTATACAGGTAGTAAAGGTAGTTGCAGAGAGTTAAGGTTTTGTCATATATGCAACTGTCCATAAGCCACCATTAGTCATCTCTGTTCTCTTACAATAATACAAAATCGTCATAATATAGAGAACACACCTATACCAAAATGCTATAGGTTCTATAAACACTAATGTTTCATTTGTTAAAGATACTACTCATATGTATAGGAATAATGTACTCAGTACTTTGAAATTAAAGATATTAGACATCACCGGAGAGATCTGGGACATACATAAGTACATGGCTTGCATGTTGTGGCTTTTAATATACTTTTATTGTACAGTAGAGGTTAATTATCTCATATATATATTTCACACCTCAAACTTAGAAAGCAGAACAACACAAATTATTTATTTAACCCCTTTCTTAAAAAACACTAAATTATATTATACACACACATATATATATATATATTTAATTCCAGCACCCTGCACCTGTCACAACCCATGTAGTCCCTCTTTCCTGCCTGGGGTGTCACTCTATGCTCTGGTGCTTCTAGCACATTCAGCTAATGCTACAAACTGATGAGATACAGACCAGAGAGTGCGCAAGTGACCAGCAGTTGCTATTTGCATTAATAAGACCCTTGCCCATACATACATATACATCTTATACTATGATTTACCAGGTGACAAGTATACCCCATTTTAAGGTCGCACAGACTGAAAGAACAGAAGCCAACAATAAAAGCTGTGTTCTACTGTATACATTATTTGTTATATGGGCTTTAGTTAAATTCAGGATAATATTTTAGTCCTGTAGCTGAAAGCTTAAGATGCAAATATTATATTGTTTTTATCTTATAGTTAACAGCTCTCAACTAAAACTCTACAGTTACATTCAAACAGCTATAGCAATACAGGTGATTTTCAGTCTGTGTGATTAAATCTCATAAGATTCATTTGGATTCAAAACACAATACATCTGTATGCTTATTGGATCCATATCCCAAATGAAAGAAGAACACTTTAATGTATGCTCTATTTTAATAAGCATTTCCTGTCAAGATACTCTCCTGAATGTACACTCTACGGTCATCTCAGGGCCGTAACTAGGGGTGTGTCACCAGTGCCGCCCCACAGAGCCCTTGCTTCTGGCTAGCAGGGTGCCTGGAATGGCACCCTGCAACCAGTTTCACTGTAGCAGTGCCGCCCGAGCTTGCCCTGCACCCTGCCGCCTATAAGTACCACTCGGAGTGTACTAAGGATCCTCTGGGCAGTGCTGCACTTCCCGGTGCTGGCGGCCACATCCCTTCTACATAACATCATGAGCTCAGGGGCAGGGCTGGCACAGGGTACTCAGAAGCCCTGTTACAGCACTAGCTCATCCCATCAATTTATATGAAGGATATTACCGCACTACAATGTAATTGAAATTGACTTGAGTAGCAGGAAACATAAAACAGTGAGCGTCAAAACAAGTGATCTCTGTTGTGAAATTGCACAACTAAAGGGGCATATTTACAAGGCAAACAATTTACAAAACCCTACAGATTTTGCCTGTCAGATTTAAATGTGCAATAATACTTAATACAAAACAAGCCTGATTTTGCATTTACTATTATTCCCCTTCTAAATATGTCAGGCAAAATCTGTAAAAAAAATAAAAATAAAAAATAAAAAAATCGAGGGTTTGTAAATCCACTACTTAATAAATATTCCCCTAAAAATTCCAGTAGTAGCCTATTTCTAAGTATGTACAACTATTAACTTAACCACAATTGAATGAGAGCAAATTAGAAAATGATGTATTGTGTTAGTAACGTTTTAAAAACAAAGCATAGTTAAAAGTGTTTCTTATAGACTGAACATTACATTAAGCAGAATAGCTAAAGCAATATTGCATCAGTTCATAAAAGCAACAATCAATGTTGGTTTATTATTCACATTCACTGGAGTAACAACTTGAATTCCCTTAAGTTATATTGGTTTCCGTGATGTACAGTCTTAGCAAAATATTCTATATTATATTAGATTATAATTTGACACATGCAGCACAGGCTTGGGAAAAGTCAATGCTATTTCACCTTCAAGCAGATTTACAAAGTCTTAGCTAATGTAGCAATGCCACATAGTTTACATTTTTTGTTTATCTTGTTTAAATAGAAGTCTCTCAAACATCATGATCATTTTTCTAAACTGTCCTTCAACAAATCATTATCTCTTTTTCAAAATCTCTATGGAAGTTGCACATTCTGGTTACCAGTTGCACAAATACAGGCTCACAGCATGCTATTTGATGTTTGGGTGCGTAATGTGGATTTTACATTGCACAGAGCTCAGAGGGGTGTTTCAAAGCCTTTCTGCTCAATATATCATGTGCCATGTGACTGTGATTACCATGGTTGTCCATGACAATGCATAACCAACAAAGTAAAAATGGTAAAATACCAATATTATTCGTATAGCCTACCAGAGTGATTTCTGGTAAAGGAAATTAAAAAAACATGGGATTGCTGCTTTAAATTGTTAAACATAATACACACCCTGGATGTCCTGTATGCATTTTGGCAAAAGTAAAAGGTGCCCACACACTGGACGATTTTAGGCACGATTAGCACGAAAAAGTGCAAATCGTGCAGCTTCCAGGAACGATAACGATCCGATGTGTGGTCCTGCAGGTCGTTTGTCATATCTACAGATCTTACCTACTGTAGGTAAGCTCTGGCAATCTCCTTAACAGTACACTGGACATCATTAAGGATGCACGAGATAGGTCAGTGTTGGCTAACCTTGACACTCCAGCTGTTATGGAACTACATAACCCAGCATGCACCGCTACAGTTTTGCTATTAGGGCATGCTAAAACTGTGGCAGGGCAGTATATATAGTTCCACAACAGCTGGTGTGTCAAGGTTAGCCAACACTGAGATAGGTAGTTAGTCACATTGCACATATAACGTCTGTCCAGGAGAGCCGGTGAGTTGCCTGGGGAGTTCAAGGGTAATGGTTGACGAAATTGCATCTTTTGCGAGTTGTCCAGTGTGTGGGCACCTTAACAGTGCAGAGTTGACAGGCGGTTTATACACTGGATCATTAGATCAGTTGACTAGGAACCAAAGACACTGTTGTGGCTTGACAAAAATAACAAGTATCACCAGCATTGGAACGATACAAAAAAAACTTCCAATCATTCATGAAAATGGCTTTGTATTGCAAGTGCTTTTAAACAAAACATTGAAAATAATTTATCATTTTTGTCTTAATTAGTAGGTAAAAAAGTCAAAAGCTTAAAAAACAATGTAAACTTATTTTATCCCCATATAGGATTGCTTTTAGAATCAATGTCAATTATTTTACCCCGTACAGGGCTCCTTTTATGGAACACGTCTGTCAGTAGAAAAAAAAAGTGTCGAAATACCAACAATATAAAAGTAGAATGCCAGGTTTTCAATCAAGATCATTATAAAATATACTTCAAAACGATTAATTTTTGGCTAATATAGCGAGGCCACCCCTGCAGTCACCAGATAGTCAATGGGGTCTGCAAAAGGACTACTGATTATTTAATAAAGTTAGACATATTACACAGTCATTAAATATATTTGTAATATGCATGCACATCAAATACCACCAGCTCACCAGTGACATCATGATGCAGTTTGTTTGACGTTTACAGAAAAAAAAATTTTTTATTGAATAAAAGCAGGGTATTTAAATATTTAAAAGTTCATGATTTGCAGTTTGATAACCATAGTCTTAACCCATAACCAGTGCACACAATCTGCCCAAGAATGACAAACAAGCAATTCATTTTCTTACAAGCTTCCCTGGAGTCTCATCCATTAAACCGAAGCAATTGGAATGCCATGTATAAACACTCTGCCATATATCAGGAGATGAGGAGAGCAATACTTCTTTGCAGAAGTTATACCCTCCTCTGACATAGACCTGCTTTTAGGGAATGCACAAAATTAAATATAGATACTATTGCAGCTTACTGCATTGGCAAATGCAAAGCATTATTAATGGCTGACTACAAGCACATTTCTATTTAATTCAACCCCAATAACACAGAGACAGCCTCTCTGATTGCCCGCATCACGACAACAGTATATAAGCCTGGGCGCATTAGATAGTGGGGTGTCTGAAATTATGCCATTTATACTGAAGCCGCCTGGTCCAGTGCAGAAGACAATAATAGTGTGGGTGACACATCAGCAGCAGTGTGATTGCAGCAGAGGCTATGGGTACTGGCAATGCATTACCTGGGCTGGAGCTGGCATGGTCAGTAACGCTGCTGCTGTCCTCTTGCACGTTAGGTATAGGAGCTCTGGGCAAGCTCTCTCGGCAGGAGACGGGTGCCAAATCTCGCGAGATTGTGCAGCTCAGCCGGCTTCTCGCGGTGTTTTGCTGCCAGTACTACATTATACATTCCCAGCATAGTTACAATGTGACAGGCTGGGGGGCACGTTTCCAGGTCTCAGCGCTGCAACTTGGCCAGCTTTTTCACTTATGTTATTTTATTTTTTCAGAGATAGATAGATAGATAGATAGATAGATAGATAGATAGATAGATAGATAGATAGATAGATAGATAGATAGATAGATAGACACACACTGTCAGAGCCTGATTTAGACCTCATCATGAGGCACTAGGTAAAGTACCAGTTTGGGGCCCCCTCCCCCAAATAATCGATAGCATTAAACCTTGGCGTGTGCGCAGTGCGATCACGGTGCGCAGTCTACCGATAATCGCTCAGCCCATAATTATTAACTATACAATTTTAAATCAGATTGCACAACATAAAAACGACATAAATCAATCTATTGTAGTACTATAGAATGATTTATGTCATTTTTATATTGTGCAATCTGATTTAAAATTGAATAGTTAATAATTATGTGCTGATCGATTACAGAGTAATTGAGAATAAGGCTGGCTATGCACTTGCACGATATGGGCTTGATTTGGCCAAATCGGAATGACAAATCAGACATATCATTCAGTGTGTTTGCCCGATTTGTGCACTCCCGCAGTCGCATGCGATATTGTGTCATTGGCTGTGCTACACAGCCAATCACAATATCACATACGGCGCCATACATATTAATGAATCACAGAACAAGTGATCGTTCCGTCGTTCAGTAAATCGTGTAGTGTGTACCGGCAATCATGCGATGCCCAGGGTGAAGGCAATTCTCTTTGAATAGCGGCACGCTTTCCGGTCGCTCAGGTGTGTACCCACCCTAACACAAAACCCTACCTGGCTGGCTACTGTGCTTCCTGGAGATCCGGGACCTTTGAAGCTCTGCCTGTCCCTCTGGCCTCTATGTGCTGCTGGTGTATGGTAGCAAGCCTGGCAATGGCACTGTGCAGAGGCTGATGTGCATGCTGGGGTTGGGCCCTGGGGCGAGCCTGGGCCCAGGGACAAACACAGGATTTTCCTGGGTGGGTTTCTAAATATATAATATATATATATATATATATATATATATATACAGTCAGGTGCATAAATATTGGGACATTGACAGAATTTTCATATTTTGGCCTCTGTTCACCACCACAATGGCTTTGAAATGAAACAAGCAAGATGTGCTTTAACTGCAGACTTTCAGATTTAATTTGAGGGTAATTACATCCAAATCAGGTGAACGGTGTAGGAATTACAACAGTTTCTATATGTGCCTCCCACTTTTTAAGGGGCCAAAAGTAATGGGACAAACTAAACAATCCTAAATCTAACTTTCACTTTTTAATACTGTGTTGCAAATCCTTTGCAGGCAATTACAGCCTGAAGTCTGGAACGCATAGACATCACCAGACGCTGGGTTTCATCCCTGGTGATGCTCTGCCAGGCCTCTACTGCAAATGTCTTCAGTTCCTGCTTGTTCTTGGGGCATTTTCCCTTCAGTTTTTATTATTATTATTATTATAACCAGTTATTTATATAGCGCACACATATTCCGCAGCGCTTTTACAGAGAATATCTTACCATTCACATGTGTCCCTGCCCCAGTGGAGCTTACAATCTATATTCCCTAGCACATGCGCACACACATACACACTATGGTCAATTTTGTGGGGAGTCAATTAACCTACCAGTATATTTTTGGAGTGTGGGAGGAAACCGGAGTACCCGGAGGAAACCCACGCAAGCACAGGGAGAATATACAAACTCCACACAGTTAAGGCCGTAGTGGGAATCGAACCCATGACCTCAGTGCTGTGAGGCAGTAACGCTAACCATTACACCGTCTGTGCTGCCCAGTTTTGTCTTCATCAAGTGAAATGCATGCTCAATCGGATTCAGGTCAGGGGATTGACTTGGCCATTGCATAACATTCCACTTTTTAGCCTTAAAAAACTCTTTGGTTGCTTTTGCAGTATGCTTCGGATCATTGTCCATCTGCACTGTGAAGCGCCGTCCAATGAGTTCTGAAGCATTTGACTGAATATGAGCATATAATATTGCCCGAAACACTTCAGAATTAATTTTGCTGCTTTTGTCAGCAGTCACATCATCAATAAATACAAGGGAACCAGTTCCATTGGCAGCCATACATGCCCATGCCATGACACTACCACCGCCTTGCTTCACTGATGATGTGGTATGTTTTGGATCATGAGCACTTCCTTTCACCAGAGAAATAATTCTTCTGTCATCCACCATAGTTGTTTTCCGTGGTCTTCCGGGTCTTTTGGTGTTGCTGAGCTCTCTGATGCATTCTTTCTTTTTAAGAATGTTCCAAACAGTTGATTTGGCTACACCTAATGTTATTGCTATCTCTCTGATGGGTTTGTTTTGATTTTTCAGCCTAATGATGGCTTGCTTCACTGATAGTGACAGCTCTTTGGATCTCATATTGAGAGTCGACAGCAACTGATTCCAAATGCAAAATTACACCTAGAATCAACTCCAGACCTTTTACCTGCTTAATTGATAATGAAATAACGAGGGAATAGCCCACACCTGTCATGAAATAGCTTTTGAGTTGATAGTCTCATTACTTTTGGTCTCTTAAAAAGTGGGAGGCACATATAGAAACCGTTGTAATTCTTACACCGTTTTGGATGTAATTACCCTCAAATTAAATTTGAAAGTCTGCCGTTAAAGCACATCTTGTTTGTTTAATTTCAAAGCCATTGTGGTGATGAATAGAGGCTAAAATATGAAAATTCTGTCAATGTCCTAATATTTATGCACCTGACTGTATATACAGACATATATATATATATATATATATATATATTTATATATACTGTATATATATATGTATTTTATGTATATTATATATATATATATATATATATACATAATATATAACATACACACTAACACACACATAAACAGTCTACACACATACATATACAAATTAACACATACATATACACTAATATATACACAGTAAACAAACACTAACACATATACACAATAACATAGACACTAACATACATACATACATACATACATACATACATACACTAAAACAGTACACATACATAATATACTTACACTCAATGCAACAGCTGCTACAGGTATAGTACAGGTCGCTAATGTTGCATACTCCTCGCTTCATTAGTAATGCCGTGATTTGCGGGTCTGTGGGGGTGGGGTTTGTTGTATTGGCTCCGCCCATATTGTGGCCAGTGCAGGGGGGAATCAGTGTGTGGTCTGGACTCCGGAGCTAGCTGGGGCTGGGTGGTGGGCCCGGTGACCCTCCTCCTCCCCCCTGCTATGCTCAGTCACTCTGAGTCTGTGGCAGTGCAGGCAGCGAGACTCCCTGGAAATGTAGGCAGGACCGTCACACGGTACTCGCACTGTGCTTCTCTGGGAGCATTTTGACCAGCCAGATTTTTTGGGCCAAAGGGGCCTGTCCACGCCTGGTGGGAAATCTGGCCCTGCAGGCTGCCATTAATTTGGCTTTGGGAATAGCTTCATAAACTGCTTGGCCGCGAGATAGCAATTGCATTCTGATCATGCCAGTATGGGTTGGTTTCACCCACATTGATGTAATGGGTTTGGTATATCTTGTTGACATTCACCATGTCGACACTGACAAAATTTGACATGGTCACAATGTGGACAAGCAATTTTTAGGCTAGCACTAACGCTAACGGCAACTCTAATGCTAACCCTAATACTAATGTCAATATTTTTTCCATGTCCACATTTTGCAGATAGTCCATGTTTAGATGTTGACACTTTAACCATTTTGACATAACATTCAACATTTTGGTGTTGAGATTATGAATGTTGACACAGTGAATGTCGGCAATTTGACTGCATACCGATATACAGTAACAGTGGTAAAACTCAGGGATTAGGAGTCAGTTAATGCAGCTCTGCTTGTAACGAGGCAAATCTACATCTGCCAAAAATGTTCACTTGGCTGCCTACAATAACATTTGTTTCTCAGAAACAAAAAAACAGACATGGCGTAATAAATGAACTTTGATTGATTTGATTTTTTGCATTTTTTTTGCCAACAATGCACTGTCCACAAGAAATACCCTAGAGAGAAACAGATGAGAGCATTTTAACCACTCATACCCCTTTCAGACAATACTGAGATTCCCGGGTTATTGGCCTACCTTGGCCAAAATTCCCAGGTCTTGCGTATGTCTAAAAGGCACCTACTCGGGAGTACGTTCCCGTGCAGTGTCGGACTGGGGCATGAAGGGCCCACCGGGGGAATGCAGTGATAGGGGCCCATACTTAGGGGTGTGGCCAGCCTACAGAGGGGGTCTGGGCCCCTTTAAATATATACATGTATATAGTAAATACTGTTAGTGAATGCATGATCATGTACAATATTAAAAGCAGCAGTGCATTGTAGAAAATACACAATAGTCCTGTCCAGTATAATTCAAGTGCACAGTCTGGAACCTGATCCCTAAAGAAGGGGATGGGCCCTCAGGCACTGGGGCCCACCGGGGGTTTCCCCTGTACCCCTGTGGGCCAGTTCCACCCTGTTCCCGTGTAGCCACCTCTGCAATTGACCAGGGTATTTCCCGGGACTTAAGTCCCAGGAAGACAGCCTTGCTCTGGTCTGAATGTTGCAACCTGGGATTTTACTCCTGGGCTGCACCTAGCAGCTTCTGATTGGCTGTCTACAGAGAGAGTGTGTGCCGGAACGGAGTGTGTGCGCTGGCACAGGGTGCAGAGATACCAGCAGGCAATGTAGGGTGACCCGCACTGTGTAATGCACAGTTACCGAGTATTAGCGGTGATACCGGGCTTATGGCTGGGTGATCGTGGGGTGTCTGGTGCAGGAGCCCGGTGCAGAGTGCCCACGGGCTGTTTGGGGTCTGTGCCCGTGGAGTGCAGAGTGCCCGCAGGGTGCCTGGTGCAGGATGCCTGTAGGCTGCAGTGCGGAGTGAATCATGCGTGACTTTAACACTGAAAAATCCTGCTTATGTCTGAAAGGGGCCGACTGGGAATTTCCCAGGTCTTAGGTGTAGTGTGAAAGGGGGTCACAGGAGAAATTCCTGCGTCATATGTCTGAAAGTGGTATCAGTAACATCACTGTACAAAATATTGTAAACAGGTGTATGACAGTGTCTTTATGTATCGCTACATTAGCCGTATACTGTACTAGCATTTTGTCAACTGAAAGGACAGTTCCTCTTTAAATACATCTAATCTGATTATAACTCTTTTTAATCTCTTATACTGTAAATCTAAAATATACCATATTTCCTCTTTTCAGTTCCCTTAGTCACATTTACCACAAGAAATATTGTATTTCATTGACGTGTGTGCATGAATATACAGTCAATTCTACATCTTCCTCTATGACACAGATGTCAAAATGCTAGTTCAGTGTTTGTTCCTATATTTACCATCAGTATTACTATAACATTAGATTGTAACATTGTATTTATGTATTTTTTTATTGTATATTACAGAAGCATAGGTGAGTCTACATATAGGCAAGTCCAATTATAAAATATAATAAAAAAAAAAATTTGACCATATTTTCCTAATAAATTTGCCCAATTATGGGCCTGTTTCAGAGATGTAGGCTATTGCCACCGCAGCTACGATCCCGTACGCAGCCGTTTTGCGAAAATAAGCAAATGTCGCAGCTGCCGAGATTTGTATTGGGACTCACCAGGGTTTTCGCAGATCCAATCATCTGTGTACAAAGGTTGCAGCATCTGTCTCACATCATTCGATATTAGCAGTCCTGAGTAACTCTATGGTCTTGTAGAATGGTTGCCATGTTTACTGCGTATAGGCTCACAGAAGCAGGATGTGGTACACCACCGAAAGGGTGGTGACGCACCTGCATTTTTATCCGAGACTCCCTGTTACCACCCCAAACACTCCCTGACTGTAAATCAAACTGTGAATAAATACTCACTGCAAGTAAAGGCCCCCCATACATCAGCAATCTGAAAACCACAATTGAACAATTTGAAGATTTATTGCCCGATCTTAGGATTTCCCAATCGAGCAATCTGCGCCCATACACTACAGATCTTTTTCAGTGATTTGCAGATCGATTGCAGCAAACACAGATCTGGAAATCTTGATAGGCCCATCATTTTCATGGTAACGGTCTGCAAATCTGCTAATCATGGCCATACACTAGCAATCTACAGCCCCAATCCATCTGTGAATTCCAACATGTTGGACAATCTGATTAAACAATTCCAATCACTTTTTGGTTGCAATCTACGATCTGTGAAGCCCATACATTGCAGATTTCTATACACAATCGATTGCAAATTGCACGATTGCTGCAATCCATCTCTGATGTATGGGGGCCTTTACTTTGATAATGTGCTTTAATGCATGCGCAATGTGACTCAAGGCCCCCCTACATCAGCAATCTGAAAACCACAATTGAACAATTTGAAGATTTATTGCCCGATCTTAGGATTTCCCAATTGAGCAATCTGCACCCATACACTACAGATCTTTTTCAGTGATTTGCAGATCGATTGCAGCAAAAACAGATCTGGCAATCTTGAAAGGCCCATCATTTTGCTAGAAATGGTCTGCAAATCTGCTGATCATGGCCATACACTAGCAATCTATAGCCCCAATCGATCTGTGAAATCCAACATGTTGGACAATCTGATTAAACAATTCCACTCACTTTTTGGTTGCAATCTACGATCTGTGAAGCCCATACATTGCAGATTTTTATACACAATCGATTGCAAATTGCACGATTGCTGCAATCCATCTCTGATGTATGGGGGCCTTTACTTTGATAATGTGCTTTAATGCATGCGCAATGTGACTCAAGGCCCCCCTACATCAGCAATCTGAAAACCACAATTGAACAATTTGAAGATTTATTGCCCGATCTTAGGATTTCCCAATTGAGCAATCTGCACCCATACACTACAGATCTTTTTCAGTGATTTGCAGATCGATTGCAGCAAAAACAGATCTGGCAATCTTGAAAGGCCCATCATTTTGCTAGAAATGGTCTGCAAATCTGCTGATCATGGCCATACACTAGCAATCTATAGCCCCAATCGATCTGTGAAATCCAACATGTTGGACAATCTGATTAAACAATTCCAATCACTTTTTGGTTGCAATCTGCGATCTGTGAAGCCCATACATTGCAGATTTTTATACACAATCGATTGCAAATTGCACGATTGCTGCAATCCATCTCTGATGTATGGGGGCCTTAAATCAAGCCCTATTATTTAATTTAAAAAAAGCTATTCCCCAATTAGCATAACTGTCTTTTTTGGGTTTCTATATATACATGATGTGCCTTAGTGCTCCGTCAGAAGGAGATGTGTCCATTATTGATCAAGGGTTTTTTTATCAACCAAAAACTTACTGAAAGGATTTTCCCAAGGACTTCCCCTAATCTCCTACTTTACAGGCTTAATAGACATACAGTAGATGCACGCAATGGCGATTACGGACACAGATCGAGCGATTGTTTGCCAGTGCGCATGTGGATAAGTCACATTGTGCGTGTGCAGCGATCGCATTGTGATTACGGACGAACAGAGGATCCACTCACAAAGTGAGTGACAGGTATTCAGAGTTTGGGTTTGGGAGTGGTAACGGGGGGGGAGGGTGGTCAGAAAAACGCAGGTGTGTCTGACCATTTAAACTAGAGATGTGCGCCGACCCCCGTGTTTTGGTTTTGGATCTCCCCTGGTTTTGGATCTGGATTGGTTTTGCCAAAACCTCACCTCCGTGTTTTGTTTTCATATTTTGGTTTTGGATCTGGATTTATAAAATAAAAAAAACAGCTAAAATCACATAAAATGGGCCTTTTTTGGTCCTACAGTATTATTAACCTCAATAACATTTATTTCCACTTGTTTCCAGCCAATTTTGACCACCTCACAGCTCACAATACTGATTTTTTCATCTAATTATAGGGCCAAAAGGTTGCATCCAGCTTGCTGGCTCAAAACTGATATAATTATTAATAGAGTTGAGGACTGTGCACAGATGATGGTTGGGATACCCTTAAGGATTGAAGAATTGATATTTGATAGTTGGTGCAGCCCCTGGCTGTAAAAATGATAATAAATTAATTAAAAAACAAGTCATTGGTGCAGCCCGTGGCTGTAAAATTGATAATAAATTAATTAAACAACAATTCATTGAGTGCAGCCCCTGGCTGAATAATTAATAAAAAGAAATTCATTGGTACAGCCCCTGGCTGTAAAGTTGATGATAAATTAATTTAAAAACAAATCAATGGTTCCTAAACCAACCATAACATTAATTTAAAATGTCAGGCAGCAATGCCCCAACCAGCACATAATGGAATGGAAAAAGGTGCAAGATGGAATAGTCCTTGGGCCCTCCCACTCACCCTTATGTTGTATACAAAACAGGACAGTTTAACAAACTGATAATTTCAGTGACAAGGACTGCCAATTGTGGCTGTAATGATTGGTTTGTTTGGACCCCCATAAAACAAGCTGCCAATGTGATATGGACATGGAAATGAAAATGATCCCATACACAAACTGGCTTTACATTACTAGTTGTCGTCGTCCTCATCCTCGTCATCCCCATCGGTGTGTACAGCCTCTTCTTCACACAATATTAATTCATCACCGCTGGAATCCATCATAGGTGCCTCTGTAATTTTTTCATGTAATTGTTAGTAGAGGTCTTCCTCGTGGAATTTGTAATTCATTTTTATGAACATCATCTTTTCCACATTTTGAGGAAGTAACCTCCTACGGCGATCACTGACAAGGTTGCCAGCTGCACTGAAAACTCTTTCAGAGTACACACTGGAGGGTGGGCAACTTAAGTAATGCAAAGCCAGTTTGTGTATGGGACTCCAAATTGCCTCTTTTTCCTGCCAGTACTGAAAGGGACCATCTGACTTGCCTATTAGGATGTTATCTCTGAAATAGTCCTCCACCTTTCCGTGAATGGAGACCGTATCACACATAGTCATGGTAGAAGACATGTCACTAGTAGGCAGTTCTCTCAGGCCCGACCAGATGTCATTTTTTGGTGAACGTTCTGCATGACCAGTAGGCATTCTGTAAGGAAAATTTCATGGCAGCTGCAGAAACTGAAGGAGGAGATGATGGCATTTCACGTGCGGCTGCAGCTGACAATTTATTTACCAACATCTATTTGCACAGTTTTAGATTTCGGTGTGTTGGAAAAAACTCACAAGGTAGGACTTAAACCTAGGATCCAGAATGGTCGCCAAAATATATTTTTCAGATTTCAATAGATTGATGACTCTTGGATCCTGGTGAAGTGAATCAAGGGCTTGATCCACCAGTACGACATACTTTGCGCAATTGCTCTGTTTCACCTCCTCCTTCAGTTTCTCCAGCTGTTTTTGCAAAAGTCTGATTAGGGAAATTACCTGACTCAAGTTGGCAGTGTCTGAACTAACTTCACGTGTGGGAAGTTCAAAGGGTTTGAGAACCTTGCACAACACGGAAATTATTCTCCACTGCGCTTGAGTAAGGTGCATTCCCACGCCAAGGCCTATGTCATAGTCCATTGTATAGCCCTGGATGGCATTTTGCTGTTCCTCCATCCGCTGAAGCATATAGAGGGTAGAATTCCACCGAGTTACTACCTCTTGCTTCAGCTAATGGCAGGACAAATTTAACAGTACCTGCTGGTCATGCAATCTTCGACAAGAGGTCGCCGAATGTCTAAAATGTCCGGATATTTTGCGGGCCACAGAGAGCATCTCCTGCATGCCCCTGTCATTTTTTAAAAAATGTTGCACCACCAAATTAATTGTGTGAGCAAAACATGGGACGTGTTGGAATTCGCCCAGATGTAATGCTCTTACAATATTGGTGGCATTGTCCGAAATCACAAATCCTGAGAAGAGTCCAAGTGGGGTAATCCATTTAGCAATGATTTCCCAGAGTTTTTCTAAGAGGTTCTCAGCGGTATGCCTCTTAGTGAAACCAGTTATACAAAGAGTAGCCTGCCTCTGTATCAGCTGTCTTTTGGTAGATGTTGCTGCTGCTGCTGCTGTTGCTGTTGTAGGCAATGCACCTACCCAGTGGGCTGTCACAGTCATGTAATCCTTAGTTTGCCCTGTCCCACTTGTCCACATATCAGTAGTCAAGTGGACAGTGGGTACAACGGCATTTCTGAGGACATGAATAAGGTTTTTTTTAATGTCCTTGTATAGATTTGAAATTGCTGTTCTAGCGAAGTGGAATCTAGAAGGGATCTGGTAGCGAGGACACATGACCTCAATCAACTGTTGAAACCCCACTGCAGTAATGGCGGATACTGGGCGCACATCTAATACCAGCATAGCTGTAATGGCGTAAGTAATCTGCTGTGCAAATGGGTGATTGCTGTCATACTTGTTTGCCCTTGCAAACGATTGCTTGACAGTTAATTGTTTTTTGGAGGATACACAACAAGTAGTCTTCCTCCTGGTCCCCTTCTGGGATGAAGATCCACTCACAGCAACAGCAGCAGCAACAGGCGTAGTCATCAAGGATCCTTCTGAGGAATCACAGATAGGAAAGGAGTCAATCATGCTTCGAATACCAACATTGGATGCAGCAGGACTACTCCCGATGACGAATGAGGATGTTGATGATGCAGGTGTTGGAGATCGAAGGCGCTTGGATCTCACAGAGAGGGAGCAGGTAGGCGACACTGGACTTGTTACGTTTTGAGTTTTGAAACTTGGCAACGTACACTTTGATATTTGATGAATGCACTCCAAGTGACGTAACAAGGAGGAGGTTCCTAGGTGGTTTAGGTCCCTCCCTCTACTCACTCCTGCATGGCAACGGTCACATATGGCTTGACAACTGTTGTCTTGATCAGGGTGGAAATAATTCCACACGTGAGAAGTAGATTTTTTTGTCTTTTGTCTCGGCATGACAACAATGGGCTTTTGCTTTTCAATCCATGGGCAACAGCTGTTGCCTTACTTACACAAAGGACATCCTCGGCATCAACATCCTCCTCACCAACATCTTCATCATCAACATCCTCATCATCCTTAACGCCTTCAACTATAAAAATATCCTCCTCCTCCTCCATGTGCAATTCCACAGAAACATTCTCAATGACTACGTCTGCAAGATGTTGACTGCCCATCCCCACATTTACAGAGGGCACACAAATGTTGGAACATGGAGGATCCTCCAGTACACTAGTATTTAGGTCTGGCTCACACTTGGCAACCGCGGACACACTTGCACTCTCCTCGGGGATTTGTGATTTCGATTTCTCAGGGCACACAGTTGTTTTTTCCGAAGGGCTGTCAGAATCAGCAGTCTTATTAAAAAGAAAGACCAAGGCCTTATCCTTTCCTTGCCACTTCATGTAGTGAAGGGCATATTGCCAAATTTTTGTTTATCTAAAGGCACATTTCCTTTAAAAAAAAATTCTTAACTTCAGTACAAGTAGCTTTACCATATCGATGGTGTGACTTAAGCCCTGGGGCCTTCATAGAGGACGAGGAAGTTGACGGCCTAGCACTGCTGGCGGCAGCTACAACATGTGGTACTTAGCCTTGCTCTCCTGTCACGTGACAGCCCTCCATATTTTCTGCGGTCTTGAAGAAGTGTCACAAGCACCAATAGTGTAGCCAAGGTGCGGTTACAAAATTCACACACGTGAAGTCGTGCACACACACAAAAATATTAGACAAAAAAAAGACAATTGATTTTTCTTTTTTTTCAGCTCCAGAACTTGAGCCCAGAGCACCGATTGATCACAACTGGAGTCGGGCAGTACTAGGTAGCAACTTGCGTTGCTGGCTGGATCTTGTGCGGTCAAGCCTAACACACACGCGCACACACAGACAGTAAAAGATAAAAAAAAGACAATTGATTTTTATTTTTTTTCAGCTCCAGAACTTGAGCCCAGAGCACTGATTTATCACGACTGGAGTCGGGCAGCACTAGGTTGCAACTTGCGTTGCTGGCTGGATCTTGTGCGCTTAAGCCTAACATGCACGCACACACAGAAATATGTTCCAATGAATGCCACGATTTGCAGAGGAAGAAGGCAGTCACAGCTTTAAATGTAAGCATGGATTATTTTACTGTACTTATACAGTATGTATTATAGCATGGCAGCTACCGTGTGGTGCTGTAATTCTATAATGGTATGTGCTGTAGACTGCTCCCCCGACCCTCCCTTGAGATCTAGAAAGGGGTAAGGTGAAGTTTATGCTGCCACATCAGCTACTGCTAGCGTCTGTGCCGTCAGGAAGCTCCGACTCTCAGCCTTTACTGCCGCCCTGCTGTGCCTTCAATGCTACAGCTGCTGCTGGTCCTCATCTGCCGAGTGATTAGGCAGTTCTTATAACGCCACTGACAGCAACACTGCAAGTTGGCTTCAACTGCGCTGCCTTTACTCTGCAGAGCTCCTGGCCGCCGAATTGTAAACAGCACAGCTCAATTGCTGATGGCGGCTTAGGCAACTCAGAGGTGAGCACGGGCAGTGGGGAACCACAGTCTGCCATCCGCAGCTGGGAGCACCCTTATATACCCCTGAGGTACCTGGCCAGCTGTTTCTGCTCAGCTGTACGCATAGGGCATCTAGAATCCCCCCCCCCCTCAGTTAATATGCAGCCATCTTAAGGCACTGCCAGTACCAACTCCTTCCGGTCCTTCTGCATGCCTGCACCCAGGGCAGTTTCTAGGGTTTGAGGCTCCCAGTGCTAGCAGTCAAAATGCGCCCCCCCCCCCCTCGAAGCAGTAATATTGTGGAGTGTGCGTGGCCTCATCGTGAGGGGGTGTGGTATCACAGTAGGGGAGTGTGATCTCGAAAGACCACAGAATGACAGCCACTGTGACTACTAAGCCCAGGGGTGGCAAACCTGTCAGAGGTAAAGCTAAATAAAAGTCAGACAGTATGCGCGCGCCTGTGGCGCGCGCTCAAAAAATGGGGTGGGGCCTAGCTGTCACAAGCCCACGCCGAATTTCTGTGTGCATGCCTTTGGTATGACATTTGCAGAAGTATGACCTTGCATCACACTCGTTTTTAGTGCGTTGGGAGCGAATCCAGCACATTGAAAATACAAGCCAGATCCACATATAATACACTGCAACAAACCACTTCCACATAATATTTTGGAAAAGCCAGAAGCACATAAACTACGTTTTAAAACCACATCCACCTCAAATACATTAAATCCAGAACCACATACAACACATTGAAAAAACAAGATTCACATAATACACACTTCATACCAGCCCCCTCCCTTGCCATTCCATCCCGACAGGTTTCCCCCCCACTGGCTCTCAGGCAAAAGTGCCCATTATGCAGTGCCCCCTGTAGTTGTCCCCATATGCAGTGTCCCCTGTATTTATGCCCCTTATGCAGTGCCCACAGTGGTAGTGCAACTTATGCAGAGCCCACAGTAGTGGTGCCCTTTATGCAGTGCACCCAGTAGTAGTGCCCCCAGGAGTGGTGCCCCCTGTAGTCATGCCCCCAACAGTAATGCCCCCAATAGTAATGGTCCCTGCTGTAGTGCCACAGTAGTAGTGTCCCCAGTTGTATTGCCCGAAATATTAATGCCCCCTGTATTCGTGCCCCCAATAGTAATGCTCCCTTTGTAGTAGTGCCCAAAGTAGTAAAGCCCCAAGTAGTAGTGCCCCCAGTAGTAGTGCCCCTGGGCCCTGAGTAATGCCCCCAGTAGTGGCACCTCCTAAGCAATGCCCCCAGTAGAAGTGCCCCCCGAGTAATGTCCCCAGTAGTAGTGCCCTGGTGCCCCCAGTAGTGGTGTCTCCCCTAGCAGAAGTGCCCCCAGAGTATTGTCCAGGCTGCCTGCACATTAAAAAAAGCACTAATACTTACCTTCAGCCCCGCTCCGGCGTCCGCTCCGCTCGGCTGCTCCTTTGCACTATGGGAAAGACGTCATGACGTCCTCCCATAGTGCACACTGGGGGAGCCGGGAGCCGGAAGCCAGAGGCTCCATCTCTCCGGCTGCTCTGCTCTGCCGGGCGCCCGCTGGTAACTGAATCTCAGCGGGCGCCCGGCAGTTAACAGACTGTTTCTGCTGGGTGGGGCGCCCCGTGCAATTGCACGGGTTGCCTGCCCCTAGAAACGGCCCTGCCTGCACCCTTCCCCAATGTCTGCAGTGCTGAGAATGTTTCCCAGCTGCTGGTAAAAGGTAAATAAACCCCCCCCCACCCCCTAAAACTACCTGGTGCCTGTAGCCGCTGTGAAATGGAAAGTCGCACTGTTTCCGATGTTCAGATGTTGGTGATCCGATGTTCTGATGTCTGGGGAAAAAAAACGATATTTTTACAAGTATAAAAAAAAATGTTTTAAATTAAATCATTTTTGATAAGTTGATATAGATGTTCTTCACCTAATTCACTTAGAAAAAGAAAACTTGACAATTTTTAGAAAAAATTGGCAGTTAAGTGGTTAAAGCGCTGTTATTTTCTGCCAAATGTAGTATCCACCAACAGTAGAAGCTTGTACCCACGTAATCCACTTTGGGCATGGTGGCTTGCTCTGCTTCGTGCGTCACAGGTTACTATTTCTAATAGATGTTTACATGGATACAGATGCGTTTCTAGAGAGGAGAGGGCCCGTGTACAGTCTCCGTCACGGGCCCCCTCCTCTCCGTCCGACGGGCGGCTCGCACTGAGCGGTGTGCGGCCAACGCAGCACTTATAGACTCTGGGCACTAGAGTGTGCCCAGAGCCTATAGCGCATGCGCAGATCACTGGGAAAATGACAGCGGTGGCCATTTTCCCTGTACCGCGCATGCACGAACGACGGGAAAATGGCTGCGGCGGCCCATTTGCACCGCACACCCTGCACCCATAATAAATACGCCCCTGCATGGATAGTAAATTATGGAGTCAGGATACATTTACTGAAGGGGATCTATCCCTAACCAGCACTGACTGCAGCCACCAAGTAGTCCAGTCCAGTTCTTGTGCACAGCAAGGAGCCAGGAAAACTGCAGCTGCTGACGCGGCTCCCTGTTGTACCTCTTAAGCATCTGAAGTCAGCTCAGAATGCTCTATAAATGATGGATGAGGGGTGCTGTGCTGGCCATGTGTGGGGAGATGGGTGCTGCTGCTGAGATCTGTGCTGCTGGGTGAGGGGTGCTGACATGCTGTGTTGGGTGAGGGTGCTGGATGAGGGGTGCTGTGCTGGGTGATGGGTGCTGTGCAGTGACGAGGGCTATGCTGGGATAGGGATGCTGGATGAGGGGTGCTGTGATGGGTGATGGGTGCTGTGCAGTGAGAGGAGAGGGGTGCTGTGAGGGGAGAATGTACCCTATAGAATACCTTCTATGGTGGAGGTATAAGGGACTTTCTCCTAAAACCTGTCCCTTTTTACAAATGTGTTATCTTTGGTGTCCGCAGATAAACACTAAGCTTGGTGGTGGTACTTTCTGCTAGGGGGCAACAGTCAAAATCTTGCCTAGGGCACAAAATTGGTTAGGACCGGCTCTGAAAACAAACATTTCTAAATCCAAGGTTGACTTGTAACCATTTATTTACATGTATATTTCCAAATGCCTTTTGCTTTTCTCCAAACGTTAATGACACAGGGACTGGCTCAGAGATGTACATTAATACGATGTTAACGTAGATCTCCAATGTTTTAAGACCTGCACATGCGCAGGAGCCACACTGTGCATGTGCAGAACTGTGTCTGCGATGTCGCTCAAAGTGCCACAAAAGCTGCAGTATGATTGACAGGCTGCTGGCACTTGTGGTCAGCCCCGTTTTCTAGGCGTGACGAAGGATGCAGCCAGTAGCATCACTAGGGGAGTGCAGGGGGCGTGGATCGCACCGGGTGTCACCCTCTGAGGAGGTGATGCCAAAATGCCGGCCCCTGCTCAGTGACCCGGAGTCGGGCACTGGACTGTGATGTTATTGTGCAGTGCATGGCTCCTCGATCACCGAGGAGCTGGCAGTGCAGGGAGAGTCTCTGGGGGCAGCTCGACATCTTCGGGAGTGCTGGGCACGCCTCCAGAGTGACAAAACAGGGTTGTGCCGTGAGATGACGTTACTTGCCCACAAGGCCCTATCCCTTTTTTGCACACACAGCAGGCAGGCAGCACCCATTCCCTCTCCTCTCCTCCACTTCCCTCACACTCAGCCAAGTTCACAAGCTCCGCCTCCCAGGCTATACAGGAGGAAGAACAGGGAGCTACATGAGCAGGAGCCAGTCAAGGAAAGGGACTTGTTAATGGTGCATCATTGAGATTAATGGGTGCTGGAAGAAGGGGTAGTTGTTTAATGGTTGCTGGGGATCAAGGTATACATTGGTACTGGGCAGGAGGGGTAATGGGTGCTGAGAGTGAATGGATTAAAAGGTTTTGGGTGTGTGTGGGGGGGTTATTGAGTGCTGAGAGTGAATGGATTAATACATGCTGGGTGGGGTGGTGGTGGAGTAATGTGTGCTGTGAGGGGGGTTAATGAGTGCTGGGGGTGAATGGATTAATATGTGCTGGGTGGGAGGAATGTGTGCTGTGAGGGGGGTTAATGAGTGCTGGGGGTGAATGGATTAATATGTGCTGGGTGGGAGGAATGGGTGCTGAGAGGGGTGTTATTGGGTGCTGGGGGTGAATGGATTAATATGTGCTGGGTGGGAGGAATGTGTGCTGTGAGGGGGGGTTAATGAGTGCTTGGGGTGAATGGATTAATATGTGCTGGGTGGGAGGAATGGGTGCTGAGAGGGGTGTTAATGAGTGCTGGGGGTGAATGGATTAATATGTGCTGGGTGGGAGGAATGGGTGCTGAGAGGGGTGTTATTGGGTGCTGGGGGTGAATGGATTAATATGTGCTGGGTCGGAGGAATGGGTGTTGAGAGGGGTGTTATTGGGTGCTGGGAGTGAATGGATTAATATGTGCTGGGTGGGAGGAATGGGTGCTGAGAGGGGTGTTATTGGGTGCTGGGGTGAATGGATTAATATGTGCTGGGTGGGAGGAATGGGTGCTGAGAGGGGTGTTATTGGGTGCCTGGGGTGAATGGATTAATATGTGCTGGGTGGGAGGAATGGGTGCTGAGAGGGGTGTTATTAGGTGCTGGGGGTGAATGGATTAATATGTGCTGGGTGGGAGGAATGGGTGCTGAGAGGGGTGTTATTGGGTGCTGGGGGTGAATGGATTAATATGTGCTGGGTGGGAGGAATGGGTGCTGAGAGGGGTGTTATTGGGTGCAGGGGGTGAATGAATTAATATGTGCTGGATGGGAGGAATGGGTGCTGAGAGGGGTGTTATTGAGTGCTGGGGGTGAATGGAATAATATGTGCTGGGTGGGAGGAATGGGTGCTGAGAGGGCTGTTATTGGGTGCTGGGGGTGAATGAATTAATATGTGCTGGGTGGGAGGAATGGGTGCTGAGAGGGGTGTTATTAGGTGCTGGGGGTGAATGGATTAATATGTGCTGGGTGGGAGGAATGGGTGCTGAGAGGGGTGTTATTGGGTGCTGGGGGTGAATGGATTAATATGTGCTGGGTGGGAGGAATGGGTGCTGAGAGGGGTGTTATTGGGTGCTGGGGGTGAATGAATTAATATGTGCTGGATGGGAGGAATGGGTGCTGAGAGGGGTGTTATTGAGTGCTGGGGGTGAATGGATTAATATGTGCTGGGTGGGAGGAATGGGTGCTGAGAGGGGTGTTATTGGGTGCTGGGGGTGAATGGATTAATATGTGCTGGGTGGGAGGAATGGGTGCTGAGAGGGGTGTTATTGGGTGCTGGGGGTGAATGGATTAATATGTGCTGGGTGGGAGGAATGGGTGCTGAGAGGGGTGTTATTGGGTGCTGGGGGTGAATTAATTAATATGTGCTGGGTGGGAGGAATGGGTGCTGAGAGGGGTGTTATTGAGTGCTGGGGGTGAATGAATTAATATGTGCTGGGTGGGAGGAATGAGTGCTGAGAGGGGTGTTATTGGGTGCTGGGGGTGAATGGATTAATATGTGCTGGGTGGGAGGAATGGGTGCTGAGAGGGGTGTTATTGGGTGCTGGGGGTGAATGGATTAATATGTGCTGGGTGGGAGGAATGGGTGCTGAGAGGGGTGTTATTGGGTGCTGGGGGTGAATGGATTAATATGTGCTGGGTGGGAGGAATGTGCGCTGTGAGGGGGGGTTAATGAGTGCTTGGGGTGAATGGATTAATATGTGCTGGGTGGGAGGAATGGGTGCTGAGAGGGGTGTTAATGAGTGCTGGGGGTGAATGGATTAATATGTGCTGGGTGGGAGGAATGGGTGCTGAGAGGGGTGTTATTGGGTGCTGGGGGTGAATGGATTAATATGTGCTGGGTCGGAGGAATGGGTGTTGAGAGGGGTGTTATTGGGTGCTGGGGGTGAATGGATTAATATGTGATGGGTGGGAGGAATGGGTGCTGAGAGGGGTGTTATTGGGTGCTGGGGTGAATGGATTAATATGTGCTGGGTGGGAGGAATGGGTGCTGAGAGGGGTGTTATTGGGTGCTGGGGGTGAATGAATTAATATGTGCTGGATGGGAGGAATGGGTGCTGAGAGGGGTGTTATTGAGTGCTGGGGGTGAATGGATTAATATGTGCTGGGTGGGAGGAATGGGTGCTGAGAGGGGTGTTATTGGGTGCTGGGGGTGAATGGATTAATATGTGCTGGGTGGGAGGAATGGGTGCTGAGAGGGGTGTTATTAGGTGCTGGGGGTGAATGGATTAATATGTGCTGGGTGGGAGGAATGGGTGCTGAGAGGGGTGTTATTGGGTGCTGGGGGTGAATGGATTAATATGTGCTGGGTGGGAGGAATGGGTGCTGAGAGGGATGTTATTGGGTGCTGGGGGTGAATTAATTAATATGTGCTGGGTGGGAGGAATGGGTGCTGAGAGGTGTGTTATTGAGTGCTGGGGGTGAATGAATTAATATGTGCTGGGTGGGAGGAATGAGTGCTGAGAGGGGTGTTATTGGGTGCTGGGGGTGAATGGATTAATATGTGCTGGGTGGGAGGAATGGGTGCTGAGAGTGGTGTTATTGGGTGCTGGGGGTGAATGGATTAATATGTGCTGGGTGGGAGGAATGTGTGCTGTGAGGGGGGGTTAATGAGTGCTTGGGGTGAATGGATTAATATGTGCTGGGTGGGAGGAATGGGTGCTGAGAGGGGTGTTAATGAGTGCTGGGGGTGAATGGATTAATATGTGCTGGGTGGGAGGAATGGGTGCTGAGAGGGGTGTTATTGGGTGCTTGGGGTGAATGGATTAATATGTGCTGGGTCGGAGGAATGGGTGTTGAGAGGGGTGTTATTGGGTTCTGGGGGTGAATGGATTAATATGTGATGGGTGGGAGGAATGGGTGCTGAGAGGGGTGTTATTGGGTGCTGGGGTGAATGGATTAATATGTGCTGGGTGGGAGGAATGGGTGCTGAGAGGGGTGTTATTGGGTGCTGGGGGTGAATGGATTAATATGTGCTGGGTGGGAGGAATGGGTGCTGAGAGGGGTGTTATTGGGTGCTGGGGGTGAATGGATTAATATGTGCTGGGTGGGAGGAATGGGTGCTGAGAGGGGTGTTATTGAGTGCTGGGGTGAATGGATTAAAGGGTGGGGTGAGAAAATGAGTTCTGAGAGGGGGGTTATTGAGTGCTGAGAGCAAATGGATTAATACTAGGTACTGGGTGGGGGTAGTGGAAATGGATTCATGGGTGCAGGGTGAGATTCAGCGGTGCTGACATAGTGGACAAATGTGTTAATGGGTGCTGTGAGGGTGAATTGATTAATGGATTACAGAGGAATGGGTCAAAGAGTGCTGACTGCTGAGTGTGTGAATTTATTAATGGGTGCTGGGTGGTGGGAGGTTAATTGGCGCTGAGAGGGTGGACAAATTTGTTAATGGGTGCTGGAGTGTGAATTGATAAATGGATTTTTAGAGAGAAACAGGTAAATGACTGCAAGTGGGTGGAAATTTGGTAAATGGGGTTGATGGGGCTGAAAGTGAATAAGCATATTGGGTGCTCTGCTTCTGCAACAAAGTGTAATACAGTACATTTACAGACAGGGGACCAAATGTAATAGGGTGAGAGTTTAGAAAATGTGAGAGTTTAGCAGTAAGCTCTCACACTTTTTAAACACGGCCAATGTAATAGAGTCCGAGAACATGCAAACTCGCCTGTTTTTTGACTCAACAATTTCTCACGATATAAACTCTGATCCAGATGTTTTACCATTTTAAAAATACAACACAACCAATGTAATAGTGTGAGAGTTTACTGCTAAACGCTCACATTTTCTAAACTCTCACCCTATTACATTTGGCCCAGAATGTTCATATAAAAAAATACTCACCCAGTTGTTAGACTTTGGGAAACACATAAGTGTGGTTTTATGTAAATAGCTTGAAAGAGTGTATTGGGGAATTAGGGGCAGTAATGTGATGCTTTGCCTAGCACCGGCCCTTACCGACCCAAGTGACGCTTCACTGGCTTCATCGCATGATTTCACCGCACATCCAGAGTAACCTGAGGGTAACTAAGATGTCCAATGGTCATGCAGTTGATTCGACGGCTGCATCTTTGGACAGAGAATCGGATCAGAGAAGCCGGCATACATAAGACGTCTCCTGCGGCTTTTGAATAATTTGGCACTATGTGAATAGCGTCCATCTCTGAATCAGTCCTCTGTGTATGAGCATTAAATACATCTGCACAAGCAAAGCAAGACCCTGTCACTCATCAGTGCTAAGCTCCATGCCAAATCATGCATTTTGTGCTTAGGACGCTTAGTGCTAAGCAGGTTATAGGCTCAGTATCTGATATTTCTAATACCCTGTAATCAAAGTAAGGTCAAAGTGATACCTGTTTCTTTTACATTTATTATCTTGGTACCACAGGAGCACTACAATGTGGATAAATAGTTTATGGCATGTTTGAATGAAAATGTTTGCATACTCTTTTTATTTTGAAGGCCAGGTTTAAAGTATACTGTAACAAAGTATGGTATACGTTAGAGCTACTCTACACTTCTGTATAAGTCAATGTTTTGATAATCACAAGTAGGAAATTCACATATCTGCAGATAATGAAGAATAATCTCCATACAGTTAATTTCATCTTTGATCACCTTTTAATGATGCACCTGGAAATGAGGGCTTGATTCAGGGGTAGACTCAGTGTCCATTTCGGTCACAAGAGGCCAATATTTTCAATCTGCGCATGCATCCGAGTCGCATTGCGCATGTTTCCCGATGGTTACCGCAGGGGAACGTAGAATGAATCTGGACACATAGAGAGACAATTTTAGTGTCCATTCCTGGGTGGTAACAGGGGGTGGCTAACAGGACGTGGCCGTGTGTGTGCCAGTGACTGAGTCTTTAATCACAGTTACACTCATGGTTGCCGATATTCTGGCTGCCCCTTCCAGGAGGGAGCAGTCAGATCGGCATGGAAGGGGGCGTGGCCAGCACAAGAAGGCGATTGCGTCATTTTAGCCCTGCCCCCGATACACAATGACGATATTACAGGCATTGTGAAGCGGGGCGGGACCAAAATTATGCAATTCATTGTGAATCGCGTCACCCCCCCAATACACACTGTGGGGGTTTCTCAGGTTACCGCGGGGGGGTCGGAGGAGACGGCGGCCGCCGGGAGGCTTGCCTGCCTTTCCAGGGGGCCGGGAGCGGCACTCGATTTTCGGAAGGGTAGGGGTATGGTTACACTGCCACCGGCAGCCATGTTACGACGGACATTCTGAGCAACCATAAGGCTGCTCTAATGTCCGATGGTGCAACAGATGTGCATCTGATGGTGTGACTTACTACACGAAGCAGCGGATTTGCGAAGTAGCAAATGGGCGTCTCTGTACGAATCCCATCGGCTGCAGCACTTGTATAAAGACGCACTTGCACTGCGTAATAAGACACAATCACAGCTGCATTACTGTCCACCTCTGAATCAGGCTTCCATCTCTGAGGTGCAGTGCTTCTCAAACGAGTTCAAACACACTGACTGCCAGCAATAATGAAGCCTCACCTACAGAAAAATATGTTATTGAAATATGTCAAATGAAACAGATCCACCCATCTGGAAATACTTAGTGCTGCCTATTTCATGCACAAATGCATTTATAATAACTTGTTTGAAAAAATTATTTGCAGTCTTATTACACCCAAAAGAAGCATTTTATTGTTAGGGCCCTATTTATCAATGTTATTTTAATAAATTGAGATGGAGATGGCTTTGGGCAGGGTTTTCTCACAAGGGGCTCTATTTATCAACATTATTTTTACTAAAATAACGTGAAAAAGGGTGTTTTCACACCCTTTTCACATTATTTTAGTATCACCTATAGTTATTACAGGGCAATTGGAGTAGAATTCGTAAACTTCCCCCTAAGTATCACTTATTTTTAGTAAAGCAGATCGCATTTCCCATAATTGTAATGGGAAATGTGATCCGACCAGAGTTACTAAAAATAAAATGTATAAAAATACCTAGGAAAGCCCTGTGATAATAACACCACCTGGAGGTGGCGTTATCCAGGGTCTCCCCCGGTTACCGGCCTCCTGCCCTGCTCTAACGGGGAGAGCAGAGCCGGGAGCTGTGTGGTCTAAACAGACCGCAAGCTGATTACTGTAAAAAAAGGGGAAAAAAAATAGTAAAAAAAAAAATTCACTTACCGACTCCAGGGACCGGTGATCGGGCCTCCGGTGATGACTCCCCTCCAGTCAGCTGGTCTCCCACAGTGCACTGCGGCCCGGTCATCAGGTGATCGGGCCCCAGTGCAGTATGGGAGATCACCTGACCGGTGGAATGGAGAACATCACCGGAGGCCCGGAGCATGCAGGTAAGTGCTATTAAGGGAGGGGGGGTCCGTGATCGCGGGGGTGGGGCTTAGCGCCGGGAGTCGGGGCTTAGCGCCAGGGGGGGAAGCAGCGGCGACCGGTCGGCGCATGCGCGGGCACTTAATCACAGTATTTTTTGCGAAAATACTGTGATAAGGCTCCGAAGGGGATTTGCAGGGACAGAGCTTTATCGCAAGCTCTGTCCCTGTAAGGGATTTGTAGTAAATCCCTGTGATATTGCCTGAATTCGCAATGCGAATTCACTCGGTAATATCACACTACAATCCGCATTCAATATGCGGATTGTAGTAAATAGAGCCCAAGCTCTCTCCCTGTGAGTGAATGTTAATACATTCTGGTGATATTTCCTAAATTCGCAATGTCAATTTAGGTGAAATTATCACACTACAACTGCATTTGAAATAGCAAATAGGGGCCTTAGGGCTCTATTTATTATCATTATTTTTACTAAAATAAAGTGAAAAAGGGTGTTTTCACACCCTCTTCATAGTATTTTAGTTTCACCTAAAGTTACTACAGGGCAATTGGAGTAGAATTCATAAAATTCTACTGCAACCCCTAAGTATCACTTATTTTTAGTAATCAGATCGCATTTCCCATAATTGTAATGGGAAATGAGATCTGTGTACAAGTTACTAAATATAAATTGTGAAAAAAATATCTGGGGAGGCCCTGTGATAATAACGCCACCTGGAGGTGGCGTTATCCAGGGTCTCCCTTGGTTTCCGGACTCCTGCTCCGCTCTAACATACAGAGCAGAGCCCAGCCGGCCCCAGTGATCAGCTGTGTGGTCTAAACAGGGACCGGAGTTCGGGGCTCCGGTGATGTCCTCCCTCCAGTCAGCTGGTCTCCCATACTGCACTGCGGCCCGGTCATCAGGTGATCGGGTCCCAGTGCAGTATGGGATGTTAGCTGACCGGAGCCATGGAGGACATCACCGGAGCCCGGATCGTGCAGGTAAGTGCAATTAAGAGAGGGGGGTTCACGAGGGGGGGGTGTGGGGTTTCCGCGATCGTGGGGGCGGGGCTTAGCGCCAGGGGGGATAGCAGCGGCGGCCAGTCGGCACATGCGCGGGCACTTGTCACAGTATTTTTTGCAAAAATACTGTGAAAAGGCTGCAGAGGGGATTCGCAGGGACAGAGCTTTATTGCAAGTTATGTCCCTGCAAGGGATTTTTAGTAAATCCCTGTGGTATTGCCTGAATTTGCAATGCGAATTCAGTCGGTAATATCATACTACAATCTGCATTCCCAATGCGGATTGTAGTAAATAGAGCCCTTAGAGTGGCTATAAAAATATTCATGCACTTTGACATTTTTATGAGCAACTCAAAAAAAGACAGTAATATCAATATATCAAGAGCATATATAATAAATACAATTTACGAGGCATTAAATATCCTCCAGGGAACTGTCCATCATAAAGAAATGGAGTAAATATGACACAGGTTCAGACTAGCCTAGCAGGGGGCAGGATAAATTCCTGATGGGGTACCCTGTTTCAGATTTCTGCTCACTACCGGTGTGTGGGGGGAGGGGTTGGGGGGTTGTCGGGCTGGCCCATATTATGCTTCACTGAGCAGTGGGTCACCTGGCCCTGGAGGTCATGTCCAACCCTGTCTGCTTGCCAGACCATTTTATTTGTTAATTTCTTTGCTGACTCTGGGCCTGATTCACTATGGATCGATATTCTGCTTATATGCACACAATGCAGTTGCTAATATCAGCGGTGGTATGTAAATGTTTGCATTCACATTGCGATCGCAGCCTGACATAAGGACGCCCATTTCCCTTACTCACATTCGTATATCTACATAGAGAAACAATCGGTAACATCGAGTAACATCGGACAGTTAATGAAGCCAGGGCTGCCATCAGAAATGGTGGGGCCCGGTACTGACAAAGTACACAGGCCCCCCCCCACACGGGGGGAGGGGATGGATATATATATATATATATATATATATATATATAAATAAAATATGTTGAAAAAATTAGACCCACATAAAAATTCAGAAAAAGCTGACTGGATTGGGGGGGCAGGGTAGGGAGGGCTGGCTGAACTGGGGGTGGGGAGGTCGGTCAGAGATGGCTGGCTGGACTAGGGGGGAGATGCACAGGGCAGGGAGGGCTGTCTGGACTGGGGGGTGGTGCAGGGCAGGGAAGTCTGTCTAAACTAGGAGAGGACAGGGAAGGCTGGCTGGACTAGCTGGGGAGGCTCAAGGAGGAGTGGGGGGACACGGTAGGGAGGGCTGGCTGGAACAGGAGGGGGAGCACAGGGCAAGGTCAGGCACTATATCTGTACCTGGTTTGGGCTTCTTCAGTTGGCAGCCGGAAACAGCGGCGCGCTGACGGCAAGGGCACCACTGTACTGCAAGAACTGTCCACTGTTGCTGCACACATCGGCTGCCGGGCCCGAGCCAATCAAAGCTCGCAGGCTGGCAGCCAAAGCCAGCCCTAGGCATAGACAAACTAAGCAAATGCCTAGGGCATTTGGAATGCCCAGGGGCACCCAAGCCCACCTAGGGCCAGCAGAGGTTTAGAGAAGGCAAGGCCAGGGCAACTGCTGCTGGCTGGGCAGAGACTAATGTATGGCAGTTGCTACTGTCACTGTGCAGCATCCATGATCGGAGCTCAGCTGACAGCTCCATTTGGGCCTGGCAGCAGCAAACAGTGAGCGGGTAGCGGCGGTTTGTGAGGACGGTGCACCTGGACAATGGCTAGTGGTTAGCGCGGGTGCTGTGCTGGGTGAGGGGTGCTGTGCTGGGACAGGGGTGCTGGGTGATGTGTGCTGTGATCTGTGCTGGGTGAGGGGTGTTGGGTGCGCAGCACAATGGGGAAGGGGCCACAGCACAGCACAGTGAGACCATGTCCCTTCTGTGAGGCCACATGCTTTGTCAGGATCCTATGGGGTGGCCCCACCCAAAATCTTGCCTAGGGCACTAATTTGGCTAGGGCCGGCTCTGCCGGCAGCCAATCAGGAGCGGACGCTCCTGATTGGCTGCTGGTCCGGGAGCTTTGATTGGATGGTGCCAGATGCCAGCCAATCAAAGCTCGTGGACGGGTAGCCAATCAGGAGCGGGCGCTCCTGATTGGCTGCCGGTCCGCGAGTTTCGGCTGGCTCGTGGCCGGCACCGTATTTGTGAATGTAATGCATAGAGTGGGACTATCAGGCGTTATATATCTGTATACTCCATGGCTGCCGGTGCAGTACCGCAGCTTCCCGGGCCCCACTCTGTCTATGCTCTCTCCGGGCCCAGGACTCGAGGCCCGGCAGTCCCTCCCTGATGGCGGCCCTGAATGAAGCCCAGACCTTACTTATGTGCAAGCTATGACGCCTCAGGCGGCATCTGATATCGCAGTGGATAATTTATGCATGCCCCTGCAATGGCGTTGAAACGCACTGGCACACCTGCATTTCACTGACCACCCCCCTGTCACACCCCTGAATGGTCACTTCCTGTCAATCAATGTATAGTGATGCTGCGTGCTCACTGTGAACGCAAGCCGATCGTAGTGAAGGGTTCATGCACATGCACTGCGACGCGGACGCATGCACAGTATGCAACAATCGGCCTGAATTTAAATCTTGCTGAATGAGGCCCTCTGTTGGCTTTCTGTGACTCTCCTTCTCCTCCTCTCCAGCTTTCCCTCTCCTCCTCTCCTGCTTTCCCTCTCCTGCTTTCCCTCTCCTCCTCTCCAGCTTTCCCTCTCCTCCTCTCCAGCTTTCCCTCTCCTCCTCTCCTGCTTTCCCTCTCCTCCTCTCCTGCTTTCCCTCTCCTCCTCTCCAGCTTTCCCTCTCTTCCTCTCCAGCTTTCCCTCTCCTCCTCTCCTGCTTTCCCTCTCCTCCTCTCCAGCTTTCCCTCTCCTCCTCTCCACTGTCAGGTCACTGGGTTTTTGTTTAGACGGATCAGGTACTCAAGGGTTGGATTCGGGTTTAGGTGATAGTATAAAGCTAGGTGGTTTGATGCAGTGGCGTCACTAGAGGGGTGCGGGCCACACTGGGTGACACCAAAATAGCAGACCTGCTCATCTATGCTGTGACCGAAGAGGCTAGGGATTACCCCGCTGCACCTGAAGCCCTGGGCATGCCCCTAGGATAAAGAGAATGGGGGTATGACATGCGTTCACAACCCCAAAACGTCATACAACAGGGCATGCAAAAAGAGTCCAGAGATGGGGGTGACTGGGTGAAGAGGCACAATGGATGACCCCAACCCTAGTAACATCACTGGCTTGATGTAGCTCCTCTTCAGAATACGGAGCAGACTGGTGAGTAGTCTTGCAGCCCGGAGAGCAGAGAACTTGAACAGGAATACTTGCTGCATGAAGAGATATTATACACAGGATCAGGCTGGTAAATACAGCAAGCACGGAAACACCAGAGAGCAGGTACTGTAAATAGTTATTATTAGTAAGGACCACACACAGCTGGAGATAGATGGAAGGTATAGGTAGATCTGGCACTTGACTGGAATAGCAGTAAGTTTGTGGTGCTAAGCACACCGCAAGTAGTAAACACTGGTGCTGGATGTATATAACGCTCAGCCTGGAACTTAGGGCCTGATTCAGACCCGCTCGCAAGCGCTATGCACTCGCAAGTGGGTCGATGGCCGGGCAGTGCGCTCCTGTGCTCGCATCCAAAAGGGGCGGCTGTCGATGTTGATCGACAGCTCGCCCCGTTTGGTTGGCGGGTCGGGGGGGTCGCTGGCCAAATGGAGGCGTTCCCCGTTTGGGGGCGGCCCCACTGGCATAAAAAAAAAAAAAGAACGCCTTTCAGACCTGGAAGCTGCCTCCGGCAGCGAGCGGGTCTGAATCAGGGCCCTAGTGCAGTAATTTACCAGCTGGAATCTTAATATAATACAGTATTTGGGTGCAACACACAACCTTGAATGGATGCTGACACTTGCTGTAAGTAGGGCACAGCCTGGAGTGGAGACTGGCACTTCTTATGAGTAGCGCACAGCCTGGAGTAAATACTGGCACTTGCTGCAAGTAGCGAACATCCTGGAGTAGATGCTGCTACTTCCTGTGAGAAGCTGGAGTGGATGCTGGTACTTGCTGTAAGTAGCACACAGTCTGGAGTGGAACAGAGTCAGTGGCTGCAGCTAAACAAACTGCGACAGAGTGGAACAGATGCAGACACACTGGGTGGTATTCAGTTGTTTTCGCGGTCCGGATCTCCCGCCTACAGTGACGGGAGATCGCGGGCCGCTATTCAATTGTTCCTGCTTTTCGCGCTGATCGTGCCCAAAGTGGTCGGGTTTAGCTGTGTAAATCGGCTACCCCCGACCAAAGTGCTGGGCGCGATCGCGAAAAGTGCCATTTGGGCGTCCAAACAGGTCACTTTTCACCCATTTATTTTCATTTCAATGGAGCTCTGGCAGCTGATCGCGCCCCGACAGGAGCAACAATTAAATAGCTCCGTCGGGCGTGAAGGGGGCTGGAAACAATTGAATTCTGCCCACTGAGTCAGGAGCCAGGAAGCAGGTCTCAGGAGAGAAGTTCTGGCAATGGCCTGACTGCCAGATCAGGTTTAAATATGGTGCCCTGGGTCCTCGTAGACTGCACAGGTGAGATGATCAGCTAGCAGCCTCTGGTTGTTTGTAAGTCATCAGGTGATAGCAACCAAAATGGTGGCGCCCACACTTCGCTTGCATGGGAGAAGACTCTGGAGAGACACCAACCACCCAGCTGGTTGGTGACCATGGAACTTATGGATGTATTTGGCGGGAGCACCCTTGGCTGTGAGGCGGCATCACTGAATCAGGTAACATTCACATCCCTTCCTCATCTCTCCTCTCCCTCTACTTCTACTCCTCTATTCTTTCTACTTCCACTCCTCTCCCTCCAATTCCACTCTTCATTGTCACGAATTGGGGTCTTAGCATTCCTTTTAAAATTAGACATTCATTCATTGCTGCCTCAAAACATCACAGGGACGTCTCCCTGTGATTAATTGCTGCACATGTTCATTCACCTGGTTTGCTAATCCTATGGCTAGAGACAGCTCCCCAAGGATAGTTCGCTCTGTATCCTGTATTTGTATCCTCTGTGACTTCATTGCTACTTCTTTGATTCCAGATATTTTCCATCTACGATGAGTATCGCTCACCTGCCGGCATCACAGCATCCACGCTGTTACAGACCAGCTATCCATCTGTTGCTGTGTTATTATCACCTGCCAGCACCACAGCATTCACGCTGAGTTCCATCTGCCGCTGTGTTCCGGTCCTGTCAGCGCCGCAGCTCTCATGCTGCGCACAGACCAGCTACTAACCTGCCACTGTGTCTCCAACACCTGCCAGCATTGCAACGTCCATGCTGCCTATCGTTTTGGAGCTATCCACCACTGTGCTTTGTTACTTGCCTGTCCTGCATTTTCCATACTGCATACAAGTCAGCTTAACCATCGCACCCCAGCCTGCAACCTGTGAACTGTTACCTGCCTATACTGAGTCTGTGTGCTCACCTACGATCTCATTCCATCATACCACTTGGACATTGCATGTTAGTTTTTTATGCTGTTCTACTCTGTGCCGAGCAGCTGTCCAGGTATATAATAATACTATTCTGCTAAGTGGTATTGGTTTCCCTGCACTGTGTGCTGTTGTCTTGGGCTGGTTTTGAGAAGGGTGTTGGTTCCAGGGCTAAGGTTCAGTGTGAGGTAAACAGCCTGTGCACTGAGGTGTTCAGTAGCTGTATTACTTATCCTAACTCTCAGTTTCTGAGTGTCACGCCTGAGGGTTGGTTTGTGTTGGAACAGGCGTGGGAGGCTATAGAGGAGATTAGAGAGGCGTGAATGAATTTAGGTTGCTAGAGCCAGGACTTTCTCATGTATTGATGTGAGGAGGTAGAGATACGGCAGTGGATGATGGGCCTGAAATCGAGAACAGAATAGAATGTCTTTATTGAACAGCAAGTTGGAATGGGACTGGATATATAATACTGAAGGAATGGGCAGAATCGGATTGGGACCGATTATGCTGGATTGAGAGCTGGATCGGTTTGAGACCGATGTTCAGTAGCGCACACAGGGGAGGTTTCTGAGTACCCAGAAACCCCCCCCTGACAAAAGGGAGAGCATGCACCACCATGTTATTAAGCCACACCTCCTCGTGGCAAAATGGCGCGATTCGCGAGTCAATGGGGAGGAGGTTGGAGCCAATATGACACAATATAATTTGAATTGCATAATTTGGCTCCGCCCCCTCCCAAATTGACCCACGAATCGCGCCATTTTGCCGCAAGGGTGGGGTTTATTGACATGGTGTCTGGTCCCGTCTCCATCTCCAACCTGCAGCATGGTAAGAGTGTGTACGTGTGTGTGTGTGTGTAATGTATGTCAGTGTGTGTATATATGTGTATGTGTGTGTGTATATATATATATATATATATAATATATATATATATATATTACTAGAAACCTCCCCTTAAAAGCCCTGCGTTTGCCCCTGATGTTGATGAATTAACTTGATGGATTGAATCCGATATTGATGAATTGCTGAATTTGATTGGTTTGGGACCGATGTTGATGAATTGAAGAACTTAATTGATATGAGTCCGATGTTGATTAATTTGATCGGTATGGGACCGATGTGGATGAATCGAAGAACTTAATTGATATGAGTCCGATGTTGGTGAATTGAAGAACTTAATTGATATAAGTCCGATGTTGATTAATTTGATCGGTATGGGACCGATGTTGATGAATCGAAGAACTTAATTGATATGAGTCCGATGTTGGTGAATTGACGAACTTGATTGTTTGGGACCGATGTTGGAGGTATCGGCTGGAACTAATGGACACAGGTCCTGATTCAGCAAGGAATGCAAGTGAGAGAACACACGCACTCGGCCAATGTTTTCGCACTGCACATGCGTATGCATCAGCTGCGCAAACTAGCCAGTGCAAATGGGTAAGGGTATGCAGACTACACGCAGTGTGTACGCAGAACCTTCCGATATTGATTGACAGGAAGTGCCGTTTGTGCTGGGAAGACACGCTGTGAACAAGGGGCTGCTGAGAGCGATCTCCATGCTCAGTGACAGGACACTGAGCCTGATTCAGCAAGGATCGCTATTCTGCTAATACACAAGCAATGCAGCTGCTAATATCAGCGGTGGTATGCAAATGTTTGCATTCACATTGCAATCGCAGCCTAACATAAGGACGCCCACTTCCCCTTACTCACATTCGTACACTTTGGCAACATAGCGAAATAATCTGTAACATTGAGTAACATCAGACCCATTCGCACAGTTATGGCAGGTCAAACCTTACTCAGGAATTGCTAACTTCAGTGCATGCAGTATCACAGTGGATAATGTATGCACGCCCCTGCAACACCGTTGAAATGCACTGGCACGTCTGCCTTCGCCCGACCACCCCCCCATCACCACCCACAAATGGCACTTCCTGTCAATCTCTCTGCGATGGGTCTGCATCACCACTGTGATTGCAGTCCTGATAACAGCATCTGTTTCGCGCACGCTCACTGCGATGCATGCGTAGTGCGAAATAATCGGCCGATTGCATGCGTATTAGCAACTGCAATCCTTGCTGAATCAGGCCCACTGAGCAGATGGTGCTAGAGCAGCACAGACAGACCAAAGCACCAGGCGGAAACTATGTGGTTCCAGAATTGACGGAGGTTTCTCAACCAATGCAGTATCCATTTCGAATTACCTTACAACCCACGAATTTCCCCACTGAAAAATCAAGACTGCTTACATTTACCTCCTGACAGGTCAGACCTTTTCCTGGGCTTCACCATTGTGGGAGAGGTCAGATCCTATACTAACGGACATTTCTGATCTGTTTTGAGTGACAGAATTTGCCGTTTGTGGGTGGTAACGGGGGAAGGTGCTTGAAAACGGGGGAGTGGTTGTGCGAACGCAGGTGTGCCCAACGGTCAAAAGGGAGTTTAATGGGAGTGCATAATTAGCAAAGGAGCGTCATCGATCACGTCACTTGGTTGTCTTTTAGCCTGAACTGCTCGCAGTGATTACGGGAGGTAATTCCTACCTCAAGCGCTGCGAGCAGTTCAGATGCCGTTCGATGTTCCCGATTAATCTAATAAAAACAGGAGATGACGTAATTTGCGAATGGCCAAGGGGCGTCTTGAAAAAATAGCGAGCGCATTTAGCGGACGCTCGCACAGACATAGATGCGTCCTAACACCGCAAAGAGCGAGCGCTCAATTTAAATATCCGGACCCTTTTTGAAAGCGAGCGGCCGCAAATAGCGTCCGGGTCTGAATCAGGCCCATTATCCTCTGAACTATTTTGGAATAATGAAGCTTTAGTAGCAGTTTTCTGGCAAGGCCTATCTGATCGAGTTAAGGATGAACTTGCATCCAGAGAATTACCCGCTAACCTGGACGACCTAATTACCATTTGTAATTGTGTGGACATCAGATTCAGAGAGAGACAGAAAAATCAAACAGAAACTCCTACAGTTCAATCCACTTCTCAGAAAATAAATCAATGTCACCTCCTGTAGATGAACCCATGCAACTTGGCAGGGCTCGTCTTCCCATGAAGGAACGTGAACAGCGTATTAAGTAGTTATTATGTCTTTACTGTGCAGCTTCTGATCATTCATTGAAGAATTGCTCCCATAAGTCGGAAAATGCCCCTCCTAAATAATGATGGAGAGATTAATCTAGGAGTGTCTCTTCGCTCTCCAAAAAACAAAGAGTGCGTTATAGCTGTTCAAGTGAGATACCAACTTTTATCACAGCCTTGGTGGATTCCAGAGCTGCCGAAAAGTTTATGTCCGCTGAACTGGCTAAAGAGCTCTCTATACCTGTACAGGAATTACCCGTCTGTTGGCTGTAGATGGTAGCCGGATTCCTGGAGGTCATGTTAAATACCATACTGTTCCTGTGACTGTGTTTGTTGGAGTTTTACTTTCAGAGACTATAGCCTTGCTAGTGATTCCTCAAATTACTAGTCCAATTGTTCTGAGTTATACGTGGTTGCATTATGATAACCCACACATCGACTGATCATATCCACGCATTCTGTCCTGTGATCCCAACTGTGCAAAATCCTGTCTCTAATCATTGTTACCACATCATTCCACTTCTGAAGATGGATTTTCTGGATTGCCTGGTCCCTACAGACAGTTCATAGACATCTTCAGTAAAAAAGCAGCAGAGACTTTGCCATATCACAGGCTGTGGGACTATCCAATTGATCTAATTCCTGGGAAGATTCCTCCTCATGGCCGGGTCTACCCATTAACTGTTCCTGAGAACCAAGCCATGTCCGATTACATTAAAGAAAATTTGGATTTATCCATCCTTCTTCATCTCCACCTGGGGCGGGGTTCTTTTTTGTAAATAAAAAGATGGAGTACTGCGCCCGGGTATTGACTGTCGAGGTCTTAATGTGATAACTGTGAAAAACAGGTACCCCCTGCCACTTATAACAGAATTATATGACAGAGTCAAAGGAGCCATGGTCTTTTCCAAATTGGATCTCTGGGGAGCATACAATCTGATATGTATCCGACAAGGTGATGAATGGAAGACTGCATTCAATACCAGAGTCGGTCACTATGCGTACCTTGTGATGCCATTCAGTCTAAGTAATGCATCTGCAGTTTTTTAGAACTTTGTGAATGACAGTTTTTGTGATTTGTTGTACAAAACTGTTGTAGTATATATCGACGATATATTATTTTTTTCTTATGACAGTCAAAGTCATCTTTGCCATGTGAAGGAGGTGCTTAAGAGACTCCATCATAATCAGTTGTATTGCAAAATGTAGACATGCACCTCTGAAACCACCTCCATTTCATTCCTGGGATATATTATTTCTGGTACCAGTCTGGCCATGGATCCTGAGAAAGTGCAAACCATTCTGAATTGGCCACAGCCATCTACTTTACGAGCAAACAATGTTCTTTGGGGTTCGTTAACTACTACTGAAAATTTATTCGAGGCTTCCTCACGGTTGATGCACCCATCACAGTATTAACCAAAAAAGGGGCCAAACCTGCTAAATGGCCTGAAGAAGCTCAATTGGCCTTCCATCAGTTGAAAAAAGCTTTAATTTCAGCTCCTATCCTGAAACAGCCTGAGATTGACAGTCCTTTTCTTCCAGGCCAGATGGGCATTGCTTTTCTCTCGTTTTGACCGAGTTACATTCCTCCAAGAAAATAAAAACTGTAAGGCTGATGCTCTATCACGGTCCATGATGGATGAAGAGACTTCTGAACCTACAGAACCACAGCCCATACTCAATCCTATGAGTATTGCAGTCAGTAAACCAGACGACACTCCTCCTTTAGGTAAACCTTTTGTGGCTGAAACAACTAACAAACAGTTGTTATGGTGGGCTGATTGCTCGAAAATTTGGTGGACATGCCGGAGTACATAAAACTTATGCTTTTATTTCCAGAAGTCATTGTTGGCCCTCACTTCTTCAAGATGTTCAACAATTTCTATCCGCTTGTGCCATTTGTGGTAAACACAAAAGTTGTAGACTGGGTTCAGCTGGGGAACTTCTGGCTCTACCAGTACCACATAAACCATTGATTCACATCTCTATGGATTTTATCACTGGTTTAGCCAACTCTGATGGTTTCACTACTATTAAGGTAGTGGTAGATAGATTTTCCAAAATGGCACATTTCATTCCTCTTTGTGGTCTTCCATCTGCTCCCAGTTCTTACACAATTATTCATCAAAGAAATTAGCAAATTGCATGGATGTCCTGAGGATATCATATCAGACAGAGGTGTTCAATTTGTGGCTAAATTCTGGTGTTCATGTATGCAAGTGAAACTCAACTTCTCATCTGCGTACCATCCTCAGTCTAATGGACAAACTGAGCGAATTAATCAGGATCTAGAGACTTTTCTTCGTATGTTACTTTCCTCTTCAAAGGATGACTGGGTCCAATTACTACCTTGGGATACTCAGCATTATCACGAATCCTCATCTTCTACTCCGTTCTATACAGTTTTTGGTCTGCATCCCAGAGTGCCATTGTTTACACCACTTCCAGCAGATACAGTTCCGGCCTCAGGACGATTTGTCAGAAATGTTGCTGATAATTGGCGTCGTGTGAGTGAGGCTTTGTTTAAAGGGCCCCATACACTGTGCTATATGCACCTTGCAATGTGGCAGCCAATCTGACAGCTGACATATCGGGCGGTCCCCACACACGGAGCGATCCGCTTCCCAACTGCCCGATATGCCGGCACCCCCCCCCCCCCCTCACCCCCAGCATAGCGCTGCATGGGATCATACATCGCATCAACAGATCTCTTGTGCAGCATGTAATATCTGGAGGAGCGATGTATGATCCCACTGGAGCGAGCACTGGTCAATTCATACCCACACATGGAACGATATAGCAGTGATATCGTTCCAGTCCATCATATCGGATGCTATATTGCACCATGTATGGGGACCTTAAGTCTTCCAAACATTACAAGATTCAAGCTCACAAAAGGCACAGAATTATTCCCAGCATGAAAGTTGGAGACAAAGTTTGGTTATCCACCCGTAACCTTAGTCTAAGAGTACCCACCATGAAATTTGCACCTCAATTCATCGGTCCGTTTCCTGTCATTCAAGTCATAAATCCTGTTACCTACAAACTATGATTACCTGCATATTTCAGAATACTGAACTCATTTCATGTCTCTCTGCTTAAGCCTTTGATTTTGAATCGATTTTATTCTCCAAGATTGATTACTCCTGCTGTCCAGACTGGTCAGGGTGAAGAGTATAAGGTAAAAGAGATTGTTGATTCCCGCTTCTGATGTTCATGCACCAAATCTAATCAAGAAGTGTCATCTCAAGTATCCTGCTAAGGCCGTCCTAAGTGTCCGGTGGCCATTCATGAAAGGGGGGTACGGTCACAAATCGGGGTCTTACTGTAGCATTCCTTTTAAAATCAGACATTCATTCATTGCTGTCTCAAAACATCTGTGATTAATTGCTGCACTTGTATGCTTACCTGGTCTGCTAATCCAGTGGCTAGAGACCACTCCTTATTTAACCACTTAACTGATGAATTCTTGTCATGAAAACCACACAGAAATTGTAGGTTTTTTTTTTATTTAATTAAGTTTAAAAAGTATTTTTGAAAAACTATTTAAATATTTTCATGATGTTTTGCATCTCCCCCCCAACTCCCCTGTCCATATGCCCCCTTGTAATTTAACGGTCCACCCCCCCATCAAAATTAGCCCCCCCAGCATCAAAAGATCCCCAGCAATAACAACCCCCACCCACCCTAGGTATATTAGATACCTGTGGCACAGCCCCCACCCTCACCCCCAGGGAAAATGGGTGCCCAATTTAGGCCCCCCTTCCTCCCCATATGTCACTATATATATGTTAAAATAAAATCTTTAGATAACCCCACCCTCGCCAGCCAAAATATTTTTTACTGGCCTGCATAAGCCCCCCTCTACCCCCCCCCAGAGCCAAAGATGCCACCCCCATTACCCCCCCCAGATCTAGCCCCACTCCCTCACATTTGCAGAGTGCAGTGGGGCAGGGGGGACCGATCATCAGTCCCCCCTGCTGCGGCTGATTTCTGCACACAGAGACTGGTGCTCGGAGGGGAACTATGGGCCTGATTCAGAGCCAGTCGCTATTTGCGCTCGCTCGTCCAGAAAATAGGGGTGGCTATTCAAATGAACCGTTCGCTGTTTGCGGTCTGTTCACGCCTCTAGGTCTGAACGAGCGAACAAAACTTGCGGTCCTTTTTTGGGAAACTACGCCCCCGGCCGCTCGCATCCTACGTCATGTCCGCTATTTATTAGATTAATCGAGTACATCGAACAGGGTATGAGCTGCTCGCTATTCTTGTGGTTGGTTTTTGCTACCACAATTTTGCGAGCAGTTCTGGCTATAAAAAAACCCAGTGACGTGGTCAATGACGCTGCTGTTTTAAATATGCACACCCATAAAACGCCCGTTTTGACCTTTAAGCACGCCTGCGATCGGATCTCCACTCCCCGTTTTCAAGCACCTTCCCCTGTTACTACCCACATACACCTCATCCTGTCACTCAAATTAGCAGGCATTCGCTATTTTGCGAGCACATGAATTTCGGCCGCACTGACTGTTTCGCACATGCGTATAACGATCCGCACGCATGCGCAGTTGGGCAAACATCGCTCGGAGCGAACGAGCTGCCGCTTACGAGTGGCTCTGAATCAGGCCCTATGTTCCTCTTCAAACACTTGTACTGACGGCGCATGTGTCCCAGAGCGCCGCTCACACAGCATTCTGGGACGCAATACTGGCAGTGATGTCAGCGGTCACAGACTGCCGCATTACTTCAGGGGGTCTGGGGAGACAGAGGAACTCAGTATACATGTGTGTGTGTTTGTATGTATATATATATATATATATATACAGTATATATACAAACATATATATATATATACACACACACATACATATGTGTGTATATATATATATATATATATATATATATACAAAATGTATGTGTATGTATATATTCACACATACATATGTATATGTGTGTGGAACGCTGCCCGATCAGCAGTGCCAGCAGTGATCGGGGCACATGGGGGACAGAGGCGGAGCTGAGGCTGGAAAGGGGGCGGGTGCGCTGCAGGCTGCCCTTGTACTTGCTACTTACTAGTGTGATCACTGTCAGCGGGCAGCCGCAGCGGGAGGGTGTCCTGCTGGCTGTCCGGTACATAGCAGTAGTTGCTACTGCTTCAGTGATCACTAGCGGGATCACTGTCAGCCGGACAACAGGAGCCGAAGGGGGTTATGCCGGCTGCCCGATCACAGCTGGCCACAATGATTGGGACACAGGGCACAGCAGCAGACGCTGTTTCTAACACATGGCAGCAGCGGTGGGAGGGGGTTGCACCCGGGTCGCGATCACTGTGGCCAGCAGTGATCGGGACATGCAGGAGAGGGAGCGGCTGTTGTAGAGAGACCGGGAGGTCCCTCTGGTATAGGCGGCTGTGGGACGATTAGTTTCCCGCAGCCACCTAGTGGGCTTTTCTGACTGGTCGTATTAGATACGACCATGTCAGGGAAAGCCCAGTCTGGTGTGGTCGTATCTGATACGACCATGCCAGGCAAGTGGTTAAACCAGTTCATGTGTGCAACCCATTGCCTGAACAAGGTGTTCCTACCCTGGATAGTTCAAGGCTCCTGGTTTACTCTGTATCCTGTATCATGTACTCTGTGATTTCATTGCTACTGCATTAAATCCAGCTATTTACCATCTTCGATAAGTATCGCTCACCTGCCGGCATCACAGCATCCACGCTGTTACAGACCAGCTATCCATCTGTTGCTGTGTTATTATCACCTGCCAGCACCGCAGCATTCACACTGTCCTCCTGAGTTCCATCTGCCGGTGTGTTCCGGTCCTGTCAGCGCCGCAGCTCTCACGCTGTGCACAGACCAGCTACTCACCTGCCACTGTGTCTCCAACACCCGCCAGCATTGCAGCGTCCACGCTGCCTACCATCTTGAGACCCATTCACCGCTGTGCTCTGTTACTTGCCTGTCCTGCAGTTCCCATACTGCATACAAGTCAGCTAAACCATCGCAACCCAGCCTGCAAGTATACCACTTCCATTTACCTGTGAACTGTTACCTGCCTATATTGAGTCTGTGTGCTCACCTGCGATCTCATTCCATCATACCACTGGGACATTTCATGTTACTTCTTTATGCTGTTCCCTCTATGTGCCCAGCGGCTGTCCAGGTATATAGTAATAATTTTCTGCAAAGTGGTATTGGTTTCCCTGCACTGTGTGCTGTTGTTTTGGGTTGGTTTAGACAAGGGTGTTGGTTCCAGGGGCTAGGGTTCAGTGTGAGGTATACAGCCTGTGCACTGAGGTGTTCAGTAGCTGTATTACTTATCCTAACTCTCAGTTTCTGAGTTCCTCACTGGTTCCATTTCCAGGTCTTGCATTAGAGCTGTACCAGGGTTGCAACTATCCTAAATTGTATTATGTAAACATAAGACTCTGATTCCTGGCCTGAGTTCTGGGTTCCTATCTACCAGTACTATGCTATTATGAGTTCCGGGGTCACCCGTGTCGCTGGAGCATATCCCTGGGCTGGTTGGCCTCCTGAGGTCACTAGGCAGGGGGTTTCCCAGTGGCCTGGGTAATCGCCTCGGTTCCAGTATAGCATCCTTGCATATAACAAGTCCATAGTTCCTACACTAGCAATAGTGTAAGAACTCCTGTTCATACTCATGAGCCTGAGTTTGTATCAAGCGATCTCATTTCACATGCACGACTGCCAGACTCAAGGGTCCCGAGCTAGATCTGCAAAATAATCAGACCGTCACACTCATCTCTCCTCTCTCTCTATTTACACTCCTCATCTCTCCTTTTTCTCTACTTTCACTCCACTCCTCTTCTCTTACTGTACTTCCACTCCTCTCAACATCTCTCCTTTCCACATATCTCCCTCCACTTCCACTCCTATCCTCTACTTCCACTCCTCTACTCTCCCTCCACCCCTCTTTTCTCCACATCTCTCCCTCTACTTCCACTCCTCTACTCTCCCTCCACTTCTACTCCTCTACTCTCTCTCCACCCCTCTTTTCTCCACATCTCTCCCTCTACTTCCACTCCTCTCCTCTCTTCCTCTGCTTTCTCTACATATATCCCTCTACTTCCACTCCTCCAATCCAGCACCGCCAGGTCACCAGTTGGCTCCAATGAAGAGATGAGTGGGTTGAGTTGGGGGGCGTGGCTGTCTGCTGGTCTGGCTGTCTGAAAGCGTGGTTGCACCACACACCCCTAAAGAAATCCCTGCCAATGATTGTAGATATTGTCTATGCAAACAGACATTGGAAAAGTAGAAAACTTGTATCCATAAATTATAAGCTATTGAACACATCTATTACCTATGTACAGGTATTATGATGCTCCTGGTTTGCCATATACATACAGAACCTCACCCCTTCCCAATCCACGGACAGTACCCTCCTTCCCAGGTATCTTCTGTCCTCGCCCTTTTTTTGGGCAACGTTTAGTCCACTGATCCAATCCCACAGAAGAGCTACTATAGCACAAATTCCTAAAAGAGTTAATGCTGGCTATAAGAGAAAGAAAACAGGACAGATAAATAAAGAACAATGGGTCTGATTCACTACGGATCGCAATATAGCATGCACACGCAGTTCAACTTCGATAGTATGCTAATCTATAGCGATTGCAATGCCGCTGCACCACTACATAAGGATGCCCACATCACCTACACGCATCCGTAATGATTAGCAAGACTGCGAAAACATCGGTACAATCGAGTACCATCAGACCCATACGCACAGTTAAGGCAGGTCAGACCTCACTCAGGAATTGCTTACTTCAGTGCACGCTATGAAGCCTTTAGGCTGCGTAAGGCATCGCAGTGGATAATTTATGCACGCCCCTGCAACTGCGTTGAAACGCACTTGCATACCTGCGTTCGATCCACCACCACCCCATCACCACCTACAAACGGCACTTCTGTCATTCACTCTGCGGTGGATCTGAGTTGCCACTGTGATCGCAGTCCCAATCACAGTGGCCTGTATGCGCAGTGCGATGCATACGCATGCACAGAATGCTACAATCGGCCGATTGCGTGCTTATTAGCAACTGTGATCATTGCTGAATCAGGCCCAATATATAAAGGACCAACGTGTATATATGTATTAGATGGGAGGAATTGGTGGTCCGTCCACCCATGGAGTAATGTAATGAAAATAAATAATACATGTTATTTATAAATCACATCTTTATTTCGCTACAATTATTTTCGGTCAAAAGTAAGGATTAATATACCTGACAGAAATTACCATATTTAATACTTGTTTTAAAATGAAAATGAGTGATGTATAGTTTTTTCTTGTGACAACATCACTATTTAAATATATAGAAGTCTCTTTTTTATTTTTAATACATGTTATCATTAAAGGTTATGTTTTAAATTCTCTATAATAAGAGTGCCCCGAAAATATATTTTTTTCTTCTGTCTATCCTGTTTCTGTACAGGAGACATTTTTTTTTGTATTAAAGAAAGGTGTCAGGATTAATAAAAATGATTGATGATAAAAAAAAGAAAGGTGTCAGAACACACAGTGCATCACAGCTTTCTGTGTATAGGGATACAAAGCCGCAGATCGGTCGGAGTTATTATGCTGACCCCTGTCCACCACCGAAAGTACCCACAATGGGCAAGTGAGTGTTAGAACTGAACCATGGAGCAATTGAAGAAGATGGATCACAGTTTCTTTTTCATCATATGAATGGCTGGGTGAGTGTGGGTCGTTAACCTGGCAAAGAGATGGCACCAGGATGCACTATGGGAAGAAGGCAATCCGGCAGAGGCAATATTCTACTGGGAAACCTTGGGTCCTGGCATTCATGTGGTTTTTACTTTGATATGTACCACCTACGGTACCGTGTGAATGATTATGTGCACATAATACTAATCCTATAATAACACAGACACCCAGCATTGCTGCCTAATTCTATACAAACTGACTGGTCTTCTCAAAATGTTTTTGAACACTACACTCTGATGAATTTTTTTATTCTGGTTTTACAATTTTAGGATTATTAATCCCATAAGGATATAGTAATATTTTCATGCTGTTAATGGTTAAGAGTTTTTTTTTATGATACATTGTTGAAGTTTAACAGTAATTATGGAAATAGCAAGTAGCTATTAGACTGCTAATGATTGTGTTATGTTCATTGGCTGTAGTCAGAGTGTGAGATAATATTGCTGTAATTTTAAAATAAATGTTATGAATATGCTGCTATGACAGTGACTCTTTTTAAAAGATTTATCAGCGCAGTTATTTGGTTTAACATTTGCAGATTTTTTTCAGGAGTGGTTTGAGGAGCATGACAAAGAGTTTAAGGCGTTGACTTGGTCTCCAAATTCCCCAGATCTCAATCCGATGGGATGTGTTGGAAAAACAAGTCTGAGCCATGGAGGCTCCACCTCACAATTTACAGGACTTAAAGGATCTGCTGGTAATGTCTTGGTACCAGATACCACAGGACACCTTCAGAGAGCTTGTGGAGCCCATGCCTTGTTGGGTCAGAGCTGTTTTGGTATTACGAGGGGACCTACACAATATTAGGCAGGTGGTTTTTAATGTGATGGCTGATCGGTGTATGTGCAGTAGCATAACTACAGTATTATTATCAGTAGTAAAGGGACCCACTTCAGTCTTCCCCAACCCCTCTTTCCACCACTTCTCTCGCACTCTGACTGCTACTGCTAGAAGACAAAAATGTATATGTTTATGTGTACAAAGGACATGGAATTAGAAGCATAAAGTCCGTTTTGGCGATAATTTGTCGCCGATTATGTCATTTTCACTTATCCCCATTGTCACAGTGCCACCGAGTCCAGGTCTCTCTTCTCTGGTCCAGTGACGCTGGGGTCCGGGCTGGCGTGGGACAGCAGGCGGGAGATCCCCGGTGCCCGATGTCAGCTGTTCTCCTCCCCTGGCGGCTGTGTTCAGGTGGCCACGGCTCCCATAGGAGCGCGCGCACCGCTCTGCATAGGATTTAAAGGGGCTGGCGCAAGAATAGGGAGTAGTGATTGGGGCTGGGTTTGAACTCTGACCTATATAAGGAAGTTCCTGGGAGCACTCCAGTGCCAGAGTATAGGCTCCATTACCATACTCCAGCGTTCCTGTGTATATCCTGACTATTGGTTCTGACCTTGGCTTGTTCGTGACTACGATTTTGCCTGACCCCTGGTTCTGAGTTGATATCTGGTTCTGATCTCAGCTATGACCCGTTTACGTCTGCTCCCTAGTACCGTCTCGTCTGTTTGGTTCTGACCCGGCTAGTCGACTACGCTAAAGTCTCCTGCATTCCAAACAAGTTTGCCAGCACCTGTATAGGGAAACCTAACCTGAGGGCCGCGACCTGTGTGTCGGATGCAACCAAGTCCATACCTTCATGCGAGGGTCAATGGTGAAAACCGCCGGCACATTAGACTCCGCACCTCAGGAATAGGTCCAGCCAATCCTTGAATACGGGTAGCATCCATAATCCGTCTGAGAGTTTGTGACACCCATATTCAATTTCAAAAACTTTTCGCAGGTGCGAAAAGTCTTTGTCAAAAACCGGGGATAAGTTTTCATCACTGAATAGGTGGCGAAAAAAGTGCAGAATTGGTGTTTTGGGGTATAGACTTAAAAAAGTACCCTGCCCCCCTTGGAATGTCCCCTTAAAATAATCTGTGTCAAAAAATTTTTTTAAAGTTTGATAGGACACCCCAAAACAAATGGTTTCGTTTTGGGGGCAAGAAAAAAAAGTTGTGGGACAAACTAAAAAACTAGCGAACAAGACTCAGGGGGGCCCCAAGTATGCGGCAGGTGTATTTTAGAATGCGCTTGGTTGCGGCAGGGGGGTTTTAATGATTTTTAAAAAACAACTTTAGGGACTTAAAATTATGCTTGCACCCATTTTCATGTTCACTAGTTATTTTTTCAAAAAAATTAAGCTAAATGCTATTCTGCACCACTTCTTTTAAGACGCATTAAAGCACCTGTCGCGGCCATTTAAAAACCCCAAATACCTTTAGCAGGCCAATTCCGGGGTACCCATAGTGATCCCCCATGTCAGACCATCTTTTGGGGGTGACAGGCTGATTTCCACAAAAGTGACAGGACTTTTCGATACTTACCTTTTCGCAGGGTCCCGTTTTCGCCAATTCCTAATTGAATACGGGGATACGTGGGCACGCGCCCGATACTTTATTCCCAGGAAAAGCTGCGATGATGGGGAAAAGTCCGACCTCTGACTTTTCGCCTCTAATTGAACATAGCCCATAGTGTGTGTAGGCAATAGGGGAAGAGACTATGGTGTTGTGAGGGGAGATGAAGAGAGGATGGGATCAATTTATTCCTAATTAGCTCCTTATTGTGACAGTGGGGGTCAGAAGTGGACGCAGTTGCAGTCGCGGCTGTGTCTTTTGGTGCAGCCGCAACTGCGTCTTTATGGTAATGCCATGGTCGATGGGAATCCTATTGAGACGCCCACAGGCTGCTGTGCGGTTCCCTGATGTGCATATAAAGATGGCCGGTCCATTGGACATTGCACCTGCTTATGCCAGCCCTGGAATGTGCCATCAGACCATGGCCACCTGTGCCATTGCAACTGCAGACATGTCCTCACCCATGACACGCCCATGGCTGATAAACTCCGCCCTGATATCAACCAGAAACACCCACTAAAAAGGTTTCTCTCTTCATCCAAATTCATTCTACAGCTCCTTGTGGTTACAGCTCGTTGTGGTTACAGCTCCTTGTGGTTACAGCTCCTTATGGTAACTATCGCAGAACAAAAACATCAGCCACTTGCATGTGGGATTGACACTGCGTCCTCCTCTGAATCAGGCCCACCAACTGTGGGATTTGCAGACGTTGACTAAATGTTCTGGAAATAAGTCTCAGGCAAACAACGACATGCATATAGCAGACACCTATCGCAGAGGTTTACATTTCTCAAATATGTGAGGTAAGCATTGTTCACACACAGTATACAGAGCCCGATTCAGAGGTGGACACAATGTTGGATGCAATGGAGCAATTTTTTGCTACTGTGTATACGCCAAAGATGCACTGTGCACATACAGCGATTGGCTAGCGATGGCAGTTGCAGTGTCTAGAGGATTTATTTGTAAAGTGTGTGACAGGTGGGCAGCATTTGGGGGAGGTAACGGGGTGGCTGGAAAATGTAGATGGACATGTTGGGACCCTTTTCTGGGGGTTCCCTAGAGAGCCTCTGCAAATTTGTACGCAGCTGGAGAGGCCCCGGCGTCCTAGGTGAGACACTCATTCTGAGACGCGGTAGGCTTGCTCTTAGGTTCGATGTACGACCAACGTACAGGCAGGGCCATCTCTTCCATTGGGCTTTTAGGGCAGTTGCCCAAGGGCCCGAAGCTTCAAGGGGCCCTCCAGCCCCCTGCAGCCGCGGCCACCAGCTGCACCACACATGTAGTGTAGTGCTGACCGAACTCCGTTCGGTCAGCATTACACAGTGACAAACACACAGCCGCCGGCACCGGCAGCTGTTTGTTTTAATTAGCAGCCAACGAGGGTCTGTCAGACTCTCATTGACTGCTGCGCCCACTGCCAGAGCCGGGCTGGAGCTCACTCATGAACTCCATCTTCCGGCTCCTGCAGTGGGTAATGGGAGAGACGTCATGATGTCTCTCCCATAATGCAGAGCGGGCCGGCCCAGGAGGACGGACGGAGGAGCGGATAGCGGCGGCAGGAGCAGGAGCCGGAACGGGGATTCAGGTAAGTGTTTTTTTTTTATTTTTGTTATTACTTTTGGTTACTTGTGTGTCTACTGGGGGTGGACCACTACAAGGGGGGCACTACTACTAGGGGCACTACAAGGGGGAGACTACTACTGGGGGCTCTACAAGGGGGAACTACTACTAGGGGCACTACAAGGCGGGGGACTACTACTAGGGGCACTACAAGGGGGGGACTACTACTAGGGGCATTACAAGGGGAGGGGACTACTACTATGGGCACTGCATAGGGGGGACTACCACTGGGGGCACTGCATAGGGGGGGACTACCACTATTTCAGCAGCATGCTGTAACAGTGGAAGGAACCCTGTAAGCAACAGCCTTATTAAATCAGGGAGTGCCAGATCTATCTAAATATATATATATATATATATATATATATATAAACAAACACACATATTCAGATATACATATATATATTATATCTGTATGACATATATATACACAGTATATATATATATATATACATATATATATATATATATATATATATATATATAATTTATACATGTCTAATACACTAATTGTGATGATGCATTATATCTAACATTAGTATTATATTTAACATTATATTTAACATTATAAAAATTATAAATTTACAGCTTTCAGCAGCAGTTGCCGCAAACTTGCAGCCTCAAACAGACTCAAACTTACAGCAGTCTGTGGCACTCTCGGCTCTTCCCTCAGTCAGTCACTGTCTCAAACTCAATTATTCACCCAGCCAGCCTGCCTTTCTGATTTGACTCTCAGTCCCCGCACGGAGCCTGGTGCCTGGTAGAGAGGGAGCCTCGCGAGATGATGACGTCATCATCTTGCGAGACCGTGAGCTCCACAGCAGCGCGGCGCCTGCAAGTGAGTAACTCTGTTTGTACTCTGTAACCTACAGACAGTGTGAGTGTGGTGACCGAGGTCCCAGACAAATAACCCCCCCCCAACCCCGACCGAACTGCCGCCCGCCGCAGTTTAATCAAGAATGAGAAAAAGAAAAAAGTTGAAAAAAAAACCCCACCAAAAAGGGTATGATGTGCTGCGCGGCCCGAGCCCCCTGCCATGCCCGGGCCCGGGTAATCAGTACCTGCTCCCCCCCTCTCGGCGTCCCTGGGCGTACCTGATGGGGCGTGGCTACTGAAAATGGGGCATGCCAGCATGACACGCCACCCTTTCCTTGTCACTCTGGGAACATTCCTTTCCATTCCATATGCACCTTAACTATATGTTGGTTTCTCACAATGTGGAACCTCTGAAGAAATACATCTTGCCTGGGACGACGGCGTCTTCAGTTGGTATTCAATACTCATGTAGGTCACATCATCCGGAAGATGCCTGTTTGTGTAGGAATGTTAACAAGGTCATCACCATACAACAGCGGTTCAACCAGACTCGTTCCCCCTGTGTAACTTCCTTCCCCCTGCGTCTTTCAGCCACACCATCATCTCACTGCATCATCTCTTAGCCGGACCATCATCTCCCTCCCTGCATTGTCTCTCAGCACACCATCATCTCGCCCCTGCGTCGTCTCTCAGCACACCATCATCTCCCCCCCATGTCAACTCTCAGCACACCATCATCTCCCCCCTGTGTCAACTCTCAGCCACACCATCACCCCCCCTGCGTCGTCTCTCAAAACACCATCACCTCCCCCGCATTGTCTCTCAGCACACCATCACTGCCCCCCCTGCGTCAACTCTCAGCACACCATAATCTCCCCCCTGCGTCATCTCTCAGGACACCATCACCACCACCCCCTGCGTGAACTGTCAGCACACCATCATCTACCTACTGCATAGTCTCTCAGCACATCATCACCTTCCCCCCTACGTTGTCTCTCAGCCACACCATCACCTCCCCGGTGTCATCTCTCAACACGCCATCACCTCCCCGGTGTCATCTCTCAGCAAATCGTCACCTCCACCGCCTGTGTAATCTCTCAGTCCCGCAATCAGCTCTCCCCCTGCATAGTCTCTATCACACCATCATCTTCCGCCTGCATTGTCTCTCAGCACACAGACACACACTGAGACAGATACAAACACTGACATAGATACACACACACTGACACAGATACACATACACGCACACGCTGACACATATACACACTAACACACACACTGACACATACACTGCCAGACACTAACACATATACACGCACACATATACACATACACACTGACACATATACACAGACACTGACACACATACATATACACACACACACACACACACTGACACATACAAACTATACAGCCTATACTTTCACACAAATGCAGCCAGCAGCCCCCCATCCCCCCTCACCCAGCACCACACATGAAAAATTAACCCCCTATGTGGCAGCTTAGCCATCCACCCGACTCCCCTACCCCCACCCCATAGCCCACCTGTGGTGAGCGGAGACAGAGAGCATCAGGGAAGGAAGATTCACTCGAAGTCCTCACCCTGCACAGATGGCAGGCAACTCTAGTCCAAGTCAGGAAGAAGACTGCATCGGAGGGGCTACGCGCTTCCATTGCAGCTCCCCCTACAGGCAGCCCAGCCAGCACCAGGCTAGCAGTCACACTTGACTGCTTGTTAAAGGGTAGACTCAGGACACAATGGTGGCAGGGGGAGAGTGACATTGCGGATACGATGCCCTGGCCAGTGGCACCCCCCCTCTGCAGGGCTTGCCACTGTGCCCAGGGCATGAGCCACACTTGATCCCCCCTAGTTACGCCACTGCCCACACCCCTGCCACGATTGGAGCTTAGCTCCGATCGGGCAGTGTTTACTTTACAAGCTGGCAACGCTGGTTTCTGAAGCGATCAGAAGCCTCTGATCACTTCAGAGGCAAGCATTCCCAGTGATGCAGCACGCGGGTGATGTAATCTGCGACGTCCGTGATGAGCGGAGCCTGCGCCTGCCGCTCTGGATCTTATTAGATCCAGTCAGCGGCAGCATCTACGCGGGACAGCGTGGACTGGAGGGGTGCCCAGCTGCCATCGTGAAGAAAGGTAAGTACTGCGCAGACAGGTGAGTGGGGCCTGTTCTATACTGGGAGGCGGACACAGCATAAGGGGCATTACTGGGAGCACAACATAAGGGGCTCTGCATAATGGGCATTACTGGGGGCTCTGCATAACGGGCATTACTGGGAGCTCTGCATAAGGGGCATTACTGGGGGCACTACTAAGGGCATTACTGGGGTCTCTGCATAAAGGGGCATTACTAGGTGCTCTTCATAAGGGGCACTACTAAGGACATTACTGGAGGCTCTGCATAAAGGGGTATTACTGGCGGCTCTGCATAAGGGGCATTACTGGGGGCACAACATAAGGGGCATTATTGGGGACACAACATAAGGGGCATTACTGGGGGTTCTGCATCAGGGGCATTACTGGCGGCACTACTGAGGGCATTACTGGGGGCTCTGCATAAGGGGCATTACCAGGGCTACTACTAAGGGCATTACTGGGGGCTCTGCATAAGGGGCATTACTGGGGGCACAACAAAAGGGGCATTACTGGGGGCCCTGCATAAGGGGCACTACTAGGGACATTACTGGGGGCACAACATAAGGGGCATTACTGGGGCACTGCATAATAGGCACCACTAGGGCACTGCATAAGAGGCATTGCATAGTGGGCAAAAATTCAGGGGGCATTGCAAAAGGGGCTCTAATGCAGGGTGGAATTGCATAAGGGGCACTACTACAGGGGGCACTGCATTGTTTTTTTTTTTAATAATAAACCTTTCAAATTTGCATATAAAATATTTTTTTTTTGCGGCCCACACACTCTTGGACCTTGAATATTCGACCCGGTTGGTATTTTGAGTTTGACATGCCTGCCCTACACTATATACGTATTACATATGGAATGTGGTCGGCATCCCAATGAATACCGGCACCAGTATCCCGACCGCTGGCATCCCGAAGGTAAATATCGGGGTATTAGGGGGAGGTTAGGGTTAGCTAGTCGGGTTAGGGTTAGGCATTAGGGGGAGGGTTAGGGTTAGGCACCGGGGAGGGAGTGTTAGGATTAGGATGCAGGGAGAGGGAGGTTAGGTTTAGGCACTAGGAGGGGAGGTTAGGTTTAGGCACCTGGTAGGGAGTGTTAGGTTTAGGGAGCGGGGAGGGGGAGGTTAGGTTTAGGCACTAGGGGGGAGGTTAGGGTTAGGCACTGGGGAGAGAGGGTTAGGGTTAGAGTAGGGGTTAGGGTAGGGGTTAGAAAAATACTCACTGCTATTCTCTATGGGTGTCGGGATTCTGGCTGTCGGGATGCCGCTGTCGGTATTCTGAACAGTGGCATCCCGACAGCTGGATTTCATACCCAACCCATTATATACACGTGTGTGTGTGTGTGTGTATATATATATATATATACATAGTATATATAAATATATGTACACACACACACATATATACACACACATGTAAAAACTTATATACGAATATATCACAGCAGTCCCCTGAGGAAGGAGGAACCGAAACGGCTGTTGGGGCTAATTTGATTGGGTTCAGAGCTTGGCTCCCCAGTGTGCATATGGATACTATACGTTAAGTATTTGGAACTTTTTCCTATCAGTGTTTTTTGTGATGGCTTTTCTCCCTGGAAAGGAACAATATTAAATGTCATGTTATTTGCTAAATGGTGTGCTGGCTGAAATTCCTACCTTGTGTTTACAAGAAATGGATGGAGAATCTATATGTATATATGTATTTATATATATATATATATATATATTCATAGCAGAGGTAGGAAGCCGCACACACTACACCATAATTCAAATACTGGGGTGCAAAAAATCCCACTGTCAACAAGAAAAGTTCAAGTTGCCACATAATCCATAAGAGAGAGCACTCACCATGCTTGTTTTTCAACAGGAGAAACTTCTTTTAATTTCTTAAAACATAATACAGGTTGACGCTTCGGTCCCACAGCAGGACCTTTATCAAGACCACCAAGTGCCAAGAGCAGAAAAAGCTTTTTACATATGAGTATATATATACAGTGCAAATTTAATAAAAAAAAAAAAAAGAAGAAATCACATGTACATAAGTATTCACAGCTTTGCTATGAAGCTCAAAATTGAGCTCAGTTGCATCCTGTTTCCACTGATCATCATTGAGATGTTCCTACAGCTTAACTGGAGTCTACCTGTGGTAAATTCAGTTGATTGGACATGATTTTGAAAGCAATACACCTGTCTATATAAGGTCCCACACTTGACAGTGCATGTCAGAGCACAAACCAAGCATGAAGTCCAAGTAATTGTCTGTAGACCTCCGAGACAGGATTGTCTCGAGGCATAAATCTGGGGAAGGGTACAGAAAAATATCTGCTCCTTTGAAAGTCCCAATGAGCACAGTGGCCTCCATCATCCGTAAATGGAAGAAGTTCGGAATCACCCGGACTCTTCCTAGAGTTGGCCGGCCGTTTATACTGAGCGATCGGGGGAGAAGGGCACTAGTCAGGGAGGTGACCAAGAACCCAATGGTCACTCTGTGAGAGCTACAGCATTCCTCTGTGGAGAGAGGAGAACCTTCCAGAAGGACAACCATCTCTGCAGCAATCCACCAATCAGGCCTGTATGGTAGAGTGGCCAAACGGAAGCCACGTTTTAGTAAAAAGCACATGGCAGCCCGCCTGGAGTTTGCCAAAATGCACCTGACAAAATTCTCTGGTCTGATGAGACAAAGACTGAACTCTTTGGCATGAATGCCAGGCGTTATGTTTGGAGGAAACTAGGCACCGCTCATCACCAGGCCAAGACCATCCCTACAGTGAAGCATGGTGGTGGCAGCATCATGCTGTGGGGATGTCTTTCAGCGGCAGGAACTGGGAGATTAGTCAGGATAGAGGGAAAGATAAATGCAGCAATGTACAGAGACATCCTGGATGAAAACCTGCTCCAGACCGCTCTTGACCTCAGACTGGGGCGACGGTTAATCTTTCAGCAGGACAACGACCCTAAGCACACAGCCAAGATATCAAAGGAGTGACTTCAGGACAACTCTGTGAATGTCCTTGAGTGGCCCAGCCAGAGCCCAGACTTGAATCCGATTGAACATCTCTGGAGTTATCTGAAAATGCCTGCGCACCGACGCTTCCCTTCCAACCTGATGGAAATTGAGAGGTGCTGCAAAGAGGAATGGGTGAAACTGCCCAAAGATAGGTGTGCCAAGCATGTGGCATCATATTCAAAAAGACTTGAGGCTGTAATTGCTGCCAAAGGTGCAACAACAAAGTATTGAACAAAGGCTGTGAATACTTATGTACGTGTGACTTCTTAGTTGTTTTTTTAATTAAATTTGCAAAAATATCTAAAAATCTTTTTACACGTCATTATGGGGTATTGTGTGTAGAATTTTGAAGAGAAAAAATAATTTATTCCATTTTGAAATAAGGCTGTAACATAACAAAATGTGGAAAAAGTGAAGCGCTGTGAATACTTTCCAGATGCAGTGTATATACACATATATATGTATCTACATATATATGTATATATATATATATATATACACACACATACACACACATATACATATGTCTATATTTATATATATATATATATATATATATATATATGTACTGTATATACACACATATATATTATATACACATCATATATATGTATATATATATATATTATTATATACAGTGTTTTTTATATATATATATATATATATATATATTAGTAATGGGCATATTAACTTATAGAAATTATAAATGATTGCTCTCATGAGCAGGCTGCATACGCGCACGCAGGGGGGGTTTCTGAGTACCTAGAAACCCCCCTTGGCCGCCGCTCCATCGCCGCACAGCTAAACATTTTATTTATTTATTTAATTGAAAGGAGCTGCCGGAGTTCAGACAACTGTGCCTGCTCTTACTGGCTGCGGCTGGAGCTGGGCTGGCTGACTGTAGGGGGAGCTGGTGCAGCAGTGCGCAGCTCCTTCTAGGAAGTTCTGGGGCAAAGATTGCCAGAGGGCCAGGCTGAGCTGCCGCCGGGTGACTGTATTTCCGGTGGTTTCTCCTGCACCCGGTGTGGAAGGCTGTGCTGGGATCACGAGTTTGATCCCAGCATCAGCCGACGTGCAGGGGCAGGCAGGAGGGATGTGTCCTCTGCGGGACACATCCGTTGCCGGCGCTGGGACAGTAATGTCCCTAGCGTCGGTGCAGATACCGCGGGCACCTGGTGAAGGGACCGCCTGGTCCCTTTCACCAGTGGCGGCGGTACTGTGGCGCCGGGAGAAGCTTGGCTCCGGGCGCAAGCTCAGCGGAGCTTGGCGCCCGGCAGCCAAGAGGCGGCGGGTAGCCGGCGCTGGGAGAGAGTACTTGCTCCCAGCACCGGTCAGGCGTTGGGCGCGGCGGGCGTTTGGCTCTGGCCGCGAGCCAAATCTGGCTCGCGGGCCAGCAGCCAATCAGAGGCAGCCGCAACGAGCCAATCGCGGCTCGCCGCGTCATAGCCCCGCCCACTCGCGCCGTCTTGTATTAGACGGCGCAGAGCGGGAAAAGTTGTTCGGCGGCGGAGAGGGAGGAGAGAAGACCTCCCGAAGAGTGGAAGATCGGCGCGGCAACAGGGGCGGCGGCCGAGGAAGAGGCCAGAAGACGCCGCTGTCAAGAGAGAAGACAGGCGGCGCTGGCTGGAGGAAGAGAAGAAGAGGCGGCGCCGCTGGCCAGGACGGGCCAGCGGCAGAAGAATGCGGCTGAGGACCGGAGAGGACTGCGGGGGTGGGAAGTGAAAGAGCGTCACGAAGCTTCCCCCCGCAGCCTCTTCCAACGTAGCAGGTAGGCCCTCCGTGAGGCCCACCATATACCCCCTCCCTAGACCGCCAGGATTGTCAGGCGTAAGGCCCGTGGAGCGTTGTCGGGCACTAGGCCCGTGGGTAAGTAGGCGGGCACAAGGCCCGGGGCACTATAGTGGGCATTAGGCCCTATAAAAGGATTGGCCCGTAATAAGGTGTGAGTGGCCTGGGTACTAGGCCCAGGCCACTAAATGATCGAGTAGGCGGGCACTAGGCCCGTTGCCATAAACCAGGCGTAGGCCTGTACCCATACAGGAGGGCACTAGGCCCTATATCTGAGCCCCAATAAAAGTGGTCTGGACATTAGGCCCAGGCCACTACCAGAGCCCACCGTTAGGCAGGCCACTAGGCCTGAGCTGCAAAATAGAGCGGGACTCTGGGCAGTAGGCCCAAGTCCCTTGAGTACCCCGCAGTAGGCAGGCATAAGCCCTGAGCCGCTGGTAAGATCCTGGGCGTTAGGTCCAGGACCCTGAGCCCATTAGGTAGCCCCCGCATAGATGATTAGAGGTGTGAGCAGTGGTGGAGAGCTGTACGGCTTCCACCCATGAGGTAGCGGTCTTCCCAGTCACTGAGAAGAGGAGCTGGCCAGCTCTGGATAGGTAGCAGACATTTAAAGGGACAGCACTGTGTTTTGCTCTTGTGTATTTAGTCTGTGTTTGGTGTTCCGTGCAGGGCAAATGTTTAGTTTTGTTATATCTGTCGCACTACACACACTGTAGGTTGAGGGTGATGCCGTTTTAGTATGTGTAGTTGCTTGACATAGGTTTAGGCCCTGCACGGCTGTGTTGTGTATCTCCTTACAGGGACCTGTAGGCGAGTGAGCGGACGAAGAGCAAGAGTGGACACGGTGAGAAATATCTGTGTGTACTGTCTCTCCCTGTTTGTTTGTCACTACCTATCTCCTTCCTTCTGGGCGGACGGTGAACCTTGCAACCCGGTGCAAGGACGGATCTTCACCTGGTGCGTGAGTACCGATAGGTGAAAATTCGGGATCTGAGGCCAAAAGTGCCAATGATGATCTTCACTTAAAACCTGAATTTATCCCCCGGTTCAGTAGGGCGCGTCGGTCGACGTGAGGAAGGACGGTACTCACCTCGTCTCCTTCCCCCTAGGTCATCGTGTCCGTGTTCTATTCGGAGGTTCCAGGACCGTCTGCTCAACACACGGCCTGAAGGTGAGAGGGTGCGACGCAAGGTAAGTAACAGACGTACACCTGCACGGCAGCAGGCATTGCACCGCACCCGCCCCTCACATTTGGCGTAGTCGGCAGGATCACGGACACGATGTGGACCACCGGCAAGAGGACCCCCCTACGGACAGCTCCGGAGTGGAACCATCCCCGGGCGTATGAGGACAAGAGTGACTGGATTACGGTGTCATGAGAAGACATCATGAAGATGGTGCAGCGGTCGGTACAGCGCGGCAAGGAAGAGCGCCGGGAGAAGGGGCGCAAGAAATCAGCTGTGACCCCCTGCAAGACGTGTCAGCGGCTGGGACATGTTGCCAGCGAATGCCCCTGGAGAGAGTTTAGGGCGACAGAAGAGGAAGAAATGTCCCTGTTGGAGATCACACAGATGGCCCAGCAAGCGGTCCAGAGATGTGGTCAGAAGAACTCTGTGAAGAAGAGACTCTGGTGTATGCTCTGCGGAACCTATGGGCATGAGCATAATAGCTGTCCACGTGATGAAGAGTGGCACCAGGAGAATGAAGAATTCCGGTGTGAAGGATGTGGAGATCCAGAGCATGAGCTTCGAGATTGTCCGTGGGACGAAAACCGGATGATCTTGGATGGCCGAGCCCAGAAGTGGATAGAAGAAGCCAGGGAAGTGGAGCAGAAGAGCCTGCTGGAAGTACGTTCGCAGGTGCCCATTGTTCCTGAGCAGGAGCCGAAGGGTAGAGACCCCTTTGTGATGAAGATGGCAACAGCACCCCCATGCTGGAAGTGTCGGCGGCAGGGACACTTGGCCCATGAGTGTCCCTGGGAAGAGGCAGTGACACTGTTATGCTCCGAAGAGGTTCCAGTGAAGAAGGATCCTTGCCCGCAGAGGATGGATGTGGATGACTGGGAGGTGAAGATGCCACGCTATAAGGAAGAGCGTGAAGACCCAGTGGCAAAGAAGTCTAGGATCTCCCCATGCTGGAAGAGTCCGAGACCTGGATACCCGGAGATGTCAGCGGAAGAGGTGGAGTACGCTGAAGAAGGAAAGTGTCGCTTGCTGCAGGAGTCTGTGGAGAAGAGTCCCGACTCATGGAAAATGTCGGCGGAGACCCGGGAGGAAGAGGATGCCCCGGAGGAATCGACTATTGGGTGGTGGTTAGTGCCACACGCTGAATTCAGTGAAGATGCCCCAGACAAGTTGGAAGAAGAGTGGGTGGCTGCGGCACCCTTAGAAGAAAATTCCCCATGGTGGCCCATCGTGAGTGGCACTTCCGAGTTGCCACTCCCACAGAGGATCCGCAGAGTGAAGTCAGGAGGTACGAAGATGGAGAGCCCGGAGCCAGTGGAGAAGGAATGTGGGGTCATAGTCGGTCCCGGCTGGGCCCTTGAACAGATCCTCGCTGGAGGGACCATAGAATACCCTGACCCGCGGACGTTGGAGATGGAGGAAGACTTTGTAGGGACTACAAAGGAAAAAGGGGGCGGAAATGTGGAAGGCTGTGCTGGGATCACGAGTTTGATCCCAGCATCAGCCGACGTGCAGGGGCAGGCAGGAGGGATGTGTCCTCTGCGGGACACATCCGTTGCCGGCGCTGGGACAGTAATGTCCCTAGCGTCGGTGCAGATACCGCGGGCACCTGGTGAAGGGACCGCCAGGTCCCTTTCACCAGTGCCGGCGGTACTGTGGCGCCGGGAGAAGCTTGGCTCCGGGCGCAAGCTCAGCGGAGCTTGGCGCCCGGCAGCCAAGAGGCGGCGGGTAGCCGGCGCTGGGAGAGAGTACTTGCTCCCAGCGCCGGTCAGGCGTTGGGCGCGGCGAGCGTTTGGCTCTGGCCGCGAGCCAAATCTGGCTCGCGGGCCAGCAGCCAATCAGAGGCAGCCGCGACGAGCCAATCGCGGCTCGCCGCGTCATAGCCCCGCCCACTCGCGCCGTCTTGTATTAGACGGCGCAGAGCGGGAAAAGTTGTTCGGCGGCGGAGAGGGAGGAGAGAAGACCTCCCGAAGAGTGGAAGATCGGCGCGGCAACAGGGGCGGCGGCCGCGGAAGAGGCCAGAAGACGCCGCTGTCAAGAGAGAAGACAGGCGGCGCCGGCTGGAGGAAGAGAAGAAGAGGCGGCGCCGCTGGCCAGGACGGGCCAGCGGCAGAAGAATGCGGCTGAGGACCGGAGAGGACTGCGGGGGTGGGAAGTGAAAGAGCGTCACGAAGCTTCCCCCCGCAGCCTCTTCCAACGTAGCAGGTAGGCCCTCCGTGAGGCCCACCATATACCCCCTCCCTAGACCGCCAGGATTGTCGGGCGTTAGGCCCGTGGAGCGTTGTCGGGCACTAGGCCCGTGGGTAAGTAGGCGGGCACAAGGCCCGGGGCACTATAGTGGGCATTAGGCCCTATAAAAGGATTGGCCCGTAATAAGGTGTGAGTGGCCTGGGTACTAGGCCCAGGCCACTAAATGATCGAGTAGACGGGCACTAGGCCCGTGGCCATAAACCAGGCGTAGGCCTGTACCCATACAGGAGGGCACTAGGCTCTATATCTGAGCCCCAATAAAAGTGGTCTGGACATTAGGCCCAGGCCACTACCAGAGCCCACCGTTAGGCAGGCCACTAGGCCTGAGCTGCAAAATAGAGCGGGACTCTGGGCAGTAGGCCCAAGTCCCTTGAGTACCCCGCAGTAGGCAGGCATAAGCCCTGAGCCGCTGGTAAGATCCTGGGCGTTAGGTCCAGGACCCTGAGCCCATTAGGTAGCCCCCGCATAGATGATTAGAGGTGTGAGCAGTGGTGGAGAGCTGTACGGCTTCCACCCATGAGGTAGTGGTTTCCCCAGTCACAGAGAAGAGGAGCTGGCCAGCTCTGGATAGGTAGCAGACATTTAAAGGGACAGCACTGTGTTTTGCTCTTGTGTATTTAGTCTGTGTTTGGTGTTCCGTGCAGGGCAAATGTTTAGTTTTGTTATATCTGTCGCACTACACACACTGTAGGTTGAGGGTGATGCCGTTTTAGTATGTGTAGTTGCTTGACATAGGTTTAGGCCCTGCACGGCTGTGTTGTGTATCTCCTTACAGGGACCTGTAGGCGAGTGAGCGGACGAAGAGCAAGAGTGGACACGGTGAGAAATATCTGTGTGTACTGTCTCTCCCTGTTTGTTTGTCACTACCTATCTCCTTCCTTCTGGGCGGACGGTGAACCTTGCAACCCGGTGCAAGGACGGATCTTCACCTGGTGCGTGAGTACCGATAGGTGAAAATTCGGGATCTGAGGCCAAAAGTGCCAATGATGATCTTCACTTAAAACCTGAATTTATCCCCCGGTTCAGTAGGGCGCGTCGGTCGACGTGAGGAAGGACGGTACTCACCTCGTCTCCTTCCCCCTAGGTCATCGTGTCCGTGTTCTATTCGGAGGTTCCAGGACCGTCTGCTCAACACACGGCCTGAAGGGTGCGACGCAAGGTAAGTAACAGACGTACACCTGCACGGCAGCAGGCATTGCACCGCACCCGCCCCTCACACCCGGAGCCACAGGTGAAGTTATGTGGGGGGGTGCCCAGTGGGGGAGGAGCCGCCGGCGGGGGGTTACTGCCAGCGCTGGGGTTTACTGCCAGCGGGGGGCAGGGGTTGCCAGTGGGGGTGTTCTTTTTTAACTGATGCTGTACTTGTGTGCCTGTGTTTATGTTTTTTTGTGAAAGATGTGTGTGTGTCTGCATGTGTGTAAGTATCTGTATTGGTGTGTGTGTGTCTTTGTGAGTGTCTGTCCAGGTTAGAGTGTGTCTGTGTCAGTGTGTGTGTGTAATGTCGAACTGACTGTCCATCACTGTATCAACAGTTTGTATAGTCCTGATGACGGGGCGACAGCTCCGAAACTGTTGATATTTTTACAATACAAGCTATTGTTCTTTACACCAGTGTCCTAGTGCCGTTTGTTTTTTGGATATATATATTTGTGGCTAGATATTTTTTTGTACTTGGAAACCCCCCTTTCAAATTCCTGCGTTTGCCACTGCGCTGGCAGCAGCTGCAGCACCTCAGTTTGAGCCACAGAGTTACTCACAACAGCATTCGGTCTTCCTTTAAACTCCACTCACCTCCGACTCCCTGCAGCCTTGCTATCTGCTGCGCCACATCCCTCCCAGTCCCTGCCCGCTATCTGAAGGCTGGTGAAGAGAGACTCACGAGATGATGATGTCAGACCAGTAGTGAGGGAGTGACCCGTCCCACACAGTCCGTGTCACCCCCACCTCCCTTCCCTACCTGTCCCCGTCCGCCTATGGAATTTTAATAAACAGTGAATAAAATATCAAGTCTGCACGGTGAAGTGGGTTGCTTGCTGGGCCCCATGGCAAGCACACCCCATGCACCCTCTATAGTTATGCCAGTGTGCGCATGCAATTACGTCCACCTTTGAATCAGGATTATCATAGGGCCTGGTTCTAAGACATAAGAAATTCCAATGTTTACGCAGTTCAGCGATTATATGTGGTCTGCGCATGTGTCTGAGTCGCACTGCGCATGCGCCAAGTTTAATTTTTATCACTCTAGTGGTTCTTTCCCTATGAATACTTCTGTTCGTTAATATACAGAGCATATAGGCATTGATAGATGTGGATGCCCCCAGAACATCCAGATTACAATCTTAGAGATTGCACTGATGGAATGAACGCTGCATACTGCACCCTGGGCAGGATTCAGAATTGTACACTATGCCGATGTTTTTGCAGTTGAGCGATTATCGTCTGTCTGCGCATGCTTCTGAGTCTCATTGCGTGTACGCCAAGTAACATTACAATAGATGCTTGCAGCCAGTACTTATTCGCGCTGCGATTGACAGGGAGCGTTTGGGGTTGGTAACGGGGAGTGTTGGCTAAATATGTAGGCCTGCCCTGACTGTTATTGGGCATGCCATATCCTGAGTCTGAAATCCCATATGCAAGAAATATTCCTCCGGCATCTCAGTTACCGCAGTCATACTAATACCCCTTTTCCACTGCTGCAATAACCAAGGTTATTGCTGGGTCTTCCTGGGTAGTGGCTCAGTGGAAAAGAGTCTCTGAAAAATAACCCTGGTCAAGTGACCTGGGAATCCAAAACAGGTAGCTACCAGGGTTGGACCCGGAATGGACCTGGGTAATGGTGCAGTGTAAATGGTGCGACCCTGGTTATCCGACCTGGGTCATGCCTAAAATCAGCTGATTGGTGGCTGTGGAACAGTCACTTCCCACTTTTTATGACATCACAAGTTTAGCAGGGCAGACCCAGGTTCAGTGCGAACAGGGCTGACCCAGGAATAACCCAGATCGAAGGTACAGTGTAAATGGGGTCTGTCCTGGGTTGGAACCATGTCCTAAAACCCAGGTCATACCTGGGTTTTTGGTGGAAAATGGGTATAAGTGACAAAGGAAATAGGGTGGCGCTGCAAACACAATAGTACTGTTTCACAATAAAATAAATACAATGTTTATTGCATATAGTAAGCCAAATAATAAGCTCAAAAGTGTACTATTAATAACCAACAATAAGATAGCTGTAACTTATGCTATATGGGAATAAAATGAGGGAAATAGAAATCCCTATTATATGCACATATAAAAAATACATACAGTATATAACAGGAGTGCTCACCATACATTAAAAACATTCTAGTCCACAGTACTAAGCAGTGCCAGTTTAGGAGAGTCCTCAGCTGAAGTGAATCAACAATAAGGCACACTTCTAAGCTGCAACTTTGTATCCAAATGAAGAATAGCTATGAAATGTAATCCACACTTGGCAGAGTGTACAGAACAACTAGCATGTAGCAATAAGTGGTAGGCTCACCAGATTGAGGAGCTTATATGGATCCAAGTTCAAATGGGAGGTATAAAGATGAACCAGATGGTGTAGTAAATTGTAAGGCACGACGAGAAACGCCAACAGTAAAGTTCCTGATGGACAGGCTGTGACGGGTGAGTAATCGGCAGCGCAGTAGGACTGCTGCTCCTGCCAGCAGTAGGGTAGCTGGATTATCCGGCTTTATGGACAGCCAGATCACCGGCTCTGATGTGAAAGGCTCTGATGTATTAGGTGCCGGTAAATGTGAGTCTCAGTCACAACCTAGAGCTCAGCTCTATCTGCAGCATAGGGTTTCCTTATCAATTGAACTCCCGTGAATTAAAAATGCTCCAAAATGCATCCGTACCATAGGCAGAAGGTGAGGGCAGCTCTAGACAGCAGTAACATGTCCTTAACGCATTTCGCCAACATGCATCTGTACCGTAGGCAGAAGGTGAGGCAGCTCCAGACAACAGTAACTTGTCCTTAAAGCTTTTCACTAACATGCATCTGTACCATAGGCAGAAGGTGAGGGCAGCTCCAGACAGCAGTAACTTGACCTTAACGCATTTCACCAACATGCAGCTGTACCATAGGCAGAAGGTGAGGGCAGCTCCAGACAGCAGTAATTTGTCCTTAATACATATCATCAACATGCATCCATACCATAAGCAGAAGGTGAGGGCAGCTCCAGACAGCAGTAACTTGTCCTTAATACATATCATCAACATGCATCCGTACCAGTAGCAGAAGGTGAGGGCAGCTCTAGACAGCAGTAACTTGTCCCTAATGCATATCATCAACATGCATCCGTACCATAAGCAGAAGGTGAAGGCAGCTCCAGACAGCAGTAACTTGCCCTTAACGCGTTTCACCAACATGCAGCTGTACCATAGGCAGAAGGTGAGGGCAGTTCCAGACAGAAGTAACTTGTCCTTAACACGTGTCACCGCGTACTGTGGCTTTCTTAAAAGGAAAAGGTCACTGTCTCCACAATGGGGCAGATATAATTACTGCTCAGTCCATGAGTTTCACCTGTTTGTAATTATTGTTAAATGATTTTTTGAGACAGGTGATTTATCATTACTATAATAGAACAAATGGCGTGGCGTCTGTTTTTTTCTTTTAATGTATAAACTCACTAAGGACTTCTAACATCGAGTGATCTGTGACCAATTCGTCTTCATACGCAAATGCTTGGATTTGCAAAGACGCCAGTGGGTGTCTCAAAAGATGTCCCGACGGCTGCGACATTTGCATATCTTTGCACAGCAGCTGCGTACGGGATTGCAGCTCCGGTGACAATAGCGTAACAACTCAGAATCAGGCCCCCTATTCCTCTTCTAGCAGGAACACTATAAATGAATAGAGTCCAGGTCCCAACAGTTACACTATACATACTATACATACTATACATACTATACATAGGGCCCCATTTAGCAATGAGACATAACCCCTGCAGCACTTGCTAAAGGAGTTATTTCCTCCTGTCAATATTTAACAAACAGCAGTAAGGTTTACTGTTTAATGTGATGTTGGTAGAGCTGTGTATATTGGCCCTAATTCAGAGATGTACGCTATGCTGATGTTTTCACAGTTGAGCGATAATTAGCAATCTGCGCTTCTGTCTGAGTTATACTGCACATGGGTAAAGGTACATTATCGTAGTCACTAACAGCAACTCTTTATATGCAGTGTGAGTGACAACCGTGGAGCGTTTGGGTGAGGTAACGGGGAGTGGCGGCAAAAACCGCAGACGTGTCGTGACCAATTTAGGGGCATATCATATCCTGCAACTGCTATCCTGTATGCAAGAAATATGGCTCCTGTGTCTCAGTTCCCAAGGCCATTCTGTGGGACCACAGGTTTACTCAGGACAGCGATAATTGAATGATCTGTGACCGATGCTGCGTCTGTGTACACAGATCCTGTAACATTTTACGCAGCTGAGGATAAACCCACAGAGTCACTAAGTGAGATCTTCCGCCTATAGCACCAACCCGTGTGACTGAATACACACACAGTTACTAAGGCAGGCGCCAGGACTTACTCTCGGCACAGTGTGGGCTTATCTTACTGACATCTGAAGGTCGGAGGTGGTATGCAGTTGAGACGTACCTGAGCTGGCAATCTCGTTCTGGGCGGAGGTTGAATTTGAATACCCAGCGATGGACTTGGCAAGGACTGATACGCCAGCAGGTGGACAACAGGTAAGACAGTTCCCTGTTGCCAACGGAGATGGTTGTTCCGCAGATATGATCGCACACTGGAGTGTGAGTGGACCGCAGGTAGCGATGGCGATATGCTGCAGTAGGGCTGCACTTGATGGTATGAATGGAAACTGCTGACTTGTACACAACTGGGCCTCAGGAAGGAACAGCGGCTGGCTACAGATGGTGCAGCTGTACTGTAGACTGATGTGGATGATAGATTATGCGGCTAGGCCGCAGGTTGGTAATACGGCTGTACCGCAGGCTGAAACCGTCTTTAGGCCACAGGCTGGTACATACATGCCTACCCTCCCAGTTTTCGCGGTAGGCTCACAATTTTTCGGGTGAACCCCTGCACCCCCGGAAGGGCAGGCACGTCTCCCGTATTCTGCCCACTTCCTAGTCAAGTGGGCAGAATAAGGAGAATTTCCGCAGCGATCGCGGGTCTCCGTGCATGGGGCGGGGATTAATGACGCAATTGTTTATGTTTTGCATCATTTGGCCCCGCCCCTATTCAATTTTTATCCAATTGCGGCACTTTTTTACAAGGGGGTGGGGCTTAATGATGCAAATCATCAGCCCAGCCCCCCGTCCCCACCCTCCTGCTTGGTTACCCGTGCATCTCCCGGGAACACAGATGTAAAGGTAGGCAAGTATGGGCTGATAAGGGAGTGCTGCAATTTTGGTGAATTATGCCTATATAAACGATCAGTTATAAATATCTTCTTTGTATTACTCTAATCATTTTTATAGTCAAAACTCTGCCTCCCCTGACTACACATCCCTGATTAAATTTTTACATGATTAGAATGTTGTCAAAAGGTCCCTGATGGTCTAATCTCTACCTGGTATGGCGAGTCTGGCGGCTCCAGTGGTGATGTCCTGATGACTTCCAGCAAATCCTGCAGTGCTTCCAGTGGTAAGTAGCACTAATCCTAACCCTAGTTCATAAACTCCCGTCCCGTTGCCTATCCCAAACCCTCCACCTAAAATCTAACCCTAACCACCTGTAGCCTAACCTTAACCCTCCCCTAGTGCCTAACCCTCCCATAGCCTAACACTAACCCACCACTGCCATACAATGCAGAATGTTGGCAGTCATGAGAACATTGTGAACTTGTCGACATTTTGCTCATTCTAACATGATTAATGTTGACATTCCAGTTGAATTTTGCTTCATTTGCTGTAAAATATAATGTCCAAGTCTACGAATTAGTACATATATAACCCCATCCCCCTCGGCTGTGCGCTACCCCCCCACACCCATTGCGGTTCCAATACCCCATCCCCTTTCTTTATTCTGACCCCAACCCCTCCTCCTATCGTAGCTCCTATCTGATGATTGGTAAGTGCCTATACAGTTACCAATCGTCGGCCCAATGTGTCGTGCCTGACGTCACAACTTGGCGGGCATTTGCAGTCACCGGCAGCCTGTGCACCAGCAGCCTGTGCTGACCGCCCATACTCAGCCAGCGCAATATGTCTTTTAAAGACATCATTAACAGACATAGTGTCTGTACAAACTGGCTGACACAACCACGATATCTCAACCATCTCTGAATCAGGCGTATTGTCTGGAATACGATATCCTCGATATGTAGCAAGAAGGGTATTTGGTAGGGAGGTCACTAAATACTCTACACCAGTTACACTGTAACAGAGATAACAGAATTTGGCCAAGGGAAGACAAAAGCTTAGGCTCTTGACAGATCTATACTTAATTGAAGGTATACAAAAAGATAACGATTGTTGAAGAACACCCATATGAAATCTTACCTACAGTTTGCCATGGATGATTATGGGGATCATGAGTTCGATAGTGAATATTTGGCCTCAAAGCTTGATGCTCTACTTAACACAAGCACAGCACTACTTACCATCGTCTCAAGGGATACGTTTGGCATCCCTTCAGTTGGGATGCAGACGCTTACATTACCGGTGCCAGAATCCCGACGCCGGTCAAAATCCCGTTGCCGACATCCTGACCACCAGAATACTGAAGGTAAGTAGCGGGGTTGGGAGGAAAGTTAGGTTTAGGGGTTAGGCACTAGGGGGAGGGTTAGGTTTAGGGTACTGGGAGGGGGAGGATAGATTTATGCACTAGGGGGGGTTAGGGTAAGGGTAGGGAGAGGGGGAGGGTTAGCATACCGACCAACAAGTGTCGGTATGCTAACCCTGTCAGGATCCCGGCATCGGGATTCTGACCACCGGCATACCGTACCCAACCCCTCAACTATCAACATTATGATCGTGCCAAACTTTTTCATGGTATCAGAATGCTTCTCTGCTCCAGAGATTTGTCAAAGTATAAGGAAAAATGGTTGGAGAACAATAGAGACATATCTCTGAGGAAAACTTGATGCAGTCTTCAGGACACTGAGGATTTGGGAGAAGATTTCTATCTAGCAGAACAATGTTATAATGTATACTAATGTAATCAGTTACTGCCTGCTCCTTCTAATTGCAATTAAGAAAAATAACACTTTTTTTATTTGGCATTATACAGTAGGTATTTTGTGCAGCTAATTGGTAACAATTCCTGCATCAATTCATTCGGAGTCTATGTGATATGTAAAATGACAAATGTTGTAAATACGTTCGCTAACCACTGTACATACTCGAATTGAATGATTCCCTGGACAGTAGGGGCAGTGTTCATTGAAGTATGCGGATCATACATCAGTATGCTGTGATAAAGCTCTCAGCAAGAAGATCGTTATTCAAATTAATACAAATATGCCAGGAAATTACTTTTATCTGAATGTTTTTATGAGTAGTGTGTATCCACAAAGAGCTTAACACATTTTAAAGATACAAATAAATGCCCTTGTGACATGAGAGTCACGTCTCAAACTGAGAATATTTATTTGACACTTTCTTTTTAAAGAAGGCTTTGCTTTATTCATTCGAGCAAGAACATAACACACAATAGCGAAACTGACAATACAAAAATACCATAATACCGTAGCATCATGACACTAAATACAAAAGAGTACATGACTAAAAAGAAAACATAAAAAGGTACAAAATATTGTCCCCAACACACAAAAGTCATCAGAGGCAGGGGCAGAACTATGGGAGACAATGGAGGCGCCTGCCGCCGGGCTCCAGCTCTGAAGGGGCACCTCCTCCATTGTCCACAACATATTCATCCCACTTAGAGCTGTACCTATTTACCCGGAGTGTACCGTCACAACCGCCCAATACAAGACACCCTTTCCCGGCACCTGAGAAGCCACCATACATTAGTGGAGAGCTCCGTGTCAGACCATCAGCTGCTGCCTTCATCTATCTATGGCCTGTCTGCATGCGAATTGCTGACGGGGGGGCACCAAATTATAACTTAACTCTGGGCATCTGGGGTGAACTTCCGCCACTGATCAGAGGTATCCAAAGGGAAGCGGATTACTCCGTTAGCTGAGGGCACCAGAATCGGGAGGTACTACAACAACATGGGCATCTTGTACGAATGCATTTAAAATAACTATATATTTGATATTTGAGCTCCAGAGAGGGAGTCTATAAAGTCTTTCTGAAGTTGGAAAAAGGAGGCTGTCTTTTCCTCTTTGTGTAATGTTGTAAAAGGCATAGAACAATTTATTCTTGAACAATGATAGTAAAGGAGGATCCCCACTGTACCAGATATGGTTATACATTTGTTTCCCCTGTTCAAAATGATTAATACCATTTTCCTACCCCCACCTAACAATGGAATATTTGCAGGAGGTTCAGGATGCCCAATGTTGCCCATTCCACCGACAGCAGAGGATAACTTAGAAGATGGGTGAAGGCAAATCTATTGACCGAGGTCCAGAATTGTCATATAAGAGGGCATTCCCTTACAGTGTAAAAATATGGAGTTAGGGCTATTAAATTTAGGACAATTACACATATCAGACATAACCTTTAAAAAGCTACGGTGAGGGGAAAAATAACCATTCTGGAAAATATTATAATATATTTCCTTGTACATACTGGATTAAATAACAGATGTAGAGTAGGAGAGAGAAGAAAGGTGTCTCTCCAGGAGGGAGGTGTTTGAATCGTAATGTGATCTAAGGGAGCTTGAAGGGCTTTTATTACTATTGCACTGTTTCTAAATGTCTATTTTGGAGATGCTATGGCAGAGATGTTTTAAACGCATCTCAGAATAGCCATCACTAGTACCATTCTATAAATTCAGACAGTGGATCCCATCTTGTGGCTGTGTCATTTAGTTTCTGGATCTTGTCATGGCTGCCAACACTTCAGACTCCTGTGAGGAGGCAGGCCTACTAGGCACAATAAACTGGTGTGACTAAAGGAATGACCTTTTCATGAAATCTCGATAGAACAGAATAAAGTAAATAGAATTTATTCACAGGAGAAATATAGCAACGTCTCACATAAAGTCTCATCAACACTGATGATAACAATAAAGTTGACAACTGTAACGAAGATGGGTTCGATGTCCACAGGAGTGAGAGGAAATAGAAAAAGTAAATAGTGCAGCAAAAGGTGAAACCACAGCAGTGGAGCAGAAAGCAATACTTAAGCAATGGCTATGCTGAGCTCTGTAGTGCGGCTGGTAACTGGCATCAGAAGTTTAGCTGGAACATGAGCGGAAATATAACAAAGTCCACAGCAACCCACAGGCCCAGCAGGGGTCTGGCAGGAGTCCAAGAAAGACCTGAAAGTAATGTTGCACAGACATTGAGACACAGTTAGTAACAGGCTTTATACTAGAGGTCTGTGATCCATAGGAAGTTCAGAACATGTGACCCAAATGGAATCAGGTTTGAAATAATGAGCAATCTAGGAATCCCACAACCTGACAACACCTGGGAAACAGATGATCACTTTAACTCTCTATTCCCTGAATGAGAATCATGCCAGCAAGCAGGATAGCTCCTCCACGACCACAAAGAAACTTTGGAAAAAGTAATCTATCTTTAGGTACTGAAATAGTCGCAGTCCTGACAGATCTACAGTTGCTACACACAGATTTCAAGCTAAGGGAAATATTCATTAATCATTGTGAATTGTTCTTGATAATTATAATTTATTTAATTACTGTGTGGAACCTTTTGTAAGATTGTGGGTAGAATTATCACTATCCACAGCCCATAAGAAAGGTTTCCTACAGCCATTACAGATTCACTGTACCAGGTTTGAAGTAGGGGAAGAACAAAAAGGGCGCTTCTCTAGATATTAGCAGGCCTACTTATATCTAAGAGAGCCACCCCCAGTGCCCTCAATGTAAATACAAGAAACAGGTTGTTGTGTCAGGATTGGCGCTACCTAGTGAGAGCCATGTGTCAAATGTAGATAATAATAGTGTATAGACCTCTTGGGTATAAATACCCACGAACCACGTATCCCAAGCAACACTAAAAGGCTTGGTGCCAACAAATGCAGGTACTAATTGCACATGTCATCAAGCAGTACTTATGAGAAACTTGTGTTACATATTACAACTCCATTGATTGGTGGATAAGAGGAATACACAAGTTTAAAATTATTGCACCCAGATCGCATTGAGTATGTGATTATTGATAAATGGCCCACTATATATTAATACTCTACATTGTGTCCTTGACAACATTTTGGCTGTCTACATATAGATTGTGGATATGTCAACATTTTGGTCCTCTACATAAAGTGCATGTTGATATTGTGGTGTAAATATTATGATTGTCTATGTTCTCACATACGTAATATACCACACCCCTTAATTCAAGTATGAATTTATCAGTGTGAGATAGACTGTCATCATTAAGAGCACTGTTTATATGTCACATTGTGCAGAATTGGCTTGTCCGCAATGAAGTCAGTAACGGTAAGGCTCTTCTCGGAGCCATGATCCCTGGTGGTTGAAGATTTCTGTTGCCAGCCCTGGTTGGGGCTGGGGGAGCTTACTGTAAGGTGGGACAATGAAAGGGTTAGGGGGGTGCTAGCACACAGAGGCAACCATCTTTATTATATCCACCAGTTCTGCCCCTGACACCCAGAACGCGACTTCCTGACTGTCATCTGTGCATATATGCCGCCTGCCTACCCCTAGCTGCGCCCTTGTGCAAACCTGTGTTTTGTACACCAAAGCACATGGCACTGACTGAAAGGATATTACCAGATTTTCCCTAATATTATGTATACTATAGACATGCCTCCCAACACTGATTGGGACAGGGTCAGGACTTACCTGTGCACACAGGAGGTGCCCCTGTTAACTGCACATCATGAGTTTATTCTCGTCTCTCTCTGGGACAGCCAGTTTGTTCTCGTCTCTGCTGGACAGCCCCCCGCCTCTCCCAGAACAGCGCAGATTACATAAGCATGCACACCTCATCTGTTTATTGCTGCTCTGAGAAGCAGCGGTGTCAGAGTGCCCCCCCTGCAGGGGGGGACTGTTCCGCTGAAATGGGGACCATTAGGAGGTATGCTATAGATGTTAGATGGAAAAATAAGATTATTACCAATAAATCTGGCATATTCCAAATATACTGTATGTAAAATGGGTGTGATCATTGAGAACTAAAACCATTTGAGTCCTTAAAGGGTTAATGTTCGCACAATGGGCTAACTGTGATTATGAATTATGGTGCCATAGTCTTGTTATGGTTATTGAATAATTTTAAATCAGATTTAATTTATTCTTCACCTGCTAGACTATCAGCATGTTCAGGAAATGGCTGTACTAACTACACCTACGTATTCTCTCCTCAAACAAGCACAGGATGGGCAAAACATGCATAAAACAATACAGACAGACATTTCCTTATTTAACTTTCTTGAATGGGACCTACACCCAAAGGAAAACTTACTTTATTCTATCCAATAAGTAATTTTCTGATACAACTAAGTTTTTTTTATCTAACCTCCTGTGATATGATAGTTATCTGCAAAGTCAATCTATAAACTTGTTGTGTGCTATATGTTTATGAAGCCACAGCTGTGTTTAAATTAGAAATGTGCAGTTCGGTTTCCCTGAAAAAAACGAACGCACCTGAACTTTGTGGTTCCGAATCATTCATCACTTGGACTTATTTATTTTCTGCCAGTTTATATATCTATCACCATTTCATGAATTATAATACTCCTATTAAACCTGCTGCATTTCAATACTGCAAACCCGTTCCAGTTTCTTCTCCTGCATCCACCCCGTGTTCAAAAAATAATCCAACCTGGCAATTCTGTAATGCCATTTCTCAGTGATATAGAAGTCGCTAGCACCTTTATTAATCCATGACACCCACCAGAGTGGTGGTGCTTTTCCCTCCAGCATAACCCTGACTGCGAAATCTACCAACCATCCTTCTTTACTCTTTGGGCCTGATCCAGAGCCGCTCGTAAGCGGCCGCTCGTTCGCTCCGAGCGATGTTTGTCCCAGCCAATCAAGTTAATCAACATCGGACTCTTATCAATTAAGTTCCTCAATTCATCAACATTGGTCCCAACTGACCAAGTTCATCAATTCATCAACATCGGATTCAATTCCATCAAGTTCTTCAATTCATCATCATCAGTCTCAAACAGATCTAGCTCTTAGGGCCTGATTCAGAGCCGCTCGTAAGCGGCCGCTCGTTCGTTCCGAGCGATGTTTGCCCAACTGCGCATGCGTACGGATCGTAATATGCATGCGCGAACCAGTCAGTGGGGACGAAAATCGTTTGTTCGCTAAATAGCGAATGCCTGCTATTTTGAGTGACAGGAGGAGGCGTATGTGGGTGGTAACAGGGGAAGGTGCTTGAAAACGGGGAGTGGAGATCAGAACGCAGGCGTGCTTAAAGGTCAAAACGGGCGTTTTAAGGGTGTGCATAATTAATACAGCAGCGTCATTGACCACGTCACTGGGTTATTTTATAGCCAGAACTGCTCGCAAGATTGTGGTAGCAAAAACCAACCACAAGAATAGCGAGCAGTTCATACGCTGATCGATGTACTCGATTAATCTAATAGCGGACATGACGTAGGATGCGAGCGGCCAGGGGGCGTATTTTTTCAAAAAACGACCGCAAGTTTTGTTCGCTCGTTCAGACATAGAGGCGTGAACAGACCGCAAAGAGCGAACGGTTCATTTGAATAGCCACCCCTATTTTCTGGACGAATGACCGCAAATAGCGTCCGGCTCTGAATCAGGCCCTTTATCCATTCAGCGAATGTACAAGCCAAAATGTTGCGTTTGCTCATTTCACAGCAGAATCTTGGAGAAGAATTTCTCCAGTTGTACTGCTTTACCCACTCTCTGTACTGTGCATACGTCAACCGAAAACTCGTGCATGTGCAGCAAAATTTCCAGGGTAGGCCGGACACCATTGGGCCTGTAGGTAAGCCAGGTTGGTATTATATTTTTAGCGAAGGCAATGAAAATGTGAGTTTTTCCTTGTTTGATACTTGACTGACTTCGACACCCCAATAGCAAAAAACAGAGGTGCCTGTAGAGAAATCTCTTAATTGGTAATGAAAGCGCAGCAGTGAAGTGCAATCAGTGGATTTATCAACCAATGCATGGTTCTTTTTTATAGGTACACTGACACACTGTATTATAGTTTGGTATGGAAACAGCATTGTAGCTGATCAAATTACCTCACAGAGGGTAGTTAACATGGCAGAACATATAATAAGTTGGACGAAGCTTAGCATCTGGAAACGAACAAAAAAATTACAACCGAAAAAAAACGAACGGAAATCAAAAAACGAATATATCCAAAAAAACTACTTCCAAAAATGCAAACTCCTACACCAGTCAACAATCAACTCCAACCACCGTAACCTCCAACATTCAAAAAACGCCACCTCGAATCGAGACGCCCCAAGCCATAAATAGTGTTTCGTTTCCCGCACAAATTAAGGAGGGATCATAGGAACGCACAATCAATGATGCGGCCGCAAAATAAGGAGGCATGTATAAATACGTCACGAGACAAAAAAAAATTCTGGTGTATTTCTTGTTTGGAGCTCAGACATGGCTACAGACCACGGAAACAATGGACAACAGTCTGGCGGTAAGTATTTCATGCATTTTGACTCAATGATTAATTAGAAACATAATATTGTGCAAGTTGTGAAGTTGAGAATTCTCCATATTTACACAAATAGGTGAGGAGGATGACATGGAAGAGGCTGCTGGGCCCAGTATTCCGGGCAAAGCTGCCAAAAAGAAAAGGCAGCCACAATTCACAAGAAAGGAGATGGAGGTTTTGATTCAGAAGTGTGTGGACATCCTGCCACAGGCAAACAGGAATATGAGTTCAAGCCAGAAGTGGGAAGAGGTAGCCGTTGAGGTCAATAGGGTGGGTGATTATGTCCGTCTAGCCCGGGATGTCAAACGGCGGTAAGTAAACACTTGACCACCCTAAAACCAAAAACAAAATAAAATAAAAAATAATGGTTCCTTTTTCACCCACAGATGGCAAGACTTCAAATATCGCCTGAAACAAAAAATGGCGGACAGAGCTAGGCATGCAAGGGGGACAGGTGGAGATCCCACCCCTGTGTCATTGGAGTTGACTGATTTAGAAGAGCTGGCACAGGGGTGTGTGCAGGCTGTGGAGGTGTTTGGCGTGTCCAACATGGATACGGACATGCCAGACTTTGCGGCTCCTCATGTTGTCCCAGGTAAATATTGTGATGTCACCAACTCTGAAATGTTATTGTGCCAATATGTAGATTCTAATGTGAGTCTTTTCTCATTTTTCCAACAGAGACACAGGCGGATGAGTCTGCTCCAGAGGGGAGCCTTGGCCGCAGAATTTCTGCAGGCTCTGCAGGGGATGATCCAGTACATCCGGCTGAGGACCCTGCAGAAGCCAGTCCTGGGCAATCCCCCTCGCAGGCAGTGTCCCTCCTCACAGAACTCAATTTTAAATCGGATTTCCATACAGAGATTCTGCAGAGGATGGACGCCAGTCTGGTACGGGTGGCTGAGGCCCTGGAGCAAAATGCTGTGGCCAAGGTGACCATTGGTCAGGCCCTGGTGGAAAATACCAGGGCCAACATCCGCATCGCCAATGCCCTGGAGCAGCTCGTTCGCCAGCACATGGTGGAGCCGACCTCCCTTCCTGCCGGAACATCAGGATCCTCCACCTCTGGCACAACATCAGCCAATCCTCCAAATGTGCCTAGCCCTGTGCCTAGTCCAGAGGCCACAACATCTGCCTCTGGACAGGCCAGCCCGATGACATCCCGGACCCGGTCTGGCGCCCTCCCTCCCCCAGCCAAACGGCCGAAAAAACGGTGACAGCATTGGCTACTTTTCCCACACTCCTTCTGTGCTTGCCTCATATTCCTTTCTGGCCAAAACTTCCCTCTCCTTTCTTGTGAATTGTTTTTAATTTTTGCATTTACGTTTAACAACAATTTATTGTTTGCACAATTAATAAATATTGTGGAATGAACACTGCCAAAAATGTTTGTGTTAAATATGTGCATTCATTTTTTGGGGGATACCAATAAATTTACATCAAATGTACGACGTTGTATTCTGACATTATTGTAAAAATGGGTTACATTTAATCCGGGCCCACAAGCCAACAACGTTCAACCTGAAAAATTACACATTGGAAAAAAAGGGCTCGTTAAGGAACGTTTAAAACATTACCTAAGGAGGAAAAATCACCTTGCAAACACAAAATGAGCCACCAAACCTAAACATGATGACATTATTGTTACAATAGTCCAAAAAGAACACATTGCGGCCAAAATACACCCCCACAAATGTACGCTAATTGATTGTGTAATCCAGACATTAGCAGCTATGATTTCCACCTGCGTTCGGTTTTGTGCTATCCAAAAAAACTGCTTTCCAAACACATACCAAGCCGGTTTTCAATCCAACACTAATTGATTTTCTGACAAGCCGTGATTAATCAATGCTACATCGTGGAGTGCTGGGACGGAGGAGAAGGCCATCGCCACTGTGGTCGAGTTATCCAGCCCATAAGCTGTGCGAGCATTTTGAAGGGAAAGAGAATCATCCAGTGACGTATGAGTTTGTACGAACACATTTGACGTTCGCATTTGTTAATGTATGTACATCCCAAAAACGCCTCGCCTGCGTTTTTCCATCTCCTCCCCCGTCAACACCCAAAAATGCCCTGTTTTGTCAATCACATTTGACATGTCACTTCCTGTACGCTATTTGACGAACGAGACAAAATAAGCTCGCAATCTGCCGTACGCACATGCGCAGTGTAACACTGACGCATGCGCGGTTAGTCAACATCGGAACGCAACGAGCTTACTGCTGTTAACGAGCGGCTCTGAATGAGGGCCTTAGTGCTCTATTTGGACCCCAATAATTAATATTCCTACTTGACGTGAGCGGAGCAGCAATTCATCATTGCTCCGATGCGGAGACAGCTGATCCGAAAATCAGCTGTCTCCACAAGTTTATCACTGCTCCTTGTTCATGTTCATTTTCACCTGCTTTTGTAGATATTAAGTAATGATGAATAGACCCTTAAACTCCAGTTATAACTCTGTAGCCTTGTGTTATAAACCCACTGGTGCAATTTGAACCACAAGTTACAGATTGTAATAGTGAATTTTGAATTATGTTTAATGAGAGATGATTCAATGGCAGGAGAATGCATATAAGCTTGATATTCAGGAACACTGTGAAATACAGGTTATTGGAAACTGCAGAAATACTAGGAATGCAGGTTACAACTGGAGTCATGCAATAAAAATGGCAGAAGCAAACCGAGGGCTTGATTCAGCAAGAATTGCTATTCTGCCAATGCGCACGCAATGCAGTTACTAATATCAGCGGTCATATGCAAATGATTGCATTCGCATTACGATCGCAGTCTTCCCCTTACTCACATCTGTATACTTTAGCAATATAGCAAAATAATCAGTAACATGGAGTAACATTGGACCCATACGCACACTGGCACAAGCCCAGACCTTACTCAGAATTTGATAACTTTCATGCACGCTAATCTGATTGGAAACACCAATGGCTTAAAGTGGTCCTGGAGAGGTGGTGGAACTCCTCTCCCCCGTCACCTACTCCAACCCCCACACTAGGCAGAGCTACTCTAAGAGGCCAGAACAAGTATGAAAACTGTTCTTACACACTGTTGTGCATAGGCCCCAGAAGCTTTGGGGACTACGACAGTGTAAAATACATGTTAGATGATTTTTTAGCACTCCTGCCGTCAGCTGAGACTACAATGTTACAGTAGGTCACTTAAAAAGAAAAAACAAATTCTATATCATCCTTCCTGTGTCTCACCAGCTTCATCCCCCTTGCCTCTAATCAGCATCATCCCCCTGCATCTCATCAGCTTTATCCTCCATGCGTCTCTGCAACGCCATCCCCCTACCATCTCTTCAGCACCATCTTCCTGTTTTTCACAAGCATCAGCCCCCCACATCTCACCAGTGCAATTCCCGTGTCTTCACTCTAACACTATTTCCCCTGTGTCTCTCCAGCTTACCCCCTTGTGTCCTTCCAGGAGCTCCCTGCCCCTGTGCCCCCACCATCAGCTCCCTGCCCCTGTGCCCCCCACCATCAGCTCCCTGCCCCAGTATCCCCCACCAGCAGCTCCCTGCATCTGTGTCCCCCAACAGCAGCTCCTTGCCCCTGTGTCTCCTCTCCCACCAGTAGCTTATCCCCCCGTGTCCCTCTAGCAGCAGCTCCCAACCTCTGTATCTCCTTAGCCCCACAAACTCAGTGACAGGAGGGGGGGATGGCGGGTGGAGGAGGATGGAGCCAGAAACCAAGGCGGGATTGGCGGCCGCCACGACAGAGTGGCTCTCTGTTTGTGGGACTTCTGTGCAAGGACGTGGTGGAGGTGGAACTAGTTCCACCTACCATTAGAGGTGATAGAACTCAGTTTCACCCTGGTCCAGCCCACTTTAACCCTTGGAAACACCGATCTGCAGTTCGGAAATGCCAACCGGCAACCCTTGATGTTCCGCGATCTGTCGGAAGATCGGTGAAATTCTCCATTTTAAATTTCACAGATGTGCACGATCATATTATTATTGTGATCGGCAAATCAGTGAAATCCAACAAGAGGTGGTATGATGCTTGTGGGGGAGCTTTGAGAGCCATTGAAAGGGCATGTGTGAGGTTAAATGGGAAAAAATTTAAATATTACCTGGTATTACTACACCTCAAATTAGTGTCCACAATTCATAATACACCATACAGCTGCTGCGATGTGTCGTTTAAACAATTTTGCCCATCAAAATTAAATATGTGCCCTCCTCTGCGGACAGTACCCTGTCTAAAACAATCATTAAATAAACATTACCTCTTAGGACTCATCAAAGGCCCTTACACAGGGAACGATGCAGGCAACAATACTATCTCGTTAATGATTTCCCTGGAACTCCTGAACACTCCCGGACAAACAATATTGTGCATACACATGGAATGATTGTACAAAAGATCAAACAATATAGTTGGATCGGTAACAACTGCAAATCGTTACCGATATATATAGTTTGGCAGTAAACAACCTCACGATGCATCTTCTGTCTCCCCTTCGGCTGGCACAATATGGTGGAGGGGAGTGGCCAGAAAAAGTGACGACAAATCGTTCATTGTCCATGAAATCGTTCGTCATGTGTACACACGGAATGATGTGTGTCAAATCATGACAAGACAGATCGTGATCTTTCTGCATGTTCAAAAGATCACAGACCCCGACCAATGGGCAGCGGGAGTACCCATCCGCATAATAATCGTGCCTACACATGGCAGATTTTAAATGATTTGTCGCTCCAATCGGGCGAAAACGGCAATCTCGTTCAAAATATCGTACCGTACGGCAAGAGACCTCAAAATATAAGAACAGAGATATCAAAATGTACCCTTACTGGATAAAAGAATTCATTAAATCAATATAAACTTCCATAGATGCATAGCTTCCTCAATTCAAAAGAGGAATTAAGTGGCAGACGTCTCATCTTTCATTCTATTCCATTACTCTTTCCTCTAGTCTGCTGTTTACAACACCCATTCAAACAAATGAGCTGATTGCCTATAATAATGGTGCTCCAGCCAATGAGTTTTATCACTCATTGTGAGAGATAAAACTCATGGATTAATGAGGCCCTAAATTGGTTACTTCCCCAGAAATTACGCAGCTTACCCCTTCAGTGCCTTGCACAAATATGTAAAAGCAATCTGCCTTAATTTGCACCACTTTAGAGAGAGTTCTCATTACTTTAATATCCACTTTCCATTATAGAATGCACCAAAATTCATACGTGCTTCATATTTACATAACCTTCTATAACATATGCTGTCACAGCATGAGTCTCTAGGAGTTGCACCTGTCAATATGCATAGGACACTGGCCATCTCTCTCCAGGTGTAGTGCTTATCTAGCCTGAAGCTTGGTTTTGGGTTAGAACAGGCGTGGGAGACTGAAGAGGCGATTTAAGAGGTGTGGATGAACTTAGGTGGTTTGAGCCAGGACATAGATGTGAGGAGGTAGAGATACAGCAGTGGATGATGTGCCCGAAGGCGAGAACAGTAGTAGAAAGTCTTTACTGAACAGCAGGTTGGAATGGAACTGAATAATGAATGAATGAGCAGAATCTAATTGGGACCCATGATGCTGGATTAAGGACCTCATTCAGAGCCGGACGCTATTTGCGCTCGCTCATTCAGAAAAAAGGGGTGGCTATTCAAATGAACCGTTCGCTCTTTGCGGTCTATTCACACCTCTAGGTCTGAACGAGTGTACAAAACATGCGGTCGTTTTTTGGAAAACTACGCCCCCTGGCCGCTCGCATCCTACGTCATGTCCGCTATTTATTAGATTAATCGAGTACATCGACCAGCGTATGAACTGCTCGCTATTCTTGTGGTTGGTTTTTCCTACCGCAATCTTGCGAGCAGTTCTGACTATAAAATAGCCCAGTGACGTGGTCAATGACGCTGCTGTATTAATTATGCACACCCATAAAACGCCCGTTTTGACCTTTAAGCACGCCTGCGTTCTGATCTCCACTCCCCGTTTTCAAGCACCTTCCCCTGTTACCACCCACATACGCCTCCTCCTGTCACTCAAAATAGCAGGCATTCGCTATTTAGCGAACAAACGATTTTCGTCCCCACTGACTGGTTCGCGCATGCATATTACGATCCGTACGCATGCGCAGTTGGGCAAACATCGCTCGGAACGAACGAGCGGCCGCTTACGAGCGGCTCTGAATCAGGCCCTAAGAGCTAGATCTGTTTGAGACTGATGATGATGAATTGAAGAACTTGATGGAATTGAATCCGATGTTGATGAATTGATGAACTTGGTCAGTTGGGACCAATGTTGATGAATTGAGGAACTTAATTGATAAGAGTCCGATGTTGATTAACTTGATTGGCTGGGACTGATGTTGAGAAATTGATAAAAGTCCGATGTTGGAAGCATCGGATGAGACCAATGGGCTGTCGTCTGGGGTATCGGCTGGAACTGATGGTTGCTGTAAGAACAAGCTTCAGTGGTAAAACCAGACTGGTGTGCAAGATGGTATAGGAGACTTTCTTACAAGATCTAGGAACTGGATATAACAGACTGGGTACTGTGTAGATACAAAGGGGGTAATTCAGACCCGGTCGTTAGCGCTGATGCGCTCGGACCGGGTCGATGGCCCCCCACAGAGCATGTGCACGACGGCGACGGCGCCGTCGTGCGCATGCGTGAGACCCGCTACGACCGACAGCGCCGGTCGTAGCGGGTCTCGATCCAAAGGGGGCAAGCTGTCGATGTTGATTGACAGCTCGCCCCATTAGGAAGGCGGGCCGGGGGGGTGGCAGCCCAAATGGGGGCGTTCCCCTGGGAACGCCTACCATTTGGGGGCGGCCCCACTGACATCACTAGTGATGTCAGTGGAGAGCTTCTGGCTCAGGCAGAGCCAAAAGCTCTCCGGGGCTTACGAAAAGGGAGACCCTACCCTAGGGTCTCGTCGTAAGCCCCAATGGTTGCGATGGTCTTGACCATCGCGACAATCACCTTAGGCGGTCGTAAGGCTGTGGGTGTTAACTAGGGGTGTGCACCGGCCACTTTTCGTGTTTTGTGTTTTGGTTTTGGATCTGGATCTTTCTTCGTGTTTTGGATCTGGATTGGTTTTGCCAAAACCACCCTTCCGTGTTTTGGATTCTGGGTTTTGTGTTTTGGATCTGTATTTTTTTTTAAAAAAAGAATAAAAACAGCTAAAATCACAGAATATGTTGGTTTTTCTGCTCCTATGCTATTATTAACCTCAATAACCTTAATTTCCACTCATTTCCAGTCTATTCTGAACACCTCACACCTCAAAATAGTGTTTTGATGTCCAAAAGGCTATGCTAAGCGACACGAGTGGGCGGCACAAACACGTGGCCCATCTAGGAGTGGCACTGCAGTGGCAGACAGGATGGCAGTTTGAAAAACTAGGCCCCAAACAGTACATAATGCAAAGAAAAAAAAGAGGTGCAAGATGGAATTGTTCTTGGGCCCTCCCACCCACCCTTATGTTGTATAAACAGGACATGCACACTTTAACAAACCAATCATTTCAGCGCCAGGGTCTGCCACACGACTGTGGCTGAAATGATTGGTTCGTTTGGCCCCCACAAAACAAGCTGGCAATTAATCTGTCCCTGCACAAACTGGCTCTACGGAGGCAAGATGTCGTCTTCATCCTCCTCATCCACCGATGCCTCACCCTATTCAGTGTTGTGTACATCCTCATCCTCACAGACTATTAACTCGTCCCCGCTGGAATCCACAACCACAGGTCCCTCTGTACGTTCTGGAGGCTGGTCTCCCTGAAAGAGTTGGTCATTCATTTTTATGAACATCATCTTCTTCACATTTTGTGGAAGCAGCCTCCTACGCCTTTCGCTGACAAGGTTCCCGGCTGCACTAAACACTCTTTCGGAGTACACACTGGAGGGGGGGCAACTCAGGTATAATAGAGCCAGTTTGTACAGGGGCCTCCAAATTGCCTCTTTTTCCTGCCAGTACAGGTACGGACTGTCTGACATGCCTACTTGGATGCTGTCACCGATGTAATCCTCCACCATTCTGTCAATGGTGACAGTATCATATGCAGTGACAGTAGACATGTCAGAAATTGTTGCCAGGTCCTTCAGTCCAGACCAGATGTCCAAACTTGGTCCTGCCTGCCCTGCATCACCGCCAGCGGGTTGCTTAGGATACCTAAGTTTTTTCCTGGCAGCCCCAGTTGCGGGAGAAAATGAAGAAGGAGCTGTTGACGTGTCACATTCCGCTTCAGCTGACAGTGTTTTCACCAGCAGGTCTTTGCACCTCTGCAGGCTTGTGTCGGCTGGAAAGAGAGACACCACATAGGCTTAAACCTAGGATCGAGCACGGTGGCCAAAATGTAGTGGTCTGATTTCAACAGATTGACCACCCTGGAATCCTGGCAAAGCGAATGAAGGGCTTCATCCACAAGTCCCACATGCCGAGCGGAATCCCTCCGTCTTAGCTCCTCCTTCACTTTCTCCAGCTGCTTCTGCAAAAGCCTGATGAGGGTAATGACCTGACTCAAGCTGGCAGTGTCTGAACTGACTTCACGTGTGGCAAGTTCGAAGGGTTGGAGAACCTTGCACAACACGGAAATCATTCTCCACTGCGCTTGAGTCAGGTGCATACCCCCTCCTTTGCCTATGTCATAGGTGGATGTATAGGCTTGAATGGCCTTTTGCTACTCCTCCATCCACTGAAGCATATAGAGGGTTGAGTTCCACCGCGTCACAACCTCTTGCTTCAGGTGATGGCGGGGCAGGTTCAAGAGTGTTTGCTGGCACTCCAGTCTTCGGCACGCAGTCGCTGAATGGTGAAAGTGGCCAGAAATTTTTCGGGCCACCCAAAGCGTCTCCTGCACGCCCCTGTCGCTTTTCAGAAAATTCTGCACCACCAAGTTTATTGTGTGAGCAAAACATGGGATGTGCTGGAATTTGCCCAGATGTAATGTCCGCACAATATTGGTGGCGTTGTCAGATATCACAAATCCCCAGGAGAGTCTAAGTGGGGTAAGCCACTGGGCGATGATTTCCCTCTGTTTCTCTAAGAGGTTGTCGGCGGTGTGCCTCTTACTGAAACCGGTGATACACAGAGTAGCCTGCCTTGGAACGAGCTGGCGTTTCTGAGATGCTGCTACTGGTGACGCTGCTGTTGTTACTGCGTAAGGTGATACATCTACCCAGTGGGCTGTCACAGTCATATAGTCCTTAGTCTGCCCTGTTCCACTTGTCTACATGTCCGTGGTTAAGTGGACATTGGGTACAACTGCATTTTTCAGGACAGGATTTGGAACCGGAGGGACACACTACCTCTATCAATTGTCTAAATCCCACTGCACTAATGGCGGATACCGGACGCACGTCTAACACCAACATAGCAGTCAAGGCCTCAGTTATACGTTTTGCTTCAGGATGACTGCTGTCGTACTTCATCCTCCTCGCTAAGGACTGTTAGAGGGTCAATTGTTTAGTAAAAGTAGTGGTGTTCCTACTTCCTCTCTGGGATGATGAACGACTCCCAGCAGCAGCAACAGCAGCAGCGGCAGCAGTAGGCGTAGCAATGCAGGATCCTCCGGAGGAATCCCGGATAGGAAAGTCAGTCATGCCAGAGACATGGCCTGCAGGACTACTTCCGATCCTGACTAAGGAGGAAATTGACGAGGAGGGAGTTGACGGTGTGGTTTGCAGTCGCTTGGATACAACAGGACAACAGGATTTAGGTGTCCCTGGACTGCTTACGGTCTTAGCCAAAGTTTCTGAACTTGACAGTAACTTTTTATGAACGTGCTGCAGGTGCCGTATAAGGGAGGATGTTCCTAGGTGGTTAACATCCCTACCCCTACTTATTTCACCTTTACATATGGTACATATGGCAAGACAGTTGTTGTCCGGATTAGAATAGAAATATTGCCAGACCAAAGAGGTGGAATGTTTGGTCTTCTGCCCATGCATGACAGTGATGGGATTTTTCATCCCACGGACAACAACTGTCTCCCCTGGAGCCTGATTTAAACAAACCACATCACCATCAGAATCCTCCTCGCCAACTTCCTCCTCAGCGCCAGCTACACCAGTATCCTCATCCTGTTGTACTTCAACAGTGACATCTTCAATTTGCATATCAGCAAGTGGACTGTGGGTACTCCTTTCAGCACTTGCAGGGGGCGTGCAAATGGTGGAAAGAGCCACCTCTTCCCGTCCAGTGCTGGAAAGGTCAGGCATCGCAACCGCCACCACACTTGGACTCTCCTTGGGGATTTGTGATATCTTCTTAGAACGCACAGTTCTTCGCTGTGCTTTTGCCAGCTTAACTCGTTTGATTTTTTTAGCGGGAGGAGGGCTTCTATCGTCATGTGAAGCTGAACCACTAGTCATGAACATAGGGAAAGACCTTAGCTGTTCCTTGCCACTCCGTGTCGGAAATGGCATATTGGCAAGTTTACGTTTCTCTTCAGATGATTTAAATGTTTTCTTTAAGGTCATTTTCCTGAACTTTGTCATTTGGGATTGTATGTGCCCTCTACTATGACATTGGGCATCGGCCTTGGTAGACGACGTTGATGGCATGTTATCGTCTATGTCATGACTAGTGGCAGCAGCTTCAGCACTAGGAGGAAGTGGTTCTTGATCTTTCCCTATTTTATTTTTATCAGAGAAAGTTTGGTCCTCCATTTATGTTATATTGATTTATAAAAATACGTGCGGCTAAGGCGCACACAAACACAGAAAATATTTTTTTTATTTTTGCTGGAAAGTAGAGCACTTTGTGGGTTACACCACCCTTTAAGAAATGAGCCAGCCGGTTCTTTACTTATGGGACACAGGCGCATGCTTGGCGCTGCTCCTTTGTTGATGCACGTGCAGCCACAGTGCACACAATTCACAAACACAGAAAATATTTTTTTATTTTGTTTGGAGTGTACTTTGGGGGTTACAGCAACCTTTAATGGACAAGCCAGCCGGCCCATTACTAATGGGACACAGGCGCACGCTTGGCGCTGCTCCTTTGTTGATGCACGTGCAGCCACAGTGTACACAATTCACAAACACAGAAAATATTTTTTTATTTTGTTTGGAGTGTACTTTGGGGGTTACAGCACCCTTTAATGGTCAAGCCAGCCGGCCCTTTACTTATGGGACACAGGCGCACGCTTGGCGCTGCTCCTTTGTTGATGCACGTGCAGCCACAGTGCACACAATTCACAAACACAGAAAATATTTTTTTATTTTGTTTGTAGTGTACTTTGGGGGTTACAGCACCCTTTAACGGACAAGCCAGCTGGCCCTTTACTAATGGGACACAGGCGCACGCTTGGCGCTGCTCCTTTGTGGATGCACGTGCAGCCACAGTGCACACAATTCACAAACACAGAAAATATTTTTTTATTTTGTTTGGAGTGTACTTTGGGGGTTACAGCACCCTTTAACAGACAAGCCAGCCGGCCCTTTACTAATGGGACACAGGCGCACGCTTGGCGCTGCTCCTTTGTTGATGCACGTGCAGCCACAGTGCACACAATTCACAAACACAGAAAATATTTTTTTATTTTGTTTGTAGTGTACTTTGGGGGTTACAGCACCCTTTAACGGACAAGCCAGCCGGCCCTTTACTAATGGGACACAGGCGCACGCTTGGCGCTGCTCCTTTGTGGATGCACGTGCAGCCACAGTGCACACAATTCACAAACACAGAAAATATTTTTTTATTTTGTTTGGAGTGTACTTTGGGGGTTACAGCACCCTTTAACGGACAAGCCAGCCGGCCCTTTACTAATGGGACACAGGCGCACGCTTGGCGCTGCTCCTTTGTGGATGCACGTGCAGCCACAGTGCACACAATTCACAAACACAGAAAATATTTTTTTATTTTGTTTGGAGTGTACTTTGGGGGTTACAGCACCCTTTAATGGTCAAGCCAGCCGGCCCTTTACTAATGGGACACAGGCGCACGCTTGGCGCTGCTCCTTTGTTGATGCACGTGCAGCCACAGTGCACACAATTCACAAACACAGAAAATATTTTTTTATTTTGTTTGTAGTGTACTTTGGGGGTTACAGCACCCTTTAACGGACAAGCCAGCTGGCCCTTTACTAATGGGACACAGGCGCACGCTTGGCGCTGCTCCTTTGTGGATGCACGTGCAGCCACAGTGCACACAATTCACAAACACAGAAAATATTTTTTTATTTTGTTTGGAGTGTACTTTGGGGGTTACAGCACCCATTAACGGACAAGCCAGCCGGCCCTTTACTAATGGGACACAGGCGCACGCTTGGCGCTGCTCCTTTGTTGATGCACGTGCAGCCACAGTGCACACAATTCACAAACACAGAAAATATTTTTTTATTTTGTTTGGAGTGTACTTTGGGGGTTACAGCACCCTTTAACGGACAAGCCAGCCGGCCCTTTACTAATGGGACACAGGCGCACGCTTGGCGCTGCTCCTTTGTTGATGCACATGCAGCCACAGTGCACACAATTCACAAACACAGAAAATATTTTTTTATTTTGTTTGGAGTGTACTTTGGGGGTTACAGCACCCTTTAATGGACAAGCCAGCCGGCCCTTTACTAATGGGACACAGGCGCACGCTTGGCGCTGCTCCTTTGTTGATGCACGTGCAGCCACAGTGCACACAATTCACAAACACAGAAAATATTTTTTTATTTTGTTTGTAGTGTACTTTGGGGGTTACAGCACCCTTTAACGGACAAGCCAGCTGGCCATTTACTAATGGGACACAGGCGCACGCTTGGCGCTGCTCCTTTGTTGATGCACATGCAGCCACAGTGCACACAATTCACAAACACAGAAAATATTTTTTTATTTTGTTCGGAGTGTACTTTGGGGGTTACAGCACCCTTTAACGGACAAGCCAGCCGGCCCTTTACTAATGAGACACAGGCGCACGCTTGGCACTGCTCCTTTGTTGATGCACATGCAGCCACAGTGCACACAATTCTCAAACACAGAAAATATTTTTTTATTTTGTTTGGAGTGTACTTTGGGGGTTACAGCACCCTTTAACGGACAAGCAGCCGGCCCTTTACTAATGGGACACAGGCGCACGCTTGGCGCTGCTCCTTTGTTGATGCACGTGCAGCCACAGTGCACACAATTCACAAACACAGAAAAAAGATATATTTTTTTTGCACTTGGGGGGAGCACCCCTGATGGACAGAGCACCCCCTGGACAACACTACAGCACCCCTTTAGGACTGGGACACTGCACAGGACTTTAGAGTGGACACAGCCCCTATGGACAACTGACTGCACAACACAGTCCAGCCAGCCCCTATGGACTTTGGAGGAGTGGACACAGCCCCTATGGACAACAGCAGCACAGCGCAGCACAGCACAATACTACACTGCACTACACTACACTACACAGACCAGCCAGCCCTAACTCCCACCCTCCCTCTTCACTGTCCACAGCCGAGTGAGAAAATGGCGCCGACGGGGGAACCTTATATAGGATCCAAAACCTGCGAGACCCGGAAGGCGGGATGATGACGTTTTGCCTCGATTTCAGATCCGAGTCAGGCGGGAAAAGTCGAGCCTGACTCGGATTGGCCTCGGATCGGGGGGGCTCGGGGGGGTTCGGATTTCAGAAATCCGAACCCGCTCACCCCTAGTGTTAACCCACAGCCTTACCACCGCAAAGTTGGACGTCTTGAAAATTCAAGACATCCTCCCCTCATTCAGGCCGACCGCACGCTCTGTGCGACCGGCTCTGAATAAGGTCCAAAGTACCTGGGAGCTCAGTAGTGAACTGTAACTTCAGCAAGAAGCAATGTTGTACTGGCACATAGGCCAGTTAGGAAATGGAATTTATAGGGGAGGATCCCCAGGGATTGGATGCTGTGATCAGCTGGTCTGGGAGTAGCACTCTGAGTGGTGGAGGAGAGTCAGGTGACAGAGTCCAACATGGCTGAGCCCATACTGTTTTTCTGGAGGGAACTCTGGTGTGCAGTTTGTATACCATCATGCTGGGGAGGCACGCTGTGAGCAATCTCCATGCTCAGTGACAGGACACCGGGAGCGATGTGCACCGTGAGGGGACCTCTGTGCTATCCGGGAGTGATGCACAGTGCGAGCGGACCTCAGTGCTAGCTTGGACAGGCACTGCAGAGGTAAAAAAGCGGTTTTAAGTGTCCGGAGCGTGACAGCGCTATGACGTGTGCTTGTGCTTTAAAAAATATATATTTTAATGAACAATATATAAAATAAACGGGGAAACAAGTTTCCAGCATCCATAATACTTCATTTTAAATGGAGGAATTCAACTACAAGCAGTCGTTGCAAATTGTATGAAGGGGGGGTGCAAAACATGCAGTAACCGACAACGTGAATCATCCCATGCATCCCATACTGTAGTTCTCGGTGGTGCAGGCAGTGACACATCGCCGAGAACTGAATCCCCCCTAAAGGTAAAAGATTATACAGGGATTACTGTAAATTACAGTAGATACAAATACAAATTATATTTAAGTGTCAACTGGGCTCAGTCTACAAATCCATAGAGGCTTATTCAGCAAGATGTGCCAGATTTTTCTCAGTTTTTGCTGTACATCTAATTTCTTAATGATGCTGACACATTTGTAACGGTTACCTATGGAGATGGGCCATTGTAAGAGGGAAGCTGTGAGTACATAATTTACAGCATGTTCCTGTTTCTATGAAGCACTGCCATACTTATATGCTGTGCAAGAGATCTATCCACAGCACTGTAGTTCCCATGTACTTGCAACTTGAAACAGAAAAAGCATGGACTACGGGCCTGATTCAGCAGCCGGCCGGTGGTACGCAGATTATCCGATTCTGCGTTGCACAACGCAGCTCCGATAAGTAATGCACATGAGGCGTGATGCCTCCTGCTTCATTACCATATCTGCCTGCGTGCAGCTCTGCAATTACTATTCTTGCAAAATCAGGCCCTATGTCAGGGCCGAAACTAGGATATCTGTCACCCGGTGCAAGGCAGCAATCTTGCGCCCCCTCCCTTCCTGTACTTGGATTTTGTCCTTGCTCCTCCATAAGGCAGTGCACTACTCAGACGTCCCTGGTATGACGTACATTATTCCACACACCATAATGCCCATTACACATTATGCCACACATTGTAATGCCTATTACCAAAGTGCCCGACACCATTTTATGCCCCACAGTAAGGCTTCTAATTACTTTAAAATTACCTGCTCGTTGTCAGGGGTTTTATGCTCATTACCAGGGGTTCCATGCTCGTTGCCAGGGGGTTTCAGCTCGTTGCCAGGGGGTTTATGTTCGCTGCTATGGGATTTATGCTCGTTGCCAGGTGTTACATGCTCATTGCCATGGGGTTTATGCTCGTTGCCAGGGGTTACAATCTCGTTGCCAGGGGGTTTCATGCTTGTTGCCAGGGGGTTTCATGCTCATTGCTATGGGGTTTATGCTCGTTGCTATGGGGTTTCACGGGAGAAGATGCAGCTTTCAGCATCTTCTCCCGGCACTTCTGAGAACACTGTGTGCATTGCGCTGGCCAAACAGACACTAGAGGTCCAGTAGGACCTCTAGCATCTATCTTCTCCTTGGCGGCGGCCATTTTTTGGATGGCCATTTTTAGCAGAGTCCATGCGGATGGCTAGTCTTCATGGAATCTGCTGAAAACGGCCATCCAAAAATGGCCTCGGCCAAGGAGGAGACAGACACTAGAGGTCCAGTAAGGACCTCTAGCACCTGTCTCCTCCTTGGCGGCGGCCATTTTTGGATGGCCTTTTTCTGAATCTGCAGCCCCCAAACAACCGTAAGTCAGCGCTTTTTCACCCCCTGCATTGTGGCACCTCTAGCCTCCCCTAGTTGCGGCCCTGCCTATGTCCACATTGCAATCTTCAGTGGCCCCAGTAGTGGTCTCCCTATGCCCCTTATACAGTACCCTCAGTAGTGCCCAATATACAGTGCCCCTTATACAGTGCCCCCAGTAGTGGTCCTCGCTATGCAGTGTCCCCAGTAGTGCCCTTTATACAGTGCCCCCAGTAGTGGTCCCCCCTATGCAGTGCCCCTTATACAGTGGCCCCAGTAGTGGTCCGCCCTATGCAGTGCCCCTTACATATATAACACAAGACACACACAATATACTTAGCCGCTCCTGCGCCTGCTCCTGCACCCTCCACCATCCGTTCCTCTGTTCTCCCACACGGCACTATGGGAGAGACGTCATGACATCTCTCTCATCACCCACTGCGGGAGCTGGAAGGCTGAGCTAATGAGTGAGCTCCAACCTGGCTCCCTCCATGGATGCAGCAGCCAATGAGAGTCTGTCTGACTCTCATTGGCTGCTAAAACAAACACACCGCTGCCGGGTAGTACGAGAAACCCCCCTGCTTACGTGTATACCACTGAAATATGCCTGCAAATCTGTGAGACAATAATGTCGCTCACCTGATAAATAAGCAGATAACACCACCATTAATGCCCATCTTCATAAAAGCGTTGATCTTTCCTAAGAAGGGGAGCCACTTTTAGCTAGTCAGTTGATTTGGGTTATATATATTAAACACACTACAAGCCACTACAAGATGTAGCAGACTCTTACTTAATGGTATGATGATCTTCAATTCTATTACTGTAGGAATTCCCAAAAGCTCACCATACAACCAAGCTGGCTGGCGCTCATCTGCAGAAAAGTGACTGTGTACCGTTACTGTAATCCTGTACTCCAATAATGGGCAAAGGAGCACTTTGAGAGCCACTGTATCACAGATCTATCAGACTTTTTTTTGCCGTGACACACTGAAAATTTACATCTACATATGAAACACAAATTTTAAATATATAAAAATAAATAAACTTAATTGTACCCAAAGCACACACTCCCAGGGGTTACATACCAAATACCCCTTTCCCCCCACATTCTATTTAACCAATGTAGACTCCTTTCCTCTTTGTCTATCATTCTACTGTCTGTAGCTGCCTGCTCTATGCTCCTTTCCATGACAGATATCATGTTGCTGAGACGTCTGCACTGCTGCGCCACCCTGCCTGCTCCTGGCTCCACTCTGATGTTGCAGGAAGCCGTGGATGCAATGCCGATATTTACCCAGTTGTGTGTTTATCTGCCACCTCACGGTTGCTCTGCGCAAGCGCCAAGGTACCTTTGTGATGCCGCTCACAGTAAGGATTCAATCGCAAAGTGATTGTTAAGCCCCGGGTGTGGTATATCTTGGCTAGCTGTGGCCTGTGGGCCATAGGACAAGATGCCGGACGTCAGGGTTTTTGTGCGCGTGCGTGACCTGTAGGTCACACATGCAAACTACCGTCACTGCTCCGAAAGGAGCAGTGAAAAGATTCACTGGAGCAGTGAAAGCCGCTCGTGGGACAGCTGATATTCGCATCTGCAATGCTGAATTGCACTGGATTCCTCGGCGAGTTCGAATGGTAATTATCGGACCCCGATAATTAACATCATGAATAGACCCCATAGAGTACTAAGAGTATTTATATTATGGTAACCAACTAATCCATATATTTAGAATAATTTGTACACTAAATTCTTAGTTGGTTGTGCTCCCTAGAGTCAGATATAGGGTACTACAATAAAACAAAAAAGACTGTTAGGATCTATCTATCTATCTATCTATCTATCTATCTATCTATCTAAATATCTATCTATCTATCTATATATGTAGGGATTGAGTATAGACTCATTTTATAGCTGTTCATATAGCATCTTTATTTCAAATAGCGATATTAATATCTTAAACCACAAAGTTATGAGACTGTTAGTAGTCTGGAATACTTGTGTGTTTTAGTAAGGCAATGTGAATATATGTATTAATTAAGCATTGATATATTGTATTATGCCTAAATTAAGGACCATACTGGTACTTTTTAAAGGACTGTAAATTCCTAAATTCCTGTATATAAAAAGCTTCACTTCACTGCTAAGATTACTGTATTATTTAACAGTGGGGGTTATTCAGCTTAGAATGGAATTGCAAAGTTGTATGCAAGCAGCTTTGCAATTCCATCCTTGCTATTATGCAAATGCAGCAGGAGGTGTCTGACACCCCCTGCTGCATTTGCGATCCCAGTACTGCAACCGAGGTCGCAGGCTAGGATCACCATCATGATTATCGTCAGTCAGCCAGCTTACTCAGGCTGGCTGACTGACGAGCCCAGGAAACTGCATCCCCAGACGCAGCCCCTGGCCTTCCCACTCCCGTTTCCAGGAACGCCAACTGTCTCCGTCCCCACACCACCCCTGTCAATCAGGCAAAGGCACAGAAGGGGCTGCATGCGATCATGCAGATTCCCGATAATCGTTTATATGTGCAATGCTGAATTAGCCCCAGTGACCTCTGACTATTTGATTTGTCCAATGCTAAAGTGTGTTGCATGGCAATCATACCAAAGCAATATTCCAACATATTCATCACAAGTGCATGACAATCTGTATAATAACGTAATAGTTAATTATAAAGAAATAAAGTAGATAGAAATTTATAAACAGGTATTTGCTCTCAGGTAATGAAATAGCAATGCCCATGAATAGAAACGTAGGGGTATATTTACTAGAGTGTGGGTTTTTAGTAGGGGTGAGCAAGTTCGGATTTCTGAAATCCGAACCCCCCCCGAGCCCCCCCGATCCGAGGCCGATCCGAGTCAGGCTCGACTTTTCCCGCCTGACTCGGATCTGAAATCGAGGCAAAACGTCATCATCCCGCCTTCCGGGTCTCACGGGTTTTGGATCCTATATAAGGTTCCCGCGTCGGCGCCATTTTCTCACTCGACTGTGGACAGTGAAGAGGGAGGGTGGGAGTTAGGGCTGGCTGGGCTGTGTAGTGTAGTGTAGTGTTGTAGTGTAGTGCAGTGTAGTGTTGTGCTGTGCTGCACTGTGCTGCTGTTGTCCATAGGGGCTGTGTCCACTACTTCAAAGTCCATAGGGGCTGGCTGGACTGTGATGTGCAGTCAGTTGTCCATAGGGGCTGTGTCCACTCCAAAGTCCTGTGCAGTGTCCCAGTCCTAAAGGGGTGCTGTAGTGTTGTCCAGGGGGTGCTCTGTCCGTCAGGGGTGCTCCCCCCAAGTGCTAAAAAAAAAATATTTTTTCTGTGTTTGTGAATTGTGTGCACTGTGGCTACACTTGCATCAACAAAGTAGTGCCAAGCGTGCGCCTGTGTCATAAGTAAAGGGCCAGCTGGCTTGACCGTTAAAGGGTGCTGTAACCCCCAAAGCACACTCCAAACAAAATAAAAAAATATTTTCTGTGTTTGTGAATTGTGTGCGCAGTAGCCGCACGTGCATCAACAAAGTAGTGCCAAGCGTGCGTCTGTGTCATAAGTAAAGGGCCGGCTGGCTTGTCCGTTAAAGGGTGCTGTAACCCCCAAAGTACACTCCAAACCAAATAAAAAAAATATTTTCTGTTTGTGAATTGTGTGCGCAGTAGCCGCACATGCATCAACAAAGTAGTGCCAAGCGTGCGCCTGTGTCCCATAAATAAAGGGCCGGCTGGATTGACCGCTAAAGGGTGCTGTAACCCCCAAAGGGCACTCCAAACAAAATAAAAAAAATGTTTCTGTGTTTGTGAATTGTGTGCACTGTGGCTGCACGTGCATCAACGAAGGAGCAGCGCCAAACGCGCGCCTGTGTCCCATAAGTAAAAGGCCGGCTGGCTTGTCTGTTAAAGGGTGCTGTAACCCCCAAAGGGCACTCCAAACAAAATAATAAAATATATATTTTTGTGTTTGTGAATTGTGTGCGCAGTAGCCGCACGTGCATCAACAAAGTAGTGCCAAGCGTGCGCCTGTGTCATAAGTAAAGGGCCGGCTGGCTTGACCATTAAAGGGTGCTGTAACCCCCAAAGTACACTCCAAACAAAATAAAAAAATATTTTCTGTGTTTGTGAATTGTGTGCGCAGTAGCCGCACGTGCATCAACAAAGTAGTGCCAAGCGTGCGCCTGTGTCATAAGTAAAGGGCCAGCTGGCTTGTCCGTTAAAGGGTGCTGTAACCCCCAAAGGGCACTCCAAACAAAATAAAAAAATTTTTTTTTGTGTTTGTGAATTGTGTGCGCAGTAGCCGCACGTGCATCAACAAAGTAGTGCCAAGCGTGCGCCTGTGTCCCATAAATAAAGGGCCTGCTTGATTGACCGCTAAAAGGGTGCTGTAACCCCCAAAGGGCACTCCAAACAAAATAAAATAAAAATTTCTGTGTTTGTGAATTGTGTGCACTGTGGCAGCACGTGCATCAACAAAGAAGCAGCGCCAAGCGTGCGCCTGTGTCCCATAAGAAAAGGGCCGGCTGGCTCATTTCTTAAAGGGTGGTGTAACCCACAAAGTGCACTAGTCTCCAACAAAAATAAAAAATTATTTTCTCTGTTTGTGTGCGCCTTAGCTGCACGTATATATCAATATAACATAAATGGAGGACCAAACTTTCTCCGATAAAAATAAAATAGGGAAAGATCAAGAACCACTTCCTCCTAGTGCTGAAGCTGCTGCCACTAGTCATGACATAGACGATAACATTTTTTAAACAACAGGAAAGGAAAAATTGGAATAGCGGGTCGCACCAAGGGTATTATATTTGCAGAATAACCCTGTTAATGATCAAATTATCTCTCAATCTCTAGTACAATGATCTACAGGGGTGCATCTCAGGGATATTGCAATACTATATGAACACAAAAAGAGAAAAGAAACCCTATATGAGTGCACAGATTCTTGCCAATGTTAGCATAAAATATAACTTTTATTAGGATAATAAAATAACCACCTCAGTGGTAGAATTTAAAAAACACAACAAAATATAAATCAAAAAGAAAATAGTTAAAATAGTATGTATAATACTAATGCGTGCTCAGTCATGTGTATTTTTGCTGATAGGTACTCTATGGTACGCTAAACAATGATTGATAATGTGTATAATATATCGGTATCTTATGATGGTAATATTATAAACCATCAAATACTGTAGTGCCCTCAATGTCACAAATATATGCAGACTGTCTGTCTATATATTGCATATAACATATACTAACCCACACTCTTCTGTCGCAATATACTATCTACACCCTAATGATAATTAGGTGACTGTTGCTCACACAGTATCTGTGCAATATCCACCAATATGGTCAGTGTTAGATGTATATCACAACATCCCAAAGTACTCCTATATCGCAACAGATCCTATGTTACAAAAAATGTATGAGATAATGAACATACATATATAATTAAATATACTGAATTGTTGCACCTAGTTCTAAATCGGGAAACCTGCCACGTGTAACGGCAGCATCAGCGACTATCCGGCTGAACTAATTCCCCAGAGTAATAACAGAAGAGGCTGCTGTGTGCATTCGCAGCATAAGTGATCTATCAGCTGGAGCCCGCACTGACTCTGCAGCGTCGTGCGGCTTACAATTACACTCCTCACAGCCGCGTATAATGCACAGGGTGGGACACACAGTATCCGTATTAGGGTATCAATACACACATTTATAACAACATATTTAGACACATATTTTTAGACACATTTAGACTGGCACAAGAAAAACGCCTGACGCGCGATTCGCAGTGCTTTTTCAAAGGGCAGACCAGAACACACTTCCTGAGACCCATTAAATACCAGTCTCCTCCTATCACATTCAATTGTAACTTGATTGACATATCAGAGAGCCAGTCATGGAGGACTTGGTTTGGATATAATGTATCTCTTAGAAACATATCATATTCTTAATGCTCCATATCACCTATTGGTGTAATATAACAAAAACAATAAACTATCAAATATCCATATCTTATTAATCTAATAAATATATTTGAAAAATTATTAATTAAACTCAAAGTGCACATTATCCAAAATAATATGTTTATGTACCTTATATGCACTAGTGCATCCACTCATAAATAATAACAATCCATAATACCTTAATATAACTAATTAAACATATACCACCACCTAAAAAAGGGGGGTTTACATGTATACCCTTATACATATGCATGTACTTCCATCGATATGCATGTGCACATCGATACATGCACATGCGCACACATACACACCTACATGTCCCGTGCTGTAAAAGAATGTAAGATTTAGAAAAAATGCATTCCTTTTAATACCTAAGACTGCATAATCTAATAAATATCTAAAGTGTAAGATCTAAAACCCAACATACATACCAATCCTGTTATGATGTTAATAACCATCATCTCTCTCTGTGCTCTCACACTAAGAATATAATATAATATAATTGAACTAAGTGAAAAAACCAAACAGGTGACTAAAATAAATAAAAATAAGTGTTTAATTGTGATAGATATATACATTACACTCCGTATATTGTACCTATAGCCAAATTATTTATTTCTTAATTTCTATATAATAAAAGGATATCTAATAGTATTAATATCTCCTACATTTACCAAAAGATCTCATCAACAAATTTACAGAAACATGGAGTAATTAATATTTTCATTCATCCCTTTCGGGTATACACTATCTAAGAGAAAAATCCACCTAGTTTCTCTGCGCAGTAATTCCTGCACCAAGTTACCCCCTCTTAGGCCAAGCTGTACTCTTTCAATGCCAAAGACTTTCAATCCACCACTATCACCTTCATGATGTCTTAAAAAGTGTCTAGCGACACTAGTCAGGGTTTTCATTCTCTCAGCATCTTTTCTTGCATTTTTGATATTATAAACATGCTCTAAAACCCTGATCTTAAGTTGTCGTTTTGTCATACCTACATATAATTTTTGACAAGGACAGATGAGACAGTATATTATTCCATACGTGGAGCAATTGAAAAAATCTCTGATCTTCCAATTTTTGCCAAATTTGTCTACAACCTGTTCCTTCTTGATCATGTATGAACAGGCACTACAATGTCCACATTTGTGTGTGCCTGTAACTCGTATTAAATTATTGATCTTCTTTTGTCTCAGAAAATGGCTGTGTGACAAATGGTCTTTTAAGTTTCTAGATCTTCTCCAGCTCACCTGTATTTGCTCTCCTATATGCTGGGCCAAGTCGTCATCAGTTTTTAGTACGTGCCAATATTTTTGTAAGGCTTGTTTTATTTCTTTCCACTGATTACAGTATGTACCGATGAACCTAATAGGCTGAGATTCCTTGGAATTGTCCTTGTTCTTAGGATAAATGAGACACTCCCTCTTAGTCTTCCTGGCTTCGTAATGTGCTTTTTTAATTATAGTATTGCTATATCCTCTCACCTTGAGTTTGGATCCAAGTTCTTTGGCCCTCTTCTCAAATGTACTATCTTGAGTACAGTTGCGCCTCATTCTTAAATATTCTCCTTTTGGGATGTTATTCTTGGTGGCGGGGAAATGTGAGCTTTGATAATGCAATATACTATTCGTTGCCGTGGGTTTTCTATAAATGTCAGTTGTTAATTTACCATCTTCATCAATTTGAATGGTTAAATCTAAAAAATTCACTTTTGAATGATCGATTTCTGAAGTCAATTTTAGATTCAACATATTGATGTTCAGTTTATGTAGAAATTCTTCCAAATGATTTTGGTCACCTTCCCAGACAATCAGAACGTCGTCTATATACCTCAGCCACAGCAGTATATTATCCGTGCATCTCGCGTTCCCTTCTGTAAAGACCACTTCACGCTCCCACCAACCCAAATATAGGTTGGCATACGTCGGGGCACATGTTGACCCCATCGCTGTGCCCCGCACCTGTAAATAATAACGTTCATTGAACGTGAAGTAATTCTTCGTTAGAATAAATTTTAATAATTCCAGAAGAAAATTATTCAATTCATTGTCTCTCTCCATATCAAGGAAATACTTAACTGCTCTCACTCCATCTTCATGGTTGATGCTGGTATACAGACTTTCAATATCACAAGTCACCAAGATAGTGTGTTCTTTCACAGTTATATTCTCAATTTTACCTAGAACATCCAAGGTGTCTCTGAGATAAGATGGTAATTGGGTGACATGTTTCCTGATGTGCTTATCTATAAAATTACTCGCTTTTTCACCCAGACTGTCAATCCCCGACACTATTGGTCTTCCCGGAGGTACTTTGTCACTTTTATGCACCTTAGGTAGCATATAGAAAGTAGCAATTTTAGGATTATCAACCCATAAGTAATCAAAATCTGTTTTTGTCAAAATCCCTTCCTTATATCCTTTTGTAATCAGGTTTCTGTATATAATCAAAAAGTTCTGTGTAGGATTGAAAATTAGTTCTTTATAACAAGAGACATCTCTCAATTGTCTGTACGCTTCGTCCAGGTACATATCTTTAGGCCATAGTACGACACTACCTCCTTTATCAGAAGGCTTTAATTCAACATCGTCCCATTCTTGGATTTCTTTCAATGCTCGATATTCTTTTACATTCAAATTGTAAATTTGTTTTGATTTATCTAAGGAAATCTTATCCATCTCCCTAGACACCAGCTTAAGATATGTTTCTACTTGTGGATATATCTTCATATCAGGTGTAAAGGTGGACTGTTTTTTCAAAATGGGTCTCTTGTTGCTTATATCTAATGGCTCACTTGAGCTCTCTTGTAACAGTTCTTCTAATGTGTCTATCGCATTGCATTCTTCTATAGACATATTGTCTCTCCAATTGGTCTCTTCATCATGAGTTTTTTTGTTCTTGAAGAATTTATAGAGTAATAACTTTCTCACAAAAAGATTTAGATCTTTCTCTATTTCAAATCTATTGATGTTACTGGTGGGAGAAAAGGGTAGTCCTCTATTCAGAAGGGAAATATGTTCTTCTTGCAATATTTTATCTGACAGATTGATGATTCTCAATCTGTCTGTAATCCCTAATATTTGTGATTCCTCCTCTGTCGCTTCGGAGCATCTTCCCACTTTTTCTTTATTTCTTTTCGTTTGAGATCTCTGACCCCCTCGCCGTATCTTCTTTCTCTTAGGGGTTCCTCTATAATGTCTCCACCCTTCCCTAAAAAATTGCGTCTACCAAATGATGTTCCTGCATTCTCACCATCCGATGAATCGATTTCAGAGGTTGTATAGTTTATTGATGAATCTTGTTTCTCCCTCATCCTTTTATTGATATTCTGCCATTTAAATACCAGATTTTGTGCGTAATCATTTTTGTCTCTTGAAAACTTTCTTTTTTTCATTTCAATAATCTCTTTTTCTGATTGATCTATCTCATTCTTAAATTTTTCAAAAGTTTTCTGAAACTTCTCTATTCCTTCAAACGTTTTAAGTTTTTCTCCTAAGATTTCAACCTCTTTAGTATATTTTTCCAAAAGAATGGTGTCATGCTTAATTATTATCTGCATTATTTCTTTAGAGCATTTTAATAAAGCTGTTTCCCATTCTTTCTGTAATTCTACCGTCACTAGTTCATTTGCTGGAAACATTTTGGGTCTTAACCCACGTGGTGTCAGATTATATTTCAGATAACTTTCTGTAGTTGTTTTATTCCAAAATAATTTGGTTTGTTTAATCCATAGATGTTTTAACTGATATAGATCGTCCAGCCAATTCTCAGCAGTCCCCGATTGTACATTATCCCAGGAAAACTCATCTTTATTACCATACATTTGAGTATGTCTGTTTCCTATTTCACGGCAGATACTGAAAGTAGGATTACTCATGATTACTCGAGACCTTCTCGTATTCTAATCTACAATTGATAGAGTTATAGTGTTCTCTTAAGATGAAATTCAATGTGAGCTCTGGTCTACTATCAATAATACATCAATAGATAGTGATCACTACTGCTTATTAAAAAATCATTATTGAAGATATCTCGGTAACACCTCGTGCTGTACCCTGTAAACTGTAATAGAACAGCTCATAAATGATTTAAACAACAGGAAAGGAAAAATTGGAATAGTGGGTCGCACCAAGGGTATTATATTTGCAGAATAACCCTGTTAATGATCAAATTATCTCTCAATCTCTAGTACAATAATCTACAGGGGTGCATTTCAGGGATATTGCAATACTATATGAACACAAAAAGAGAAAAGAAACCCTATATGAGTGCACAGATTCTTGCCAATGTTAGCATAAAATATAACTTTTATTAGGATAATAAAATAACCACCTCAGTGGTAGAATTTAAAAAACACAACAAAATATAAATCAAAAAGAAAATAGTTAAAATAGTATGTATAATACTAATGCGTGCTCAGTCATGTGTATTTTTGCTGATAGGTACTCTATGGTACGCTAAACAATGATTGATAATGTGTATAATATATCGGTATCTTATGATGGTAATATTATAAACCATCAAATACTGTAGTGCCCCTCAATGTCACAAATATATGCAGACTGTCTGTCTATATATTGCATATAACATATACTAACCCACACTCTTCTGTCGCAATATACTATCTACACCCTAATGATAATTAGGTGACTGTTGCTCACACAGTATCTGTGCAATATCCACCAATATGGTCAGTGTTAGATGTATATCACAACATCCCAAAGTACTCCTATATTGCAACAGATCCTATGTTACAAAAAATGTATGAGATAATGAACATACATATATAATTAAATATACTGAATTGTTGCACCTAGTTCTAAATCGGGAAACCTGCCACGTGTAACGGCAGCATCAGCGACTATCCGGCTGAACTAATTCCCCAGAGTAATAACAGAAGAGGCTGCTGTGTGCATTCGCAGCATAAGTGATCTATCAGCTGGAGCCCGCACTGACTCTGCAGCGTCGTGCGGCTTACAATTACACTCCTCACAGCCGCGTATAATGCACAGGGTGGGACACACAGTATCCGTATTAGGGTATCAATACACACATTTATAACAACATATTTAGACACATATTTTTAGACACATTTAGACTGGCACAAGGAAAACGCCTGACGCGCGTTTCGCAGTGCTTTTTCAAAGGGCAGACCAGAACACACTTCCTGAGACCCATTAAATACCAGTCTCCTCCTATCACATTCAATTGTAACTTGATTGACATATCAGAGAGCCAGTCATGGAGGACTTGGTTTGGATATAATGTATCTCTTAGAAACATATCATATTCTTAATGCTCCATATCACCTATTGGTGTAATATAACAAAAACAATAAACTATCAAATATCCATATCTTATTAATCTAATAAATATATTTGAAAAATTATTAATTAAACTCAAAGTGCACATTATCCAAAATAATATGTTTATGTACCTTATATGCACTAGTGCATCCACTCATAAATAATAACAATCCATAATACCTTAATATAACTAATTAAACATATACCACCACCTAAAAAAGGGGGGTTTACATGTATACCCTTATACATATGCATGTACTTCCATCGATATGCATGTGCACATCGATACATGCACATGCGCACACATACACACCTACGTGTCCCGTGCTGTAAAAGAATGTAAGATTTAGAATAAAAATGCATTCCTTTTAATACCTAAGACTGCATAATCTAAAAAATATCTAAAGTGTAAGATCTAAAACCCAACATACATACCAATCCTGTTATGATGTTAATAACCATCATCACTCTGTGCTCTCACACTAAGAATATAATATAATATAATTGAACTAAGTGAAAAAACCAAACAGGTGACTAAAATAAATAAAAATAAGTGTTTAATTGTGATAGATATATACATTACACTCCGTATATTGTACCTATAGCCAAATTATTTATTTCTTAATTTCTATATAATAAAAGGATATCTAATAGTATTAATATCTCCTACATTTACCAAAAGATCTCATCAACAAATTTACAGAAACATGGAGTAATTAATATTTTCATTCATCCCTTTCGGGTATACACTATCTAAGAGAAAAATCCACCTCGTTTCTCTGCGCAGTAATTCCTGCACCAAGTTACCCCCTCTTAGGCCAAGCTGTACTCTTTCAATGCCAAAGACTTTCAATCCACCACTATCACCTTCATGATGTCTTAAAAAGTGTCTAGCGACACTAGTCAGGGTTTTCATTCTCTCAGCATCTTTTCTTGCATTTTTGATATTATAAACATGCTCTAAAACCCTGATCTTAAATTGTCGTTTTGTCATACCTACATATAATTTTTGACAAGGACAGATGAGACAGTATATTATTCCATACGTGGAGCAATTGAAAAAATCTCTGATCTTCCAATTTTTGCCAAATTTGTCTACAACCTGTTCCTTCTTGATCATGTATGAACAGGCACTACAATGTCCACATTTGTGTGTGCCTGTAACTCATATTAAATTATTGATCTTCTTTTGTCTCAGAAAATGGCTGTGTGACAAATGGTCTTTTAAGTTTCTAGATCTTCTCCAGCTCACCTGTATTTGCTCTCCTATATGCTGGGCCAAGTCGTCATCAGTTTTTAGTACGTGCCAATATTTTTGTAAGGCTTGTTTTATTTCTTTCCACTGATTACAGTATGTACCGATGAACCTAATAGGCTGAGATTCCTTGGAATTGTCCTTGTTCTTAGGATAAATGAGACACTCCCTCTTAGTCTTCCTGGCTTCGTAATGTGCTTTTTTAATTTAGTATTGCTATATCCTCTCACCTTGAGTTTGGATCCAAGTTCTTTGGCCCTCTTCTCAAATGTACTATCTTGAGTACAGTTGCGCCTCATTCTTAAATATTCTCCTTTTGGGATGTTATTCTTGGTGGCGGGGAAATGTGAGCTTTGATAATGCAATATACTATTCGTTGCCGTGGGTTTTCTATAAATGTCAGTTGTTAATTTACCATCTTCATCAATTTGAATGGTTAAATCTAAAAAATTCACTTTTGAATGATCGATTTCTGAAGTCAATTTTAGATTCAACATATTGATGTTCAGTTTATGTAGAAATTCTTCCAAATGATTTTGGTCACCTTCCCAGACAATCAGAACGTCGTCTATATACCTCAGCCACAGCAGTATATTATCCGTGTATCTCACGTTCTCTTCTGTAAAGACCACTTCACGCTCCCACCAACCCAAATATAGGTTGGCATACGTCGGGGCACATGTTGACCCCATCACTGTGCCCTGCACCTGTAAATAATAACGTTCATTGAACGTGAAGTAATTCTTCGTTAGAATAAATTTTAATAATTCCAGAAGAAAATTATTCAATTCATTGTCTCTCTCTATATCAAGGAAATACTTAACTGCTCTCACTCCATCTTCATGGTTGATGCTGGTATACAGACTTTCAATATCACAAGTCGCCAAGATAGTGTGTTCTTTCACAGTTATATTCTCAATTTTACCTAGAACATCCAAGGTGTCTCTGAGATAAGATGGTAATTGGGTGACATGTTTCCTGATGTGCTTATCTATAAAATTACTCGCTTTTTCACCCAGACTGTCAATCCCCGACACTATTGGTCTTCCCGGAGGTACTTTGTCACTTTTATGCACCTTAGGTAGCATATAGAAAGTAGCAGTTTTAGGATTATCAACCCATAAGTAATCAAAATCTGTTTTTGTCAAAATCCATTCCTTATATCCTTTTGTAATCAGGTTTCTGTATATAATCAAAAAGTTCTGTGTAGGATTGAAAATTAGTTCTTTATAACAAGAGACATCTCTCAATTGTCTGTACGCTTCGTCCAGGTACATATCTTTAGGCCATAGTACGACACTACCTCCTTTATCAGAAGGCTTTATTTCAACATCGTCCCATTCTTGGATTTCTTTCAATGCTCGATATTCTTTTACATTCAAATTGTAAATTTGTTTTGATTTATCTAAGGAAATCTTATCCATCTCCCTAGACACCAGCTTAAGATATGTTTCTACTTGTGGACATATCTTCATATCAGGTGTAAAGGTGGACTGTTTTTTCAAAATGGGTCTCTTGTTGCTTATATCTAATGGCTCACTTGAGCTCTCTTGTAACAGTTCTTCTAATGTGTCTATAATAATCCTAAAATTGCTACTTTCTATATGCTACCTAAGGTGCATAAAAGTGACAAAGTACCTCCGGGAAGACCAATAGTGTCGGGGATTGACAGTCTGGGTGAAAAAGCGAGTAATTTTATAGATAAGCACATCAGGAAACATGTCACCCAATTACCATCTTATCTCAGAGACACCTTGGATGTTCTAGGTAAAATTGAGAATATAACTGTGAAAGAACACACTATCTTGGCGACTTGTGATATTGAAAGTCTGTATACCAGTATCAACCATGAAGATGGAGTGAGAGCAGTTAAGTATTTCCTTGATATGGAGAGAGACCATTAATTGAATAATTTTCTTCTGGAATTATTAAAATTTATTCTAACGAAGAATTACTTCACGTTCAATGAACGTTATTATTTACAGGTGCGGGGCACAGCGATGGGGTCAACATGTGCCCCGACATATGCCAACCTATATTTGGGTTGGTGGGAGCATGAAGTGGTCTTTACAGAAGAGAACGCGAGATACACGGATAATATACTGCTGTGGCTGAGGTATATAGACGACGTTCTGATTGTCTGGGAAGGTGACCAAAATCATTTGGAAGAATTTCTACATAAACTGAACATCAATATGTTGAATCTAAAATTGACTTCAGAAATCGATCATTCAAAAGTGAATTTTTTAGATTTAACCATTCAAATTGATGAAGATGGTAAATTAACAACTGACATTTATAGAAAACCCACGGCAACGAATAGTATATTGCATTATCAAAGCTCACATTTCCCCGCCACCAAGAATAACATCCCAAAAGTAGAATATTTAAGAATGAGGCGCAACTGTACTCAAGATAGTACATTTGAGAAGAGGGCCGAAGAACTTGGATCCAAACTCAAGGTGAGAGGATATAGCAATACTATAATTAAAAAAGCACATTACGAAGCCAGGAAGACTAAGAGGGAGTGTCTCATTTATCCTAAGAACAAGGACAATTCCAAGGAATCTCAGCCTATTAGGTTCATCGGTACATACTGTAATCAGTGGAAAGAAATAAAACAAGCCTTACAAAAATATTGGCACGTACTAAGAACTGATGACGACTTGGCCCAGCATATAGGAGAGCAAATACAGGTGAGCTGGAGAAGATCTAGAAACTTAAAAGACCATTTGTCACACAGCCATTTTCTGAGACAAAAGAAGATCAATAATTTAATACGAGTTACAGGCACACACAAATGTGGACATTGTAGTGCCTGTTCATACATGATCAAGAAGGAACAGGTTGTAGACAAATTTGGCAAAAATTGGAAGATCAGAGATTTTTTCAATTGCTCCACGTATGGAATAATATACTGTCTCATCTGTCCTTGTCAAAAATTATATGTAGGTATGACAAAACGACAACTTAAGATCAAGGTTTTAGAGCATGTTTATAATATCAAAAATGCAAGAAAAGATGCTGAGAGAATTAAAACCCTGACTAGTGTCGCTAGACACTTTTTAAGACATCATGAAGGTGATAGTGGTGGATTGAAAGTCTTTGGCATTGAAAGAGTACAGCTTGGCCTAAGAGGGGGTAACTTGGTGCAGGAATTACTGCGCAGAGAAACGAGGTGGATTTTTCTCTTAGATAGTGTATACCCGAAAGGGATGAATGAAAATATTAATTACTCCATGTTTCTGTAAATTTGTTGATGAGATCTTTTGGTAAATGTAGGAGATATTAATACTATTAGATATCCTTTTATTATATAGAAATTAAGAAATAAATAATTTGGCTATAGGTAAAATATACGGAGTGTAATGTATATATCTATCACAATTAAACACTTATTTTTATTTATTTTAGTCACCTGTTTGGTTTTTTCACTTAGTTCAATTATATTATATTATAGTCTTAGTGTGAGAGCACAGAGAGATGATGGTTATTAACATCATAACAGGATTGGTATGTATGTTGGGTTTTAGATCTTACACTTTAGATATTTTTTAGATTATGCAGTCTTAGGTATTAAAAGGAATGCATTTTTTCTAAATCTTACATTCTTTTACAGCACGGGACATGTAGGTGTGTATGTGTGCGCATGTGCATGTATCGATGTGCACATGCATATCAATGGAAGTACATGCATATGTATAAGGGTATACATGTAAACCCCCCTTTTTTAGGTGGTGGTATATGTTTAATTAGTTATATTAAGGTATTATGGATTGTTATTATTTATGAGTGGATGCACTAGTGCATATAAGGTACATAAACATATTATTTTGGATAATGTGCACTTTGAGTTTAATTAATAATTTTTCAAATATATTTATTAGATTAATAAGATATGGATATTTGATAGTTTATTGTTTTTGTTATATTACACCAATAGGTGATATGGAGCATTAAGAATATGATATGTTTCTAAGAGATACATTATATCCAAACCAAGTCCTCCATGACTGGCTCTCTGATATGTCAATCAAGTTACAATTGAATGTGATAGGAGGAGACTGGTATTTAATGGGTCTCAGGAAGTGTGTTCTGGTCTGCCCTTGGAAAAAGCACTGCGAAACGCGCGTCAGGCGTTTTCCTTGTGCCAGTCTAAATGTGTCTAAAAATATGTGTCTAAATATGTTGTTATAAATGTGTGTATTGATACCCTAATACAGATACTGTGTGTCCCACCCTGTGCATTATACGCGGCTGTGAGGAGTGTAATTGTAAGCCGCATGACGCTGCAGAGTCAGTGCGGGCTCCAGCTGATAGATCACTTATGCTGCGAATGCACAAAGCAGCCTCTTCTGTTATTACTCTGGGGAATTAGTTCAGCCGGATAGTCGCTGATGCTGCCGTTACACGTGGCAGGTTTCCCGATTTAGAACTAGGTGCAACAATTCAGTATATTTAATTATATATGTATGTTCATTATCTCATACATTTTTTGTAACATAGGATCTGTTGCAATATAGGAGTACTTTGGGATGTTGTGATATACATCTAACACTGACCATATTGGTGGATATTGCACAGATGCTGTGTGAGCAACAGTCACCTAATTATCATTAGGGTGTAGATAGTATATTGCGACAGAAGAGTGTGGGTTAGTATATGTTATATGCAATATATAGACAGACAGTCTGCATATATTTGTGACATTGAGGGCACTACAGTATTTGATGGTTTATAATATTACCATCATAAGATACCGATATATTATACACATTATCAATCATTGTTTAGCGTACCATAGAGTACCTATCAGCAAAAATACACATGACTGAGCACGCATTAGTATTATACATACTATTTTAACTATTTTCTTTTTGATTTATATTTTGTTGTGTTTTTTAAATTCTACCACTGAGGTGGTTATTTTATTATCCTAATAAAAGTTATATTTTATGCTAACATTGGCAAGAATCTGTGCAGCATATAGAGGGTTTCTTTTCTCTTTTTGTGTTCATATAGACGATAACATGCCATCAACGCCGTCTGCCAAGGCCGATGCCCAATGTCATAGTAGAGGGCACATACAATCCCAAATGACAAAGTTCAGGAAAATGACCTTGAAAAAAACATTTAAATCATCTGAAGAGAAACGTAAACTTGCCAATATGCCATTTCCGACACGGAGTGGCAAGGAACGGCTAAGGTCTTTCCCTATGTTCATGACTAGTGGTTCAGCTTCACATGACGATGGAAGCCCTCCCCCGGCTAAAAAAATCAAACGAGTTAAGCTGGCAAAAGCACAGCGAAGAACTGTGCGTTCTAAGAAGATATCACAAATCCCCAAGGAGAGTCCAAGTGTGGTGGCGGTTGCGATGCCTGACCTTCTCAGCACTGGACGGGAAGAGGTGGCTCTTTCCACCATTTGCACGCCCCCTGCAAGTGCTGAAAGGAGCACCCACAGTCCACTTGCTGATATGCAAATTGAAGATGTCACTGTTGAAGTACAACAGGATGAGGATACTGGTGTAGCTGGCACTGAGGAGGAAGTTGGCGAGGAGGATTCTGATGGTGATGTGGTTTGTTTAAATCAGGCTCTGGGGGAGACAGTTGTTGTCCGTGGGATGAAAAAGCCCATCACGGTCATGCCTGGGCAGAAGACCAAACATTCCACCTCTTTGGTCTGGCAATATTTCTATCCAAATCCGGAGAACAACTGTCTTGCCATATGTACCATATGTAAAGGTGAAATAAGTAGGGGTAGGGACGTTAACCACCTAGGAACATCCTCCCTTATACGGCACCTGCAGCGCGTTCATAAAAAGTTACTGTCAATTTCAGAAACTTTGGCTAAGACCGTAAGCAGTCCAGGGACACCTAAATCCCTTTTTCCTGTTTTATCCAAGGAATCGGTGGATGAGGAGGATGAGGACGACATCTTGCCTCCGTAGAGCCAGTTTGTGCAGGCACACATTAATTGCCAGCTTGTTTTGTGGGGGCCCAAACGAACCAATCATTTCAGCCACAGTCATGTGGCAGACCCTGGTGCTGAAATGATTGGTTTGTTAAAGTGTGCATGTCCTATTTATACAACATAAGGGTGGGTGGGAGGGCCCAAGGACAATTCCATCTTGCACCTCTTTTTTTTCTTTGCAGTATGTACTGTTTGGGGCCTAGTTTTTCAAACTGCCATCCTGTCTGCCACTGCAGTGTCACTCCTAGATGGGCCACGTGTTTGTGCCGCCCACTCGTGTCGCTTGGCATAGTCATCCAGCTACCTCGGTGCAATCTTTTGGCCATAAAAACAATATTGTGAGGTGTGAGGTGTTCAGAATAGATTGGAAATGAGTGGATATTAAGGTTATTGAGGTTAATAATTGCATAGGAGCAGAAAAACCCACAAATTCTGTGATTTATGCTGTTTTTATGCTTTTTTTCAAAAAAATACAGATCCAAAACACAAAACCCAGAACCCAAAACACGGAAGTGTGGTTTTGGCAAAACCAATCCAGATCCAAAACACGAAGAAAGATCCAGATCCAAAACCAAAACACGAAACAAGAAAAGTGGCCGGTGCACACCCCTAGTTTTTAGAAGTGAGATGTTGCCCAGAGCAACCAATCAGTTTCTACTTTCCAGTTATCGAACACCTTCTAGTAGATAATAGCTAGAATCTGATTGGTTTCTATGGGCAACATCTCCACTTCTTGAAACCCACACTTTAGTATATATACCCCGTAGTAGAGGCAGCCCTAGTCAAATTAGTCCCCTAGGCAAGATTTTGGGTGGTTCCCCACCCAGTCTGATCCTGAAAAGGGGTGTGGCCTCACTGTGCAGTAGCCCCTTCCCCCATTGTGCTGTGCCCCCAGCACCCCTTTACCAGAACAGATCACAGCACAACACAGCACCCCTTACCATGCACAGCACTCTTCTCCTAGCAGAGCACAGATCACAGCACCCTTCACCCCTCTCCCAGCACAGATCACAGCATTCATCTCCCAGCAGAGCACAGATCACAGCACCCATCACTCCTCTCCAAGCACAACACCATACACCCAGCACAGCACCCTTCACCCCTCTCCCAGCACAGATCACAGCATTCATCTCACAATAGAGCACAGATCACAGCACCCATCACTCCTCTCCAAGCACAACACCATACACCTAGCACAGCACCCTTCACCCCTCTCCCAGCACAGATCACAGCATTCATCTTCCAGCAGAGCACAGATCACAGCACCCATCACTCCTCTCCAAGCACAACACCATACACCCAGCACAGCACCCTTCACCCCTCTCCCAGCACAGATCACAGCATTCATCTCCCAGCAGAGCACAGATCACAGCACCCATCACTCCTCTCCAAGCACAACACCATACACCTAGCACAGCACCCTTCACCCCTCTCCCAGCACAGATCACAGCATTCATCTCCCAGCAGAGCACAGATCACAGCACCCATCACTCCTCTCCAAGCACAACACCATACACCCAGCACAGTACCCTTCACCCCTCTCCCAGCACAGATCACAGCATTCATCTCCCAGCACAGCACAGATCACAGCACCCATCACTCCTCTCCAAGCACAACACCATACACCTAGCACAGCACCCTTCACCCCTCTCCCAGCACAGATCACAGCATTCATCTCCCAGCAGAGCACAGATCACAGCACCTATCACTCCTCTCCAAGCACAACACCATACACCCAGCACAGTACCCTTCACCCCTTTCCCAGCACAGATCACTGCATTCATCTCCCAGCACAGTACAGCACAGATAGCAGCACCCATCACCCATCATGGTTGCAGTAGTGACAGTAGAATAATTTATTGGGAGGACTGTGGCAGTATCCCTGGCACTGAACTGGTGCTGTTGGCAGTTTTTGGAGTGGTGGTTGAGTGGTTCTCCCAGGGCTTTCTGGCAGCTGCTTTCCTGAGGAGAGGAAATTATAAGGCAGATGTATAAAGCTCTGGAAACTGATAAAGTGGAGAGTGATAAACAGCCACTCAGCTCCAAACTGTCATGTTACAGACTGTTTGAAAAATGACAGTTGGGAGCTGATTAGTTGGTTGTTTAACACTCTCCACTTTATCACTTCCCAGAGCTTCATACATCTGCCCCTATACCTGATGTTGGAGAGCTGGAAACCAGTGTGTGTGACAGAAGGAGGGACGCTGATGGATGCTGCTGCAGGTTAACACTGATAGACAGTAGGGGGCTAGCCAGAGAGTGAGCGCTACAGATAGCTCGGCTTTGAGGAGGTGAAACGGGAGAGTCAGCCAACCAGAGGGTCTGAGGCCCAGCCCCCAGGAGGAGTCTTGTCAGTGCTGCTGTGCCTGTGGAAAAGAATGAAGGAGACAGAGATTAGTCTAAAGATGGGTACACACCTAGTAATGTGTACCCGGATGACATGTCGGCCTGACGGGTCGACATATCGTACCCCGGGTACACATTGAACAATGTAATGAATGACAGAATGATCCATCGTTCCATCCTTCATTACCTGCAATGGTGCCGTATGCGATATCGTCCGGTTAGATAGTCCGTACACGCTGGACGATCCAGCCAATATGTCATTGCGATTCAGCCAGAAACAACATATCAGGCCGACATCATCCTAGTGTGTACCCAGCTTTAAATGAGTCCTGCTGACAGGTCTCTTTGATACAGTAATACTATCTTTAAACACTGCAGAATGGCGTAAATGTATATTTATCTAGTAGTATGTGCACCAACGAGCATTGCCATTCACATTGACTACTAAGGGGGATTTAAGAACAGAATATAAGGGGGATAATCTCTTTACAGAAAATGGGTTACTGTTTATTAGTATGTAAATTGTATATAGTTTTATTGCTATGATCTCATCATTAGGGTCTCATTTATCAACGAGTTTTATCATTCACAATGAGTGATAAAACTTGTTGTATATGATAATTGTGCTCCAGCCAATCACCTCCCAACTGTCTTCTGTGTGAAAAATGACAGTTGGGAGCTGATTATTATTATTATTAGTATTATTATTATTATTATTATTATCATCGTTTATGTATATGGCGCCACAAGTGTCCCACAGCGCCTTACAAAGTACATAAAAAATTAGGTTGATTTACAGTGACTTACAGTACAGTACAATACAATACAGGACATAGATAATATACATTGCTACATTCGCAACCATAACACCCAGATAAGCTACTATGCAAAGCAACCAAGTGTTAGGTGCACTGGTAGAGAGTAAGAAGTAGATGAAGGTAGAGTAAGGAGAAGCACAAGAGGGTAGAGGGCCCTGCTCATAGGAGATTACATTCTAATGGGGAGGGACAGACAAACCGGAGTGACACAGATGGGGTAGGCAGGGAGGAAGGAGTATGTAGCAGCAAGTTAAGATGAGAGCTGGAAGGCTTTGATGAAATAGTGGGTCTTGAGAGCCTGTCTGAAGGATTGAAGAGAGGTGGAGAGTCTGATGGGAAGTTGGAGAGAGTTCCAAAGGTGGGGAGCAGAGCCGGATTTACCATTATGTAACCTAGGCGCCCGCCGGTCCCCCACCCCTCAAAATCCGAAGCTGCAAAGTCAGTGTAGCCAGTCTCCTCCATGCTGCCCTCCTCCACAGTGTAGTGTAGCAGCATCTAGCTAGCGGTGCCCCTTCCTGCCAATCCGAAAGCAGCCAGGACCCCCACCTGCAATCCTCCCTCTTCATTACAGCCCCCTCCCTCCGGCTCTGACCACCTACCTCCCGCAGTGTAGCAAGTAGCCTCCTCCCTGCATCTCCAACCACCTCCAAGCCCCAAAACCGGAGGCGCAGCACCCTCCGGCTCTGACCACCTGCCCCCACTGGCAGGTCCGCCATCGGGGGGGACTGCTGGCAATTCAGTTCCGGAGAGAGATGCAGCGGTGCGCAATGCAGTGCACCGGGTGGCTGACAGTCACGGGAGACAGAGCATAGGCTGCGCTTGAATGAAATATTGAGCCGTCCGCGAGCCAGTCACAGCTCATGCAACAGCAGCCAATCAGGAGTGGCCGCTCTTGATTGGCTGCCGTTCTGTGAGCTGTGATTGGCCAGCGGCCAGCTCCATATTCCAAATGCCGCGGCGCCGATGATCTGACTCTACCTGCTGCACGGTGCATCCTGCACAGCTTCCACCCAGGCCCCTTCTCTTTCTAAGCAAGGTATGCAAGCCCTGCCTTTGCACCCCCAGTCCTGTCCATTCAGCCAGCTTTCCCTGCTCACCTTCCTCCCCCCAGTCCAGTCATCCCTCTGGTCCGGCCAGCCTACCATTCCTGCGCCCAACACCAATCCAGCCAGCCACCCACCCTTTCTTCCCTCCCCCAGTCCAGTCAGCCTTCCCTGCCCCCCCCCCCAAGTCCAGCCAGCCACCCTGTCTTCTCTGTTATAATAAATATTATGTGTATCTATACATTGTCTGTGTATTTATACTGTATGTGTGTCTATATTTTGTCTGTATATCCGCTAAGTTCTTCCTTCTTCTGTCTCACCATGTTCTTCTCCTTTTCCTTCCTTCCCTCTTTTCCTCCCATCTCCCTCTTTGTCCCCCATTCCTCCCGTCTCCCTCTGTTTGTCCCCCATTCCTCCCATTTCCCTCTATTTTTCCCCTATCCTCCTGTCTCTCTCTGTTTGTCCAATCTCCTGCTGTCTCCCTCTGTTTGTCCCCCATTTCTCCCTCTACCTGTGTTTGTTCCCCATTCTTCCCATGATAGAATTCCATTCTATAACTGTGTGTGTATGCGTGTGCGCAAGTGGTATTAATCTGTGTCGTATTTGATGTTTTGCCATAAAGCACCCATACACTAGCATTAGATCGCCGCGTTCCTGCGATCCTGTAACCCGGCATCTCAGGACTGGTGAAATCCAAGGTATGTAATCGGGAAGCCGACTGCCTAAATACCGGCAGCCAGCTTCCCGACTGTTATATCCCGGCAAGGGTGAAATGCCGGGCGTCTAGATGTAGACGCCCGGCTTTTCCCCGATGCCGGGAGACCGGCGCGCAGCATCCCGATCGTAGTGATGCCGGGTGCCGCGAGCGGACAGCTGCGGGGGGGGGAGGGTTAGGTTTAGGGCTCCCGGGGGGGACTTAGGGTTAGGCACCCCCCCGGGAGGGTTAGGGTTAGGCTAGGGGGAGGGAGGGTTAGGGTTAGGCACCCCGGGGGGGGACTTAGGGTTAGGCACCCCCCCGGGGATTTAGGTTTGGGCAGCAGGGAAGCGGGTGGTTAGGGTTAGGCACTTAGAGGGGGGATTAGGGTTAGGCACCCCTAAGGAGGGTTAGGGTTAGGGGGGTTAGGTTAGGTTAGACAATACTTACCTATCCACGATCGGGATTTCCAGCGCTGTCGGACTTCCGCTGCCGGGATCTTTGCTGATGTCGGGCTGCAGCTGCCGGGAATCAAACCGCCGGCCATGCGGCCGGCGGTATTTCATACCAATTCCCAATCCAATATGTTGGATCTCACTGATTTGCTGATGACGATCAAAATATGATTATGATTTGCAAATCGGTGATATTTAACATATATAGTGTCACCAATCCTCTGACGGATCAGAAAACATTGATGACTGGCAGATCGGTGTACATATATTACAGTAGTGTCATTGATTAGAGCACGCTAAACACATAATTTTATTTTATATATATATATATATATATATATTATATAACTTTGATGTGTGTATATAATTTGATGTGTGTATCTTGTTCCAGCTACACCTACTGTAATATATGCTCAGGTTTGTTTGAGGGTGGGGGGCCCCAAACCGGTATTTTGCCTAGGGCCCCATGAGGTCTAAATCCGGCTCTGGTGGGGAGCACCATTTATCATACGCAATGAGTTTTCTCACTCGTTGTGAATGATAAACTCGTTGATAAATGAGGCCCTAAGTTATTAAGGGCTCTATTTATTAACATTATTTTTACTAAAATAAAGTGAAAAATAGTGTTTTCACACCCTTTTCACATTATTTTAGTTTCACCTGTAGTTATTACAGGGCAATTGGAGTAGAATTAGTAAAATTCTACTCCAACCCCCAGTATCACTTATTTTTAGTAAAGCAGATCGCATTTCCCATAATTGTAATGGGAAATGTGATCTGTGTGCAAGTTACTAAAAATAAATTGTAAAAAAATACCGGGGGAAGCCCTGTGATAATAACGCCACCTGGAGGTGGCGTTATCCAGGGTCTCCCCCGGTTACCGGGCTCCCACTCTGCTCTAACGGGGAGAGCAGAGGCGGGAGCCGGTACCAGTAATCAGCTATGTGGTCTAAGTAGACTCGGTAATATCACACTACAATCCGCATTCAATATGCGGATTGTAGTAAATAGAGCCCTCAATGTGTGAATGTTATTCTGAAAATATTATGACTATTGCATTGCTCATTAACCTAATTAATCTTCAGCTGAATAGAGACTTGCAAGCAAAATAAACTATTTAACCTATTTGTGTGTAATTCTGAGAATAAACATAGATGTCTAAGTGCTGCATATTTATAGGCGTCATTTCTAGGTTACCAGTCTGCAACTAAGGTATAACTTGAGACAAAACCAATACTTACCTTTCAGGGATGTTCCCATGTCCACTCCAGGTATAGCATTAGAGAATCCAGGACTTGGGTAAAGGCACTAAAGCAGTCATTCTCAAACTCGGTCCTCCGGATCCCACACAGGTCACGTTTTCCAGGTCACCCAGCAGGAGCACAGGTGTACTAATTACTCACTGATACATTTTAAAAGATCCACAGGCGGAGCTAATTATTTCACCTGTGATTTTGTGAGGAGATATGGAAAACATGCACTGTTTGGGGGTCCTGAGGACCGAGTTTGAGAACCTGTGCACTAAAGGAAAAGAGATATAGAGAGGTTTATTGTAGCAATTAAAGGAAAGTAGATAACTGCTACAATATATCATCTACAAACTGTCTTGATAAGAAATCGGACAGATAACATGTTGTTAACTATTTATACATATATACAAAAATGGTGGTGACTGAGGGACCTATTCATCATCGGAGGCCATATGGCCTCCGATGATTAAGTATTGTTCTCGCAGCGTGAGATAGTTTACAATTCATCTTTGCTCCGATGCGGGGGCAGCTGCTTTGAAAAGCAGCTGTCCCCTCGGTTAGTATTGCAGCTACAGATGCTCGTCCCCGTCGGCGCGGCCACGCATGCGCACAGCCACCGGGGCGTCCGTGAGAAGGTGACGGAGGGATCCGCTCAGATCCTTCTTCGCATCCCCGGAACTCCTTCCCATAGGAAGGAGCGGGGCTACGAGAGCAAGTGCCGTCTGAAGATGGGGCTTGTTCTCGTGAGCAAACTCTGAAAATGTTCAGTTTTCAGAGTTTGCTGAATATCAGGGGGTCCTATCGGAACCCTGATGATGAATGGCCTTGTAACTAAAATATGCAGAAACTAGCATTTCCACATGGTTACCAGGCCATTTATCGATGATGAATAGGCCCTAGTGTCTGAATGTGGTAGGGGTATAAGGTCTACATTAAAACTGAGGATTGGAGTATTAGTGTAGGATAAATTATAGGAAATTACAGTAGAACGAAGGGCTTATCCAGGACACCACGGGGTATATTGGTTATGGCGAGGTAGGTTTAGGGTTTGTAATTCTAGGAGGAAGGTATTTCTTATTGACATATTGTAACAGGTGTATCAAACTGAAACATTTAACTATATGATAACCTTAAAGGAGTAAGTAAGAAGTGCACCTCATAGGGAGAGTATCTTAGCGAATTTTTGGAGACTCTGTAAAACCATATAACTGTAGATCCAATGAAAGAAATCTATGGGCAGTTTCCTATGGTTTCAGGAGTGATAAGATTACTAGTCTTAAACTTTGCAGAAATTGTGTGATATCAATTTACTATTGAGAGAGAAAAAATACCATAACAAAATACCAGGTCAGAGGTGTAGCATGGAGCCATTGCGCCCAGTGCAAGCACATGGTATTGCACCCCCCTCATTATATATATATATATATATATATATATATATATAAGGGGTGAGCGGGTTCGGATTTCTGAAATCTGAACCCCCCCGAGCCCCCCCGATCCGAGTCAGGCTCGACTTTTCCCGCCTGACTCGGATCTGAAATCGAGGCAAAACGTCATCATCCCACCTTCCGGGTCTCGCGGGTTTTGGATCCTATATAAGGTACCCGCCTCGGCGCCATTTTCTCACTCGGCTGTGGACAGTGAAGAGGGAGGGTGGGAGTTAGGGCTGGCTGGGTTGTGTAGTGTAGTGTAGTGCAGAGTAGTGTTGTGCTGTGCTGTGCTGCGCTGTGCTGCTGTTGTCCATAGGGGCTGTGTCCACTACTTCAAAGTCCATAGGGGCTGGCTGTGTTGTGTTGTGCTGCTGTTATTAATAGGGGCTGTGTCCACTACTTCAAAGTCCATAGGGGCTGGCTGGACTGTGTTGTGCAGTCAGTTGTCCATAGGGGCTGTGTCCACTCCAAAGTCCTGTGCAGTGTCCCAGTCCTAAAGGGGTGCTGTAGTGTTGTCCATGGGGTGCTCTGTCCGTCAGGGGTGTCCCCCCAAGTGCTAAAAAAAAAATATTTTTTCTGTGTTTGTGAATTGTGTGCGCAGTAGCCGCACGTGCATCAACAAAGTAGTGCCAAGCGTGCGCCTGTGTCATAAGTAAAGGGCCGGCTGGCTTGACCGTTAAAGGGTGCTGTAACCCCCAAAGTACACTCCAAACCAAATAAAAAAATATTTTCTGTGTTTGTGAATTGTGTGCGCAGTAGCCGCACGTGCATCAATAAAGTAGTGCCAAGCGTGCGCCTGTGTCATAAGTAAAGGGCCGGCTGGCTTGACCGTTAAAGGGTGCTGTAACCCCCAAAGTACACTCCAAACCAAATAAAAAAATATTTTCTGTGTTTGTGAATTGTGTGCGCAGTAGCCGCACGTGCATCAACAAAGTAGTGCCAAGCGTGCGCCTGTGTCATAAGTAAAGGGCCGGCTGGCTTGACCGTTAAAGGGTGCTGTAACCCCCAAAGTACACTCCAAACCAAATAAAAAAATATTTTCTGTGTTTGTGAATTGTGTGCGCAGTAGCCGCACGTGCATCAACAAAGTAGTGCCAAGCGTGCGCCTGTGTCATAAGTAAAGGGCCGGCTGGCTTGACCATTAAAGGGTGCTGTAACCCCCAAAGTACACTCCAAACCAAATAAAAAAATATTTTCTGTGTTTGTGAATTGTGTGCGCAGTAGCCGCACGTGCATCAACAAAGTAGTGCCAAGCGTGCGCCTGTGTCATAAGTAAAGGGCCGGCTGGCTTGACCGTTAAAGGGTGCTGTAACCCCCAAAGTACACTCCAAACCAAATAAAAAAATATTTTCTGTGTTTGTGAATTGTGTGCGCAGTAGCCGCACGTGCATCAACAAAGTAGTGCCAAGCGTGCGCCTGTGTCATAAGTAAAGGGCCGGCTGGCTTGACCATTAAAGGGTGCTGTAACCCCCAAAGTACACTCCAAACCAAATAAAAAAATATTTTCTGTGTTTGTGAATTGTGTGCGCAGTAGCCGCACGTGCATCAACAAAGTAGTGCCAAGCGTGCGCCTGTGTCATAAGTAAAGGGCCGGCTGGCTTGACCGTTAAAGGGTGCTGTAACCCCCAAAGTACACTCCAAACCAAATAAAAAAATATTTTCTGTGTTTGTGAATTGTGTGCGCAGTAGCCGCACGTGCATCAACAAAGTAGTGCCAAGCGTGCGCCTGTGTCATAAGTAAAGGGCCGGCTGGCTTGACCGTTAAAGGGTGCTGTAACCCCCAAAGTACACTCCAAACCAAATAAAAAAATATTTTCTGTGTTTGTGAATTGTGTGCACTGTGGCTGCACGTGCATCAACAAAGGAGCAGCGCCAAGCGTGTGCCTGTGTCCCATAAGTAAAGAGCCGGCTGGCTCATTTCTTAAAGGGTGGTGTAACCCACAAAGTGCACTAGTCTCCAGCAAAAATAAAAAAATATTTTCTGTGTTTGTGTGTGCCTTAGCCGCACGTATATATCAATATAACATAAATGGAGGACTAAAGTTTCTCCGATAAAAATAAAATAGGGAAAGATCAAGAACCACTTCCTCCTAGTGCTGAAGCTGCTGCCACTAGTCATGACATAGACGATACCATGCCATCAACGTCGTCTGCCAAGGCCGATGCCCAATGTCATAGTAGAGGGCACATACAATCCCAAATGACAAAATTCAGGAAAATGACCTTGAAAAAAACATTTAAATCATCTGAAGAGAAACGTAAACTTGCCAATATGCCATTTACGACACGGAGTGGCAAGGAACGGCTAAGGTCTTTCCCTATGTTCATGACTAGTGGTTAAGCTGGCAAAAGCACAGCGAAGAACTGTGCGTTCTAAGAAGATATCACAAATCCCCAAGGAGAGTCCAAGTGTGGTGGCGGTTGCGATGCCTGACCTTCCCAGCACTGGACGGGAAGAGGTGGCTCTTTCCACCATTTGCACACCCCCTACAAGTGCTGAAAGGAGCACCCACAGTCCTCTTGCTGATATGCAAATTGAAGATGTCACTGTTGAAGTACAACAGGATGAGGATACTGGTGTAGCTGGCACTGAGGAGGAAGTTGGCGAGGAGGATTCTGATGGTGATGTGGTTTGTTTAAATCAGGCTCCGGGGGAGACAGTTGTTGTCCGTGGGATGAAAAAACCCATCACGGTCATGCCTGGGCAGAAGACCAAACATTCCATCTCTTTGGTCTGGCAATATTTCTATCCAAATCCGGAGAACAACTGTCTTGCCATATGTACCATATGTAAAGGTGAAATAAGTAGGGGTAGGGACGTTAACCACCTAGGAACATCCTCCCTTATACGGCACCTGCAGCACGTTCATAAAATGTTACTGTCAAGTTCAGAAACTTTGGCTAAGACCGTAAGCAGTCCAGGGACACCTAAATCCCTTTATCCTGTTTTATCCAAGGAATCGGTGGATGAGGAGGATGAGGACGACATCTTGCCTCCGTAGAGCCAGTTTGTGCAGGGACACATTAATTGCCAGCTTGTTTTGTGGGGGCCCAAACGAACCAATCATTTCAGCCACAGTCATGTGGCAGACCCTGGCGCTGAAATGATTGGTTTGTTAAAGTGTGCATGTCCTATTTATACAACATAAGGGTGGGTGGGAGGCAGAGTTGCCTACCATCCCGATTTTCGCGGGAGTCTCCCGAATAAAGGTGGGAGCTCCCGCAACCCCGTAAAGTAAGTTGAATCCCCCGCATTCCCTCTGCCCTGTCTAAAAATCCGGACTGCGCATGCGCGAGTCCGGAGGTAAAGGGGGCGGGGCCCGAGCTTAAGACGCAGGGGCGCGCTCACCGGGTGCAGGGAGGCAGGAGTGTGGCTGCTGTGAGGTCTCCTGGGCACGCCTTCCCCTGCTCACAGACTGCTGCTGGGAGAGACTGATGCTCCCAGCATTCCCTGGCCAGCCTGTGATGACAGAGGACGGAGGGGGGAGGAGCCGACGCCGGAGGACACTGAAGACAGAGACAGAGGAGCTGCCTGAGACTGTGAGTGTTAGAGCTCACTGCAGCCCCTGCCACATGTATAACTCATGTCAGTGCCGTGGGGGAGGGAGGGAGATCTATTACTGTGTGTTTGTATGTGATGTATGTGTAGTAATGTGATGTACAGTATGTGTGGGTGTAGTAATGTGATGTATGTGTAGTAATGTGATGTATGTGTGTGTAGTAATGTGATGTATGTGTAGTAATGTGATGTGTAGTAATGTGATGTGTGTGTGTGTAGTAATGTGATGTATGTGTGTGTAGTAATGTGATGTGTGTGTGTGTAGTAATGTGATGTATGTGTGTGTAGTAATGTGATGTGTGTGTGTGTAGTAATGTGATGTGTGTGTGTGTAGTAATGTGATGTATGTGTGTGTAGTAATGTGATGTGTAGTGATGTGTGTGTGTGTGTAGTAATGTGATGTGTGTGTGTGTGTAGTAATGTGATGTATGTGTGTGTAGTAATGTGATGTGTGTGTAGTAATGTGATGTGTGTGTGTGTGTAGTAATGTGATGTGTGTGTGTGTAGTAATGTGATGTATGTGTGTGTAGTAATGTGATGTATGTGTAGTAATGTGATGAATGTTTAGTAATGTGATGTGTAGTAATGTGATGTGTGTGTAGTGATGTGATGTTTGTGTGTGTAGTAATGTGATGAATGTGTAGTAATGTGATGTGTAGTAATGTGATGTGTGTGTGTGTGTAGTAATGTGATGTGTAGTAATGTGATGTATGTGTAGTAATGTGATGTATGTGTGTGTGTGTAGTAATGTGATGTATGTGTGTGTGTGTGTGTGTGTGTGTGTGTGTGTGTGTGTGTGTAGTAATGTGATGTGTGTGTGTGTGTGTGTGGGGAGGTGAAATCTTCATATGATGTGTGTGACTGACTGGGTGTCTGTGTGTGAGAGACTGTGTGTGTGTGTGTGAATCTATTCATGGGATGTGCTGAGACTGTCTGTGTGTGACTGTGGGGCCCATTTATTAATGATCGCATTTTGCAATGCGATCAGGGCATGCAGTACCGCCCCTGATCGCATTGCGATCCTATCTGCCGGATGTATTATCCGGGACATGCAGGGAGACGGGCTCCGAAAAGAGCCCGTCCCTGCGATGTCTCCGGAGGGCAGTCGGGGCTTCTGCGCATGCGCAGTCCCGCGGACTGCACATGAGCGGCGCCGATTGCTGGAGGAGGGATCTGGCAGATCCCTCCACCGGCTGATATGCGGTAAGTGCCCATAGGAAACAGCGGCTAACGCTATCTTTAGATAGCGTTAGCTGCTGGGGCCAATATCGGGAATGCTTCGCATTCCTGATATTGATACATTTGGCAGCATCGCATCCCCCATAGAAACCTACATTCAGGGGATACTAAGTATTTGAGGTAAACCCCCGGAAACAGGTGTTTTCGGGGAATTTACCTCAAATGCACTTTGATAAATGGGCCCCTGTGTATAAATCTATTCATAGGATGTGTGTGTGTGTGTGAATCTATTCATATAAATGAATGTGTGCGTCTGGGGGGGAATCTATTAATGTCAATATGGCAGGGTAGAGATGTATTAATGTCAGTGGGGGAGCTAGGGCGTCAGCTTATAGGAATATATATACGCCCATAGGTGGAGTTAGACACGCCCTTTGGGTGGAGCAGACCACGCCCCCACAACGGCGCGTCGCATTCTGCAGCCATCTACAATCTCCCTCAAAGTCATTTTCAGAAGTAGGCAAGTATGGTGGGAGGGCCCAAGGACAATTCCATCTTGCACCTCTTTTTTTTCTTTGCAGTATGTACTGTTTGGGGCCTAGTTTTTCAAACTGCCATCCTGTCTGCCACTGCAGTGTCACTCCTAGATGGGCCACGTGTTTGTGCCGCCCACTCGTGTCGCTTAGCATAGTCATCCAGCTACCTGGGTGCAATCTTTTGGCCATAAAAACAATATTGTGAGGTGTGAGGTGTTCAGAATAGACTGGAAATGAGTGGAAATGAAGGTTATTGAGGTTAATAATTGCATAGGAGCAGAAAAACCCACAATTTCTGTGATTTAAGCTGTTTTTATGCTTTTTTTCAAAAAAATACAGATCCAAAACACAAAACCCAGAACCCAAAACACGGAAGGGTGGTTTTGGCAAAACCAATCCAGATCCAAAACACGAAGAAAGATCCAGATCCAAAACCAAAACACAAAACACGAAAAGTGGCCGGTGCACACCCCTAATATATATATATATATATATATATATATATATATATATATATATTGCCACAGGCTTGGCACTCTTACTCCAAATAAAATATAGCATGGGTGCCCTCTGCAAAGCGACAACAATAGCAGACAAACGGCAGCGGCACTCGCAAAGAAATAGTCATTTAAGACCGGGTCATCAGACCACTGTGTTTAAATATATATACTAACTTATGTCCCAAACCCCATTGTCCGCCCTGGGTGCCACCACATACCACTTAGACCTCCTCACTTGTCTCTAGATGTCACTCAAACCACCCCACCTGCTTTCAGATAACACAACATGTGCAGCAGCCCCGAAATCACTCCTGCCACATCGCGGGAACGGGCTCCTTTCGGAGCCTGTCACCCTGCATGTGTCGGTTAATACAGCCGAACGCTATGATGACATTTTGCAATGCGATCATGGGCAGTACTGTATGCCCTGATCACATTGCATGCAAAATGTGATCATTAATAAATGGGCCCAAATATCTCAACATTATTATGTTGATATTATGATCATGTGGACATATCATACCACACCCGATATAACATATCTTGTCAACCTATCTTTTCCCAGTTCATACTTGTAAACTGTATTGCCACTTCTGTACACACACCTTGAAATGTTGCATGCTGTTCACTGTATAAATAAAGTCTTCAAAAAAAAAAGAAAATACTAATTTTGACTCATAGGAGAGAAAGGATTACAACACTTTGAAGTTTAGTTTATTTAAAGATCAGAGCGCTGAGAATATGTACAATAGCTAAAACAGTCTCTTTGAAGATAGCAAACAAGAAATATGTCTGTACACAATTCTGATAACTCCTAGTTAAATAAGATACGTCTGAATAAATAGCATGTCCCTTTACGAGACATTTACGAGCAGAAATAGTACACCAAATCCATATTCAGCTATTTGCTAAATCATCTTAGCGGGATCTAAAGTGCAAGAGTTTCAAGGGAATTAAGAATCCTTAGAGCCCAGCTGTGGTTTTTATAACACACCAGTCATTCCTTTATTGGATGAACTCTTATTTTAGAAGGGCTGTTTACCAGAAGTGTTCTTTGGTTTATAAAGAGAAGAGAGTTCTTGCTCGCCACAGAGACCAATGCAACCACTCTCTCTCTCTCTGCATACTCACAACTCAATTAAACTGTTTAATCTAACCCAAAACCCCATATGTATGGATTCCTAAAGAAGTGTATATGTCAGTAGTAGTAGTAGTCACTGACAGAAGTAAACTATCATCAAAATGTGTTTTATTTCTTGTTACACAACACTTTAAGACACAATATTTTTATTTATTATCTATATACTGTATATATATATATATATATTAGGGATGTGCGCCGGACCATTTTTGCCGGATTTGGATTTGGTTCTAATTCGTCATCCGGCTTTGGATTTGGATTTGCCAAACTGCGGTGACTGGCTTTGGATTTGGATTTGGATTTGGATTTGGATTTTTTGCCAAAATTGGCAAAAAAAGCTAAAATTACATAAATTGGGCTTTTTTTTCTTCCTAGAGTGTTATTTACCTCAATAACATTAATTTCCAGTCATTTACAGTCAATTTAGACCACCTCACAGCTTAAATTATTGGTTTCACCATTATTGGCCAAAGGTTGCAGTGAGCTGACTGGTGACCAAGCGTCAGAGCAGCGGCGCAGTGGCACAGACACCACAGTTTAAAGCACATCTATGAAACTATGCCACACAGCAGTGGCAGAAATGAAAGGTAGTGCTAGATGGAATTGTCCTTGGGCCCTCCCACCCACCCTTTATGTTGGATCTTAAAAAGGACATGCACACTTTAACAAACAAAGCATTTCAGCGACAGGTACTGCCACTTTGTGGCTGAAGTGCTTGGTTTGTTTGGGCCCCCACAAAAAAATCTTCCAATCTACTAAAGGCAACAGGTCTACAGTGGCATGATGTCACCATCATTGCCATCCTCACCCTCATCAGTGTGTACATCATCCGATTCCTCACACAATATCAGTTCATCCCCGCTGGAATCTACCATTACAGAAGTATCTGTACTGTGACGTGATTGGTGGGAAAGGTTTTCCTCGTGAAATTTCCAGTTCATTTTAATGAACATCATTTTTTCTACATTTTGTGGAAGTAGCCTCCTTCGTCGTTCACTCACAAGGTTCCCGGCTGTACTGAAAACTCTCTCCGAGTACACACTGGAGGGTGGGCAGCTTAAATAATGCAAAGCCAGTTTATACAAGGGTCTCCAAATTGCCTTTTTTTTCTTCCAATATTCGAAGGGACTCTGTGACATGTCTACGTGTATGGTGTCCTGAAAATAATCCTCCACCATTCTTTGGATGGTAATCGTATTAGATGGAGTTGCGGTAGAGGTGTCACTGGTGTTGGGCAAATCTTTTAGACCCGACCAGATGTCAAAATGTTGACTTGACTTATCTGCATCACCACTGGGTCTTTTGGAAAAGGTGCATTTTTTTCTGGCTGCTGCTGCAGAAACCGAAGGAGGAGACGTCATCGTAGTGCCATGTGTCACTTCAGCTGCCAACTTGCTCACCAGGAGCGCTTTGGTTCTTTTAAGATCTGGGTCAGTTGTAAAGAAAGACACAGCATATGACTTGAACCTAGGATCAAGAATGGTTGCTAAAATATAATGATCAGATTTCAAGATCTTGGCCACCCGTGGATCCTGGCGAAGCGAACAAAGGACTTGATCTATCAGTCCAGCATACTTTGCGGAATCACTTTGTTTAATATCATCCTTCAATTTCTCCAGCTGCTTTTCCAAAAGCGAAATCAGGGGAATCACCTTACTCAAGCTAGCAGTGTCAGCACTCACTTCACAAGTGGCAACTTCAAATGGTTTGAGCACCTTGCACAAGACAGAAAGTACTCTCCACTGTGCTGGGGTAAGGTACATTCCCCCTCCTCTCCCAATGTCATGGCTTGTCGTATAGCTATGGATGGCTTTTTGCTGCTCCTCCATCCGCTGAAGCATATACAGGGTTGAGTTCCACCTCGTTACCACTTCTTGCTTCAGTTGATGGCAGGGCAAATTAAACTGCTCTTGCAGGTGCTGCAATCTCCTGCACGCTGTTGCTGAATGCCGAAAATGTCCCGAAATTTTTCGGGCCACAGACAGCATCTCCTGAACGCCCCTGTCGTTTTTTAAAAAACCCTGCACCACTAAGTTTATTGTGTGAGCAAAACAGGGGATGTGTTGGAATTCACCCAGCTGTAATGCTTTCACTATATTTGTAGCATTGTCAGAAATCACAAATCCTGAGGAGAGTCCAAGTGGGGTAAGCCATGTTTCTATGACATCTCTTAGTTTTTCTAAGAGGTTGTCAGCGGTATGCCTCTTATTGAATCCGGTGATGCACAGAGTTGCCTGCCTCTGAATGAGCTGGTGTTGTTTGTTAGATACTGCTGCTGCTGAAGGCGATTCACCCACCCAGTGGGCTGTCACAGTCATGTAATCTTTAGTTTGTCCACTACCGCTTGTCCACATATCTGTGGTTAAGTGGACAGTGGGTACAATAGCATTTTGCAGACCAATAATTAGGTTCTGTTTAACGTCCTGGTACAGCCGAGGAATGGCTTTTCGGGTAAAATGAAACCGAGATGGAATTTGGTACCGGGGACACATGACCTCAACTAGCTGTGTAAATCCCACTGCATTAATTGAGGATATTGGACGCAGATCTAATATTAGCATAGCTGTCATGGCGTCAGTGATCCGCTGTGCGACAGGGTGAGAGCTGTCATACTTGCTTCCCCTTGCAAGAGATTCTTTAACAGTCAATTGTTTTTTTGGTATACTACTAGTAGTCTTCTTTGTCCACTTCTGGGATGAAGATCCACCAGCAGCAGCAGCAGCAGGCCTAGCGCTCAAAGATTCAGTTTCTTCTGAGGTGTCCTGGAAATTGGAGGAGTCACCATGACTTAGCACTAATAAATTGGATGTTGTACTACCACTGATCATTCCTGAGGATATTGAGGAGGAAGGTGTTGTCGGCGGAGATTGCAGGTGCTGGGATTTAGTAGAGAGAAGGCATCTAGCTAATGCTGGACTGCTTGTTGTTATTTTTTTTGCAGTAGTTTCTGTTATCAAACACCTGTCATGAGCTCGCTGCAGATGACGTAATAGCATAGAGGTTCCTAGATGTTTAACGTCCCTACCTCTACTAACTGTGGTCTCACAGAGGCTACAAATGGCTTGACAAACGTTGTCAGGGTTTGGGTAAAAGTAATTCCACACAAAAGATGTGGATTTCTTGGTTCTATGCCCAGGCATGGCAATGGCCTTCTTATCTTGGCCAAGAGCTGCTTCCACTGGTGCCTGACTTATACAAATAATATCCTCATCCTCAACATCCTCATTAGTGCCAGCATCAGCTGCACATATATTCCTCTCATCCTCTTGCAATTCCACGGTGGCATCCTCAATTTCTATGTCCTCGGCAATACTGCTCATCCCCACAACTACAGATGGAAAAGAAACTGTGGAGGGCGGCTTCTCTGAAAGGTCAGGCTTACACATAGAAATGTCACTTGTGGACCCACTTAGACTCTCCTCAGGGATTTCTGACATTTGTGTTTCAAAAAACACAGTTTGTTCGACTGCCTTATTGGTTTTAAATTTTTTCACACTTCTATAGTCTGATTGAAAAGGTCTTTTATCATCACGAGAGGCACAAGATGCCTCACTGACAGCTGCAGAACCACCACTCAGAAATAAAGGGCAAAGCCCGAGTCTTTCCTTGCCGCTACGTGTGGTGAATGGTATGTTGCCAATTTTCTGTTTCTCTGCAAAAGTAGTAGTCTTTAGAGGTTTTTTTTTTGTCTTTACCCCTGTAAAATCTAAATTTTTTGATTTCAGATTCCCTAAGGTTTTAAAGCCTCTACGCCCTTGAGCATCAGCTTTAGATAAAAGTGATGGACTTCCAGCCGCTGCAATGCTAGCATTTACATGTTGTTTCTGCTCTCCTCTCAGTTCATTCTCGTGATCCATATTACTTTATCACTATGAACTGGAGTCACAGAGCTTGTATACACACAGTGGGCTATGCCCTTTCACGGAGCTTGTATAATAGACACAGTGGGCTATGCCCTGTCACGGAGCTTGTATAATACACTCAGTGGGCTATGCCCTGTCACGGAGCTTGTATAATACTCAGTGGGCTTATGCCCTGTCACGGAGCTTGTATAATAGACACAGTGGGCTATGCCCTGTCACGGAGCTTGTATAATACACTCAGTGGGCTATGCCCTGTCACGAAGCTTGTATAATACTCAGTGGGCTTATGCCCTGTCACGGAGCTTGTATAATACACTCAGTGGGCTATGCCCTGTCACGGAGCTTGTATAATAGACTCAGTGGGCTATGCCCTGTCACGGAGCTTGTATAATAGACACAGTGGGCTTATGCCCTGTCACAGAGCTTGTATAATAGACACAGTGGGCTTATACCCTGTCACGGAGCTTGTATAATACTCAGTGGGCTTATGCCCTGTCACGGAGCTTGTATAATAGACACAGTGGGCTATGCCCTGTCAAGGAGCTTGTATAATAGACACAGTGGGCTATGCCCTGTCACGGAGCTTGTATAATACTCAGTGGGCTTATGCCCTGTCACGGAGCTTGTATAATAGACACAGTGGGCTATGCCCTGTCACGGAGCTTGTATAATACACTCAGTGGGCTATGCCCTGTCACGGAGCTTGTATAATACTCAGTGGGCTTATGCCCTGTCACGGAGCTTGTATAATAGACACAGTGGGCTATGCCCTGTCACGGAGCTTGTATAATACACTCAGTGGGCTATGCCCTGTCACGAAGCTTGTATAATACTCAGTGGGCTTATGCCCTGTCACGGAGCTTGTATAATAGACTCAGTGGGCTATGCCCTGTCACGGAGCTTGTATAATAGACACAGTGGGCTTATGCCCTGTCACAGAGCTTGTATAATAGACACAGTGGGCTTATGCCCTGTCACGGAGCTTGTATAATACTCAGTGGGCTTATGCCCTGTCACGGAGCTTGTATAATACACTCAGTGGGCTTATGCCCTGTCACGGAGCTTGTATAATAGACACAGTGGGCTATGCCCTGTCACGGAGCTTGTATAATACTCAGTGGGCTTATGCCCTGTCACGGAGCTTGTATAATACTCAGTGGGCTTATGCCCTGTCACGGAGCTTGTATAATACACTCAGTGGGCTATGCCCTGTCACGGAGCTTGTATAATATACACAGTAGGCTATGCCCTGTCACGGAGCTTGTATAATACTCAGTGGGTTTATGCCCTGTCACGGAGCTTGTATAATAGACACAGTGGGCTATGCCCTGTCACGGAGCTTGTATAATACACTCAGTGGGCTATGCCCTGTCACGGAGCTTGTATAATACTCAGTGGGCATATGCCCTGTCACGGAGCTTGTATAATACACTCAGTAGGCTATGCCCTGTCACGGAGCTTGTATAATAGACACAGTGGGCTATGCCCTGTCACAGAGCTTGTATAATAGACACAGTGGGCTATGCCCTGTCAAGGAGCTTGTATAATACTCAGTGGGCTATACCCTGTCACGGAGCTTGTATAATACACTCAGTGGGCTATGCCCTGTCACGGAGCTTGTATAATACTCAGTGGGCTTATGCCCTGTCACGGAGCTTGTATAATACACTCAGTGGGCTTATGCCCTGTCACGGAGCTTGTATAATAGACACAGTGGGCTATGCCCTGTCACAGAGCTTGTATAATAGACACAGTGGGCTATGCCCTGTCAAGGAGCTTGTATAATACTCAGTGGGCTATGCCCTGTCACGGAGCTTGTATAATACACTCAGTGGGCTATGCCCTGTCAGTTGTCACGGAGCTTGTATAATACAGTGAGTAGTAGAGTACACATACACACAGTGGGCTTATTATGCCCAGTCACGGAGCACACACAAGGGCTTATGCCCAGTAAAGTCACAGAGCACTGCCTACTCTAATCTATCTAACACTAGAACAGACAGCGCACTAGCTAACTACCTAACTACGCGTCACGCGAGAAATGGCGCCGACTGCCTTTTTATTGAGGCCGAACGTCACTCGGCTCTCGCGAGAATCCGACGCCGGACGGGTGACGTTCGGCCTCGAGGTGGAATCCGAGTCAGGCGGGAACACCCGAACTTGCGTTCGGGTGGACTCGGATTCCACCTGTTCGGAGCGGTTCGGATTCCTCAGAATCCGAACCGCTCATCACTAATATATATATATATATATATATATATTCATATTTAACAAATTATAAGTTAAACCTCTTAAGGCAGGTATCCACTACCCGTTTAAACAGAGCGATTGTTAATCGGGCACAAATCGGGCATGAAAATGTTGAAAACGACCAGTGATGCACTCTCCCATTGGTCGTTTTTTACATGTATCATCGCCTGATCATGCTGGTCAATCTGCCGATAACGACAGATTGGCCATGTTCGGAGATGAGGGAGGGTGCCTACACTGAACGACTGATCGTTCAGTGTAGGCACAGCCAGGGCCGGATTAAGGTCTGTGGGGGCCCCTGGGCAACAAACTTGTGGGGGCCCCTTATGCAATGTCCCCAGTAGCAGTGCCCCTTATGCAGTGCCCCCAGTAATGGTCCCCTTATGCAATACCTACTGTAGTAATGCCCCTTATGCAGTGCCCCTTATATAATGCCCCCAGTAGTGGTCCCCCGATACAGTGCCCCCAGTAGTGCCCCTTATATAGTGCCCCCAGACCCAGTAGTGGTCCCCCCCTATGCAGTGCCCCCAGTAATGGTCCCCCATATGCAGTGCCCCTTATATAATGCCTCCAGTAGTGGTCCCCCTATACAGTGCCCCCAGTAGTGCCCCTTATAAAGTGCCCCCAGACCCAGTAGTGGTCCCCCCATATTGCCCCGAGTAGTTGTCCCCCCTATGCATTGCCCCCAGTAGTAGTTCCCCCCTACACAGTGGGGCCAGTATTTGTCCCTCCCTATACAGTGGGGCCAGTAGTTGTCCCCACTATGCATTGACCCTAGAAAATGCCCCTCCAGTGCCCCCATGAAGCGGCCCCCTATACAGTGACTCCTATAGCGGCCCCCTATGCAGTGCCCTCTGTACTGGCCCCCTCCCCTATGCAGTGTCCCCTGTAGCTGCCCCCCCAACCATGCAGTGACCTCTATAGCGGCCCCCTCCCCTATGCAGTGACCTCTGTAGTAGCCCCCTCCCCTATGCAGTGTCCCCTGTAGCTGCCCCCCCTATGCAGTGACCTCTGTAGCAGCCCCCTCCCCTATGCAGTGTCCCCTGTAGTTGCCCCCCCACCATGCAGTGACCTCTATAGCGGCCCCCTCCCCTATGCAGTGACCTCAGTTGAGGCCCCCTCCCCTATGCAGTGTCCCCTGTAGCTGCCACCCCATGCAGTGACCTGTGTAGCGACCCCCTCCCCTATGCAGTGTCCCTGTAGCTGTCCCCCCATGCAGTGACCTCTGTAGCGGCCCCCTCCCCTATGCAGTGACCTCTGTAGCGGCCCCCTCCCCTATGCAGTGTCCCCTGTAGCTGCCCCCCCATGCAGTGACCTCTGTAGCAGCCCCCTCCCCTATGCAGTGTTCCCTGTAGCTGTCCCCCCATGCAGTGACCTCTGTAGCGGACCCCTTCCCTATGCACACACAAACACACACACAAAAAAAGAAATCACCACTTACCTGAATCCCCGCTCCTGATGCGGCCGCCGCTGCCCGCTCCGAGTCCCGGCTCTTCCACTGCACTATGGGAGAGACGTCAGTGTCATGACGTCTTTCCCATTATCAGCAGATGCGGGGGGGAGCCGGAAGTCGGAGCTCATGAGTGAGCTCCGGCCGGCTCCCTCCATTGTGCAGCAGCCAATGAGAGTCTGTCTGACTCTCATCGGCTGCTGTAACATACACACAGCTGCTGCCGGAGGCTGTGTGTATGTTACTGTGTAGTGTAGCCTGCGCTCACTTCGCGGTCTATACCACACTAGCGGAGGGGTCACTAGCGGCGGATGCAGACAGCGCACCACTGCTAGTGGGGGCCCCTACGGATGTGGGGGCCCAGGGATGACCGCCCCTGTCGCCCCTCCCTTAATCCGGCCCTTGGTACAGCACAGACTGTGAAATGACTGCACGATTACAATGTCGTAATCGTTCAATCGTTTCATAGTCTGCTAGTGGATACGCACCTTTAATCAACAGCTACAGCAACAGTGACAGCTGCAGACTATTAAAGGCACTGCACAACATAAAACCTGGAGAAAACTGGGAATGCAATAATAATTAATTTACATAGTACAGGTTGAGTCTCACATATCCAAATATTCCGAAATACAGAATATTCCGAAATACGGAATTATTTTGGCATGACTGAGATAATGAAACCTTTGATTTTTGATAGTTCAATATACACAAACTTTGTCTAAGGCACAAATTATTAAAAATATTGTATAAAATTACCTTCAGGCTCTGTGTATAAGGTGTATATGAAACATAAATAAATTTAATTTCTATACACAAACTTGCTTGAGCCACAAAATTATTGAAAATGTTGTATAAAATTACCTACAGCTGTGTGTATAAGGTGTATATGATACATAAATGCATTATGTGTGTATATTTGGGTCCCATTCCCAAGATATTTCATTATGATATGCAATTATTCCAAATTACGGAATATTCTGTTATCCAAAATACCCCTGGTCCCAAGCATTTTGGATATGGGAGACTCAACCTGTATATTAATGATAGTTATACCTTAAAGATTAGCCCTATAAAATGTACATTACATTGTAATGCTAAATATAATAAAATATAATAATAATATTAATAATACTACTAGTAATAATAATAGTAACATAAAATGCATGGAGATGAGCCATTACCTGTGCTGTGAGCATTTGCTTATATTTGTGCAAATGAGACTTTTAAAGGACACATGCAGATGAGCATGGCAATTAGGCTTTTTATTCCTTATGATTGGTGTCGCTAATCAGTCTTCAGTGGAACAAGGTTAATGGGGATATTCACAATGAAGCTCATGATGAAAAATGAGAATCTAATTATGTGGTTCAAGATATTGTAAGAATATTGAGGAGTGAAGTGCATATATTTAACAGTCTAAAGCAGTGTTTTTCAACTACTGTGCCGTGCCGCGGATAGTTGCCAAGTGTGCCGTGGGTGAGAGCTGCCTTCACTTCAACTGAAGGCGCGGGCAGTGCTGGGCTCTTCTGGGAGGCCTGTGGAGATGCAGCAGGTCACATACTTCACATTGTCATCCTGCCAACCCACCTGTTCATCCACCAGCCACTGTGTTGAGCAACCCCAGTGTTGTTTTTTTTGGGGGGGGAGCAAGGTGATAGTTTTTTTTCTGTGGAGGCCAATGTATGTGTGTTTTATTCCCATGGGGCCCAATGTGTGTGTTTTTTTCCCCATGGGGGACTGATGGTGTCTTGGCAATTTTAAAATCTTGTTCGTTGAAAAAGGTCCTTAGCTACTACTTTCAAATCAATAGGATGTCTTATAAGTGTTTCATAAGGGAGGTACATTAATATAAACTATGGTCGCACATGCGCAGTGAACTCCTGTGGGACAGACCCCATAAGTGGAATCTTTAGCACTGCACTGTGTGCAAGCTACTAAAGGTAGGGGTGGGCAATAAGCGGTCTCCCAGATGTTGTAAAACTATACATCCTAGCATGCCCTCTCACAGTTTTGCTATTTGGCCATGCTAAAAACATTGCAATGCATGCTGGGATTTGTAGTCCAACAACAGCTGGAGGGCTGTTTATTGCCCACCCCTGTTATCTAAGGAGTTGTTTTTACTGTTCACAGATGGATATATCTATAATGAGTGCAGTGTGTGCGATGCACACTAGCCCCTGAGATCTGCTCATGCACAGTACAGAAATCACCAGGAAAATGGCACAGTGCCAGAGTCTGCTAGGTGCCCGTGCCAGCGAGAGAGGGGGAACTGCACGGAGACGGCACATAGGTCCCCATGACAGTTGCCCGTCTTCACCATGACAGTTGCTTATACAAGGAGTATGAAAGACCCTCCGCAGTGTTAAGTGTGTGACATGCCAAAATTCAACTAGCAGAGCCACACTAACTGCCAGTGAGTCCCGGCTGGTGATGTATGGCAGCGTTTGGGGTGGCAGTTGGTGTGGGTCCTCTATTTGTCACCATGACAGTTGCTTATACAGGGAGTTTGAAAGACCCTCCGCAGTGTTAAGTGTGTGACATGCCAAAATTCAATTAGGAAAGCCACACTAACTGCCAGTGAGTCCCGGCTGGTGATGCTTGGCAGCGTTTGGGGTGGCAGTTGGTGTGGCTCCCCTATTTGTTACCATGACAGTTGCTTATACAGGGAGTTTGAAAAACCCTCTGCAGTGTTCAGTGTGTGACATGCCAAAATTCAATTAGGAGAGCCACACTAACTACCAGTGAGTCTCGGCTGGTGATGTATGGCAGCATTTGGGGTGGAAGTTGGTGTGGCTCCCCTATTTGTCATCATGACAGTTGCTTATACAGGGAGTTTGAAAGACCCTCCGCAGTGTTAAGTGTGTGACATGCCAAAATTCAATTAGGAGAGCCACACTAACTGCCAGTGAGTCCCGGCTGGTGATGTATGGCAGCGTTTGGGGTGGCAGTTGGTGTGGGTCCTCTATTTGTCACCATGACAGTTGCTTATACAGGGAGTTTGAAAGACCCTCCGCAGTGTTAAGTGTGTGACATGCCAAAATTCAATTAGGAAAGCCACACTAACTGCCAGTGAGTCCCGGCTGGTGATGCTTGGCAGCGTTTGGGGTGGCAGTTGGTGTGGGTCCTCTATTTGTCACCATGACAGTTGCTTATACAGGGAGTTTGAAAGACCCTCCGCAGTGTTAAGTGTGTGACATGCCAAAATTCAATTAGGAAAGCCACACTAACTGCCAGTGAGTCCCGGCTGGTGATGCTTGGCAGCGTTTGGGGTGGCAGTTGGTGTGGCTCCCCTATTTGTTACCATGACAGTTGCTTATACAGGGAGTTTGAAAAACCCTCCGCAGTGTTCAGTGTGTGACATGCCAAAATTCAATTAGGAGAGCCACACTAACTACCAGTGAGTCTCGGCTGGTGATGTATGGCAGCATTTGGGGTGGAAGTTGGTGTGGCTCCCCTATTTGTCATCATGACAGTTGCTTATACAGGGAGTTTGAAAGACCCTCCGCAGTGTTAAGTGTGTGACATGCCAAAATTCAATTAGGAGAGCCACACTAACTGCCAGTGAGTCCCGGCTGGTGATGTATGGCAGCGTTTGGGGTGGCAGTTGGTGTGGCTCCCCTATTTGTCACCATAACAGTTGCTTATACAGGGAGTTTGAGAGACCCTCCGCAGTGTTCAGTGTGTGACATGCCAAAATTCAATTAGGAGAGCCACACTAACTGCCAGTGAGTCCTGGCTGTGATGTTTGGCAGTGTTTGGGGTGGCAGTTGGTGTGGGGTGGCAGTTGGTGTGGCTCCCCTATTTGAATTTTAGACTGCGCTGCTGCCCCACCTCTGGAGCCGCCACTGTCTGTCACACACTTAACACACAGTCACTGCAGAGGGACTTTCTGAATTCACTGTAGAAGCATATGTCCTCTCATGGGTAAAATGTAATAAACCCCTAATATTTAAGGGGAAATGTATGAGCATGTTTATTTTAGTACTAAGAGACATCCAGCATCACTGCTTATCTCAGGATGTTTTAGCACTGCAATGTATTGAAAGGAGAGTCCCCAGAGGGGTGTTATGGTAACTCACCCCTCTGGCGATGTCGGTCCCATTTGTATGATGTCAGCATAATGCTGATGCAATACATAATGGCTACTGCGCATGTGCAATTAATAGAATAGAAGCATCCAGAGGCAGCAGCGAGACTGAGTATGCATAACACCATCCTAACAAGCAGCGACATGCTCAGCTTTTCATCGCTTAATAAGTTACCATAGCTGGCTAGAGCGGCGCCATTATTAACAGAAAACTAAGAGGCCACAGGAGAAATGTCTGACTGCCTTTTAATACATAATGATAAGCAGTAAATACAGTAACCTCTTTTTCAGCGAATATTCAAAATAAAAGAGTTTAGCACTGCTTTATACTTTGACCCCAAAATGTGTTATCTTTGCAAATAGCCGTGATAAGAAATGTTAGTTACCATACAGAAATTACAAAGAGTCTTCAATAGACCCCTACGTTAGATACATCCTTTTCCGTTTTCCTTCCCCTACTTCAGAATTCAATATTTTCAAATATGATATGTAAGCACTAATTTCTAGAAGAACAGTGTCCAGGTTCAGTTTCTTTGTAGACATATTTACATAGCTAGGAGCTATGGGCCTGATTCAAACCTGGTCGCAAGCGCTGAGCGCTCGCAACCGGGTCGATGGTGGCGCAGAGCGCATGCACACGACCGAGCTGGCTCTGTCGTGCGCATGCGCGAGACCCGGATAGCGACGGGCAATGCGTCGCTCCGGGTCTCGCACCAAAGGGGGCGTGCTGTCGATGTTGAGTGACAGCGCGCCCCCTTTGGTGGGCGGGCCAGGGGGTGGCTGCCCAAATGGAGGCGTTCCCATGTGAACACCTACCGTTTGGGGCCGGCCCCACTGACATCACAAGTGATGTCAGTGGAGAGATTCCGGCTCTGTTAGAGCCGAAATCTCTCTGGGGCTTGCGGCAACGAGACCCTACCACAAGGGTCTCGTCGCAAGCCAGATGGTCGCGATGGTCTTGACCATCGCGACCATCTTCCTGGCCGCTCGCTATAGCTGTGGGTGGTCACCCACAGCTATGCGAGCGGCCAGGAGGCCGTTCTAGAAAAAAAAAAAGACCGGCCCTGATTCAGAGCGAGTGCTCTGTCAGAGCGTCCGGCTCTGAATCAGGGCCAATGTGTATAAGGTCTTGGGTTCCATATCTTTAGTCTATGTACCTGAACCTGTTGATAATTTGATTCCATGACCCAGAGGTTCCCAAACTACGCTATTACAGTCCAGGTTTAAGCATATCTATGCCTGAACCCAGATGGTTAAATCAAATTGGCTGAGGTATTTATAAAGTCACCTGTGCTCAAGCATGGATATCTTTAAAATGAACTGTAACTGTTTGGGAACCTCTGCCATGAGCTACTACTGTAATGCTGCATACACGCATAAAGATTTTCTGTCCAACCATCCAACTAGTTGACTGGTTGGAATGAAAATCTGGTAAAGCTGGCCATACACGTAAGGATACTGCCTTTGAACCTCTATATACCCCTGCCTATACCTTCTAATATCCTGCCTATACACCTCTAAGGATGACGCTAATTTGCATACGCAGTCATACAGTAAATAAAGATTCCAGACCTAGAACCTGTGGTTCCAAAGCACAAAGAATTATTCAAGTAAAAGTACAGCAGTTATACGCTATGATCCTCATAAAATCTTAGCGCAAAGAGATTATACAGACCCAAGTACAATTATACATATGCAGCGCTCTCTGGTCCAGATGACAGGCATCAGCAAGAAACCCCTCGTAAATCAGCATTCAGCACGAATACTAGGAACCCAGAAATAAACAACACAATAGAGAAGTTTGTTGCTAATACCATTGGCATTTAACAGGTTGGTTCAAATAGACACAATCCAGCCTCTAACAACTGGTGGTCTCTGGTTTCCCGCCCCGTGCAAATCCTAACAGTTGTTCATATAATGTACATTTTGTTGCTTGAAGTCTCGGCGGTCCATAAGTTGAGAATGCATGTTGTGATCTCTCCATCGATATTACCGGAATACTGTAAAATGAGTCCAAATCAGTACAATACCAAACATGGCTTACTTATCACGTATAAAACCTTAGTTACAAAATAATCTTTATTTCATAACAATTATAGTAAATGTGCATACTTGAATCTTATACCTTAAAGCTTATGGAACCTTGTATGTGAATATGTAATGTGTGAGTATGTGGGGTTTGATGTAAAGACGCTAGTTAACTTGGGGCAGATGCGTGTGCATGAAGCTAATATTCAGCGTTTTCATACAGGATCTTATGCATTCGCTAATATGCGACTAGTTAACAGCGCAATTGTGCGTATTGTGTGTATGAGAACACCTAGCAGTGTGGAATGCTGAGCATTATAGTTCCATGACTTGCTCATTCCCCAGCAGCCCCCACCCTTTTCAGGCTCCAAAATACTGGTCTTTGTTCTCCCAGGACCTGTGTGGATGCAAATTAGCACAGCTACAAGACCCAAACCTCAGATAACACTCTTGGCTTTGAAGGTATTTTATTGTAGGAAGCCTGCTAATGTAAGGTACTAGAAACAACCCTCTTGCTGTATTTGAGCAGGGCCACCTGGAGTGAGAGCAGACGTTATGTCCATGAAGCTTGTCTTCACAGGCTAGTTGTCACGTGGCCATTTGCTCTGTTTAGCTAATGCAATCCAATTTTGACATACTGTACAGCCATTTCTGAAATATATCCTTTAGGGGAATTATAATAATATACACACTTTATCCAGAGCACCCAAACTACGTAAAGTCATGAAATGGGCTTTTGATGAATCGCCATAACTTATGGCGATGGTCACAGATGCAATCGCATGATGCTAATAGTAATATCGCCACATGTACTAAAGTGTGAGTTTATCTAAAATGGCGTCTTGCAGTCTCATTTTAAACTGATCTTGTCTCAGCCAATTATCCAGCTTCGACACACGCTACAATTATCAGGACGATCCGCCCGATATCCGCGCATCGCCCCGATAATTGTGGCATGTGGGGGGGCGACCGAGGGTTAAATATTGCTCGGTCAGGCATGCTGGATTGTCCAGCATGCCCGTCCGATGCGATATTTACCAGTAAACTGTTGGCCGCATCGGGCAGTGTATGCCCAGCCATGGCCGAGAGACAGACATTTCCTGTATTCCTTTGTATGGAAGGAACAGGGAAATGTCTCCTCCCCGGGGGCGGAGCGCAGATGTCGGGTTAATACACTGTGAGAGAAATCTCACATTGTATGCCGCGGACATCTGTGGCTGGCAGGCTGCCAGATAAAATGTCTGTCGGTCTGACAGACATTTTATTTGGCCGTGTATGCCCAGCTTAAGGTAAGAAAGCAAATGACAATCAGCAATTTGCACCCAAATGCCTGAAAATGGACAAAAACTGTTGTTTGAACAAATTGTTTAGATCAAACATTAACAAACTACAGAGACCACTTTCCTCTATCCAACTGCTCCAGTACCCCATCACTTCATCATTTTTTTAGCCAGCGGCTTGACACACAGCCCGGATTTCTCTCCACCTTGAGTCCTGTTTGAGCCATCACAGGACTGGAATACCAGCTGTGGCCGAGCCCCGTGAGCCATGCACACGCTGTTTACATCTCTCTGGAGAGAGTCACAGACCACTGAGAGTCCGGTCGTCCACCATTGGAGAGAGTTGTCTCACTACTGAGCCCGGCTACATCCCACCGGCGACCACACGCCACTGTGCCTTGGACCGTCTAGTCCACAGCTCCAGTGCTCCTGTGTGTGCATCTGCACTGCCATCTAGCCCCCAGCACTTCCAGCCGCGAACCAGCCTGTCTCCACTCCAGGCTGCTATCACATCCAGCTCTGGACTTAACCTACATCACGTCCGAGGGGTGAGCATTAGCCACTATTGCTGCGGTCCATTTACCACTCTGACTTACTCACAGCTACACTTTTAGGGTACCCTATTTTTATGGCTGTTTACCTTTATTAACACCCATTCACTTCTGGAAGCCTATCCCCTCCTTGTACGGACCTTCACACAGCCATACCCATTTTTTGTTATCATTATTGCAGTTGCTACAGGTTATTTCTTTTTTATTTACACATTCATATATTGTCGCAGAGACACTGTTTTACTTGTACATGTTTTAATATTATATTTTTCCTTGCTGTATCAGTATTATTGCCATTGAATTCTTGCATCTTATAAAATGATTTATGATTACATTGTTTCAATGTTGTAATGTGTTTCTAGCGCCATTCCACCTACACAATTTTTGCAGTTCGGATGACCATAGGGCAGTATTGGCGCCTTTATGGGTCAGGGCCGTAATGGGAGCCATCAGCGAAGAGAATCCTTTGATAAAACATCTATAATAGATGGTGAATCCGAGTAGTCTCTGGATGGCTTTCAAGGTTTGAGGTCGGGACCAAGCCAGGATCGCCTGTACTTTCTTGGGGTCCATTTCTAGGCTGGACCCAGAGATGACATAACCGAGAAATGGCACACTGGGTACACTAAAGATGCATTTTTCCAGCATACAGTAGAGGTGGTTTTCCCTCAGATGAACACAGCACCTACTTCACATGTTTATGATGTTACTCTGGAGAAAACGAGAAAATCAATATAACGTCCAGATAGACAACAACAGACACGTACAATAAGTCCCGGAAAATTTAACTGACAAAGGCCCTCATTCAGAGCCACTCGCTATTTGCGGTCGTTCGTTCTAAAACAAGGGGTGGCTATTCAAATGAACCATTCGCTGTTTGCGGTCTGTTCACGCCTCTAGGTCTGAACGAGCGAACAAAACTTGCTTTCGTTTTTTGGAAAAATACGCCCCCTGGCCGCTCACATCCTACGTCATGTCCGCTATTTATTAGATTAATCGAGTACATCGAACAGGGTATGAACTGCTCGCTATTCTTGTGGTTGGTTTTTGCTACCACAATTTTGCGAGCAGTTCTGGCTATAAAAGAACCCAGTGACGTGGTCAATGACGCTGCTGTTTTAAATATGCACACCCATAAAACGCCCGATTTGACCTTTAAACACGCCTGCGATCGGATCTCCACTCCCCGTTTTCAAGCACCTTCCCCTGTTACCACCCACATACGCCTCATTCTGTCACTCAAATTATCAGGCATTCGCTATTTTGCGAGCACATGAATTTCGGCCGCACTGAGTGGTTCACGCATGCGTATAACGATCCGTACGCATGCGCAGTTGGGCAAACATCGCTCGGAGCGAACGAGCAGCCACTTGCGTCCGGCTCTGAATCAGGGCCAAAGTCCTGAAAGACAGCAGGGGCATTGCACAAGCTGAAAGGCATCACAAGGTATTCGAAATGTCCATCTCTAGTATTAAAAGCGGTCTTCCACTCATCACCTGAGTGAATAAGAATGAGATTGTAGGCCCCTCTAAGATCTAACTTGGAGAATATGATGGACCCCTTGACTCTGTCAAATAACTCTGTGATTAGTGGAAGCAGATATCGATTCTTGACCGTTATAGCATTCAAGCCTCGGTAGTCTATACAAGGTCTTAAGCCACCGTCCTTTTTGGCAACGAAGAAGAACCCTGCTCCAGCAGGAGAGGTGGAGGGGCGAATAAATCCTTTCTCCAAATTCTCCTGAATGTATTCAGACATAGTTTTGGTTTCCGGTAAGGACAGAAGATAGGTGTGACCACGAGGCGGCATCTTGTCTGGCAATAGATCAATTGGACAATCCCACTCTCTATGAGGAGGTAAGACATTTGCTTGTTGTTCAGAGAAGACATCAGCAAACCTTTGATACTCCTTAGGAATTGATGGAGATATTACTGAAGCTGTTTTCATTACAAGTCGTATCTTGGGAAGAAATGGGGATATACAGGCGCTGGAGTGAGCTGTTTAACTAAGCAGCTGCTTCAAATAGGGTTTGTCAGACCCAATACAACAGAAAACACATACAAAATGGCAGCGCTAGAATATGTAACCATTCAGTAAAATATTAAATCAATTGATTATACATAAATAAAATAGGTCAATAATACATATGACGTGATGAATAACATAACTATGAAAATTGAGCAAAAAAGAAACATTTAGCCCCTCCCACCATTTTAAAGGTAAGTATTGCCTGTTCCTATAAAAGTTACCGGATATTGGAATAAAGTTAGTGACAATCTCAGTCTTATATGTGAGGAATGTTTGCATCCAACGTATAGTTACCAGCTCCTGTCACCAGGTAGAGGGATGTCCATGGTGTTTATTGTAATCCAGGTATCGTGCGCTTGGTATAGACTGAACAAAAAATCCAATTACATCGGAAAACTGGTCCAGGCTTATTGTAATCTCAGCTTGGAGAAAAACCTTGTGGGGTAGAAGCTTGGCACTAACGCGTTTCACTGTGTAGGGAGTACAGCTTTTTCAAAGGTGAAATTGTGGTGTCCAAGAGAGTCTTCTTATACCCCTCTAATTAACTGCTCATTTCCATATGATTGTAATTAATCATCAAATAAACTCATATATTCATAAAAACATGGTTAGCATAATATGGAGGCAGATTACTATACATAATATGTCTAATTTATGGGAGGATATAAGTTTTAATAGTTTTCGGCGCGAACCTGGTCCTCTATGGCCGTTATATTGATGACCTTTTTATTATTTGGCATGGGGATCACATTTCTGCACCGAATTTTGTCACTTCACTTAATTCAAATTTATATAATTTGAAATTCACATATACATACCACAGGAACAGAATTAATTTCTTGGATTTAACTTTAGAGGTCAAGAATAACAAAATTTGTACCTCAAATTATTCAAAAGAGGTAGGAAGGGATGCTTATTTGGATTATAAAAGTGCTCACTACTTCCCATGGAAGAAAAACATCCCAAAGGGGCAATTACTCCGTTTAAAACGGAACAGCTCAGAACCAGAAGCTTTTAAGAGACAAGCGAATGATATGATCGAGTCATTCTCCCAAAGGGAATATCCTGATATGATTGTGAAAAAAGCACTTGAAGAGGTCCTAGTCCTAGATAGAAATAAACTTTTAGAAAAGAAACCAAAAATACAAGATACTGTAGATAAAGATAATGTCAGGGAAGTGGCATTTATATCTACCTATAATGATCATTATTCTGAAATTAAAAATATTATATGGAAAATTATAACATCCTAAGACAAGATCATGTATTAGAGGAATGTATTCCGGAAAAACCTGTACTTATTTTTAGAAAAAACAAATCCCTTAAAACCCTCTTAGCTCCGAGCTTCTTAAAACCTATAAAAGAAAAAATAAGAAATAATAATACTCATATCCCTTGGTTACAATCTAAACCTAATGGTTTTTATAAATGTGGGGCAAATAAATGCCTCACATGCAATCATGTCCTAAATAAGACTACTTCCATCCATACTAAAGCTGAAATTAAAATCTATAATATTAGAACCTTTATTAGTTGTAATACGAGCTATGTTGTGTACATGATTGAATGTGATTGTGATTACAAATATATTAGTAGAATGACAAGACCACAGAAAATAAGATTCCTAAAACATCGCAGAAATGTCATTAACAAAGTACAGACACATAGTGTGTCTAGACATTTCTGCGATATACATAATGGGGATCCGAGTTGTCTTAAATTAGTAGGGAATGAATATATCCCACTAACTAAACGAAGGGGTGATAGGTATAAAAATTTATGTAGACAAGAAGTCTTCTGGATGTTCCAGATGAACTCTATTTACCCAGAGGGACTAAACGAAGCAGTAGAATGAAATATGGTCATCTAAAGAAATATATATTTAAAATATCCCTATCTATCCCTGATGTAACATAAGTATTTTCACTCGTCTGGGGCTATGATTCTTGTTGTCTTGGTATATTTAAGGGAGAAACAGATTGCTGACAAATAGGAATAACATGGCATAGAACATTTATTACCAATTTTCGATTTTTTTCCCTCTCTTTTTTACACTTATATTCAGTGTAATACTCATTTTGCATTGGATATTGCTCCCTTGGTATTTTTTCTTAACAATCTTGGTGACATAGGGGTATTTTAATGGTATCTATATCTAGTGAACCCCTATCAGCCTACAAGCCATGTGTGTGTCACCTATAATTCCCATATAAATTTCATATTGTTTTTTATTTCTAAGTCTCTGTTCCCCTTTTTTTCTTTCCCTATATTTATTACCTTATGGTATATGTATCAAATGTATAGTTTTCGGACCACAATTTTATGATTTTTTTTTAGATACATTGAGTAGCTAACAATGTAATCACGTGATTAACATCACATGATCGAAATAATGATATTTCAAAACTATTAAAATTTTTAATTTTTTATCAGTGACTATGCTAAGATAAATGTTATTAAAATTATTTTAGAAATTAAATACTGGGCCATATTGAACAGCTCTATGACTTTGATGAAAATTGATTTGAATTACATTACCCATAATTTTAGACATTCTGACCAGTGCTTAAATACGATCATGTGATTAAGATCACATGACCAGAGAAACGGCATCTAATGTTTATGGAGACGCCGATGGAACGTCATCAGTCATGTGACAGGTCATGGGGTTTCTTCAGTGCAATGGGATTATGAGAGGGAAGAATCCCTATGACAACAGAACGATGCAAATCCATAGACGGACCTTACTCGGGCCACACGTGATATTTTATATCACATGACCGGAGTCAGCTCCGTAAAATGAAAGGACAAGATAAGAACAGTTTAATATATAAAAACTATTAAAACTTAAATCCTCCCATATGAGTTTATTTGATGATTAATTACAATCATGTGGAAATGAGCAGTTAATTAGAGGGGTATAAGAAGACCTCTTGGAAACCACAATTTCACCTTTGAAAAAGCTGTACTCCCTACACAGCGAAACGCGTTAGATGCCAAGCCTCTACCCCACAAGGTTTTTCTCCCAGCTGAGATTACACTAAGCCTGGACCAGTTTTCCAATGTAATTGGATTTTTTGTTCAGTCTATACCAAGCGCATGATACCTGGATTACAATAAACACCGTGGATATCTGAGGGCTCCGAGTGCAACATACAGGACTGTATGCCAATACGATTATCCCTCTACCTGGTGAAAGGAGCTGGTAACTATACATTGGATACAAACGTTCCTCACATATAAGACTGAGATTGCCACTAACTTTATTCCAAAATCCGGAAACTTTTTTAGGAACAGGCAATACTTACCTTTAATATTGGTGGGAGAGGCTAAATGTTTCTTTTTTGCTCAAGTTTCATTGTTATGTTATTCATCACATGTCATATGTGTTATTGACCTATTTTATTTATTTATAATAAATTGATTTAATATTTTACTGAATGGTTACATATTCTAGCGCTGCCATTTTGTATGTGTTTTCTGTCGTATCTTAGGAAGACAGGATTTCTGACAGTCAGTTCCCCATGAAAGAATTTGCATAGAACACCAGTCTATCCTAGGATTGTGCAGGCGTAACCAGGGTAGTCCTAAAATGACGTCTTGAGATGCCTCAGGTATCACTAAGAACTTTAAAGACTCAGAATGGAGTGCTCCTCTACGGACTAGTACTGGTTGAGTCTTTGTGGTGATGACTCCATTAGCCAGAGGCTGACCATCTACGGCAGTCAAGGAAATCGCATGATGGAGGGGTGAACAAGAAATCTGTAGTTTGTCCACTAAGCTGGAGGTTATAAAATTTCCGGCTGCTCCAGAATCTAGTAGAGCAGTGACAAAGGCAGGTTTAGGCTTGATATCTATAGCTAAAGTTATGATGAAATCTTTATTATTTGAGGACGGACTCATTACTCCTAACTTGATGTCCCCAGTGTCAGTTAGGAATGGGCGTTTCCCGACTTGCGGGAATAGGAGACCACCAGGTAACCCGAATCTCCACAGTATAGGCAAAGGTTTTTTAATATCCTTCTCTGACGTTCCTCTTTGGAGAGATGGGTATGGTTCACCTGCATAGGCTCTTCGTCCGTAGGAGTAGGGGCTGGGTGGGTAGGCAAGGGAAGGGTAGATGACTTTTGCCTGTCAGACCGATGCTTTTCAGCCTGACGTTCTCTGAAGCATAGGTCGATCTTGTTACAGAGTGAAATCATGTAATTTAGGTTAGTAGGGAGCTCACGGGTGACCAGATCATCTTTAAGTCGGTCCGAAAGTCCATGCCAAAAGGCTGAGGTGAGCACTTCCTCATTCCACTTGAGCTCTGATGCCAAAATTTGAAACTGTACGGCATATTGGCTGATGGGACGGATTCCTTGTCTCAGAGTCATAATACCGGACAATGCTGATACAGTACGTCCAGGTTCGTCAAAAATCCTCCTGAATGATGACACAAAGCCTGCATAGTTATCCAGCAGAGGATCTGAACGCTCCCTGAGTGGGGAAGCCCAATCCAAGGTTGAGCCGGACAACAGGCAGACGATGTAAACCACTTTGGTTCTTGCAGTGGGAAAATTATCAGGCTGTAGGGTGAAATGTATATCGCAACTGATTCAGGAATCCGCGTGACAGAGCTTAGGGTTGCCGTTGAACTTGCTTGGCATAAGGAGATGTAAGCGGGAAGATGCCCTGCTTCCTGTATTCCCAGACATAGAAGCGGGTGTAGTTGCTGGTACCCCAGAGGTGGATAAGGAGGTTTGCAGATTATCCTGTCATTTAGACATTTGTTGCAGAAACTGAGCAATTTGGTGCTGCATGGTTTCCAGGTTTTCCAGACGGTCAGCAATGCACCGAAATAAATCTACTCCAGACTCCTGTTCCGTGGCCGGATCCATGGGCCAGTGCAAACTGTGAGGTTCTGGTTTTGTTGTGGACCCGGGGTGGTAATAGGAGCAGACACTGAAGCAGGTTTAAAAGTAAATGTGGAGTTTTTAATGAGTGGCTTAACAGACATGAATGTGGTAAAACAGAAAGTCCGGGTATAGCACTAAAGTGCATTTGGGAGCTGTAGTGAGGCAAATAGAAAAAAGTCCAGTTAGTGACAGGCAATGGAAAATGTAGAGGTAGTGACTGGTTAATAGAAAATGTCCAGGTAGTGGCAGACAAGGGGAACTGTCCAGCTGGTGACTGATTAATGAGTAATGCAGACTGAGGAAAAAATATCCAGCAGAGTGTCAGTGAAGGCAAGGTGCAGGGTGAACAGCAGGACTCTGGTACTCAGGCAAGGGGAAGGTAACGGAGGATGCAGGGTAGACCAGCGGGGTTGGAGCAGACAAGCAGGCAGGCAGGTAGCGTTTCAAAGGTAACAGGTGGTGAGCACAGGGAACTCTCTCAGCTATGCTAAGAAACACGTTGCACTGGCAATGCAGTGAGGCTCTGAACCTCCCTAAATACCAAGTGCTGTGCCGTGACTGGCCAGAGAGAGCATGTGACAAACCAGGATTGGGCGAGCAAATCACATGGCTGGAGGCAAGATGGCGGCGCCCATGCCAAATGGAACGGAAGCGCTGCCAGGCCTCACCAGCCCAACGTGACAGCATGCTCATGCAGAACCACGCACATCCAATGCCCGTCGCCACACACCAGCACCACCGCCAGACGCCCCCCGCCACAGTGACCTCACAGGTAATACCTGTCAACCACCATGCCGAGAAACCCTGGTCATGACACTGGGTCTCACTTGATGATGTCAGCAGCCAGACACACAGGCAGCACACTGCAGACAACAGCAGAGGCAGCTTTCTGGCAGTCTGAAGGGGTTTAATACCACTACAGTCATTATAGTGAGGGCTAATTGGAGTGATGAAGAAATGATCTGTACACTATGCTGTCAGAAGCTGCATCATGCTCTCACTGGCTGAATCAAATATCAGTAAAACACAAACACTCATGAACTCAGGGCTACACAGTGGTAATCCATCAGCCATGATTCCTGCAAAGCTATGAGCAGTCCCCATCCCTCATTTGTGTTCGCTTTTGTGAACCTGAAAAAGTTAATTTTTAATGTCATCCATAGGGTTTTACAGGGCTGACTCGAGTTCAGTGTGAACAGGGCAAACCCGGGAATAACCCAGGTCGAAGGTGCAGTATGTAAGGGGTCTGACCCGGGTTGCAGCCAGGTTGGACCCTGTCGAAGCCGGATGGTTGGCTGAGACCTAAATTGTAAAATTAATATCTGAAGACGCCATGTTTGCGTTGTCTGCACGACGCCATCTGGCATAGTCAGGATAATATCATTGTGCACGGTTACTACACACTGTTAAAGTCTTTATATAATAAATGCGAATGAATACAAATATATAAATATATTTTTAAAGACTTCATATATTCAGTGATGACAGATGAGTCTTGTGGACATGTTTGTGACAAATAATTAAGAATACACAAAGATACTGTGAGTGATTCCTCCGCATACAGATACAGTGTGTCTGTGACAATTGAAGTATAACACAGACACTGATATGCTCAGAAGGAGTGCTCTGAATGTGGATTTGGAAACAATGGTCAGACATTTAGCTATCGTTAACAATTTTAGGCCTTGTTTAGGCCTGATGTGGTTAAGTAGAACTAACAGTTGTATTCTGGACAAACATAGGAAAGCCTTTTGTTAAAATTATCAGACTGTTTGCCAAAGCTTGCTCCATTTATGAACAGGACAAACTCCATTGTCTGTAATATTTTAGCTCAGACAGAAGTAATATTGATAGTAGCCAGTGACTGTTTGAAGCTGTGTATATATATATATATATATATATAATATATATATATATATAAATATATACATATGTGTATATATACACTTAAACGGTCTCATGAGTATCCACAATGCGAGCACACATATATACAGTTGCTATTGTAAATAGAAACCCATACAGCGCACCTTTTTACACTGCATTTAGACACACAACGCATACTTACATATAACCATAAATATACACGCACTCATAAAAGGTTCCTGCACATTATGGTTTATATTAAAGTTATTAATTATGATGTAAAATGTATGTATTTGATATTAATGGTATACAACATGATAGACATGGCATGTTTGGTACTAAACTGACACACTGTTTATTTCCATATATACAAATCTATCAGCGAGGGAGTTGCATCTTGTGTTCGATGGTTATGGAATATAGGAAATTATTGGTTAGAATGTATACACTGTAATGTAGTGTCTCTATCTAGTTTAAATCAATTAAAGAAAGACAATGTAATATGGAGAATTGGGACATACCCCTAGTGAACTGTCCTATGACCTACAGCGTACTGCAAAGACCAAGAGCAAGAACCAATGGAATTATGTTTGTCTGTCTACATTGTTGTTATCATGATCTGTTAAGCTGGCCACACACTAGACCAACTTGCATCCAACCAGCCAACTAGTTGATTGGTTGGAATGAAAATGTGGAATGTGGCAGGCTGTGTATCAGCCTGCGTTTGTGGCTGCTGGTCAGGCTGTGGTGCAGGCTGCAGTTATGGCTGTGGCAGGCTGTGTGCCTGCCTGCTTTTGTGGCTGCTGGTCAGGCTGCTGTGGTGCAGGAGGTTAGGCAGGCAAGCGATGGCTTCATGTGCGTCTCTCTCTGCAGGGCACCGACAAATTACATCATCTGCCGGTGCCCCAGAAGCTCCAATCAGCATCTTCCGGAGCTAGCCGGGTCAAATAAGCAGGGTAGCACCCGTTTACACTGCCTCATGACCCGGGAACAACCCGTTTTCAACCCTGCTCTCAAACTGAGTAAGATTGCCCGGTAAATCGACCCGGGTTATTTTTTTGGGAGCCGTTCACACAGAGCCTCAACCCGGTTCGACCTGGCAATAACCCGGGTTATTTGTTTGGTGTAAAAGGGGTATAAGGGATATTTACGTAGTATAAAATGCATTGCGTCTCTGCAATTTACCGGATAGAGGCGACATTGACTTTGCCTGTCTACTTATGCATCTCCCCATAATCAATTCTAAAGCGCAACTAAATATGCTGTAATTAATTGTTAATAATAATGAATCATAATAAAAATGACAAATGCTTAAAAGTATTTTAAATCCCTTAAAAAAATAATGTATTTTTTTCTGTTTGTCAAACATACATGTCCCTTAAGACTGATGAGTTTATTCATACCCGGCATAAGGGCTATTATCCAAAACATTGTCCTGCTGTACTCCTACACAAGATATGTTATGTCTCTTTTATACCAAAGTTCTGGGTCTGACCTGGGAGGTGGAACAGGGTTCGAATCCGGATCAGACCCGGAACTAACCCTTTTCAGACTTCGACACTGACCCTGGAAATTTCCGAGTCAGCGCCGTTCACACCGGAGCCGAGTCTGCAGTGACCCGGCTCTTCCGGCGTTGCAGTGGATGCTTGGAGATGATGTAATCTCCAAGCGCCACTGAAGCCAGCCAAATGGGCGGCATGCTGCACGATCCGGGTTATTGTGACCCGGATTGCGCCCTTTACACTGCAGGGTGGCACTGGAACGACCCGTGGCCAACCCTGCAAACTACCTGAGTTGGATCTATTTACGCTGACAAAATTCTTTTTTAGGTTGGTGTAAAAGGGGTATATGTGTGTTTCCAGGGTGTGATTGTGTAACAGTGTGCCTCCTGTGACATTAATAAGTAAATGCTAATTATTCTTTTTTTGCATTAAGTATTATTGCACTTTTAAATCTGTCAGGTAAAATCTGCAAAAATCAAGGGTTTTGAAAATCCACCGCTTCGTTACTATACTCCTAAACACTTATGTGTTAACAAGAATGTATACACCAGTTCTGTTTCTTGGCTCATTGCAGTCAGAGCAGGTGCTGTAAGGAATCCAACAGCTTTCAGAACAGAAGTGTTCAAATATCCATTACATTGTGCAATCTGCTGCACATAGACAGCTAATCATGCTAATCAGCAGTTTGACATTTCCTACTTGTTCCCTGCTGTCTATTTCCTTTGGGATCTATAATCCTTCCTAAAGGGAAATACACTCAAATACAATAATGAGCAAATGTAGACTTTATGTAAGATGCATCTATTCATGACTTTGAGAGTGATAAATGAGCTGCAACGATCGCATGCTAGGTTAGTACTGATCTGTAAGGGCTCATACACATGAGAGTTGAAAAACAATGCCAGGTACATCATGGGCAAAACCTTGTAATTTCTCTTCAATCTTAACGCTTAGCATAATATTTTTATTTTACTAGTTTGATAACTGCTATTATGTACTGTGCATAGATGTTTTAGTTCTTTAAATGACCTTGACTAAAAAGCACAAGTTAACTTTTACATTTAGTATTATTTTAGTTATTATTGTTACTATTACTTTCATCAGCATTTTCAGAACTCATCTCTTCTTTTGCTCATCAGTGATAGTCCTGATTGCAATTTTGTGTGTGCATGTTTGCGTGTAACAGGGGAAAACACAGGATTTGTATCAGTAGGTTATTTATATACTAGCTGGGATACCCAGCGTTGCCCGGGTTGAAGACTGGACCCTAAAGTACACTTGCAGTCTTAATATTTTTACATTATACTTGCCTATAACCGGGATAACCATACAAATTAGGAGTAAATGACAGTGCAGGCAGGCGTATTCTCATACCATTTGGAATGGGTTTTATCTGGAGCAGACTGACTCAGGGGCGTCTTAAGAGAGGAGGGGGCCCGTGTGCATTCCCCGTGCAGGGCCCCCTCCTCTATCCCGGCGGCTGGCAGCCAAATGGCGCAGCTGGCCGGTCACTGCAGAAGCAGTAGACTCTGGGCACTAGAGTGTGCCCAGAGTCTACTGCACATACGCAGAACGCCGGAAAAATGTCCGCGTCTGCCATTTTCCGGTGTTCTGTGCAGCGCCGACACCCGACGCAGGACCACGGACAGGTACGTTTTAAATAATATGGGTGCAGGGTGGATCCGGGGCCTATGTGCCCTGCACACCCTTCACCCATTATAGATATGCTCCAGGACTGACTTATATGCCTTTCAGTCATACACATGGCTACAACCCAAGTCTTTCAACACAGGTGTAACCCGAGTCCCAGCTAAGAGAACTCCTTTCACACTACACCATAGACCCGGGGTTTTCCCGTGGCAACACATAAGCCGTATTTGCACTTGCATTCAGTGTGAACTGCCGTCCTCTGCCCTCTGCCATTGATGAGGTCATCTGTAACAGCCCCATGTCTAAAAATCCAGGTCACGCCATTCAGACATAAGCGGGGCCACTGACCGGGTTACAATTCCCGGGAATAACATTGGTCAATTGCAGGGTTGCGAATCTGGTACTGTCAACCCTAGACTGATCCTTTAAAACATAAGCAGGACCCGGGTCGATTCGGTGTGCCCCGGCAAATTCCCATGTTTTTAGCTATGTCTGAAAGGAGTATTACAGAACAGAAATCAGTAAAGATTCCAGAATCACTTGAGTTTCAGAAATCAATGCAGAACAGAGGGGGTGATTCAGCTGCAGACGAATATGCTATTGCAGCTGCTAACATATTAGTAGCTGCAATAGCTGTAATATGGTAAACCCTGTCACTGCACCACAGCTGAATCACCCCCTGAAATCACTCTGCAGACCAACATTGAAGACCATATCTTGCAGGGCTGCCACCAGGGGGTAATGCCAGGACTGGAGTCTCATTCCCAGATAGAAGGGGGCCTGCCCGCAATGGCATGTGTGGCTGCAATCAATCTCCCCTGCTGTTTATAATGTCCTTATTCTAAGCTTTGCCAGAATCAAAGATTGTGGATTGATTATGCTGTCTGCCACAGACTGAATGTATTGAGCTGCTCATGAGCCTGCCAGGCACTCTGCTAAGACCCCCATGGTGACTGCTGTAAGATAACACAGTGAGTGAAATGCTAATAATGCACACTGTTTAATGTCAAGGTTTATCATGCAAACACAGGCTGACTATTTAATGTATGCAGCTGTTGAAAAAGTGATATAACACAGCACTTTGGAAAAGATGAGAGTGTGACAGTGTGTGTATGAAGAGAGTACCTCAGCCCCAGAACCTGTGTAATTTAAGAGTGTCCCTGTTTTATGGAATTGTGTGACAGTGTGTGACCCTGATGAAGTTCAAACCTAGGCCAAAACCTAATACTGGTCAAACTACACTACCATACCAAATTTGGTGGAGCTAGGTACAGAACTCTGGCAATGCATAAAGGACAAACAGACAGATAGACACACACATGTTCTCACTTATTATATACTAGCTTGGATACCCAACGTTGCCCTGGTTGAAGACTTGACACTGATGTAAACCTGCAGTCTTTATTTGTTTACATTGTCCCCGCCTATAACCCCATTCAATTGATCCTGAAAAGGACCCCACTGTTTGCTAACCAGCATGCAAACAGTGGTGTAACTACCGTGGGTGAAAGGGGTGGGCTTCTATGGTGCCCGAGCTGCCTCTGTGGCCCACCGCTCCCCCTGAACCCAGTCTCGCACACAATGTGGGCCAGTCTTGTCAAGGTGGGCCCAGGTGTCAGCGGTGTTGATATAGTGCTGGGCTACCAGCTTATTACAACTGGTGCACTGGCAGGCAAACATGAAGAGACAGCGCCGTCAGTTACAAGGCAATCAGAGCTTGAGGACTGGCAGCCAAGCAGTGGCGGCTCCTGATTGGCTGCTGGTCTGCAAGCCAAACGGAGCAGATTCAAATTGCGCCAGTGAAATTTGTCCATGTCTGCCACTGCCTACCGGTGTGCCAGCTGTAATTATCTGGTGTCCGGGCCCAAATCCACACCTGCTGGCTGCTCATGGCACACAGGGGGAGGTGAGAGACTGCTAAAGGGAGACAGGGAGGTGAGTTGCTGGGGGAGCATAATGATAATGTGTAAGGGGAATTACTGTGTGGAATATGGGGCACCACTACTATGTGACATAATCTGTAAAGGGCATTACTGTGTGGTATAATGTGCAAGGAACATTACTGTGTAGTGTAAGGGGCATTACTGTGTGGCATAACGTATAATGGGCACTAATACTGTGTGGCATAATGCGTATAAGGGCCCCTTATAACAATAAATATTCAGGTTATGCCGCACAGTAGTACCCCTTATTATCACTTATTATATAGATATATTCCACATAGTCGATGAGTCAGGATAATATATCTTTGTATGTAGTATATGAATTATTACATAGACATATTTTCTTGGACTATAGAGACATACTGTAGATTCCCTTAAACACATGAGCCAATCACATGCATACTGTATGTATAAATATGTTTATATAAAGTATAGAATTGTGTGATTGGATTAGTATTGATAATTTTGGCCTTTAATTATAAGACAACTGATTTGTATACCTGACATAATATATATTCGCAGATATATATATATATATATATATATATATATATATATAAGATAGCAATATAAATATAATAAATACCTGAGATTTCGCAAACAAATTGGCATCTATGAAGGGATGTGAAAGTTTCTGTATCTGTTTATCTAATTGTAATATTTATAAGGAGTACTTACAGAGACGCTGTAAGTTGGCTACCAAATCACAGGATCACAGTGGAGAAAAATTTAGGAAGAATTAAGAAATTAAAAGGCCTATAATGTGTATATTAGAGTTTAACTTATTCAAGCTAGCATAGGATAAGAAGGATTTCACATGTAAAAATATAGATACTGAATATTCCCAAATAACTTAATGTGTGTACCATATATTAGAGTAACCATTAAGACACTGGTAAATCTCCCCCGGTAGGATATATATGTAAAACAGAGAAAATACATAGCATTGTAAATAAATGCTAATTCAAATCTGCACAATGTTTTTTGATCATATAGAAAAATACACAAATTTAGCCACAAAGGAAAAACAGAAAGGTAAAGAGAAAACAGGCTCATGTCTTTACAAAGCAAATTGCATACATTATTGGAAAATTAAATAGAAAAATATGGAAGTGGTTTGTAATTAAACTATCAGGACCTCCCAGAAGGAGATAATACAAACACCCAACACACAAGTTGGGGATATAGGAACACTCAAAAGTACAAAGAAAAATATTGTAGATGTATTTGAGACAGTGAGCCTGATTCAGCAAGGAACGCAATGCTGCATTCGCACGCACTCGACCGCTGTGAAAATATGCTAATCATGCATATGCACGGCAATCACAGCAAAAAGCCACATACACCCAAAAAAAGTCAATGCCGCCCACCTCCCTCTACGTTCAGCCTGAGTAGTCCGCAAGTTAGTGGAAGCATCGGTTACCTCACGAGCCAAGGAACCCATACGCAGGATATTGGTAGAACTAATCTTCACTCATCTCAGCAATCAATGTTATGCCATTGCTGGTTGCTTGTTGTGCGTATGCAATGAATGTTAATTGCAACTTTATTCTTGTTAATGATGTATTAGTTGATGTATTGAATGTTTGTTTTTGTTTTTTTGGGCCTGTTAATGTGATATTTGTTAAACATATTTTATTTTTATTTTATAAACACATACATATTATATATATATATATATATATATATATTATACATGTTTAAAAAAATATATAATACATATTTATATATATTTTTAGATATATACATATATATATATATATATAATTACATATACATATATTTACTTTAAAATCTATAAAAAATATCTCTCTCTCTCATCAGCTCCTAACTGTCACTGTGTGTGAAGACAGTCAGTTAGGAGCTGATTGTTTGGCAATTACCTCCTATACACCCCTATGTTTTATAATGTATGTGTTGTTGGTAGTTATTTTTACAGTGTATGTATCAATGTGAATATATATTCACTTACAAAATCTAATATGCAGGCATATAATAAGTACACAACACATGTTTTTATTATTAGATTTTTTTTTTATTGAAAAAAATTCTTAATATAAAAACTTAAAGTAAAAAAAATATTATATGCAGCTTATGGATTCTCCCATTAAACGGACATATGTGCTCAGGAGATCCAGCTCCCTCCTGAACACATTGCCAAAACGATCTTGTGGCACATCTGAAATGTCAACAAAAAAAAGAATAAAAATGCAATAGTTACTGTTGAAAACATCAACCACCCATGATCGCTATGATAAACCCAGCACTGCAAGCTATGTGACAGTGCTGCCTTTGTAAATGCAGAAGGGGTTTTCAGACACCTCCAGCAGAATTAGCCTGATAGCAAGAATCACATTTGCAAAGCGCCCAGTAGCCTGCTCTGCCTTTTTTTAAATGTTACCTGAAACAGGCTTGTAGTGTGAAATGTCTCCTTTCCCCATACATGTTTAAATCTAAGTGTTGCAAATACAATCATGATTTTGATATGTGTCTCAATGTTTTTTTTGGTCTTTCGTGTACCTACAGCTACAGGTACTCACTGGGAAGAAGCAGGCCAGTTGGAGCCCCCGGAAAACTCAGAAGATGGAGCTGGGCCAGGGTAGGAGTGGTGGGAATGAGGTTGGTCAGGGTAGGAAATTGGGGGAAGAGATGAGGGTTGAGGGGATGGAGGGGTTGAATGACTGGAAGAGGGTTGGGGGAGAGAGGGGTAGAATGACTGGTAGAGGGTGCAGGGGAGGTGGGTATTTGGGGTGAGGGTGGTCGGTTTCCTCCACCTATTCTCCTTTGCTGATGTCGTCACTGTTGTCCTATGAGATAATGTATAAATGACAGGTTAATTTTTTTCATATAATTTTCTTTATAAAGTTACAATATAAAAATATGTTCTAATAAAAGTAGTGTGTGTGTGTATATATATCAATATCTAGGGATGGGTATGAAATCCCGGCTGCCGGGATGCCGCTGTTCAGAATACAGACAGTGGCATCCTGACAGCCAGAATCCCGACACCCATAGGTAGTAAAGGTAAATCTTTTCGATACCCCTACCCCTACCCTAACCCTCCCTTCCCGGTGCCTAAAGCTAACCCCCCTTAGTAGTGCCTAAACCTAACCTCCCCCTCCCCGCACCCTAAACCTAAGACCCTCTTCCCGGTGCCTAAACCTAACCTCCCCCTTGTGCCTAAACCTAACCTATGCCTCCCCACACCCTAATCCTAACACTCCCTCCCCAGTGCCTAACCCTAACCCTCCCCTTGATGCCTAACCCTAACCCCGCTAGCTAACGCTACCCTCCCCCCGCACCCCGATACTTACCTTCAGGATGCTGACGGTCGGGATACTGGTGCCGGGATCCCGACCTGTCGGGATTTAGTCACCGGTATTAGGACCGTCGGCAACCCGCGTGCCGGGATGCCGACTACATCCCATATATATATATATATATATATATATACACACACATTTTATATATATATATCTATATAGAAGTCCATGAGACCGGCACTCAGTGAGAGACATTCATGAATAAGAATAATGTGTTACTTGCCTGGGTGCCCTCCCCGGGTAGAGTAGACTACGCGATACACAGAAAAAGAAGTTACGGCGGCACTCAGCAGGACTCGTGAAAAAAGACTCACTACGGAGGTGTAGTTTCCAACGTTTCAATCTCACACTAAAGAGATTGAAACATTGGAAACTACACCTCCGTAGTGAGTCTTTCTTCACGAGTCCTGCTGAGTGCCGCCGTAACTTCTTTTTCTATATATCTATATATATATATATATATATATATATATATATACATATATAGATATGTGTGAAAATACATAAGGTGGAAACAACCGCCAAACAGTGTAAATAATTTCAACAATAACGACACGACTCCTGATGAAGTCCAGCTATACTAGCATCAGAGACGAAATGCGTTGAGGACGAAGTGACCCCTGCTTACTGACCTGGTCAGCCACCTATTCAGATAAGCCCATTGAAATTTATTTTAAAGTAATTAGCCATTTTTATGTGTTTTTGTGATTGTAATAAATTGCTTGTACTAATACACAATGAGAGTGTTATTTATCTCTCTATAACTGACTGAGGAGCTCATTCAGACCCGCTCGCTAATTGCGGCTGCTCGCTCCCAGCGTATTTAAATTTTGCAAAGTGACGTCTAGGCAGCCGCTCGCTCAGCAAGGCATAAGCATGCCCACTATGTTTTGGCGAGCGATCACTTTGTCAATGTAGACACCCATTAGCGTGTATTTAGATGCCCACTAGCGCACGTCATCTCCAGGAAGTGTCTTATAACATTGGTACATCGAAGACCATCGGAAGCGATCGCAGAGCTTGTGGTTGACTCTACCCTCCTGCAAGCACAGCGAGCAGTTCAAGCTAAAAAACAACCAAGTGACGTGTTCAATGATGCTACTTTGCTAATTATACACACCAATTAAACTCCGTTCTGATGGCCAGACACGTCTGCGTTCACAAATCCACTCCCCCGTTCACAAGCACTTTCCCCTGTTACCACCCACAAATGGCACATTCTGTCACTCAAAGTAGCGGGCAGTCTGTGTACTACGAGCACACAATTCCCCATCGCTGAGACTGGCTTGCGCACGTGCACTGCGAATTATACGCATGCGCAGACGGGCGACTATTGGTCAGTGCGAGAGGCCGCAGCTTAGCGAGCAGGTCTGAATCAGGTCCCGAGTCCTGTGATAAACCTTACAATGAACAAATGGACCAGAAGGGATATTCTCTAAAATACCCCCTACCACATGTCCATGTTCTAGGGTGACACGGTACACAGTTTTATACAGTATGTGTGTTTGCGTGTCGTTATTGTTGAAACTATTTACACTATTTGGCGCTTGTTTCCAGCTTATGTATTTTCATAAACATTGGGGACCACACAACAGAGGTTGTATTTGGGAAAGCCCGAGCTGCCACCTTCAGGATTTGGAATAGTGTGATGAAGTGGATCACCTATATGAAAGACTGATTTCTTGAACAAATATCCTGACTGGGTTAGCACTGTAATCAGTACCTGGATTGTAGTATATCTATCTATATTTATCTCTCTCTCTCTCTATATATATATATATATGTGTGTGTGTGTGTGTGTGTGTGTGTGTGTGTGTATGTATTTTAATACATTCTTATTTGCCCCTAAAACATTACACACAAACATCTTTATATGTACATAAAGAATGCAATAACATGGAAATTTTAAATATAAACTAAACACACACACACACACACACAATACCAATATCACAGTAAAATAATATTCATCTAAAAAATAAAATGGCCACTCAAAAAAAAAAAAACATAGATAGCAACCTAAAGAACGCCCAGGAGCTACGTGTATGTATATGCGTACATACAACACTAACATGCATACAACCCGGAAATAAACTTACTTTGTGCATTAACGGCCCGCAAGTCCGGGGTCCGACGCCTCAGATCGGACCATCGCCTTTCAAGCTGCGCTATGGTGCGGCGACAGTCTATGCGGCGAAGTCTCCTCCGCACCTCCGCGTATGCCCGCACCTTCGTGGCATTCCTGATAAATGGGGCCACGGGCCCCAGCCACCGGTCCATCACCTGGATAAGGATTTGCAGCTCCCTGTGACTGAAAGATGCTGCTCTCATGATGGCAATAGCGATTAATACAGAGTGCATACATTATATAAAACTATGGTGATATCTGATTGGCTGTCACCTAAAAAAATGGCTGCTTAGTACAAGACAGTAGTTATTGGTTTTATTCTATTTACTGAAAACTCCATATGTAATTACAAACACCACACAGCAGGTGTTTTATCTAGTGCCAGAGCAGGCATACGCATGTGCACCATATTGGAGATCCTACTACATCGAAGATCCTAGGGAAAGTGGGTCTAACTTGGAAGGATGGTTTTATAGGCGTATGTTCAGAGAGAGAGAGAGAGTATATCACGGATATACGCATGTTGAATGCGTTCGGAAGGCGCACAATTATGCCTGCGTACGCATATGCCTATAAATAGCCTCAGCTGGTTGTTGGACTTTTGCAGTCATAGAGGCAGAGTTCTGCTCTTTGGAAGAAGGCTATGAAGAGATATACGATTTTCTGGTCGAATTTGGAGGGGAAGTATTAGATGAAAATCTGCCTGTGGACAAACTTGCAGATGTGGATGGTGAAACTGTGGCTGTGCCTACACCAGATGTTTCTCCTCCACCTCCTCCAAACACATCACCTCCAAATATGTCTGGCCCAATGGAAGACGATGATTCTTCATCATAAGATGGCAAGATACAAGAAGTATTAGTAGGATGGTAACTGATATACTGTTACAATTCGCGGTCACGACTTGACCCTTTCTGACAGCTTTCCCAGGCAGGATGGGGTTACGCTAGGTGATCGGCATGCTTCAGGAAGTGATGTCTCATCCACAGGTGCAGCTTGATTAAGTGCTGCAGCCTATTTATACTCACTGAACTATTGCATCTGTGCCAACTATAGCGTGTCTGTGGATTTCATCAGCTTAGCTGCATGGGCAGCTTTTGTTCTCTCCATGATATTGCTTCCATTCAGCTTCCCAGCCGATACCAAGCAGCTCCCGGGCTGCCATCATCCTCCAAATGGCAGCCTAGCTGTATCTAGCAGCTCCCATGCTGCCAACATTCACCATATGGCTTCCTAGCCGCACCAAGTAGCTCCCGTGCTACCACCATTCTTCACTCTGCTTCTTAGCCGCTCCAAGCAGCTCCCGTGTCGCATCATCTGCACCATTGCTGCAACATCGGCACACTTGCCGCACCATCGGCTCTCAAAGCCATTTGCTAACCCTAGACTGTTTATCTACGGCTATTGCTGCACCATCGCCGCAACATCGACACAGTTGCCACACCGTTGGCTCTCAAAGCCATTTTCATACTCTAGACTGTTTATCTACGGCTATTGTCCCAACATTGGCACCATCACCACAACATCGGCACAATTGCCGCACCTTCGGCACACTTGCCACACCATCGGTATCATTGCCATATCATCGATGCAATTGCCAACTCATCAGAACAATTACCTGTATCTGCTCTAACTGTACACTTCATCTCTTGAATTCCCTTGTACCTCCGTGTGAGCCTCTGCTACCCCGAGCGTAAGTCAAGGCCCCGCCTTAGTACCGGTGAACGTATCATAGTTCTAAGGTAACAACGGGCGGTTGTTATTGGTGAAGATCTCGCTATCCGGGTTCTAGGGGTCTTACATGGAGCAGGCAGTGGGATTCATAACATTATAGTCAGCCAAAAACACAGGTACACTTGGAATTAGATACAGAAAGAGTCATATCGGAGTTATAGCTTCTGCATCATGGAGCAGGGACAGAGCCCTGCCCAGGTGCTTGCAGCCCAGATCCAAGACACTCATCCAGAAAGACCAGGAACTCACTATACAAGTTGAGGAAAACCGTTCTCGGGTACATGCAGCTCCTCATCTTGAACCAAAGGTAAATTTGTAAATCTGTTTTCTGGGGATCGCCGACAGTTTTCAAACTTTCGGGAAAGTTGCAAGCCTTATTTACGACTCTGTCCGATCTCTTCAGGAACTCAGTTGCAGCAAGTGGGACTGGTAACCTCTCTCCTTCAGGGGGATCCACAGACTTGGGCCTTTGGACTGCCTTCAACCCATGCGGCATTACAGACCATCGAGGCTTTCTTACAGCCTTGGGCCTTTTGTATGATGACCCAGACCATGCTGCTTTGACTGAGTCCAAATTGCATACCCTCAAACAGGGTCAGAAGGTAGCGGAGGATTACTCATCAAAGTTCGCAGATGGGCAACTGACTCTAGTTGGAATGATCCGGCCCTACGTAGCTATTATCGTCTTGGTCTTTCTGAGGCCATCAAGGACATCCTTGTTCAACATTCACCTCCTGAGTCCTTGGATGATCTTATGCAATAGGCCATTTGGATAGACCCGCACTATGGGAACGTAAATGAGAGCAAAATCTTCCCATCAAATCACCTCGTTCTCTGGATTGGGTTCCATCTTCGGTCACAGAGGAACCTATGCAGATTGGGTCCTCTCGCCTATCATCAGAAGAAAGACGCAGAAGAGGGTCCCTTGGCCTCAGTATGTATTGCGGTGTCAAGGGGCATACTGTGAATAATTGTCCGCTCAGACCGGCAAAAAGACAGGGCCTAAGTGTTCGGGAGGATTTACACTTGGGTCTGGCATCTATTACTTACAAGAATTCTGTTTTAGTCCCAGCAGTCATCCAACTCGCTAATTCCACTTTGTCTACTTCAGCCTTCCTTGATAGTGGGGCGGCAGGCAATTTTATGGATTTTCATTTCTTTCGCACTCTGGGAGTTCCAGCTGTCCCCTTGGAACAGAAAATTTTGATCTGTGGTCTGGACGGAGGTTTGATTTCTTCAGGGCATGTGAAATTTAAGACGCCTCCTCTACATTTTTTGGTAGGGTCTTTACACTCAGAGACTTTATTCTTTTACCTCTTAAATTGTCCTTTGGCTCCAGTCTTTCTAGGTCTTCCATGGCTTAGGGATCACAATCCTGTGATTAATTGGCAATCTGGTGAAATAATCAAATGGAGTAAGACTTGTCAGAATCATTGCTTGACTATGCCTATTCGGTCCGTACTTCATACGATATCTGAGATATCTCTGGCCATTCCGCTTCAATACATGGATTATGCTGATGTTTTCTCCAAAAACTTGCGGATGTTCCTCCTCCACATAGGTCTTACTACTGTGCTATCAATTTGATACCCAACGCCAAATTACCCAAAGGCCGGTTGTATTCCCTCTCAATACCGGAGGAAAAAGCTATGACAGAGTACATCGAAGATGCCTTGACTAAAGGATTCATCCGTCCCTCAAAATCACCACTGGGAGCTGTTTTTTTCTTCGTGGGGAAGAAGGATGGGTCTCTTCGTCCCTGTATTGATTACAGGGGACTCAACAACATTACGGTACAGAATTCATACCCGTTACCTCTCATTCCGGTATGTTCAATCAGCTGCGTCAGGCTAATATCTTCTCCAAGATTGACCTCTGAGGGGCATATAACCAGATTCGAATCAAAAGTGGAGGCGAGTGGAAAATGGCCTTCAGTACTCACTCCGGACATTATGAGCATCTAGTCATGCCTTTTGGCTTATCTAACGCTCCAGCGGTTTTCCAGGGCCTGATTAATTACGTTCTTCGTGACTTTTTGGGGGTATTCATGGTCGTATACCTAGATGACATTCTAATTTTCTCCCAGTCACTGGACCAACATCATCAGCATGTACCTCAGGTTCTTCAAAAATTGCGGGAGAACCATCTGTACGCCAAGTTGGAAATATGTGACTTTGACTTCACTCAGGTCTCTTTTCTGGGATATACCATCTCGACCCAGGGATTTTCAATGGATCAAGGGAAAGTCGAGGCTATACTTAAGTGGGACCAACCAACTTTCCTTAAAGCCATCCAGCAGTTCCTCGGCTTTTCTAATTATTGTCACCGATTCATAAAATCTTTTTCCAGCATAGTGGCACCCATTGTAAATTTGACCAAGAAAGGAGCGGATACCTTTAACTGACCAATAGAGGCGATCAAGTCTTTTAAAACTCTCACAGTTGCTTTCACTCAAACATCTGTTCTTTGCCATCCCGATCCTGACCTTCCTTTTATTGTAGAGGTAGATGCCTCGGAAGTAGGAGCAGGAGCCATTTTGTCACAGAAAGACCCGACAGATTGTAAGTTGCACCCATGTGCATTCTTTTCTCGAAAATTTTCCTCTGCTGAATGCAATTATGATGTAGGAAATCGAGAGTTTCTAGCTATTAAATGGGCTTTTTTACCTGGTTCAACTTCCTCATCTCTTTTCATCCTGGTTCCAACAACATCAAGGCTGATGCCCTATCCAGGAGTTTTGAACCAGTACAACAGACGTCCAGGTCAGACAAAGCTATCATCCCAGACTCTTTCTTCCATTGTGAACTTGTAATCTGGCAGATCTGATTCAGGCATCTCAAATCAGAGTCACCTCCAGAGAAGCCTTCTTGTCATTTGTTTGTGCCACAGAAGTTTAGAAGAGCAGTTCTGCTGGATTTCCACGCTAGTCGAGTTTCTGGTCATCCAGGTATCAGTAAGACTTCGGAGTTACTCTCCCGTTCTGTTTGGTGGACGCCATTTTCTAAAGATGTGCGTGAATTTGTCTTGGCATGTGAGGTATGTGCCCGGAATAAGACACCTCAGATAGCTCCTTCAGGTCACTTTCCATACCCAGGAGACCCTGGACTCACATCACCATGGATTTCATCGTTGATCTCCCAATATCTGCTCGATGTTCTGTTATCTGGATGGTGGTGGACTGATTTAGTAAAATGGCACACTTCATACCATTGCAAAAACTTCCTTCTGCTAAGGAACTTTCCAGCCTGTTTCTCCAACACATTTTTCAGGTACACAGTTTACCAATGGATATTGTGTCGGATCGAGAATCATTGGCCAAAGGCTGCAGTGAGCTGGCTGGATACTAAGAGCAGCGGCACAGACACCACAGTTTTTTAAAGCACATCTATAAAACATTGCCACACAGCAGTGGCAGAAATTAAAGGTAGCGCAAGATGGTTACGGTGCTTGTATACACAGTGGGCTTATGCCCAAGCAATCTCAGTGCTTGTATACACAGTGGTCTTATACTCAAGCAGTCACAGTTAACGAAACTGAAATTGAACCTCTATATACCCCTTCCTGTACCTTCTAAAATCCTACCTATAAACCTCTAAGGATGACGCTAATTTGCATACGCAGTCATACAGTAAATAGAGACTCCAGACTTAGAACATGTGGTTCCAAAGCACAAAGTATTATTCAAGTAAAAAGTACAGTCAGTTATACGCTATTGATCCAGACACAATTAGACGCAAAGGAATTATACAGACCCCAAGTACAGTATACATACGCAGCGCTTCCGGACCAGATGATAGGCATCAGCAAGAAACCCCGTCGTCATTCAGCATTCAGCACGAAGACTAAAAACCCAGCATTTGAGCACACATATTTAAACCCCCCCAGAATAGACAGGACAATAGAGAAGTTTGTTGCTGATGTCATTGGTTCCCAGGGGGGAAGCATCTGTTACAGAGCGTTTAACAGGCTGGTTCAAATAGACTCACCCAGCCTCTAACAACTGGGGGTCTCTGCCCTCCCGTCCCCATGCAACATCCTAACAGTTGTTCATATTATACATTTTGTTGCTTGAAGTCTCTGCGGTCCATGAGAATGCATGATGCGATCTCCACACCGATAGTACCGGAATTCTGTTGAAAGAGTACGCATCAGAACGAAACCAAACATGGCTTTCTTAGCATGTATAAAACCTTAGTTATCAAATATCTTTATTTCACAGCAAGTATACTAACTGAACCAACTTAAAACTTATACTTTAAAGCTTATTAAACCTTATGTGTGAATATGTAATGTGTGAGTATGCGGGGTTTGATATAAGGACGCTAGTTAACTTGGGGCAGATGCGTGCGCATAAAGCTAATAAAACAGCGGTTTCATACAAAGTCCTATGCATTCTCTAATATGCGACTAGTTAACAGCGCAATTGTGCGTATTAATGTTTGTATGAGAAATGGTGAAAGATGCAATCGCATATTGCTAATAGTAATATCGCCACATGTACTAAAGTGTAAGTTTATCTAAAATGGCGCTTAGGCGGCCATTCGCAAAATGGCATCTTGCGATCTCATTTCCAAAATGGCGTCTTGCGGCCAGTCGCAAGATGCCGTCGCTGCGATTTAATTTTAAACTGATCTTGTCTCAGCCAATTATCCAGCTTCGACAGTCCACCCTTTGATAGCAAACAACATGCTATCACAATCTGTTGTTGGAATTTTAACTTAGGCTTACATTTACATATTATTTAGTGTTATTATGGGATGGCACAAGGTGGTTCTTAATCCATCAATAATGTGTCTCTGAGTGGGGACATAAAACTACTATTATACGCACACCGCGGAGCTTGGAAGATCATGTGAAAGGTGTGGGAATGCACCAGTCTTATAAAAGCAGTCTTGAAGGGGAATTGAGACTTTACATTATCTGAGGTGTTTTAAAAAAATAAAATTTCAATAATACATTCTATGCACGTCTAAATATAATACATTAAATGATGGTATTTCCTAGCTCAGGGTTATAAAGCAGTTCTGTATTTACCTCGGTATTCATACTGGCCACCATCATAATTTCGTTCTTTCGTTTTACTCTATTTTTAAATTTTCCACACTTCAACACAATAGGAACACACCGGACACATATGCCAATTATTATGATGACAATCAGTATCATTGGTGACATAGGTGCAACATTTTACTCCAAATTGGGTGGCCAGAGTTACGCAGTACCCTCCAGTGACAGCAGTTAAATAATTTAACACTAGCCTGTGTTGCACCATTTCTTTCTTGTACGCTTGCAATTCTCTCCCTGTATACCTGAATGTGTCATCGTACATCTCGGTGATATTATCTATCAATTTAGCAAGATCCTGAATATATCTAAAATGTAATGTACCCCGAGCAATTCTGGTGGGATCCAGTGCTACTAAAACTTGAAAGCCAGATGTCTCACTAATTAACTGAGTGGCTTTATGCACATCACCAGGTATCATATTTCTTTTGCCTCTGTGTTCATATTGTGTGTGAAGATATGGTGATGGTGTGTTTTTATGTATACCAAGCATCAGAGGCGTCACTAGGGTTGGTGTCACCCGGTGCTGTAATGCACGGTGACACCCCCCTCCACAAAAAAAAGTTGGGACAAAGGTGCGCAGCTCCGCGAACTCTGCCCCCTTACCAGTCTAGCAGTCACACTGTGCTCCTCCCAGAATGCAAGGCACACCCGGCGGGCGTGATGATGCCACGCCGATATTCTGGGTAGCAGTGCTTAAATTGGTCCTTGAGACGTGGTGGAACGACCCCCTCCCCCCTCTCCCCCGACGATTTATCAAAAAAAGGACAGCGTGCACCTAAGGCCTGTGCCACAAAAAAGGGGCGTGATCTCAAAAGAAAGGGGCTTGGTCACACAATACTATCCCCAATTCAAATTATGTCACACAGTAGCACAATCGTATCCACATTACACCGCACATAGTGCTCCTGAGTCACATTACACCATCAAGTAGTGTCCCTTATTTATGTTCTGGCACACAGTAGTGCCCATTTTAAACAACACCCACATTATTGACCCTTATACACAATGCCAACAGTAGTAGTGCCCCTTATACAATGCCCACAGTAGTAGTGCCCCTTATTCAATGCCACCCGTAGTAGTGCCCCTTATGCAATGCCCCCTGTAGCTGTGCCCATTATGCAGTTCCCCCTTTAGTAGTGCCCCCTGTAGTTGTGCCCAATATGCAATGCCCCCTGAATTAGAGCCCATTATGCAATGCCCCCTGTATTATAGCCCTTTATGCAATGCCTCCTATATTAAAGCCCATTTTGCAATGCCTCCTGTATTAGAGCCCCTTACGCTGTGCCCCCAGTAGTGCCCCCTTATGCAGTGCCCTTATACAGTACCCCCAGTAGTGCTCTTATGCAATACCTCCAGTAGTGCCTCCAGACAGTAGTGCCCCCTTATACAGTACCCCCAGTAGTGCCCTTATGCAATACCTCCAGTAGTGCCCCCTTATACAGTACCCCTAGTAGTGCTCTTATACAGTGCCCCTTATACAATACTCCCAGTAGTGTCCCTTATAGACTATCCCAGGAGCTCCCCTTATGCAGTGCCCCCAGTAGTGCACTTTTACTGTGCCCCCTATACAGTACCCCCAGTAGTGCCCCTATGCAGTGGCCCCAGAATGCCCCTTATGCTGTGCCCCCTCCATTGTGCATTACTACTTACCTTTCTTGAAGATGTCCAGGCTGGTTTGCAGTTTTGCGCTAGAGGTGTCCGGGCGCGCTCCTCGTCTTCTCGGCGTGCCGCATGCTTGATGATGTCACTGCGACCGGTGTCCAGAGCCACACACAGGCACAGAGAGATGTTCTGTGCTTTGTGCCTATGTGTGGCTCTGGACGCCGGCTGCGGTGAGGGAATGAAGTGATCCCCGGCAGCGGCGGCGTTCAAGGCCATGATCAGCGGTGGTGCCGGGGAAGGGGCCAGACGTCTCTGTGGATGGGGTGCGGCCCAAGGGTGTGTGTGCTGCTGTTTTTGGTGTCACCCCCTTGAAGGGTGACACCCGTTGCGGGCCGCACCCCCCGCACCCGCCTTGTGACGCCACTGCCAAGCATTTCAACATGTGTGAGGGTCATAACTTCTGGGACTACTCTTCCCAGGTAACACAAACCTTCAGAACTCGGGGAGAGCCATTTATACGCTTTTCTTCCACATACAAAATATACATTTTCAGGGAGAACATAAGGGATGGTATGCATCATTATCATTAAGCACATTTCTCTTGCAAACAATCCTATTTCTGGGTTTTCCATCTGATTCATGCAAGTCTCTGGCTGTATTATTTTAGCACAATAACCATCTGGCACCTTACCAATAATCTCCTTGGTGGAACTCAGTGTATACCGATACCTAAAATGTTTCCCACTAGATTTAATTGAGCGTAACAGATCATGGTTTATGGACTCATTATCAGCTCTTTGTGAGAAGGTCATCGTCTGATTATTCCCTGTCACTTCCCAACCTCCGGGTTTATTGGGGTTGGTTATGTTTAAACACAAAAGTGATCTATCTACTTGGAATTGATAGAGTTTGAAATGAGGTGGTTTGCATGAGAGAAATTTTCCATCCAAGATTTTCCATTTTTGTAATTCTAAAATTTCCGTGGTATTCAGCGGAAATGGCACCAACCCTATGTTATGCTGTCCCTGTGGCACGTGTGAACACACCCAGCAATCAGTTTGATTTAACACTTTGCCTACCATGCTATGATAATCCTCTAAAGGATACCCACCCCAGTACGGGTTATATTTAGGTTGGCACCATTGGATACAGTTCTCATCAACTAGGGACCCACAAAGCTCACAAATACAGGAATCTTCAGACGATAAACCTCCACACCTTCCCCGAGTATCCGGAATGACAGCTCTCTTAACAATAACAGTGCTAAGATTGGTCAGACACTCCCCTGATTGGCATTGCACTCCTCCTGACTCCATTCCATCAGCACTGCCATCAGCTCCCGTTCCCTCAATCGGTCCCCCATCACAGACACCGGATATCACCAAACCGACCAGGATGGTGAACACTCTAAAAGAGAATATGAAAATGAACACAGCAGGCCTGTCCATTGTCACAACAAGATCTGCAAATTTCTCTCAGTTCAGGTATCTCACTACGACCTTTTGAATCCTCCCGCAACAAGCTCGCGAGTGACAGGTCCATGCTATCAGCCTTGTCTCCAACTTGTTTCTCCACCGGTTGATTGACCTTCTTTGCAGTGAGTGGAATGGACCCAAGTATCTCTCTTGGCCACTTTCAAAGATGTAGTACTTGTCAGCAGCACCTGGTACGGACCTTCGCACCGATCAGTCAAACAACCTGAACGCAAGAAATTTCTGTTCATAACATATTCTCCTGGTTCAACATCATGACAGTTAGTTTCAGGCATATCATTAGACAACAATTTCAGTTTCTGCTACTGTTGCTTTAACTGCTTACTCATTAATATAAGATACTTTACAGTTACCTCGTTGTTACCCTTAAAGTCTTCCTGTGGATTTATAATCAAATGAGGTTGTCTACCGAACAGTATTTGAAATGGGGACAGATTTAGAGGGGGTCTAGGAGTGGTCCTTATGCTATGTAGCTATCCTAGTCCAGTCTCTGCCATAATTTTACTTAATTTATTTTTAATAGTCCCGTTCATCCTCTCTACCTTGGCACTGGCTTGCGGTCGGTAGGGGGTATGAAGTCGGCTATTAATACCCATCAGCTTACACATATTTTGAAAATCATCACCTGTGAAATGAGTACCCCTGTCACTCTCGATGATTTTAGGGATACCATACCTGCATACAAATTCCTGGACTATTTTCTTGGCAGTAAACGCAGCAGTATTAGTGGCCACTGCTTAGGCCTCAACCCAATTAGAAAATACATCGGTGCACACTAATACATACTTAAGGTTCCTGCAGGGTGGTAATTGGATGAAATCAATTTGTATCACCTGGAAAGGTCCATCAGTCGGTGGAATGTGGGACGGTTCGGTAGAGATCGATTTCCCTATGTTCTTCCTCAAGCAGGTCAGACAGGACATTGCTATCTTTTCTGCTTGTGAAGAAAAACCTGGTGCGCACCAGTATGCCCTCACCAACTTGCACATACCTCGTTTTCCCAGATGAGTCAGACCGTGTGCTGCCTCAGCCAGGCTGGGGTAATATGCCTTGGGGGCTACTGATTTACCTTGCCCACATCCCTTGGACTTCCAAATGGATTTTTCCTGAATTGAACACAAATTTTGCATCTCAATTAATTTCAGCATATCAATTGTTTGGAAAGACATAATTTTTTCAGTTGGAGAAAACATTTTCAACCCTGCTGCCCATTTTGCAGCTTCATCGGCCCTGTTGTTGCCCAGTGACACCAGGTCATCCTCACATGTAAGGGCTTTACACTTAATTACTGCCACTGTTTTGGGCAGTTGGATTGCTTCTAAAAGATGTTTTATGTGTCGAGAGTGTGCAACTGGTGTGCCTGCTGCTGTCATAAAATTTCTCAGATGCCAGAGCGCCAAAATCGTGCACCACCCCGAACGCATACCTCGAGTCAGTGTAAATGTTAGCAGATTTGCCTGCTGCCAGTTCACATGCTCTAGTTAGTGCTACTAACTCTGCCACCTGGGCTGAGTGAGGAGGACCAAGAGGTTTAGCTTCTATGATGTCTGTGTCAATTACAACAGCATAACCTGTACATAATTCACCTGTGTCTGTTTGTCTATGACAACTCCCATCCGTATAAAAAGTCACATCCACATTCTCTAAAGGTGTGTCATGTATGTCAGGTCTAGCAGTAAAGGTCTGGTTCAGATATGTCATACAATCGTGCGTATCATGTCCGCTGAACTCACCTCCCTCCAGCAACTCGTCTCCCTCCACCCTTTGTACATCATGTTGTACATATGGTAAATACATTGCTGGATTCAGCGTGCTGCAACGTTTAACAGTGATGTTTGCGGGTGTGATTAGAGCTAGTTCCCATTTGGTAAACCTAGCCGAAGAGACGTGTCTGGTTTGAGCTGAGTTCAACAGAGCAGATACAGCATGGGGAGTGTAGACAATCATATCATGACCCAGTACTATGTCCTCACTTTTACTCACCAATAGAGCGGTAGCTGCTACACTTCTCAAACAAGTGGGGAGTGATCTTGCTACAGTGTCCAATTGGGCATTGTAGTATGCTACGGGCCTACTGGCATCACCATGTTTTTGTGTAAGGACACCTGCAGCACAACCATCGGCTTCCGTACAATATAAATTAAAAGGTTTTTCATAATCAGGTATTCCCAATGCAGGAGCTTTTGTCAGACTATCCTTAGGATTAAGGAAAGCCTGCTCTGATTCCTCTGTGTGTATGACACGATCGGGCTTTGAGGAAGAGACTAATTCCTGTAAAGGCAAGGCCAAAATAGAAAAACCTGGGATCCACATCCTACAATATGCACACATTCCCAAGAAGGTACGAATTTGCTGTTGATTCTGCGGCAGTGTCATGTTTTGTATGGCATGGATTCTATCATTTGTAAGATGTCGTAACCCCTGGGTTAGGCAGTGTCCCAAATATTTTACTCTGGATTGGCACGGCTGTAGTTTGTCCTTAGCCACCTTGTGTCCTGTATGCGAGAGATGAAGTAACAAAAGTTTAGTATCATTCAAACATGACATAAATGAGTCAGAACATAGCAATAAATCGTCCACATATTGAATTAGAACAGATCCATTGGCAGGTTGAAAAGATTGTAAACAGTCGTGTAATGCCTGGGAGAAGATACTGGGGCTGTCTATGAAACCTTGGGGTAACCGTGTCCATGTATATTGCACACCTCTGTATGTAAATGTGAATAGATACTGACAGTCAGGGTGGAGAGGCACAGAGAAGAAAGCAGAACAGAGGGCCTGATTCAGAGCCGCTCGTAAGCGGCCGCTCGTTCGCTCCGAGCGATGTTCGCACATCTGCGCATGCGTATGGGTTGTAATACGCATGCACGAACCAGTCAGTGCGGCCGGAAATCGTGTGCTCGCAAAATAGCGAATGCCTGCTAATTTAAGTGACAGAATGAGGCGTTTGTGGGTGGTAACAGGGGAGGGTGCTTGAAAATGGGGGAGTGGAGATCCGAACGCAGGCGTGCCAAATGGTAAAAAACGGGCGTTTTAAGGGTGTGCATAATTAACAAAGCAGCGTCATCGACCACGTCACTTGGTTGTCTTTTAGCCTGAACTGCTCGCAAGATTGCGGTAGGAAAATGCTACCACAAGAATAGCGAGCAGTTCATACGCCTTTTGATGTACTCGATTAATCAAATAAATAACGGAGATGACATATGATGCGAACGGCCAAGGGGCGTCTTTACAAAATAGCGAGCGCATGTTTCGTTCGCTCGCTCAGACATAGAGGCGTCAACAGACCGCAAAGAGCGAGCGCTCAATTTAAATAGCCAGCCCCTTTTTCTGAACGAGCGTCCGCAAATAGCGTCCAGCTCTGAATCAGGCCCAGAGGTCACTGACAGTGAAATGGGTTGCATTTGGTGGGATCTGCATCAGGATGACAGCTGGATTTGGCACTACAGGGAATTGGCTCTCTACTACCTTGTTAACACCTCTAAGGTCTTGTACCAGCCTATAACCCCTCCCACCACTCTTCTTCACTGGAAAGATGGGACTGTTAGCTACACTAGCTGTACAAACTAAAATTCCCTGTTGCAATAATCGCTCAATTATTGGAAACACCCTAATTCTACCTCCTGTTTTAGTGGGTACTGGGGAATTTTTGGAGCTTGCCTACCGCCTTTTAAGTTTACCATTACAGGGCTTACGTTTGCCATTAATCCAGTGTCCTGTCCATCCTTAGTCCAAAGGGAATTTGGAATTTGGGACAACATTTCATCTACCTGTGAGGGATTTTCATTTAAACTAGTAAAGTGATAAATTATCCTTTGAGGAGTGTCCAACATATCCTGCACCTCGTGCGCAACTCTCTCTGGGATATCTAGAAATACACCATCAGGGGTGCAATATATAACACATCCCATCTTACATAACAAGTCTCTGCCCAGCAGGTTAGTAGGAGTCGCAGCAGCCAGAAGGAAAGAATGTCTGGTATGCAACGGCCCAATAGTAACCTCTGTGGACTTTGTTAAAGGATAATGTTCCACTTTACCTGTTACACCCATTGTTGGTACTGTCTCGTTGGTCACCTGTAAATTAATGGGAGATTTCATAACTGACCTGGTCGCCCCTGTGTCTACAAGAAAAGGATATTCAGTACCAGCTACATCAACCATCATGACCGGTTCTTCCCTAGTACTTCCCGTTAACCTGACTATCTGTAGACTACAGGTATGACCTGACCCCTAGCGTTGGCTACCATTCTTCAATAAAGCATTTACGGCCACAATTGGAGCTGGTGTCTGTTGAACATTTGCTGGTCTCTGTGCATATCCCTTATGGGGATATCCAGGTCTTCCCTGATTTGGGGTTCCTACTCATTTTACTGTACAATTTCTACTTAAGTGTCCTGTTTGTTTACAATTAAAACATGTCCGTGGATCAGGTGAAAACATGTGTGGTTGTGAGGTTTGAGCAGAGGGTAAAGGTGGTGGATATCGGTAAGGATAGGGAGGGTAAGGGTATTGTGGGGGATATGAGTATGGGACCTGTGGTTGTATTGGGTTAGCGGAATGGAACTGTGTTTGTTGTTGTGTGGGGTTAGTGAGGGCAGATGTAAGTGTGTGTGCAGGTGCGAGTGTGTCTGTTGGCTGTGATGTTACAGTAATTCCCTCTAGAGCTTGGATACTGACAGACATTAGTTTTTCGCTCTGGATCTCCCTCTTTTTTGAGATGTTTTTATCGTGTTCTATGGCAGTCTCTATGAGGTTATCTATTGTAAGTCCCCTCCAGCCAGGCTGTGAGGTTTGAACCCGAGTCTTTAAATTCTCTTTCAGACCATCCATGAGTACCGTGACTATCATTCCCCTGTGGTGAGTGCTATCTTTAATATCTTCTATCCCAGTGTACTGGGTGATAGCCTGCAGAGCCCGGTCGCAATAGTCTTCTGCAGTTTCACTCTCCTTTTGATTAATTGTGAAAATTTTGCTCCAGTTCACTACTACTGGAAAATATATACCCAATTGAGTTGCAATGCGGGAAATGTTACCTTGGTTTACTTGGTCTGTTAAGGGAACGTCACCATCCAATACACAATCCGTGATAAATTTTGTCACGTCGGTATTGCGTGGTAGACAGGTCCTTAACACCACACGCCAATCTTTATTAGTTGGTTCATGAGAACTACCCAAATTTCTCAAAAATCTTTGACATTTGGCTAGTTCCTTTTTGGGATCGGGGAAATCATTTATGATGGAATTTAGTTCTGCTCTTGTCCAAGGACAATGCATTACTACTTCCCTCGTGGGCACTACACCGTTCGCATCTGCATTTCCATTCAGAACAGTTATCATCCGAATGGGATGCAGACCGGTAGCGTTGCTACCTCTGACCTGGTTACCTGGCTGGGGGTTTAATCTGCTGCTGCTACGTATGGTATTAACAACTTCCTCTACGGGTGCAGAGTGTGTTAACACTTCCCTTGCTGTTACCGATGGAGATGGCGGCACCACTCGTGATTGTGGTGATGCAGCATATATCATTTGCACAGCATGGGAAATGGCAGACATTACAATAGGCTCATCATCCACATCATAAACATTTTCTTTATGGTTACTTAAGAGGGGGTACAAATTGCTTGTTACATTTTTATGGGTATTTTTGGTAACTGTACTTGCACCTCCATCCACATAAGGTGGGGGAGGTGAGCGTGAACTGCTGGGAATACTCTCCACAACGCTACCTTGCCGCACGTGCGCGCCAATTTGCGGCTCGCCCGTATTGCAATTCAGTCTTGTGGATGCATTCTCTGGCAATGCGCTCGCAACGCTAGTTTGCGTCACTTGCACATTTTTATGCCACGCATCCCCTTCATGCTGCCACAATTTTAAACATTCACAATATTTGACCTTTTTCTCTCGGAAGCGCATCAGACTGATGTGATCCCGGACATTATCTAATACATCCTTATCAAAACTACCAATTCTGGGAAACGGTCTAACACTCTTCATTGTCATTTTAAACCATACATCACAATACCTTATTGAATAAGTACCGTACTTAGGGCCAGATTCAGAGCCGCTCGCTATTTGCTGTCGTTCATTCTAAAACAAGGGGTGACTATTCAAATGAACCGTTCGCTAATTGCGGTCTGTTCACACCTCTAAGTCTGAACGAGCGAGCAAAACTTGTGGTTGTAATTTTGAAAAATACGCCCCCTGGCCGCTCTCATCCTACGTCATGTCCGCTATTTATTAGATTAATCGAGCACATCGAACAGCGTATGAACTGCTCGCTATTCTTGTGGCTGGTTTTTTCAACCGCTATTTTGCGAGCAGTTCTGGGTAAAAAAAAACCAAGTGACGTGGTCAATGACGCTGCTGTATTAATTATGCACTCCCTTAAAACGCCCGTTTTGACCTTTAAGCACGCCTGCGATCTAATTCCACACCCCCGTTTTTAAGCACCTTCCCCTGTAACCACCCACATACGCCTCCTTCTGTCACTCAAAATAACAGGCATTCACTATATAGCGAACAAACGATTTTCGGCCGCACTGACTGGTTCGCGCATGCGTATTACAATCCGTACGCATGCGCAGATGTGCGAACATCGGTCAGAACGAACAAGCGGCCGCTTACGAGCGGCTCTGAATCAGGCCCTTAGTATGCATAATACGACGAGCCGATCCGATGGGCGCCTCCATTAGCATCTCTACTGTTTGCATGGCTTCCATTCTGAGACAAAATCCTACGCTTTTCAATAAAGATTTAAACTGGTGAAAGACAATCAAGATACTTTCACTTACCTGTGGACGATTTAAGTCGGCGGCGCCCACACACCTGAATAAGATTTGAAAAAGGCAACTTCCACGCCCGGATAAGATTTAGTAAGGCAACTTCCACACCTATGGAAGTTTATATGTCGGCCACTTCCACGCACCTCTCTACAACAAAGACAACATGTACACCTGCTACTGTGTATAGAACGGTAAAGCTACTTACCGAGCGGCTAGACTAACCCTTGCACCTAGCACTAAGGATCATACGATACCCTTAACTTTGTCCAACAAATATTCACTGTTACACACTTTTTCCTGCGCAGAAAAATAAACGTTAGCCCAGATATTGATAACAATTGAAAAATGTAAACCTCAACGGCTTTGTTTAAACACGTGGCAGCAGAACCGGAAGTACGTATACGCTATTGTGCGACCAGCCGCATACACAATAATGCGACTACCACACAACCGTATAATGACTTTTTAGCTGCGTACGCAAAAGCGCGTCTTACTGTGCGCTAAACTGGGACTCAGCCGCGTACTCAATCCTGCGGTACCCCTTTAAACGTTAGGCTCTATCAACAAAGGAAAACAAACTTTTTCCTTTCTTGTCCCTGGATTCTAGTCAGCTTCCTTGGCTCACACGAAAATGGATAGCGATTTTTCAGCACAAAGCGGTTACAGGAAAACCCTGCATGTGGCCACTCCACCCTTTGCTGAGATATCGATAGCCGTATGTGTCGTGTGAGTAGGTAAGCGACCTCACTACTACGAGCCCCCAACTAACGATACTGAAATTGAACCTCTATAAACCCCTGCCTGTACCTTCTAAAATCCTACCTATAAACCTCTAAGGATGATGCTAATTTGCGTACGCAGTCATACAGTAAATAGAGACTCCAGACTTAGAACATGTGGTTCCAAAGCACAAAGTATTATTCAAGTAAAAAGTACAGTCAGTTATACGCTATTGATCCAGACACAATTAGACGCAAAGGAATTATACAGACCCCAAGTACAGTATACATACGCAGCACTTCCAGACCAGATGATAGGCATCAGCAAGAAACCCCGTCGTCATTCAGCATTCAGCACGAAGACTAAAAACCCAGCGTTTGAGCACACATATTTATTCCTCCCCAGAATAGACAGGACAATAGAGAAGTTTGTTGCTGATGTCATTGGTTCCAAGGGGGGAAGCATCTGTTACAGAGCGTTTAACAGGCTGGTTCAAATAGACTCACCCAGCCTCTAACAACTGGGGGTCTCTGCCCTCCCGCCCCCATGCAACATCCTAACAGTTGTTCATAATATACATTTTGTTGCTTGTAGTCTCTGCGGTCCATAAGTTGGGAATGCATGATGCGATCTCCACACCGCTAGTACCGGAATTCTGTTGAAAGAGTACGCATCAGTACGAAACCAAACACGGCTTTCTTAGCATATATAAAACCTTAGTTATCAAATATCTTTATTTCACAGCATTTATACTAACTGAACCAACTTAAATCTTATACTTTAAAGCTTATTAAACCTTATGTGTGAATATGTAATGTGTGAGTATGCGGGGTTTGATATAAGGACGCTAGTTAACTTGGGGCAGATGCGTGCGCATAAAGCTAATAAAACAGCGGTTTCATACAAAGTCCTATGCATTCGCTAATATGCGACTAGTTAATAGCGCAATTGTGCGTATTAATGTGTGTATGAGAAATGGTGAAAGATGCAATTCCACGGTGCTAATAGTAATATCGCCACATGTACTAAAGTGTAAGTTTATCTAAAATGGCACTTAGGCGGCCATTCGCAAAATGGCGTCTTGTGATCTAATTTCCAAAATGGCATCTTGCGGCCAGTCGCAAGATGGCGTCGCTGCGATTTAATTTTAAACTGATCTTGTCTCAGCCAATTATCCAGCTTCGACACAGTGCTTGTATACACAGTGGGGTATGGCCCAAGGAGTCATGGTGTTTGTATACACGTGGGGTACAGCACAAAAAAAAAAGTTTTTTACATTTTAAACTTTTAACTTTCTTGAAGGTTTTTTTTACATTATTTACTTTTTATTTAAAAAAAAGTCCACTTTAATCAGCAGAGCATAGCGCAGTGTACATCAGCGTGCTCAGTGCCCCATTACATAGCCACCATCAGCAGAGTATAGCACAGCGTGCTGTCAGTGCCCCTATACATAGCCACCCTCAGCAGAGTATAGCGCAGCATGCTGTCAGTGCCCCTATACATAGCCACCCTCAGCAGAGTATAGCGCAGCATGCTGTCAGTGCCCCTATACATAGCCACCATCAGCAGAGTATAGCGCAGTGTGCTGTCACAGTGCCCCTATACACAGCCACCATCAGCAGAGTATAGCACAGTGTGCTGTCACAGTGCCCCTATACATAGCCACCATCAGCAGAGTATAGTGCAGCGTGCTGTCACAGTGCCCCTATACATAGCCACCCTCAGCAGAGTATAGCGCAGCATGCTGTCAGTGCCCCTATACATAGCCACCCTCAGCAGAGTATAGCGCAGCATGCTGTCAGTGCCCCTATACATAGCCACCATCAGCAGAGTATAGCGCAGTGTGCTGTCACAGTGCCCCTATACACAGCCACCATCAGCAGAGTATAGCACAGTGTGCTGTCACAGTGCCCCTATACATAGCCACCATCAGCAGAGTATAGTGCAGCGTGCTGTCACAGTGCCCCTATACACAGCCACCATCAGCAGAGTATAGCGCAGTGTGCTGTCACAATGCCCCTATACATAGCCACCATCAGCAGAGTATAGTGCAGCGTGCAGTGGGACAACTACTGGGGGCACTGTATAAGAGGCACTGCATAGGGGGGATCACTACTGGGGGCCTGCATAAGGGTGACCACTACTGGGGACATTGCATACTGGGGGTACCGTATAAGGGGCCCTACTGAGGGGACTGCATTAAGGTGCATATGGAATGAAAAGGACTGTTCCCAGAGTGACGAGAAAGGAGTGTGTGTCATAGTTATGGCTTTTTTCATGAGACCCCGGCCTCTTAATTTGTTTGGGCATGCGCAACAATAAGCCTGGGGGTGCCAAAAAATATACTCGCTTACCAAAAAATTTGGGCTAGGGCCGGCCCTGCTCCCACCCTTCCTTTATCACATCTAAAATTCCTCTAGGTTGCCTCCCATAGAGGAGTTCAAAGGGACTGAACCCCGTGGAGGATTGGGGTACCTCACGATCTGCAAACATGAAATAAGGCAGGAGTAGATCCCAATCTCGCTTTTCTTGTGACACGGCCCTCTTTACCATCTGTTTAAGGGTCTTGTTAAAGCGTTCCACTAGACCATCCATTTGCGGGTGATAAACTGAGCTGGTAATCCTATCTACCCTTAACAGTCGGCACAAATCTCATTAATTTAGATACAAAAGGGGTTCCTTGATCTGTCAGAACCTCTTTTGGTATTCCCAGATGGGAATATAGCATGAATAACTCCCGAGCAATAGTGCTAGATTTCATGTTATGTAGCTGGATGGCCTCCGGGTACCTTGTGGCATAATCTACTACCACTAATATGTAATGATGCCCACGAGCAGATTTTTCCACCTGCCTTATCAGATCCATACCAGTTCTCTCAAAAGGGACAGAAATGATAGGGAGAGGAGCCAAGGGTGCCTGAAGCCCTGGTCGGGGTGCTGTCTTCTGACACACTGGACATTCCTGACAATACTTTTTTACTGCTGCATGAATACCAGGCCAGAAGAATCTTAACTGAATACGCTGGCGAGTTTTCTCCTCCCCCAAATGGCCACCCCACAGGTGTGTATGAGCCGCCCTCAGCACCAGCTGCTTATGTTTCTGGGGAGCCAGCAATTGGTCTACTCTGTCACCCTGCAAATATGTTACACGATATAACAAATAATTTTTCAATGCAAAGTATGGTACACCTTCTGCTGTTAAAGCCGCGATTATTCTACCATTTATCTCTACAACATTTTCAAAGGGATACAGTCAATATACCGACGTACGGGAAGCTGTCCATCGGAATCCCGCCATCTAAATCCCGACACGGGACTAAAGACGGCTTACTGAACAAATGTAAGCGGGGCCACTTAGTTGTTAGCTGTGGGGGGTAATGGCGGGTTAGGTTTAGGCACCCCAGGGGGGACTTAGGGTTATGCACCTCCCAGGGAGGGTTAGGCGCAGCTGGGGGGTGGTTAGGGTTAGGCACCCCCCTCCTTGAGGGTTAGGTTTAGGGTGCGGGGGGGAGGTTAGGTTTAGGTACCCAAGGGGAGGACTTAGGGTTAGGCACCAACCCTGGAGTTTTAGGTATAGATAGGGGAAGGGGGAGGTAGGGAAGTATTGATTGCACAGGAATATTGGTGGGTAAGAAAGATCGTTATAAAGCAATAAAGATAGAAGGTGCACCCTAGCAGTAAATTGTATATATCAGAGAGGAGAGAAGAAGGACTCCGTATGTGGGGCACACTTCTATAGAATTAACAAGCTATAAACAATCCATTTTATTGATATTCATTAAAATAAGGAGGAAAAGAGAAAAAAAAAATGGCCAAAAACACCTATCAGGTTTGAACAATACAAACAAACAAAAACAATTCTCCAATCGTAAGAGATACACTGCAATGATACTGCAATTTGTGTTGTATATTTTTTGTCAATACCTATGGAAAAAATATATCATGTTCATATCTTTCAAAAACCACAAGGCAGGACTTTTGGTATTAAAATATACAATTTGGATGTAATCGGCAATCACAATTGTTTCCTGTGTATACTGAAATATATAATAGGTGATCACAGTTGTTTCTTTTATATATATATATATATATATATATATATATATAGTGACACAGTTAGGTTAGGGGGTCCCTCTCCTGGGTAGAGGACTCCTTCCTTACACACACACACAGCAGCAGGGAAGCAGCACACCAGTCTGGATGCAAGTACAAGCTGGTCGGCGCCAGTCTTTATTGTACAATGACAGAAATATAAAGAAAACATAAATATAAATCCTAGCCCTGTCGGGGCACTAACTTCACAGGTAGTTCCCTCATTACCAGAACCTGGCAGGGCCTAATGCCCTCGCCAGCAACAAAGCACAGCACAGTACTCACAAATAGGTTTTTCAAGTGTCTCTGAGCAAACTCCCTGCCAGCTCTCCCAGGTGAGACAATCAGCCCTAAACACACTAGGCTTATATTGGCCACTCTCAGGTGGAAAACTAACAAGCCTGTTACCAGGCTGCGAGAACCAAAACCTGGAGTGGCCGTGGGTGGAGCCCTCCCTCTCCTCTCACCCACAACCCCCAGGTCCCAAACCGGCTTTTCAAAAAGCCGAAACTCAAGCCTGCTACACTGCAGACTTTCTCCTGGGGGTTTAAAACACAAAAGACAGGAATCTTCGACAAATGTACCTGCCACGGACCACTTTACCAGTGATCCTATCACATATGCCCCCCCTTTGTTTCGACCTGTGGGGCGGAACAACTGAAGCCCCCAAACAATGAACGCGTGACAACGCGTCAGCATTGGCCAGCTGGCTTCCTGGCCTGTGTTCCACTGAAAATTTAAAAGTTTGTAATGCCAAGAACCATCTTGTAATTCTCGCATTACTGTCCTTATTTTCAGACATCCACTTCAGAGGGGCATGGTCAGTGTTCAATTTGAACTTTCTTCCGACCAAGTAGTACCTGAGAGCCTCTTACGCCCACTTTATGGCCAACGCCTCCTTCTCCACTGTGGCATAGTTTCTCTCATGTACATTCAACTTTCTGCTAAGATAGAAAATAGGGTGTTCCTCACCCTTCTTGTTCTGGGACAGGACCGCTCCTATACCTACTTCTGATGCATCGGTATGTACTATGAATTCCCTTTCAAAATTAGGAGTCATCAGGACAGGTTGGGAACACAACGCTACTTTCAACTCCTGAAAAGCTATCTCTGCCTCAGGACTCCATTCTACCATGACTTTTTGTTTGCCTTTGGTCAGGTCAGTCAGTGGGACTGCCATGGTGGCAAAGTTGGGTATAAACCTCCTGTAGTACCCCGTAATTCCCAAGAAGGCTCTCACCTGCTTCTTATTCAGAGGCCGTGGCCAGTTTTGTATGGCATCAACCTTATTGAGCTGAGGCTTTATCAGGCCTCTGCCAATGGTGTATTCCAGATATTTTACTTCCTCCATGTTTGGAATCAACACAATGGGACTTGACCATTCACTATGTGATTCTTCAATAACCCCTAACTCTAGCATATTTTTAATTTCTTTCGACACCGATTCTCTTTGTGATTCTGGTAAATTATGGGCTTTAGATTAACTTTAACCCCTGGGTCAGTGATGATGTCATGTTTAATGACCGAGGTTTTCCCAGGTACATCAGAGAACAGCACCCTATTTCTAATCAGAAACTCCTTGACCTCTTGTTGTTGAATTGCCGACAGGGTTTTTGCCACTGTCACTTCGGGAACTAAGGGCCCTGGACTTACTGGAGGGTCTCGGACGGCCGACAGTACCGTTCTATCTTTCCAGGGCTTTAACAGATTTATATGGTATATCTGTTCCGGCTTTCTTTTCCCCGGCTGGTAAACTTTGTAATTGACCTGCCCCACTCTTTCTAAGATTTCAAAGGGCCCTTGCCATTTAGCCAAAAGTTTATTTTCCACAGTGGGAACCAATACTAACACTCTGTCTCCAGGAGCAAAGCTGCGTAACCGAGCATTGCGGTTGTATACCCTCTACTGTGCCTGTTGAGCCTGTTCCAGGTGCCCTCTCACTATCGGCACTACCGCAGCAATTCTCTCCTGCATTTGAGAAACATACTCAATCACCATTTTGTAAGGACTAGACTGCCCCTCCCATGTCTCTTTGGCAATGTCTAGTAACCCCCTTGGGTGTCTCCCATACAACAAGTCGAAGGGTGAAAACCCGGTGGAGGACTGGGGAACTTCTCTTATGGCCAACAATAAATACGGCAATAAGTAGTCCCAATCCCTACCATCCTTGTTGACCACTTTCCTAAGCATGTGTTTTAACGTCTTGTTAAACCTCTCGACCAGCCCATCGGTTTGGGGGTGATAAACCGAAGTTCTTAACCGTTCGATTTTGAACAGGCGGCATAACTCTTTCATGACTTTGGACATAAACGGTGTACCCTGGTTAGTTAGTATCTCCTTAGGTATACCCAGCCTGCTAAAGACATGAACTAGCTCTCTGGCAATGGTCTTGGTTGATGTATTGCGCAACGGGATCGCTTCCGGGTACCTGGTAGCGTAATCCATTATGACCAGAATATACTGGTGTCCCCTGGCAGACTTCATTAAGGGTCCAACCAAATCCATCGCTATTCTTTCAAACGGCACCTCTATGATAGGCAATGGAACTAGTGGACCCTTAATATGTGGCCTGGGAGCATGATACTGACACTCAGGGCAGGATGCGCAAAAGTCAGATACCTCTTTATGAAGCCCGGGCCAGAAAAACCTCTGCATTATTCGCTCAGTGTTTTTCTCTACCCCTAGATGGCCTGCCGTTATATGACCATGGGCCAGATCCAACACTGTTCTTCTGTAGGCTTTGGGAACTATTAGTTGTTCCACAACATCTTCCCCCTTCTTAGTCACCTGATATAACAAATCCTGCCACATTGCCATGTGGGGATAGGACAAAGGACTATCAGGGTCTACGGGTTTACCATCAACTACTTTTACATTCTCCCTGGCTTTTACCAAAGTAGGGTCATTCAACTGCTCCACGGCAAAGACCTCTCTTCTGACCTCTAAATCAGGCAGACGATCACCTGGCCCAACAACACTTCCCACCTCAATGGGAGGCACATCAGTTGGCGGGCCACCGTCACGCTCCGCATTCTCTAGTTCGCCAATCATAGTAGAAAAAGGAAATAACTCTGACTCAGAAGAAACTCCCCCCTCCACTACATCGACAACCTTCTCAAATGGATCGGGGTTGTTCACCTCTGGAACAAAACGGCTTTCCCACAACTTCCAGAAGTGAGCAAAGTCTCTCCCCAATATTGCATCGTACATCAGACCATGTACCAAACCTACAGAAACTATAGCAGAACCACATGGTGTCTCGATGTTCACCTCGGCAGTAACATAATATCGAGTATCCCCATGTATGCAGGTCACACCAACAGTTTTCCCCTCACACCGCAAGGGGTTCACCAGCTCAGCTTTTATAAGTGTCACCAAGCTACCAGAGTCTAACAGTGCCTCTACTCGGTTGCCATCTACAGTGAGTACACACATGTGCTTATCAGTCACAGCCTGCCGGTCAGCGGTACAGGCTATCTGTGCAAAGAAAGACCCCCTGCGGTAGACATGAGCAGTATCACATTGCATAGGTTCAGTTGTAAGTGCACAATTAGCGGCAATATGGCCGAAGCCACCACATCGGAAACACTGAGTCATATTAATGTCTAGTCGTTTACGGGGCAAGAACCTTCCCGGCCTGGCAGGCCTGTCTCCAGGTTCTACACCCTCAGTCTTAAGTACATTCCACCGCCCAGCACCCTTCTCCCCTGGAACAGTCTTACCAGTGTCTGTGGGAGTTCGGCGGTGCGCCATATGGGCTCGGTGGGGCATACTCATCAGCTCTTCAGCCGCCACGTACCTCTCCACCAGCTCGACCAACTGGTCCGCGGACTTAGGGTCTGCATGGCTCACCCACCTGTGCAGAGTCACAGGTAATGATCGCAGGTACCGGTCCACCACGACTCTTTCCACAATCTGTGGTCCCGTCAGCGTCTCGGGCTGTAGGCATTTTGAGGACAGATGGACGAGGTCATGCATCTGTGAACGTGGAGGCTTGTCCTTATGGAACTCCCAGCGGTGGACCCGTTGGGCACGAACAAAGGTGGTGACTCCCAAGTGAGTTAGGATCTCCTGTTTTAGTTTTTTATAGTCCTTGGCATCAGCCAGGCATAAGTCGAAATATGCTTTTTGTGGCTCCCCAGACAAAAAGGTGCCACCAGACTTGCCCACTGCTCTTTGGGCCAACTCTCCCTCTCGGCCGTTCTTTCAAAAGCGGCGAGATAGGCCTCCACATCATCGCCCGAAGTCATCTTTTGGAGGGAGTGACTGGCTCGTACGGAGTGAGTGGTGGTGGGAGGACCAGTATTAACATCTCTGGGCCGGACGACCAGGTGCTGTACCACCTCCTTTATGGCCTGGCTGTTTTCCGCTAAGGCCTGGCGGGTTTCCTCTATGGCGACCTGTTGTTGCCTGGCGGATTCCTGCTGAAGTTTGTTAGTCTCCTGCTGAGCCCTGGTAGCTTCTTGCTGAGCTGCTGTAGCTTGGAGCAAGGCCTTAATAATTTCCTCCATTTTGTCCTGGGGTGTAGATTGGAAGCTGAACCTTGCCTCTCTGAGCATTGGCTGATGCCTCCTCTATGGGACTCCAAGGACACAGTGTTATTTCCACACTCACAAATTGGGTGTCTGTCCCTTTAATTTTTAAATGGAAAGTTTTCCTCTCGCTGCAACTTCAGTGTGTGTGGATGCCCGCATTCTCCACCATATTGTGACACAGTTAGGTTAGGGGGTCCCTCTCCTGGGTAGAGGACTCCTTCCTTATACACACACACAGCAGCAGGGAAGCAGCACACCAGTCTGGATGCAAGTACAAGCTGGTCGGCACCAGTCTTTATTGTACAATGACAGAAATATAAAGAAAACATAAATATAAATCCTAGCCCTGTCGGGGCACTAACTTCACAGGTAGTTCCCTCATTACCAGAACCTGGCATGGCCTAATGCCCTCGCCAGCAACAAAGCACAGCACAGTACTCACAAATAGGTTTTTCAAGTGTCTCTGAGCAAACTCCCTGCCTGCTCTCCCAGGTGAGACAATCAGCCCTAAACACACTAGGCTTATATTGGCCACTCTCAGGTGGAAAACTAACAAGCCTGTTACCAGGCTGCGAGAACCAAAACCTGGAGTGGCCGTGGGTGGAGCCCTCCCTCTCCTCTCACCCACAACCCCCAGGTCCCAAACCGGATTTTCAAAAAGCCGAAACTCAAGCCTGCTACACTCCAGACTTTCTCCTGGGGGTTTAAAACACAAAAGACAGGAATCTGGGACAAATGTACCTGCCACAGACCACTTTGCCAGTGATCCTATCACAATATATATATATATATATATATACAGCGGAAGGTCCGGCTCTCCCTTATGACATACAGCAGCGTCGGGTGCCCGCACAAGGTAAGATACACAGCGTATAAAGAAAGTGGTGCAGCACTCCAGGCGTCTTAGAAATGAAGAACTCTTATGCAGCAGGCGGGATGATGACGTTTTGCCTCGATTTCAGACATTCTCAATTAGGACCACTTTTCCATATATATATATAACATGTGCATATATATATGTATGTGTGCTTATTTCACTTTAATAAGCATTTGTTTTATTGCTGCTACCGCACGTAGGAAGAATCCCTGATTATTCCCCTATTGAGAATGGATGCATAGCAGAAATCTACTCAGAGGCAATCCTGAATACCTGCATTGCTAAATGCTATATATATATATAAATATATATATAAATATATATATATATATATATATATTAGGGGTGAGCGGGTTCGGATCTCTGAAATCCGAACCCCCCCGAGCCCCCCCGATCCGAGTCCGATCCGGGTCAGGCTCGACTTTTCCCGTCTGACTCGGATCTGAAATCGAGGCAAAACGTCATCATCCCGCCTTCCGAGTCTCGCGGGTTTTGGATCCTATATAAGGTACCCGCGTCAGCGCCATTTTCTCACTCGGCTGTGGACAGTGAAGAGGGTGGGAGTTAGGGCTGTGTAGTGTAGTGTAGTGTAGTGCTGCTGTTGTCCACTACTTCAAAGTCCATAGGGGCTGGCTGTGTTGTGCTGTGCTGCTGTTGTTAATAGGGGCTGTGTCCACTACTTCAAAGTCCATAGGGGCCGGCTGGACTGTGTTGTGCAGTCAGTTCTCCATAGGGGCTGTGTCCACTCCAAAGTCCTGTGCAGTGTCCCAGTCCTAAAGGGGTGCTGTAGTGTTGTCCAGGGGGTGCTCTGTCCATCAGGGGTGCTCCCCCCAAGAGCTAAAAAAATAATATATTTTCTGTGTTTGTGAATTGTGTGCGCAGTAGCCGCACGTGCATCAACAAAGTAGTGCCAAGCGTGCGCCTGTGTCATAAGTAAAGGGCCGGCTGGCTTGACCGTTAAAGGGTGCTGTAACCCCCGAAAGTACACTCCAAACCATGCACGTGCATCAACAAAGGAGCAGCGCCAAGCGTGCGCCTGTGTCCCATAAGTAAAGAGCCGGCTGGCTCATTTCTTAAAGGCTGGTGTAACCCACAAAGTGCACTACTCTCCAGCAAAAATAAAAAAATATTTTCTGTGTTTAGCCGCACGTATATATCAAATCGATATAACATAAATGGAGGACCAAACTTTCTCCGATAAAAATAAAATAGAGAAAGATCAAGAACCACTTCCTCCTAGTGCTGAAGCTGCTGCCACTAGTCATGATATAGACGATAACATGCCATCAACGTCGTCTGCCAAGGCCGATGCCCAATGTCATAGTAGAGGGCACATACAATCCCAAATGACAAAGTTCAGGAAAATGACCTTGAAAAAAACATTTAAATCATCTGAAGAGAAACGTAAACTTGCCAATATGCCATTTACGACACGGAGTGGCAAGGAACGGCTAAGGTCGATCCCTAGTATGTTCATGACTAGTGGTTCAGCTTCACATGACGATGGAAGCACTCCTCCCACTAAAAAAATCAAAAGAGTTAAGCTGGCAAAAGCACAGCGAAGAACTGTGCTTTCTAAGAAGATATCACAAATCCCCAAGGAGAGTCCAAGTGTGGTGGTGGTTGCGATGCCTGACCTTCCCAGCACTGGACGGGAAGAGGTGGCTCTTTCCACCATTTGCACGCCCCCTGCAAGTGCTGAAAGGAGCACCCACAGTCCACTTGCTGATATGCAAATTGAAGATGTCACTGTTGAAGTACAACAGGATGAGGATACTGGTGTAGCTGGCACTGAGGAGGAAGTTGGCGAGGAGGATTCTGATGGTGATGTGGTTTGTTTAAATCAGGCTCCGTGGGAGACAGTTGTTGTCCGTGGGATGTAAAAGCCCATCACGGTCATGCCTGGGCAGAAGACCAAACATTCCACCTCTTTGGTCTGGCAATATTTCTATCCAAATCCGGACAACAACTGTCTTGCCATATGTACCATATGTAAAGGTGAAATAAGTAGGAGTAGGGACGTCAACCACCTAGGAACATCCTCCCTTATACGGCACCTGCAGCGCGTTCATAAAAAGTTACTGTCAAGTTTAGAAACTTTGGCTAAGACCGTAAGCAGTCCAGGGACACCTAAATCCCGTTGTCCTGTTGTATCCAAGCGCCTGCAAACCACACCGTCAACTCCCTCCTCGTCAATTTCCTCCTTCGTCAGGATCGGAAGTAGTCCTGCAGGCCATGTCACTGGCATGACTGACTCTCCTATCCGGGATTCCTCCGGAGGATCCTGCATTGCTACGCCTACTCCTGCCGCTGCTGCTGCTGCTGGGAGTCGTTCATCATCCCAGAGAGGAAGTAGGAACACCACTACTTTTACTAAACAATTGACGCTCCAATAGTCCTTAGCGAGGAGGATGAAGTACGACAGCAGTCATCCTGAAGCAAAACGTATAACTGAGGCCTTGACTGCTATGTTGGTGTTAGACGTGCGTCCGGTATCCGCCATTAGTGCAGTGGGATTTAGACAATTGATGGAGGTAGTGTGTCCCCGGTTCCAAATCCCGTCTAGATTCCACTTCACTAGGCAGGCGATACCGAGACTGTACAGAAACGTCAGAAAAAGTGTCCTCAGTGTCCTGAAAAATGCCGTTGTACACAATGTCCACTTAACCACGGACATGTGGACAAGTGGAACAGGGCAGACTAAGGACTATATGACTGTGACAGCCCACTGGGTAGATGTATCACCTTACGCAGCAACAGCAGCAGCGTCACCAGTAGCAGCATCTCAGAAACGCCAGCTCGTTACAAGGCAGGCTACGCTGTGTATCACCGGTTTCAGTAAGAGGCACACCGCCGACAACCTCTTAGAGAAACTGAGGGAAATCATCGCCCAGTGGCTTACCCCACTTAGACTCTCCTGGGGATTTGTGATATCTGACAACGCCACCAATATTGTGCGGGCATTACATCTGGGCAAATTCCAGCACGTCCCATGTTTTGCTCACACAATAAACTTGGTGGTGCAGAATTTTCTGAAAAGCGACAGGGGCGTGCAGGAGACGCTTTGGGTGGCCCGAAAAATTTCTGGCCACTTTCGCCATTCAGCGACTGCGTGCCGAAGACTGGAGCACCAGCAAACACTCTTGAACCTGCCCCGCCATCACCTGAAGCAAGAGGTTATGACGCGGTGGAACTCAACCCTCTATATGCTCAGAGGATGGAGGAGCAGCAAAAGGCCATACAAGCCTATACATCCACCTATGACATAGGCAAAGGAGGGGGTATGCACCTGACTCAAGCACAGTGGAGAATGATTTCCGTGTTGTGCAAGGTTCTCCAGCCCTTCGAACTTGCCACACGTGAAGTCAGTTCAGACACTGCCAGCTTGAGTCAGGTCATTCCCCTTATCAGGCTTTTGCAGAAGCAGCTGGAGAAAGTGAAGGAGGAGCTAAGACGGAGCGATTCCGCTCGGCATGTGGGACTTGTGGATGAAGCCCTTCATTCGCTTTGCCAGGATTCCAGGGTGGTCAATCTGTTGAAATCAGACCACTACATTTTGGCCACCGTGCTCGATCCTAGGTTTAAAGCCTATGTGGTGTCTCTCTTTCCGGCCGACACAAGCCTGCAGAGGTGCAAAGACCTGCTGGTGAACACACTGTCAGCTGAAGCGGAACGTGACACGTCAACGGCTCCTTCTTCATTTTCTCCCGCAACTGGGGCTGCCAGGAAAAAACTTAGGTATCCTAAGCAACCCGCTGGCGGTGATGCAGGGCAGGCAGGACCAAGTTTGGACATCTGGTCCGGACTGAAGGACCTGGCAACAATTTCTGACATGTCTACTGTCACTGCATATGATACTGTCACCATTGACAAAATGGTGGAGGATTACATCGGTGACAGCATCCAAGTAGGCATGTCAGACAGTCCATACCTGTACTGGCAGGAAAAAGAGGCAATTTGGAGGCCCCTGTACAAACTGGCTCTATTTTACCTGAGTTGCCCCCCCTCCAGTGTGTACTCCGAAAGAGTGTTTAGTGCAGCCGGGAACCTTGTCAGCGAAAGGCGTAGGAGGTTGCTTCCACAGAATGTGGAGAAGATGATGTTCATCAAAATGAATTATCAGCTCTTCCAGGGAGACCAGCCTCCAGAAGGTACAGAGGGACCTGTGGTGGTGGATTCAAGTGGGGACGAGTTAATACTTTGTGAGGATGAGGATGTACACACTGAAGAGGGTGAGGAATCGGTGGATGAGGAGGATGAGGATGACATCTTGCCTCCGTAGAGCCAGTTTGTGCAGGGACACATTAATTGCCAGCTTGTTTTGTGGGGGCCCAAACGAACCAATCATTTCAGCCACAGTTGTGTGGCAGACCCTGGCGCTGAAATGATTGGTTTGTTAAAGTGTGCATGTCCTGTTTATACAACATAACGGTGGGTGGGAGGGCCCAAGGACAATTCCATCTTGCACCTCTTTTTTTTCTTTGCATTATGTACTGTTTGGGGCCTAGTTTTTCAAACTGCCATCCTGTCTGCCACTGCAGTTTCACGCCTAGATGGGTCACGTGTTTGTGCCGCCCACTCGTGTCGCTTAGCATAGTCATCCAGCTACCTCGGTGCAACCTTTTGGACATAAAAACACTATTGTGAGGTGTGAGGTGTTCAGAATAGACTGGAAATGAGTGGAAATTAAGGTTATTGAGGTTAATAATAGCATAGGAGCAGAAAAACCTACAAATTCTGTGATTTTAGCTGTTTTTATGCTTTTTTTCCAAAAAATACAGATCCAAAACACAAAACCCAGAACCCAAAACACGGAAGGGTGGTTTTGGCAAAACCAATCCAGATCCAAAACACGAAGAAAGATCCAGATCCAAAACCAAAACACGAAAAGTGGCCGGTGCACACCCCTAATATATATATATATATATACACACACACAAACATGTATTCACTCCGGTACATACAACTCGTTGTCCTCTGGTACTAATGGCAATTGAATGTTGAAAGGAATCAAACAGCGGCACTCAGAGATTGCCAATGAAACGTTGAATATTATTTCAATATACATGAACCGACGTTTCGAGGCACACTTGCCCCTTTGTCGAGGGCTATATGCTTGTACACCTTGACAAAGGGGCGAGTGTGCTTCGAGGAAGGGATTGGTTGTGGGGTTCGAGGGTAGTGGAGGGGGCCCTCCAGAAACATGAGTGTATTGGGCCCCGAGATTTCTGTTGCCGGCCCTGAGTCTAAAGGTGTGTATCCACTAGATGAGAAAAATTAGCGATTGAACGAGTACGACATCGTAATCATTCAATCGCTCATTAATCGTTCATTTAACGTGCTGTAAAATGTCAAAAACGACCAGCGATGCGCGTTCCCACTGGTCGTTGTCGCCATTTGTCAGCATCTGAACATGCTGGACAACCTGTCGATATCGACATGGTGTGCATGTTCGGGAATGAGGGAGGGTTCCTGCACTGAACGACATATCGTTCTGTGTTGCACATTATCCAGTGCACAGGATGAAGAACGATTAAATGATTACAATGTTGTAAATCAGACAGTTGTTCCACTCTCGTTTAGTGGATATGCACCTTAAGTAATAATAATAATAATTGTTGCACAAAAGGGTCATGGTAATTATATGCACATTGCGGCATATTGCATAATACTATATGGGGTTACACATAACTAAATGGGGTTACACAGCATGTTTTAAACATGATGGGCATTGCGTGGACACAAATTAGTTTTTCTCAAACTCACAAATTTACTAAGAATTGTGTTTTACTGAAGAGTGTTTTCTGATGGTGTATGGAATCGTGTTTGCATGCGTGTGAGTAAAGTCGTATTTGGACTTAAATGAATAGAACTACCTGTAAAATAGCGTGTTTAGCAGAAGCACTGTACAGATCAGTGTGATCTGTGCAGTGCTTCTGGGCACTATAAAGAAAGGGTTAAAAAAATTTAAAAAATAAAAATAAATGGCGTGCCCCCCCCCCCCCACACACACACACACAAAAAAAAAGCATAACCAGTCCTGAACCACTGAGCCCTGTCTGGAACAGGAAAATAAGGGGACAAGACATGCGGGGTTCTCCTATTTTCCTACAACCATCAACTACATCATCATCATACACTATCAGGGGCGCCGAGAGGGGGGGGAGTGGGTACTAATTGCCCGCGCTTGCTGGCGGGGGCCCGGGTCCGGCACCGCCCCCCCTCTTACATCACAGCAGCCCAGCACACGCTGCTGTGTGCTGGGCTACACTGGGAGACTGCTCGCGGCTGCCAAGAAGCAGCCACAGCAATCTCCTATGCCTGTGGGGGGAGCGATCAAGCTGATCGCGTCCCCCACTGGTTATGTTTTTGTTTTTTTTCCTCGAAGGGGGCGTGACCACTCCTCCCGTGATTAGGCCACACACCCTTTTACCCAGACCCACAGCGGCTCTTGGAGGGCCTGTACATTATAGCAGGGAGACACACAGCGTGGGATCCCCCTACCATAATGTAAACCAGCCCCAAACTGGTCAGCCCAGGGCTGCCAAACCTCGGGAAGGTCAGCCTAGGGCTCTTCCCTACACCCCTGGTGGCAGTGAGTGCAGGGCATACTTGCCTACCCTCCCAAAGTGGTCGGGAGCCTCCTGAAAATCGGGTGCCGCTCCCGACCTCCCAGGAAGGCAGGCAATCCTCACGGCTGCCGGCGACCCCACCTACCCCCCTGCACTTACACGTAAAGCCCCCGCAGTGGGGGACGGCGGTGACGCGATTCACGTGGAATCGCTTCATTTTGGCCCCGCCCCCCGGCTTCACACTGCCTGTAATATCGGCAGTGTGTAGCGGGGGTGGGGCCAAAATGACGTGATTGCGTGGCTCCGCCCCCCGCTCCGCCCGCAAACACTCATCCACTGGCCGGCCCCGCCCCTGTTTGCTGGCCACGCCCCCCAGTCATGCCGATCTGGCTGCTTCCTCCCGGAAGGGGCAGCCAGATTGTCGGCAAGTATGGTGCAGGGGTAATGGGTTAAATATAGTAATAACATCGTTCTTGGCAGTGGAACTACAAGTCCCAGCCAGCCTGCCCCCCTGCAAGTGCCAGCAGGTTACTGGCACCTGTACCACACTGTAAAAAAATATTTAAAAAACCGACAGTACACACCAGTGACGTAACTAGGGACATACGTCATGACATCTTTCCCATAGTGCTGAGCGGGAGGACAGAGGAGCGTTCGGCTATGGGTGCAGGACCGGGATTCAGGTAAGTATTGTGTTTTGTGTGTGTCTTTGTGATATATATAAAGGACACTGTATAAGGGGCACTGCACAGGGGGGACCACTACTGGGGGCACTGCATAGGGAGGACCACTACTAGGGGCACTGTATAAGGGGCACTACATAAGGAGCACTACTGGGGGCACTGCATGGAGGGGACCACTACTTGGGGAACTGCATAGGGGGACCACCTCTGGGGGCATTGTATTAGGAGCACTACTGGGGGCACTGTATAAGGGGAACTACTGGGGACACTGTATAAAGGGCACTGCATAAGGGGGACCACTACTGGGGGCACTACATAGGTGAGACCACTACTGGGGACACTGTATAAGGGGCACTACTGGGGGCACTGCATAAGGGGGACCTCTACTGGGGGCACTACACAGGGGTATCACTACTGGGGGCACCGTATAATGAGCACTACTGGGGACATTGCATAGAGGGGACCACTACTGGTGGCTCTTTATAATGGGCACTGTATAGGGGGACCACTATTGGGGGTACTGCATAGGGGGCACTACTGGGGGCACTGTATAAGGGACACTGCATAAGGGGGACCACTACTTAGGCGATCGGGATGCCGGGCATCGGTCTCCCGGCGTCGGTAAAATGACAGGCGTCTAGATGTAGAAGCCGGTCATTTAACCCTCGCCGGGATTAAGCAGTCGGGAAGCCGGCTGTCGGGATTAGGTCCGCCGGCTTCCCGACTGCATACCATAAGGAGCACTATATAAGTGGCACTACTGGGGGCACTGAATAAGGGGCACTGCATAGGAGGGCACTGTATAAGTGGCACTATGGGGGCACTGCATAAGGAGGACCACTACTGGGGGCATTGTATAAGGGGCACTGCATAGGGGGGACCACTACTGGTGGCACTGTATAAGGGGCACTACTACATGGGACACTGCATAAGGGGCACTGCTTTTGTAATTAAAATAAGTTGGAATGTAACGAACACAACTATTCACTCCTCGATAAAGGACTCAAATCCCTCTCCCCTATAGTACTTTATCCTGCATAACACACACCCTTTTTTACTGACAACTGAGCAACAGGTTTTGCATTCCTTGAATGTTATATATTTATGTTGATTACTGATTATTTTGTAATGTGGACCTGCCATGCAGTTTTGATTAAGCTAATACAAATATTATACCCATGAGTAAAAGCTTTATGCCAACATGTATTATACTTCCTAACAGTCCCTATTTTTGTCTCTATTCATATTCACAGGGCCAGGCAGGAGTGTGAGCTTACAATAATATGTTAGCAGGTATGCCAGGAGGGGGAATAAATTACCCGGGCTTGTTGGAGAGGCCCGGGTCAGCTGCTAAGAGGGACTTTGTCCCCCTTTGCAGCACGTGGCAGTGCAGAGGCCCGGGTCAGTATGCACCTGTCACTGCAGTGATGATGGCAGCGTTGACAGGGGTGTGACTGGAGCAGGTCTTGGTGCTGATTGGCTGCATGCAAAAGGACACTCAATGTGTGTAGTGAAAAGGTGTGTGTGACTGTGACAGAATAGTGTGAGGAGAGAAATTAGTGTGACAGGGAATAGTGTGAGTTACAATAATAGTGTGACAGGGAATAGTGTGAGGAGAGAAATTAGTGTGATGGAATAGTGTGACAGGGAATGGTGTGAGGTACGATAATAGTGTGACAGGGATTAGTGTGAGGGGAGAAATGAGTGTGACGGAATAGTGTGAGTTATGATAATAGTGCGACAAAGAATAGTGTGAGGGGAGAAATTAGTGTAACAGGGAATAGTGTGAGATTAGATAATAGTGTGACAGGGATTAGTGTGAGGCGAGAAATTAGTGTGACAGGGAATAGTGTGAGATTAGATAATAGTGTGATAGGGAATAGTGTGAGGGGAGAAACTAGTGTAACAGGGAATAGTGTGAGATTAGATAATAGTGTGACAGGGAATAGTGTGAGGGGAGAAACTAGTGTGAGGTAAGATAATAGTGTGATAGGGAATAGTGTGAGGGGAGAAATTAGTGTGACATTGTCCCCCACTGCAGCGCAACACCTTCCATTTATACAGAAAAATGTATAAGTCCTTTGCTGTGCCCAATTAGTGCTAGTGAATATGGCGGTTAAATACAGCATTTGTTAACAAGGCCTAAGCATGATGAGAAAGGTGGCTATTGATTTACTACTGACCATACAGCACTTGCATAGTTAATAATAATTTTTATATAGTGCTTTTCTCCAGAAGAACTCAAGGCACTTTGACGTGCCGACTTTTTCAGAGTGTGTGTGCTTCATTACAGGGGGTACATGCTGAATTACAGGGGATCTATACCCAAAAATTACACATCTTGCGTTAGTGATTTCATTGACTAATTAGCAGACTTATTTGCCATCTGTGCAGGCTGTCTCTGTGACCATTGCAGGCTTTTTTTTTTCTTAATGTGTCAAAGCATATGGTTTTCAAAATTGAAATACTTGATTCAGATCACAGCCTCCTATCACCTACACCATACTCCCAATATCTAACTGTTATATAGTGCCTTACTATATCACTGCAATGGGGCTCATTTACAGCATACTTGCCGACAATCAGCTCCCTCCTTCTCGAGCTGATTGTCGGCTAACAGCGGGGGGCATGGCTGGTCACTGACATCACGTAGGGGCGGGGACGCGCGATCGCGTCATCGTGGCCCCGCCCCCTCTTCACAATGCCGTTATTTTCGGCATTGTGAAGCAGGGGGCGGGGCCACAATGACGCGATTCAGCGTGAATGGCGTCACCAGCCCCCCTGCTGCGGGGGTTTCAAGTTTATTCTAGAGGGAGGTCGGGAGGGATGGGGGATTCCGGGAGGCTTACCTGCCTTTCCGGGGGGCCAGGAGCGGCACCCGAAAATCGGAAGACTCCCGGCCAAATCGGGAGGGTAGGCAAGCCTGATTTGCAGTTGGACTCAAGTCAGTGGCGTCACAAGGAGGGTGTGGGGGGTGCGGGCCGCACCCGGGTGTCACCCGCCGAGGGGTGACACCAAGGTGCAGACTGATACTCCCCCACAGTGACAGGAGCGAGGTACTGCACTGTAGTATTAAGTGCAGCACCCGGCTCCTGACACTGTGAGGGAGCTGGCACTGCAACACAATGCAGTCAGCACCCCCTGCATCCCCTCCCAGTAATATAAAAAAAACAGGACGAGAGGGATCGGGCCGCGAGGCCACGCCCCAGTCCCGCAAGGCCACGCCCCTGTCCCATGAGGCCACGCCCCCACACTCACAACGTCCCTCCCTGCACCGGGTGACACCGCGGGGAGGGACGCCACTGACTCAAGTTACGTGTATGATTATTATGTGTAATATATTTTACAGATGGCTTGCTGTTGTAAACAGAACCGTTGAGAAATACACAATGCCCAGGTGATAAGAGGGACATGGCCAAATCACTGTGGCACGTGCTACGAAGAGGGGCATTTGTCCCTTTCAACAGCTGACTGGGCCCCTTGAACAAGCCCTGGCCTGGATAATTAGTACCTGCTCCTCCACCCTCAGTCATGAATACGTTTTAAATTGCTCTATTTTAATAGCCGTTTCATATTTGAGGCATATCTAGTAGCACCCAGGGGCATGCCCAGCACTGTCGTGTATTTAAAACAAACTTGTTAATTCTACATTCTGGGAGGATAGGCAACTATAGCTCAATTCATATTATAGTCCTCATAAGTGTAGAAATACAAACAACGCAAGCACTCACACATTACTCACAGCTCCATTACTACTCAATGCTTGCCCACAATTCTTAGGGTATTAATGGGACCATGAGATGCCTTGATACCCAGGTGGGTTCCCAAAGCCTGGGCATTCAAGATCCCTTCAATGTGCTAGTCAAGATAGGCCCATTGATGGCCACTTAGGGGGTGATTTAATTCAGTGCGATTTGAATAGCATCGGGAATGAGTTCCAGAGCTATTCACGTGTACCCATCACGCCCTGCACTGAAGTCGGTAGATGCAGGTTACCGTGCCTGAAGCCGGATGTTTAGTCGTGGTAACCTGCATTCTCCGACTTACGTGCCAGCCGCAATGCTTTTAGCGCATTTGCTAAACCTGAAGCAGCATTGGGGCACTAGTTTAGTCAGATTTCTGCTCGCACCTCAGGTAGGTTTGAGCAGAAATCCTCTAGTTGGGGTTTACAGTATGGTCAAATGAATAGCTCTGGGAACTCATTCTTGGCGCTATTCAACATCGCATTGAATTGAAACGCCCTCTTATACCACTTTCAGACAGAAAAAGGCAAAAAACCCGGCTTTTACCCGGCATTTGCGTGTCGGGTTGTTTTGCCGGCCCCTGCCTGTACTCCCCTTCAGACAGAAGAGCAAATTACTGGGTAGTACATTTCTACCCGGTAATTTACTGATTATCACGGGTATTTCTTCTGTTTGAAAGGGTCAACCCGGGTCTAAATTCCCAGGTCTCCGACCCTGGTAAATTCCTGGGTTGAAGTCTCGGGAATTTTGACCCGGCTTGACCCTTTCAGACAGAAAAAAAACCTGTGTTTTTACCAATTTCTACCAAATTAGCAGGTAGAAATTTATGACTCGGTAATTTGGTTTTCTGTCTGAAAGGGGTATGAGAGTTCTTTTAGACCATCCAGCTAGCAAGAAAGTATTATTAACAAAAAGGGGGTTGGTCGGGCGAACACATGCGTGCCTGTGCGTTTCAACGTTTCCTTTTTCTGAATTTGTTTGGAGGGTTTGCAATTTACCCCTTTTTAAAACTGCTGCAGATTATTTGTACAAACAGTTGTAAATTTGAGCTCTTAGGATTTTTTAGATTATCTCACATAGGGCTCGATCCAATTAGGTGCGAATTGCAAGTAGCGAGTTTGTTTCCTTAAACTCGCACACTTCGCCGCGAAGCGCGCTCCCGAGAATTCTCCAATCCAATTAAAAATGCCTATTCGCACTACTCGCAGCGGAGAGCTGCGAATTATCTGCCAAATGAGTTTTGCGAGAAATACATGAAAATGTGGCGAGACTATCCTGGACCCCCAAAATTGATAATTTTGTTAGCAGGACCATATAGAAGGCTGTTTGTGGCCATTAGGAAGTTACTGTCAGTTTTTAAAATAGTGTCAAATGGCTGATTTGTGCTTTTTTTTTTAAATGCAAGAAAATGATAAAAAAAAATACTTTTTTCGATTTAATCTCAAACGAATTAAACGAAAAATGCAAAAAAAATAGGAAAAAAATTTGATTTTGGGGTACTTTGAGGGCACCTTGAAAAACGGAAAAAAATTATATAAACAATTATTTTTCAACTAAAAAATTATTGTAATTAAATTTGGGGTGCCTAAACTAACAAAAAAGTAGATTTTTGTATAATTTGAGGCCATTTTTTTTTTTTACCTCAAAAAATGACATGTAATTATTGAACTAATAAAGCTAATTAGAAACTTTCAATTGCCTAATTGGTCATTAGGGGGCGTGTCCAAGGGGTTCAGCACAGGGTCCCGACATTTTAACCTTAAAATAAAGATTTTCCTTTCCATCTCTCACCCTCAGGGTGGTGCGAGTGGAAACTTGCGAATTCAGTCTGACTGATCAGTGCGAGTTGCTAATTGGATTTCAAAATGAATTCGCTATGCGAATTCGAAGTGAAAATCACAACTCGCACCTCGCAATTCGCACCTATTAGGATTGACCCCATAGAGTTGGACTCAAATGTGATTTGTGTAATTGTTACCCTGCAAATTGCAAATTCTTTTTTTACTGAGCATGCACTGCAAATTTCTACACATCCATTGCCATGTCGACTGACATTTTGTGCTTAGAAACCCCTTGCACTAAAGGGGGTTGGAAGTGCCATATAAGTATGGGCGTGTTCGCACAAAATGCGTACCCATGCTGACCACAAGACAGATGCCTGTTTGCAGATGGATCTCTTGTGTGTGCTCGACTACTGGTGCAAAACTTAAACTGATAATGATGATGATTGGCATCTACTTCTGAATGGCTGAATGCCTCCCACTTCTGCTTATAATGATAACAGACTAAAAAGACTAAAAGGATCAATTTGGTGTTGTTACTGTATGTTATATTATTATTATTTGCTGTATATCTTAAGAATTTTTACTATTTTGTCATATTAAAAAAGAATACTAAAATATAGGCACTAGTCTCTATATATAATAAAGAAACAATTATGCTTTTATATTAAAAGAGCAGCTGTGTATATCCCTTTAGAGAAATTTTAGAAACAAATGGGTCACCAAGCATATATATATAGCAGATTTAAAATAAAAATGACAGTTATGGTAAGAACTTACCTTGTTAACTCTCTTTCTTCGAAGTCCATAGGGTCCACAGGGAGACCTTGGGGTGTAAGTGATGGCTTGGACATCCGGGCACCACACAGTTAAACTTTTGCTCTCAGGATGCACCGGGCCACTCTCCCTATACCCCACCCCCGAGCCAGAGGCACCACAGTTCATAATAAGTCAAAGGATGGAGGAGGATAAAAGAGAGAAGGAAGTCTGGAACACACAAGAATCACATTCTCACATAGAATGAGACAGAAACCGATGACCAGAATGAAGCCCGTCTGAAGCCAGGTGCGTCAGGGTGGGTGCCCTGTGGACCCTATGGACTTCGAAGAAAGAGAGTGAACAAAGGTAAGTTCTTACCGTAACTCTCATTTTGTTCTTCAAGGTCCATAGGCTCCATAGGGAGACCTTGGGGATGTCCCAAAGCAGTCCTTTTAAAGGTGGGGACGCTCCTGCGCTGAGAGTAGAATCTAGCGCCCAAAGGAAGCATCCTGAGAGGCAAAGGTATCAAAGGCATAAAACCTTAGAAAGGTCTGGACAGAAGACCACGTGGCCACCTTATAAAGCTGTACAGCCAAGGCGCCACGTTCAGCTTCCCACAAGAGACCCAGTAGAATGGGCAGTTACAGAAGGCAGAACAGGAAGGCCCTCCTGTGTGTAAGCCTCAGAGATCGTCATACAAATCCATCTAGCCAATGTCTGTTTATTGGCTGGCCATCCCTTCTTGTGAAAACCGTAGAGGACAAACAAGGAGTCTGATTTCCACATCCAATGAGGCCACACCTGCCGAGAGGTCTGGAGACTGAAAGGCCGGTACAATAATTTCCTCATTAATGTTGAATCTAGAAACCACCTTAGGAAGGAACCCAGGGTGAGTCCAAAGTACAGCCCTGTCCTGGTGAAATATCAGAAATGGGGAGCGACAGGAGAGCGTCCCTAAATCTGACACTCTTCCAGCGGAAGCTATGGCCAGAAGAAAAACAGTCTTAGCAGTTAACCATTTTAGATCCACAGAAGTCAGGGGTTCAAATGCAGTAGACAGGCCAAAAGGCAGAGCCCAAAACTGGAAGTGCTGCTGTTGTATAGCAAACCTGAGATAACACTGGTGAGAGGGCGCAATGGGTACATGTAGGTATGCATTCTGAATATCTTGCGATACAATAAAATCCCCAGGTTCCGGAATCGAGGTCCCCTGAGGAATTTGCTCAGGGATTTGAGATTGAGTATAGGCTGATGAGATCCATTCGGCTTCTGGACCAGAAAGAGAGTAGAATAATAACCCGTCCCTCACTGGGGTAATGGGACTGGTATAATGACCCCTGCTTGCAGCAAGGACTGAATGGCTTTCTGGATCTGCAAGGCCTTGTCCTTGTCTGAAGGAGGGCCTGTGCAGAAAAACTGGTGGGGAGGCCTTCTGCGAAACGAGAGGGCGTACCTGTGGGAGACCACTTCTCTTACCCAAGTGTCTGGGGTGTTCTGACACCAGCACTGAGCGAACTGAAGAAGTTGGCCTCCCACTCTGGGATCCCCCAGAGGGAGGTCCATCCCGTCAGGCTGAGGGTTTATCTTTTGACTTAGAAGTTGGACATCTTCTACTGCAGGCCTGTTTCTTGGGCTTGGCAGTCTTTTTGGGACTGACTGCCGAGGAAAGGCTTAATCTTTATGTTTCCCTTGGGGTCGAAAGGACGAGGTCCGTGGTCTTGTAGAAGTAGATGCAGAGGGCAGAAATGCTGACTTAGCAGCTGCCAACGTGTCCACAATTTTGTCTAAGTCCGGACCAAACAAGATTTCACCATTATAGCCCTTCTTAGAATCAGCGTCTGCCCTCCAGGAGCGCAGTAACAAGGAACGGCGAGCTGACACAGCAGCAGCCGAAATCCTAGAAGTCAATAGAATGACATCCAAAGCAGCTTCGTTAATATATACAGCTGCATCACGGAGGTTACCCACTAATGTCACCTGATCTCTGGAAACATCTGTAGGAAAAGAATCCTCAAGGGATTCTGCACAAAATTCCATAGCCTTGGCCACCCAGGAGATAGCCATGGTTGCCCCTGAAAGAGAATAAATCGATTTCAGGCAAAGTTCCACCTTTCTATCCATAGGATCTTTAAGGGAAGATATGGATGACATAGGCAATGTAGCACTCTTAAGTACGTAACATGAGAATCCACCGCAGGAGGTGTCTCCCATATAGCACAGAGGGCCTGATTCAGAGCCAGACGCTATTTGCGCTCGCTCGTTCAGAAAAAGGGGCCGGATATTTAAATAGAGCGCTCGCTCTTTGCGGTCTGCTGACGCCTCTATGTCTGAATGAGCGAACGAAACATGCGCTCGCTATTTTGAAAAAAACGCCCCCTGGCCGCTCGCCTCATACGTCATCTCCGCTATTTATTAGATTAATCGAGTACATCGAACGGCGTATGAACTGCTTGCTATTCTTGTGGCAGCATTTTCCTACCGCAATCATGCAAGCAGTTCAGACTAAAAGACAACCAAGTGACGTGGTCAATGACGCTGCTTTGTTAATTATGCACACCCTTAAAACGGCCGTTTTGACCGTTTGGCACGCCTGCGTTCGGATCTCTACTCCCCGTTTTCAAGCATCTTCCCCTGTTACCACCCACAAACGCCTCATTCTGTCACTCAAATTAGCAGGCATTCGCTATTTTGCGAGCACACGATTTCCGACCGCACTGACTGGTTGGCGCATGCGCATTACAACCCATACGCATGCGCAGATGTGCGAACATCGCTCGGAACGAACGAGCAGCCGCTTACGAGCGGCTCTGAATCAGGCCCAGTGTTCCTCAGGAAAAGGGTAACAGTAGACTAGGCGTTTCTGAGGCTGGTAACGCTTCCCAGATGATTCCCAAGCCGCCGCCATATGATCCACTAGCTGATCAGATAAAGGAAATTACGCAGAAGTAACCCTTATTTCTTTGAACAGAACATGTTTGGACCGCAGTGCCAGTGGTTCATCCACCTCAATGACTAAGGCAGAACGCATAGCTAGTATCAGAGCAGGAATATTGATCTTAGACCGAGTCTCCGCCTGCGGAGGAGAGTCAGGCACAATCTCTCCGTTATCAGACGACATATCAGTATCGGTATATAGTGTAGACTGAGTTGACTGCAAACGCCGCTTTGCAGGCCTACGGGGATTGTCTTCCTGCAACATGGCCTACAAACAGCGGAGGTGGCCGCCAGGCTCTGCACTGAGCTAGAGAGGGTATCCACCCATGGTGCAGGCACAGGAGGTACCTGCACGGCCGTAACCTGTTGATGCAACCCCTGTGAGGGAATAACAGACTGCTGTGGGAACCCTACAGGGGGGAAAACAGTTGGTGGTACCAAACGGTCTGCAATAGATGTCAATACCTGAGCCAAGGAAGCCCAAGGGGGTTCCTGCATAGGGACCGAGACATTAGAAGGACCTGGAGGATTATAGCATTTCACACATAATCCATCTTGTACCATCTCCTCCTCACCTAAACCTGCCGCACATGACTTGCATGACAGCAGGATGGGCACATCCAAGTGTACATTATCATCATTCTCAGACATCTTTGGCAGAGAAATAAGCATACAATATGCAACCCCTGAGTATGTCAGATACTAGGCGGGAGCCAAAATACTATTCCTGGCTGATGCTTTAAGAAGCTGCAGTGAGACAGGCTCAAAAATGGCACAGTGTATGTGACAGACCACACAAAGATTTGCAATAAATGTGAGGTATCAGAAAACACCATGACACCATGTACTGTTAAGGTGCTTACACACTTGGCAATTTTTTACATGATTTGCCAGATTCTGACGAATCGTGACGCCAAATCGTGTAAAATATGCCCAAATCGTGAGTTTTCCAGCATTATAAATACACTAAGCGGCTGCACGTGTTGGACATACCCAACATCTCTCCGTGCTCATATACACGTATTCTCAATGGTTTTGCAAGTAGGCATCACATACTATATTCTATTACATCAGGAAAAGCATTTAGGTCACATAGCGGGACCTTCCGCCGACGCGCGTTTCGCTGTAATTAGCTTTGTGTATCTATAATGCTGGGAAATAATACAGGGACAGCGTCTCACTCAGCACCAGGGACAGCGTCTCACTCAGCACCAGCGGCACACTCATACTGGTATCCCAGCACTATCCCATGATATGTGTTTAGTACACCACTAGCTGTTTGCCTAATAAATGATCGAGAGCACTTAGGTACGAGCACGGCATAGCATTATCAGTACCCAATACATAGAGACGTTTATTATCTCATTTATGCCAACCAATATGATGGTGATATTATTTTAGTATGAATTGTTTATGCGAACTTCATTCTTAGAAATAAATGATACAAATATATAAGGCTCATAGCTGCATGCTCGATTAATATGCAGCGGTGGGATATACCTATAAGGGATGATTAATGAGATAGCACCAGCGGCATACCTATATTGATTAATACCCGCTTATTTCTAATAAATCAAGCAAGAATAATATTATATTGTATATGATTACTGCTAGCTTGAATCATTAATATAGAAAATTATGGACATATAAATAGGGATATATATTGGCTACATCGGATATTCAGCATCAGAGTGGATTAACAATATCAACCAATATAATATCCTGTTAAAGGAGACAATAATAGAATTCTCCGCTTTGGTAATAGTCTTATCTAAGATCCAACTTACCTTCCATGCTCCATAATCTCAAACTTCTATAATACAATATGACAATGTGCCCATCCACATTATATAGTTCTCTAATGGATTGGATTTATATAGCTTTCTATTATCTATAGATAGAGCAAGTATCTCCTACCATTATTATGGCTACGGCCAATAAAGATGTTTACTCCCAGGCATTCACATTGTAACATATTAATTGTGAGTTTCTGATATATGATACTAATGTTGCAACTATTGGAAATATATAAAGTCTAGGTTGCAGTTTCTCTGATAATCTATCACTAACAAGTCTATTATTATTATTTCAATCACACAGCGGGACATACAGTTTTTTATCAACACTCTTTCTATTGTCCAGTCTACACTATGGCTCTGATTCAGACCCGCTCGCTGCCAGAGGCAGCTCGCAGGTCTTTTTTTTTTTTTAAGTCCGGCCTTCTGGCCGCTCGCTTTTGCGAGTGGCCAGGTGATGGTCGCGATCATCGGGCTTGCGACAAGACCCTTGTGGTAGGGTCTCATCTGCCACAAGCCCCAGTGAGTTTCCGGCTCTAATAGAGCCGGAAGCTCACTACTAACATCACGAGTGATGTCAGTAGGGCCGCCGCCAAACGGCAGGCGTTCCTTCGAGAACGCCTCCATTTTTACAGCCACCCCCCCTCCCCGCCTACAACACGGGCCTAGCTGTCGATCAACATCGACAGCCGCCCCGTTTGTAGCGAGCCCCGGAGAAAGAGAATTTCTCTCTCGCTCCGGGGCTTGCGCACTGCCCGGCCATCAACCCGCTTGCGAGCGCATAGCTCTTGCAAGTGGGTCTGAATTCTGTTTGTAGTCTTGAAACATTTTGTTTCTTTTTAAATATTTCGCTGACCTACTTTTGTGTAATATACGTTTATTGAATATAAATTAAAAGTTACGTTTTAATAATTTTTTGTGTGCCTGAAATAAGACATTCTCTCTTTCTCTATATATTTTGATGTGCCTATTAGTGTCATCGGGCTGCACCCCCAACACAAATATAATATCATAATTTAGATATATCAATAATTGGTAGTATTTGGGGTCCAACATAAGATTTATGTATTAAGATCATTAGTATAGTGCAGTATTCCTTCCTTCTTTTTTCATGCATTATACACCCTGTCCACCAATGTAAGCCACCCACCTACCCACTGTCCACAAATGTCACCCACCCTCTGTCCACCTATAAATACATGACCCAGCCAGTAGATAGCAAAGGTATAGCAATATCTCTGACAGTATGAGTTAGAGACACAGACAAACAGCGCTAGCACAAGTCACATGTAATGCAGAGAAAACACCTGCACAATGGCACTACAATTAAACTACGCAGACTCAGTGTCTGGTAGGCTATAGTGCTACATACAGTACGCTGACCAAGAGGTGAGGTATGTGGGGGGACAGAACTCCGTGACCTTCTGATAGAGCTGTGACTTTCCAGTGAGAGAAAATGGACGCCGGGGCGTGTCTGTGGGAGGAGAACCACTTCAGCAGAGCCAGACCTTAGCGGAAAGGCGCGCTGAACTGAGGGGGAGAGTCGCTAAACAGGGAAGGCTGCCTCCCTTGGCCGGCAATTAACCCCCGGGACACCGGTTCCCATCCAGCTTCCAGTCCCTGGCGGTCTAGTGGAATCGCAGCGTATATGGCCTGGCTCCACTGTCATCATCTCCGGTCTGTCCCCTGAGATCTGGAGGAAAGGACTGCTATCATGCGGATCACCACAAGCAGTGATCCGCCTTACCTGATCCCTGTACGTCCAGCCGCAGTCCTGAGAGTCCCGCGAGGTCTGGCTAGCACAGACCTCAGGGTCCCGCCGCGATCCCCAGATCTGTACTGGCGTCCCGGCGCCAGCGGGGTGACGGAGTGGCAGCATGGACGTCCTATGGACAGTCAGGCGCTGCCCTCTCTGAAGTTTTGAAGAAAATGTTCTGGGGCTGTGAAACAGTGACCTACAGTGACCCGACTCCGTCCAGCAACCAAACGAAACCGAGGTGCCTCTGGTTCGGGGGCGGGGTATAGGGAGAGGGCCCTGTGCAACCTGGGAGTAAAATTTTAACTGTGTGGTGCCCGGATGTCCAAGCCATAACCTACACACCAAGGTCTCCCTAAGGAGCCTATGGACCCTGAAGAAGACAGTATATTTAATGTTACAGTATACAGATATCAGTAGGTACAATTATAAAAACACTTGCAAAAATAAAACATAAGAACATCATAAAAGATCTGCTCAACAAGTATATATTGCTTCACAATCTGGTACAGCCACAGATAAATGTAGCTGGACATTTCATCCACAGGGAAAGCATGTAAGTGTAGGGCACTGCTTATGCCCCTGCCAGCTACACAAGGACTGCCCGTCTGATGCGAGGAGTTATGGGGCACCGCCTATTGTACTGCATAACCTGCAGCTGCTTTAATTATATCACTATACTGCAGCACCTCAATTCATTGACAACCCCCTCTTCTTTCTTGCACTTGATGGGGGCAGGGGCGTAAGAGGGAAACCCAGTGTTCTCGCCAGGCTGTTTTCTGCAGGCGCATCGCCCGGCAGAAACAGCCTACTGCCCGGCACTTCCCCTCGCCCCAATGCACTGCATTCCCGGTCACCCTCAATGTGTCCTTGTTGCCACGGACACGGATGCCGGATGTGACGTTAAGCTGCGCCGACGTCACATTCTTCACATTGGAGGCTCCATATCCGCCGGCAACAAGGACATGTTCGTGAAGTTTCCAGGTGACAGGAAGCAGCATTGGGGCGAAGGGGGGTGCCGGGCAGGGGACGCTGCATTGGGGCAGGGGGAGGTGCCTGGCAGGGGATATGGCATTGGGGCGGGGGTAGTTGTCCATCACAGTGCAGGGGTGGTGTCAGACTGGAGGGCAAAGATCCCTCCTCCTATATAAAAGTTCAGGCGGGAACAGTCACCTGAACTGATTAAAGAGAGCCTGCAAGGAGGGCCAGTATCTGTAGAGCTGTATAAAAAATATATTCTGTGTAGCGTGCAAGTGGGGAGAGTATCTGGGCCTCTAAAAAGAAGAGAATTAATATATAAATTGTTATTTCAAGTTTAAATCATTATAAGGTCGAGGTTTAAAACATTTTATTATTGCGAAGGTCCCCACCCAGCTACTTCTTGATGCCATTCGGCTGGAAAAAATTTCTGGGGAGAACACTGGAAACCCTTTTCCAGAACAAGGTTCAGGTGAAATTTATGGTAAAAAATAATCATGGTTGCCAGCGGGTGACCTGATTTTTCTACAGTGATTAGTTCACTAGTAGTTTTGGACACATCTGTCGACAGGTCCGAGTCCGCCCATGCTCTGTATTTGTCCCGCTATATTTATCTTGTGGCGGGTTCTCCCCTCAACTGTCTTGTCACCGTTGTCGTGGGGGGGCACGTGTCACAGGGGCTCGCCACGGTTCACACTGCGCATTAAAGATGGCCATCAACAGGTAGGAACCATTGATGGTTAACTAATGATGGCCCATAGTTTTGCAATCGATGGCAGAGATCCAATGGCTCTCAGCCATCAATAGCAGTCGTCCACTAAGCCCCACCACTGATGCTGATTAGCCCGTGCCCCCCAGCAGCAGTGTCCATCGAGGGGTGCATACCATCGATGGTTCACCGTAGATGATTTTGTGGCATTAACGGACAGCTCACCGATGGCCATCCCTATGGCGCATGTCAGAGATGTGACAGCCATTCTCATTATTATATAGACTACTAAAGGAACCCAACATATGTCCCCTCACTGCTCTACCCACCCACTCTGTCCCAATCATCCCTCTGTCCGCTCCACCCACCCCCTCTCTGCTCACTTCTCCGACCCCTCTAGGTCTGCTCCGTCACACTCTCCCACTATTACCCAACCCCCTCCAGATTTGTACCGACTCCTCCCTCCTGTGGCTACATGTTTACCTCCCAGCAGACCATTTGCTTCTCCTGCTAGGGTCTGCCTCATCTCCCTAGCCCCGGCTCCCATGACACATGCATGTCGGAGATGGGACATACCTTAGGCTGGGTGCACACGTAAAGATTTTCTGTCCAACCATCCAACTAGTTGATTGGTTGGAATGAAAATCTGGTAAGGTACGGGAGTAACTGACAATCAGCAATTTGCTCCCAAACGCCGGAAAGTGGAGAAAAACTGTTGTTTGAACAAATTGTTTAGATCAAACATTTAACAAACTTGTCTGACGACCATTTTCATCTGTTTTCTGGCATTTAGGAGCAAATTGCTGATCATCAGTTACTCCCATACTTGCCTACCCTCCCGATTTGGTCAGGTGCCGCTCCCGGCCTCCCGGGAAGGCAGGCAAGTCTCCCGGCAGCTGCTGACCCCTCCTGCCCCCCACCGCAATTACTAGATACGTTACCAGATTTTCATTCCAACCAATCAACTAGTTGGATGGTTGGACAGAAAGGCCCTGATTCAGAGCCGGACGCTCTGAAACAGGGCTGAAACTAGGATTTTTGTCACCAGGGGCAAGACAGTAATTTGGCGCCCCCCCATGTAATTCCCCCTGCAGTAGTGCCCATATTGTAATGCCCCCATAGTTATGCCCATATGTTAATACCCCCATAGTAATGCCCCTGTAGTGCCCACCATACAGTAATGCCCCTGTAGTGCCCATGCTCCCATATTAATGCCCCTGTAGTGCCCATGCTTTCATAGTAATGCCCCTGTAGTGCCCATGCTTTCATAGTAATGCCCCTGTAGTGCTCATGCCCCCACAGTAATGCCCCTGTGGTAATGCCCCTGTAGTGCCCATGCCCCAATAGTAATGCCCCTGTAGTGCTCATGCCCCATTAGTAATGCCCCTTATTGCCTATGCCCCCATAGTAATGCCCCTGTGGTAATGCCCCTGCCCCCATAATAATGCCCCTGTAGTGCAGCTTATTAAAAAAAAAATACTTACCTTGAACCCCGCTCCTGCATCCAGCGTCGCGTCCGGTCCGCCGGCTGCTCCTTGGAACTATGGGGGAGATGTCATGACGTCTCCCCCATAGTGCCCGTGGGGAGAGCCGGAAGCTGGAGTTCGGGAGAGAACTCCGGCTCCGGCTACACCGCGTCGCTGCAGAGAAGGAGCCGGGCACCCGCTGGTAATAAATATTACCAGCGGACGTCCGGCTTGGAGCCTCTCTGCAGCGCCGGGCTGGAGGTCACTGGCACCAGGTACAGCGGCTCACCCGGTGCACGTGCACCTCCAGCCCCCCCCTAGTTGCGGCCCTGCACTGAATCAGGACCCACCTCCATAAATATGGAGCGTCCTCCTGGACGCTCGTATAGCTGTGGGTCACCACCCACAGCCTATACGAGCGTGCAGGATGATGGTCGCGATGGTCTTGTGCGAGCAGAAGCCTGCGGTTGAGTTTCTCAACCGCAAGGCCAGGAGTGATTTTGGCTCTATCAGAGCCAAAATCACTCCCACTGACATCACTAGTGATGTCAGTGGGGCCGGCTTCTGACGGTAGGCGTTCCCTTGGGAACGCCTCCGTCTGGCAGGCACGCCCACCAAAGGGGGCGTGCTGTCAATCAACATCGACAGCACGCCCCCTTTGATCAGACACAACGAGCGAAGGAAAGTCCTTCGCTCGTCGCGTCTCGCGCATACGCACGACGGAGCTCCCTCCGTCGTGCGCATGCACAGTGCACACCATCGACCCACTTGCGAGCGGACAGCCGCTCGCGAGTGGGTCTGCATCAGGCCCAAAATCTTCACGTGTGTACCCAGACTTAGAGAATTATTATATAGATTTTTAACGTCTACAACCTCTAGCATCACTGACAGCCTTCTCTTCTGCACAGAGCCCGATATGGGGTTGGCATCTGAGATGATCTCTATCTAGGGGAGATGTGGGTCTTCTGTAGGATGGTGCCCAGTACCCATTCACTACAGTTCCTGGTATACATACAGGACCTGAATAACGGGGGGGCGACCGTCCCTGGGCCCCCACACGTTAAGGGCCCCCACACCCATCGGGGTTAAAGCGGACCGGAGGAGGCGGAACCAGTTCCGCCTCCTCCGGCCAACCTAATCCCGGCGCCACAGGGAGGCTCCTATTGCCAGGCGCCCGCTGTAAACAGCGGGCGCCCGGCTCCCTCCCTGCAGCAGCAGATGGAGTGGGAGGCTTGAGCTCACATGAGCTCCAGCTTCCGGCTCACACAGAGCACTATGGCAGAGACGTCATGACGTCTCTGCCATAGTGTGGAGGAGCAGCCGAGCGGACAGCAGCGGACGCGGGGCTAAGGTTAAGGTAAGTATGAGCTTTATTTATTTTTTTTTTTTTTAGTGCAAGCGGCCTACTGGGGGCATTACACATTACACCTGGGGCATTACTCCCGGAGGGGGGAGGCATTACTACTGGGGGCATTACTGGCGGGGGGCATTATTCAGGGGGGAGCATTACTACTGGGGCATTACTGGCGGGGGGCATTACTCGGGGAGGAGGGAGGCATTACTACTGGGGGCATTACTGGCGGGGGGCATTATTCAGGGGGGAGCATTACTACTGGGGCATTACTCGGGGAGGGGGGAGGCATTACTACTGGGGGCATTATACAGGGGGAGCATTATTACTGGGGCATTCCTCGGGGAGGGGGGAGGCATTACTACTGGGGGCATTACTGGGGGGGGGAATTACTCCTGGGAACATTACTCATGGGGGGGAAGCATTACTGCTGGGGGCATTAATCAGGGGGCATTTCTATTGGGGGCTCTACTAGAGAGGGAGCATTAGTATTGGGGGCACTAAAAGAGGGGCATTACTACAGAGGGCTCTACTAAAGGGGGAATGACTACTGGGGGCATTACTATTGGGGGCACAACTGCATGGGTATTTCTACTAGGGGATTTATACAGGGGGCATTACTACTAGGGCATTACTATTGGGCACATGCCCAATTACTACTGGGGGGCACAATTACAGGGGTATTACTACTGGGGCATTTATACAGAGGGCATTACTACAGGGGGCACTACTAATGGGAGTATTGCATAGGGGGCACTACCACTGTGGGCACTGACACTACTGGGGGCTCTGCATAAGGTCCCCATTGCGTATACCCCCAGTTTGTCACATTTAATTGGGGCCCCCACATGTTTGTTGCCCAGGGGCCCCCACAGACCTTAATCCGGCCCTGTATACATATTGAATAATTTCACTGCATATATTTCACTGCATATATATATATATATATATATATATATCATGAATACATACAATTATATACCCTCAATAATATATCCCTATATACCACCTCCATTTTATTATATCTTATATTTTTTATTTGGTAACGCGTGCACTTTCAAGGATCGTTTCCATGGACACGTTTTAAAAACAGGTAGCTGACAACATCCCGGCATTTTGGCGGCAGCCATAAACTTGTATTGAAAACACGTTTTTACAACATTACCGATTGGAAGGAATATACAGGTGGACAGGGACTATGTCACACACCCCTAACCCGCCCACACCAAGGTCAGACGGGGCTAAATACTTCCCACTTTCCGTCAGACCACGCCCACATGGTCGCTGAACGTCGGGCAGGAACACTCCGTTTATACTGTAGAACACTCAGCGCTCAGTGTTACAGTCAGGGATAGTAAAATAGGTATGACCTATTCAAAGATGGCTGACCCGCCATCACGCCCCCCTCACGTGACCGGCGCCCGGCAGCTCCCACTATGGAGGAGTGCGGCGGTTGGTGAAGGCTGTTTGTATTTGTCCCCATAATTCATCGCGCGCTCCGCGGGAAACCAAAATGGCGAAGGTCTGTAACCGAACCGGGCCGTTTGCGCTGTCTATGTAACTCGGAGCCGACGCCGGCCACCATCTCCCCCCCCTCACCACAGAGGGAGTCCCGGGCGCAGGACGGACTGCGGAGCCGTTGGCAGCGCTGACTTGTGATTTCGCTGTGGGGAGCGCTCCGCACCACTGAAGTGACCGAATGAGGTGAGTGGGCCGGGGAGGGTGTAAGCGGTACCGGGGCTGCCGCCGGCCAGCTGGAGGCTACTGCTGTCTCGGGATACCCGTGCGGCGTTTCCCGGCATGCTGCTGCCCTGCGACGGTGACTGGAATAATAATGAGCCCGGAAACAAAGGGCACACTCCTGTGTGAGCTGGTGGTGTGGAGCGCAAGCTCTGCGGCCCACTATTTAACCTTATAACTGCTCGTTGCCTCCCATTGTCACCAGACCCGATTACAGTTAGCTCATGGAACTCACAATACCGGCATAGTAGTGTATGGGGTCCTGGGCTCTGAGAATGCACGGGCGTCACACCCTAGAATGCTGATGTGGTGATCGGGTATGTGTCCATGTGATACAGACAGGTCAGGACTGGCACCTCTAATGCTGCGGGCAGATCAGTGCCGGCACCCCTGGTGCTATGGGCAGGTCAGTGAAGGCTTTGTTCTGTCTTTGTTGAAGCAGTAGCTTCCTCTTATCATCCTGAAGGTGTGTGTATGTATGTATGTATGTATATATATATATATATATATATATATATATATATATACATACACACACACACACATATGCTTACTCTGCAGTGCTTTATAGTTTTGTCTGCCTCTGTGTGTGTGTGGATGCTTCATTGTTGAGTGGTGTATACACAACACCTAATACAGTAATATACATGTTTGTAGCCTACAGGCTTCTGGATATATCTCACTTATGTGAATGGAAATTAAAATGGCAGAGGGATTGAAATGAGTTTCTGATTACGGTATTTATGGCTTTGCTTATACATTTTGTCATAATGTTAAACAATGTAGATAGCTATGGTAAGATGCTGTAACAAAGTATTTAGCTAACTTTTTTGTTGTCTCTCTGAAGACAGATTCATTTATACAGTAGTTTCTGTAATGTCCATTGCTGATAACAGTATTTTCTCTCCCATATACCCCCCAATAATTTTGCTGGTACATTTCATAGATATAATTGGTTATTTAAAAAAATAAATAAATAAATCTTTTATGGCTCAACAAATCCCAGGGACCAGGAAATAGCCATGGTGGTGTCAAGGTTATGTGGGGTGGGAGGAAGCAGATCCTCGTCAGCCCCAGCGGAGATTTATTTATTTTATTTATTATCAGTTATTTATATAGCGCACACATATTCCGCAGCACTTTACAGAGAATAGTTGGCCATTCACATCAGTCCCTGCCCCAGGGGAGCTTACACTCTATGTTCCCTATCACATGCACACACACACACACACACACTAGGGTTAATTTTTGTTGGGAGCCAATTAACCTACCAGTATATTTTTGGAATGTGGGAGGAAACCGGAGTACCCGGAGGAAACCCACGCAAGCACAGGGAGAATATACAAACTCCACACAGCTAGGGCCGTGGTGGGAATTGAACCCATGACCTCAGTGCTGTGAGGCAGTAATGCTACCATTACACCGTCTGTGCTGCCCGATTCGTGGGCGTGACTGTACTGTGGTGGCCATTTTATGCAGAGTGCATGTAGGGAATGATACAAATTCTGCTGTGCTGACTCTCCATTCTCCAAAGTCCTGGCAGCATAGGGCTCTCTGGAATGGGGGTAAAGGTGTGGCCGGTGGTGGGGATTATTGCCATAAGCTTGTGGTGGTGTTTTCCTTGGTGGAGTAGCCGAGGAGTGGTGTGGTTGTTTACCTGGGGGTAGCTGCACAGTGGTGTGGCACCATGGTGATTTGCCTGGGGGTAGCATGTGTGTTAGGGGCCCTCTGGTGGGACATACTGTGTATTGGGCACCAGAGATGGGCATGTATCACGGTCTGATGTCATGTGGAGAAGCCTGCGGGGAATTAAAGGGGTATGTAGTGGTCTATAGAAGTTTTCACATATTTGGTTGCAGACAATAAGCTGGTTCCTATATTTAAAAAATAATCCTGAGCCCTGTTGTATATTATTGTCTGTGCTTATTTGCCTTTAAAACAGTAAGTGCAGCTATCAGTGATAATTCACTACTACATAGGCTATGTCCATATGTGTTCGCTTGATTGCAGGTGTTTAGGCTGTGCTGGAATGTAATAAACACTTTTATGCCTTTTTTCTTTATGAAGTTTTGTGTGACTATGGATATAAACTAAGGGGCACTTTAGACTGTTTGCACATAAGATTCTTATTACTTATTTTGTAAGAGACGTTACTCCATATGCACTTACTTGGCAGACATTTGTCATTGGCTATTCTTATTTTTTTTTTAATGGTACTGCTTATGGCATGTACAGTTTTTTTATTTTTTTAGAAGCATTTCGCTATGTCCATGTGTACACATTCATGTGAGCATACAATTACGAGGTTGGTTCAATAAGGTAACAAGACCCCTCGTGTGTATATGTGTAATGTTCTCTTTTATTCTTATTTCCTGCCAGAGCAGGTAGACCACCGCTTCCCTTCATGACCACTAGACTGCGCCTCATATCAGGGTAGGGGGGGGGGGGGTAAGGTGCGCCCTTCCTGCTAGTAGTGGTGATGGTGATGACTTGTGAGTGGTGTTAATTAGAATGTTTCTTCTGGTGGTGGTGGTGTTTTGGGAGTGAGGAGGGTGTGATTGGGTATGGAGTGTAGTTTGGAGTAATGTGAAAAGGGCAATGGAATAGGATCAAAATGAGGCCAGCGAGACAGTAATTTGGGGCAAAATCTTTTATTGAGTAGTCACAATGCTGCTCTGTTAAGATCCCGGGCAGGTGGGTGGGGTTCAGTGATGGGTGGTGATGAGACTGGGGAGGTAGGTGGACCCTTTTAGGGGGCTCCTTCCCGTGCGGTTCAGTGACCTTGCACGTCACCCCTGCTGGACCTATGGTCGACAGTCTAGGAAGTCTCGGGGGGGTGGGGGATATGCAGAGTGGGTTGGAACACCTGTGCGACGTCCCGCTTGTTGGTGCGAGTCTTGGCAGTACTTACCTACCGGTAGGTTTTTTGTTATGGTGATGTAGGTTGACGTTGCGGCCGTTGCAGATAGATTGGAAGCTGCAGGTTTGTTGGTGAGCTGGATCAGCGTGTTGCTGGTGTGCTGCAGGTGCACGGCTGTTCTGATTGGTCTGCGGAGTTCAGCGACCGGAGTATGCAGCTGAAGTTGGCTCTTGGTCGTGCCGCTGGTGGTGCAGAGCCAGAGGTGTGGATGGGTGAGCCGCTGGGAGGCTGGGTTGCAGCGTGTGTGCTGGGACCACCCCTGGGAGGTGGTCTGCCCGGGATACTGATTCAAAAAAAGCCAGGGAGGAGGGGGGATGTGGAAAGTGTGACTGGGATGGAGCTGGTCACTGGCGATGTTGGCTGGGCGGACTTGCGGCCGGATGTGCGGGATGCTCTTATCACTGACTGTCCCTCGTGGAAATGGGGATCGACGGTGGAGACACCCCTGGCCAGGAGTGAGTTGCTGAGCACGCCTGGGAGCAGCGGGGGAGAGAGGCTGGTCCGGGGTGGAGCCGGTCACTGGAGGTGTGAGCGGTGCGGACCAGCAGCCGAGTGGGCTGAGAGCTTTCTGCACTGGTGGTCCCTGGTGGGGATGGGGGATCTTTAGTGGAGGTCAGCCTGGATCGGTGTCGGGTTTGATATGAGGGTCTCCAACGCATTTCGGCATAGGTGCCTTCTTCAAGGAGGTGTGAGAGGATCAATGCTTCTGAGGTTCTTATGTAGGGCACTTCCGGGGGTGGGGGTGTGATCAGGTGACTCATGGGGCCAATGGTGTGTTTGAAAGGTAATGTGGTGCAGGTGTGTGCAGGGACTTGCTGAATGGTGATGCAGTGCAGGTGTGTGCAGGGACTAACAGGAGTGATAAAAGGTGAGGCGATAGGGGTTGGGGCTGGAGGAGAGCGTGGGTGGGCTGGTTGGAGATTACGTCGTTATAATGGATTTGACTTCGTTGTCAATGTTGAGTCCCCTGGGGGTTAATGTTTTCAGCGTGAATATTCATCTAAGTTCCTCCTTGTTGAGGATTTTGTTATGGTCTCCGCCTCCAGTTTTTTTGCATGTGTTTGATTCCTATGAAAGTGGTGCCTTGTGTGCTGCTATGGTGGTATTCTTTGTAGTGTACGGGTATGTTATGGTTCTCTGTTTGTTTGGTGATGTTTCTCAGATGTTCGGCAATTCTGGTCTTTAGTGGTTTGGTGGTCCTGCCTATATATTGTTGATTGCATGGGCATTGTATGAGGTAGATTACGTTGTTAGTGTTGCATGAAATGTGTTCTTTAATTTTATACGTGGTGTTTGTCTGTGTGGATGAGAATGTTGTAGTGGGTGTGGTGCTTCTATATTTTAGTGTGACGCAGTTGGTACATGAGCCGCAGTGGAAGAAACCGCCTGTGAGTTTGGAGTTGTCTAGAGTGCTTTGTGTTCGGATGGGGGGAGGAATGTGGTTGGATACGAGTTTGTTATGGATGTTGGGGGCCTTGCGGTAGATGACTTTGGGTCTGTTGGGTAGGATACTTGTCAGTTGTGCATCTTCCTTATGTAAGTGCCAGTGTTTGTTGATTCTTTCTACTTCAGGGTCCATAGGGGGTCCACAGGGTTGACCTTGGGGATATAGCTGGATCAGGATCCATGGGCACCACACAGTTAAGCTTTTAGCTCCCAGGATGCACTTGGGTCCTCCTCTATACCCCGAGCCACAGGCACCTCAGTGTAAGCTGGTGCCCGGCCGGAGTCGGTCACCGCGCAGGGGGGCTGCAGGAGCAGCCCCCAGAAGCTTTTTATTTTCTAATAGATTTTATTTATTTTAGTTTCTCTTTTTACTACAGACGGCAGCGAAGGGCTGTCTGTACAGACGCCCACGCTGCCGCTCTGATCCCCGACTGGCGCCGCGACGCCAGTACTGATCTGGGGATCGCGGCGGGAGGACAGAGTCCGTACTAGCCGGACTCTGTCTACCTCCCAGGACTGCTGCCGGAGTCGCCGGGGATTCAGGTAAGCCGCGCGTCGCTGGCTAGCGGCGGCGCTCGGAATACCTTAAATGCAGTCCTTTAGCCTCCGGTCCTGGGGACAGACCAGTGGCGGCGGGCCCCCCCCATAACCCGTGGGACCACTAGACCACCAGGGATAACCGGCAAGCGGGAAGCCAGCATCCCTGGGGTTAATGGCCAGCCAGGGGAGGAAGCCTTCCCTGTTCAGCGGCTCCTCCCCTCAGCTCAGCGCGCTTTTCAGCCTGCATGTCTAGCGTCCCTGAGCTGCAGTTCACTCGGCCACTCCTCCTCTGAGGTCTCTGGCGGCCATTTTTTTTACATGTGGCAGCGCAGATCCCTCAGGGAGCACGCGGACCGGTCCCCCTGTGTACCTCTCCCCTGTTAGAACGGCGTACACAGCACTATAGCCCTCCCAGACACTGAATCTGGGCGGTTGAGTGTAGTGTAAAGGTGCAGTGAGTATATCTTCCTGCATGGTATGTGACTTTTGCTAGTGCTGCTGTCTGTATTTTTCTCTTATTACTGTCAGCTTATATCTATTTCCTTCTTCCTTAGCCCTACAGGTGTGGAGGAGGGGCTTTTCTACTAACCTCACATATATAAATCAAGTATTTGTGAGGTCTGTCACATACAGTTGTGTGCTACACAGTGCCATATTCAGGACTGTTGTTCAGCACACAGGGAAGTGCAGTTCTTTTTTCCTCTATTGCCATATATATTTTGCCTGTACATTATATTTGGTTATGTCTGAGGGTGAAGTTGAGCACTCCGGGACTCCAGTGTTGTTTTCCTGCAGGCGCTGCTCTGCGGGATCACATAGGGAAGAGGCATCTCTGGATGGCCTTTATGAGCGGTGTCAGTTGACTCCTGGTCAATCCAGACCCCCTATGACACAGGAGCCACCATGGGCTATGTTTTCACAGGTGCTGGTGTCTCTGGCGGACCGCCTTGCGGCTCCGTCTGCTGTCCCTACGAGGACTCTGTCCCAGCCTACCATTTCCCATTACCAGTGTACCCCGCAATTATTGCAGAGTTCCTCTGGGTCACAGACTGTGGACCCTTATTCAGGATTGCCTATCTATTTTCAGGCCACTCCTGCTACACAACAGTCTGTGGTGCCTTTCCAGACCAATGTGGCAGCTCCTCCACCATGGGTGGACGTGCTCTCCAGTTCAGTCCAGAGTCTGGCAGCTGCATCTTCGACTTTTCAGTCGATGCTGCACAATGACAGGTCTGCAGGGGCGTCTAAGCGTGCACATAAGTTGCATGCGGCGCAGATTTCGGACACTGAGGGGTCCTCAGATGAGGGTGATGTCCAGGACGACTCCGATTCGTACACCTCGGCTCAGGAGTTGGAATCTCGGTCGTCTATTAATGTACGAGCTCTGGTTAGGGCGGTGCGTGCCATTCTCCTAAGAGGATGAGGCACCTGATCCTAAGTAGAAATTCCCTAGTTTTTAAAAAAAAAAAAAACAACTAAGGTGACTTCGGCGGTATTCCCCCTATCTGATCAATTAACGGATCATATGGCGGTGGCTTGGCAGACACCCAGTAAGAGATTTGTGCCTCAAAAGAGGTTGGCTTCCAATTATCCATTCCCGGAGGCGCATTGTAGGAAGTGGGTAGCTCCACCGGCGGTGGATTCCCATGTCACACGCCTTATTAAGAGTGCTACGCTGCCAATACCGTCAGTTTCCTCGTTAAAGGATCCCACGGACAGAAAGGTTGAGGCTTGCCTTAAGTCTATTTATTCCCTCTCGGGAGCAATTGCTCGCCCGTCCATGGCCATTTCCTGGTGGCTAAGGCCATTAGGGTTGGGCCAATGCCTTAGGGGACACTTTTCCTGAGGATACTCAGGAAGTCCAGAGGGCATTACTAGGACAGATGAGTGATGCGGCTTCTTATATTGGAGAAGCTTCCTTGGACGCTAGTCTGCTAACCTCTAGGGTGTCGGCTGCGGCTGTGCATGCCCGCCGCTCCTTATGGCTGAGGTCCTGGAGAGCAGACGCTGATTCAAACAAGGGCCTGGAGGCCTTACCTTTTAATGGGGAATTACTTTTTGGTCCAGACTTGGATAGGATCGTGGATAGATTGGCTAGGTCCAGGAAACAAGCTTAGAGTGCCAGGCGTCCCTCTTCCAAACAGGAAGATAAGCCTTCCGCCTGATGGGACGGGCCTCCCTCTGGGGGATCCCAGAGGGGAGGCCGACTTCTTCATTTCGCCCAGAGCTGGTTCAATACCACCACCGATGCCTGGGTGCGAGAAGTGGTCTCCCAGGGGTACGCCCTGTCTTTTCGGCGCAAACCGCCTCACTAGTTTTTCTGCACAAGTCCTTCTCAGGACATAGCCAAGGCTATGCTGATCAGGGAAGCTATAGACTCCTTGCTGACTGCAGGGGTCATTGTACCTGTTCCACAATCTCAGCATGGGATGGGGTACTATTCTGCTGTTTCTGGTACAGAAACCCAATGGCTCCCATCGACCCGTTCTAAATTTAAAGTCTTTGAACAGGTTTCTCAGGATTCCCAGGTTCAGAATGGAAACCTTGTGTTCCATAATTCTGGCTATGGAACCAGGGGATTACATGGTCTCCCTGGATATCCAGGACGCTTACCTCCATGTGCCGATAGCAACGTCACATCAGAGGTGTCTGCGGTTCGCTCTGTTGCACCGTCACTACCAGTTCCGGGCTCTCCACAGCGCCGAGGGTGTTCACCAAGGTGATGGCAGTTATGGCTGCCCACCTTCGGAACCAGGGGGTACGGTTGTTAGCGTATCTGGACGACCTCCTATTGCTGGCAAGCTCTCCGGAGGTTCTGCTGCAACATCTCCAACTGACGGTGGCTTGTCTGCAGATGCACGGGTGGTTAATAAATTGGAGGAAGTCATCCCTGATCCCATCTCAGCAGATGGTCCATCTGGGGGCCCTCCTAGACTCTCATCAGCAGCGGATCTTTCTAACTCCAGAAAAGGTATCTTCCCTACAGTTGCGGATACGCAGTTGCCTGGATTGTGCCAGTCTTTCGGTACACTCGGCAATGAGAGTGCTGGGTTCCAGGGTGTCGGCATTCGATATGGTGGAATTTGCCCAGTTTCACTCCAGGCCTCTGCAGAGGCTGATTCTAGCAAACTGGAATGGGTTGCCTCACCGGATCCGGTCACAGACCCTGGTGCTATCTCCGGATGTACGACAGTCCCTGAATTGGTGGCTTTAAACAGCTCACCACCTCGAGGTTCGCCCCTTTTGGATCTCGGACTGGGTTCGGCTCACGACAGATGCCAGTCTTCGGGGTTGGGGGGCGGTGACAGGCTCCTTGTCACTTCAGGGTCGTTGGACAGCGGAGGAAGCGGCTCTCCCCATCAATGTTCTGGAACTAAGAGCCGTGTACAGGGCTCTGCAGTCGGCCGGCACCACTCTTCACGGAAGGGCGGTGCAAGTGCAGTCAGACAACGCCACCACGGTGGCGTACATCAATCACCAGGGAGGAACTCGCAGCCGGGCTGCGATGGCAGAAGTGTCTCACATCCTAACCTGGGCGGAGTGCCACTTTCCAGCGATCTCTGCAGTCTTCATTCCCGGAATCCTCAATTGGGAGGCAGACTTCCTCAGCCGTTACGACGTGCATCCAGGGGAATGGTCGCTTCATCTAGAGGTATTCCAACTACTCATGGACAAGTAGGGACTGCCGGAGATGGACTTGATGGCCTCTCGTCACAATCACAAGTTGCCCGTGTACAGGTCAAGGACAAGGGACGACGGCGCCAGTCTGGTGGACGCTCTGTAGGTCAGATGGACGTTTCAGCTGGCATATCTGTTTCCTCCGATATCCCTTCTGCCTTGGGTCCTGCGCAAGTTCTAGCAGGACGGAGGCACTCTGGTACTGGTGGCCCCAGCGTGGCCAAGACGTCCGTGGTACTCCAACCTACAGAGTCTGTCCATCGACGTTCCGTACCTTCCTCCTCAGCGGCAGGACTTGTTGTCTCAGGGGCCCTACCTTTACCCGGATCTGGGTCGTCTGTCTTTGACGGCGTGGCTCTTGAGACGGCTGTCTTAAGGTCCCGGGGCTTTTCTAGTTCCGTTATTTCCACCATGCTGAGGGCACGCAAGCCTGCTTCTGCAAGGATTTACCATAGAGTGTGGCACACGTACTTTCAGTGGTGTGAGTCCAGAAACTTATGATCCTCAGGTATTCAGAGTTTCAAGGATTCTGGCTTTTCTTCAGTCGGGTTTGGACTTAGGTTTATGCCTTTCCTCTCTGAAGGTGCACGTGTCTGCTTTATCGGTTTGGTACCAACGTAGAATTGCTATGTTACCGGACGTACAGACTTTTTTTCCGGGGTGTTCTCAGGATTCTCCTGGCTATTGCTTCAGCAAGGAGGGTTTCCGAGTTGGGGGCACTTTCATGTAGTCCCCCCTTCTTAATTATTTTCTACAGGACAGAGCAGGGCTTCGCACTCGTCCTGCGTGTTTACCTAAGGTTGTCTCTAAGTTCCATATCAATCAGGAACTGGTGGTCCCAGCCTTTCAGTCCCCTGATCTTACAGCAGGGGAGACTTCGTTGGACATTGTCCGTGCTCTCAGAGTTTATGTTGATCGGACTGCTTCTGTTCGAAAGTCCGACTCCTTGTTTGTCCTCTTTGGTTTTCATAAGAGGGGTTGGCCTGCCAACAACCAGACTTTGGCCCGTTGGTTTTGTTCTGTTATTAGGGAGGCTTAGATACGAGAGCATTTACCTGTTCCAGTCTCTGTTAAGGCTCATTCCACTCGTTCTGTGGGCCCTTCTTGGGCTGCTAAACGTGGTGCCTCAGCTGTTCAGCTGTGTAAGGCAGCCACTTGGTCTTCGGTTCAAACGTTTCTAAGATTTTATGCGTTTGACACCTTTGCCTCTCAGGATGCATCCTTCGGGCGCAGGATTCTCCTTTCTGCACAGGAGCGTCCCCGCCCTTAGTTGAACTGCTTTGGGACATCCCCAAGGTCAACCCTGTGGACCCCCTATGGACCCTGAAGTAGAAAACAAGAGATATGGTAAGAACTTACCTTTGTTATCTCTGTTTCTACGAAGTCCATAGGGTCCACAGGGCGCCCGCCCTGACGCACCTGGCTTCTAATGGGCTGTGTGGCTGGTCACCGGTATTTCCGTCTCCTTTTTCTGAGTATGGTTTCTTGTGTGTTCCAGTCTTCCTTCTCTCTGTTCCATATTCTCCTCCGGCCTAGGCTGCTTACCAACTGAGGTGCCTGTGGCTCTGGGGCGGGGTATAGAGGAGGACCCAAGTGCATCCTGGGAGCTAAAAGCTTAACTGTGTGGTGCCCATGGATCCTGATCCAGCTATATCCCCAAGGTCAACCCTGTGGACCCTATGGACTTCGTAGAAACAGAGATAACAAAGGTAAGTTCTTACCATATCTCTTGTTTTTTATTTGTGTCGCCTGGGTGTTGAATTGTGTGATGAAGGGAACGTGGTTGTCTGTGTTTTGTGGTTGTTTGTATTCCAGAAGTGGTTTCCTATCTTCTAGGGTGAGTGTGGCTTCTAATGTGTCCGGTTTGTATGCTTTGTCTGTGAATTGTTGTTTAAGTGTTGTGGCTTGTTCGTGATAGTCCGTGAGTTTTGTGCAGTTGCGTCTGATCCGCTTGAACTGTCCTGTGGGGATATTGCTGAGCCAGGAGGGGTGATGACCACTACTGGAGAGGATGTAATGGTGCGTACACACTACACGATATGCTCCCTGAGCGATATCGTGTAGTGTGTCCCTGGCAGGCTGTGCTCAATGTCGTTCATGACATTGAGAACAGCCGCTGAACGATATCATTAACGATATCGTTCAGCGCCGGGCTCTCTCCCCCCTTCCCCAACATGCAAGCAACCTGACGAGATTGTCAGGTTGGCCTGCATGTCAGCCCGATGAACGATGATGACGAACGACCCGCGGGAACGCGCGTCGTCGGTATCGTTCATCGTTTTGGGGTTAAAAATGGACGATAAAGTGGACGACTGAACGATAATGATATCGTTATCGTTCAGTCGTCCACTTTATCGCCCAGTGTGTACGCACCTTAACTGTTGACGTCTACGGGTTTTTGAAAAGTCTTGGTCTGTATCTGGTGATTATCAATGTATATTTCTAGGTCTAAGAAGTTGACGGAGGATTGGCTGTAGTTGGTCGTGAATTTGAGGATCCTGTCATTGTTGTTGATGTATTGAATGAAGTCAAGGAGTGTGTGTGTAGGGGACCCTTCCAGATGCAGAGGACTTCGTCTATGTATCTGGTCCATAGGGCCAAATTTGCATCCCAGTCATGACCCGTCCATATGTGGGAGTCCTCCCAACTGCTCATGAACAGGGCCTCATTATCAGTCATACTGTCCCAACATCAGTTGTAAGCTGGCGGAAACATGGTCAAAACTTGAGGTGCGTAGTGTGAACAGATTTCTGCGTCTAAAGGGCACATCAGCAGCTTAAATTTGTCGCCAACTTGTTGAGGTGTACGGTGAAACTGGTTTGGGTTTGGTGCACTGCCTTTGATAGCTGCAGGACAGACATTGAAGATGAGCAGCGAGTAGTTACGGCGTTACCATTGGAAGGTACTGGACCATCCTTCTTACAGCCATGACCTGGCACTGAGTGATTTCAATTTTTTTGTACCATTGAAGTAGCACCTGGATGAAAGGCGATTCGCAACCGACGGTGAAGTTCAGCAAGCTGTCATCTCCTGGCTTCAGGTGCTTGACACTGATTTCCAAGGCCATACTATTGATTATGCTTGGAATACGTATTCAATAAATGTATGCAATGAGAGAGGTCTTGTTACCTTATTCATACTTCCTGAGGGTAGAAACGTGTTGGCGTTGCATCCACATCTTACATACCAAGCGCTACACTATACCACAGCTAGCCCGAACACCCACACCAGGCCATGCTACCCACCGGTCTGTTCTGAGCCGATATCAACGCAGAGCACCACCTATACCAACACCCAGCAGGAATCAACCCGCAAAATCCCAGGATTGGGGAATTGTACCTCATCATACCGTGCCAGCAACGTACCTGAATGTAACAGACAAGAAGGATCAATACACTACGGTTAGTCTACATTTGAACTGCCGGAGGAAGCATCTCCTGAAGGTCACCTATCTGCGAGATCGACGTCACACGGTTAACCACACCAGGCCAACGTGCCCACGTCTCTCTGCTACACAACCACAAGTATCCAGGCACTGACCACGCAAACAAGGACGACCAGACAGGTAAACAGGACGCCGTCCCTAGCTCTGAAAAGTCCACAACACTAGGTGGAAATTAGACTCTGCTTAAACACATATTGGACTCTCTGAATACTGGAATAGACCATCCCAGGTACTGATAATACCCACTACCACCTTCGACTTTACAGCAAGCACTTGCCGCCCTAACATTGTTACTGGACATTGCCACATTGACTTGTTTTGCATTTGTTTTTGTTTTGCTGCATCCTGATTGCCCCACTTGTGTAATTTTGCACTTTACAATATTTGTTCATACCAACCAACCCACATCTGTTACATTTCTCTGTATAAGCACCAATATTATGTTTACTGCTGCAGTCTATTGAGACCAGTAAACTATTATCTTGCAACATTTTGGGTCCATTCTTCTTGACACCTCACCCAATCAATTTGAAACAATACCACTTAGCAATAGGTCTGAGCGCTACACAACCCAATTTTCTTATTTATTGAACCACCCTTGTAAATTTAGCAGCCCTAGGGCATTGATGTGCCCTTATTGAATTTGCCAGTGGATCTTTTTCATACTATTCAACAAACATCAATTTGATTAATACCTCAAAATTATAAAATAAGGGCTTGTTTTAATTGAACGCGAATTAAATAGTTCCGGGAGGAGCTATTTAATTTCATTAATTTCTGCGCGCTGTTAAGCTGGGCATCCACTATACAATTTTCTGTCAGATATCTGTCCAATCTGGCTGGTTGGAATGAAAAAGAAGAGAAAGGGAAAAAAGAACTCTCTGGTTGGGGTCACTCTTAATAATACTTGTTTAGTAATTAATAAATAATATTTATTAGGTGTGCAGTAAAATATCTGCCGAAAAAGAGTACAGTTCCTAAATGGCAAAATTGCGGTAGTACATAATCAATAATGGACAAAACGAGACACAATACTTAACACTGATATAGAAAGCAAAGTGAAATATAAATCAGTGGAGTGACATCAGGAGAAAAAATTACTGGTATGGTTATACAGCAAAATCATTAAATATACCCCCCAGATGTCAGTCCAAGCAACTAAATGTTCATAATAATGTGATCATTCACAAGAAAAATAGGTTCCATGACATGTCACAGCACCAACACACCTTTAGTATAATCTCAAAATTGAAAAAAATGCATATCAACAGATATCTGTAGAGAACTCTAAATATTCATATCTTCAAAGTAGGCAGACTGAAAGGAGAAAGATAATTTATTTCAGAAATCCTTTGAAAAAAATCAAGGAAGACCTGCATATATATGAAGAAACTCTCATAGAAAGAAAACGCAATAAATTTATTAGAGACATAAAAGACTTCTCCCAGGGTAATATCTTTAAATGGAAATCACATACGATTAACAGAGAACAGAGACAACGTATGAGCTACAGCTCCTCTGAGACAGAATCCTCAGGCACGGAAGACCATCTATCACCCCCAAGAAGAACAACGCTCTCTTTTTTTAGATGAAAGCAGGAGTGCAAGGGGACATCGCCCAAGAGGAGGAGGACGAGGAGAAGTAATAAGAAGCAGAGAAGTAAGAACATGGGACTCTCCCATACCTCTAAGACAGTCATCCAGAACCCGCAAGAAGAACTAAGTGACACAACGAACCTCAAAGTCATAAATTTGTCCTCGAGACATCTTACCGCAGTGGACATGAAAGTTCTTAGCAAAGGCCTATCCTTCTCTACCAGTATGGCATTTAACAGATTTACGTGGGAAAAAGACTTGCGTCTTTTTGGACGTAAACTGTGACTTAAAATTTTTTTTTCCAACAAACATGAGACGGATGTTGGTATGGATCAAGTGGAAATTACAGATTCTTCCTCGGTTAATGTCCCTTCCATTTTTAATACAGTGGAAGAATTGCAGGCCCTCGTAGATCTAGAGGAACTGACGGAACCTACAGATCGTTCTGACAACTTGGGAGGAACACATACCACCTTCAGGAAAATCTGTAAGAAAAAGAGTACTTTTACACCACTTGATCACATTTGTCCAGAGGTAAGGATCTTCCTAGACCTCATCTCCTGAGATATGGACAACTTACAGAAAGACAAGAATACCGGTAGTCATCTTGGGGACAACCTGAGCCATGAGGAAAGATGGGCACTTAAAGAAATAGAGAAGTGGGTCGATATAATTATCAAGCCCTCTGACAAAGGAGGTAATATAGTCCTTTGGCCCAAAGATAAGTACCTCATAGAAGCCTACACACAATTAAATGACAAAACGTGCTACAAACAGATGCTCTTCAATCCCATGGAACTCTTTAACTTACTGTATCATAAACTCATAAATGAAGCATTTAATGAGGGAATCATCACTTAAACTGAACAAACGTTCCTACTTGTGGAGAAACCTAAAACACCAACTTTCTATATTCTACCTAAAATCCACAAAGATCTGAGAAACCCCCCCGTATGACCTATAGTATCCGGGATAGGAGGATTATCAGAACAGGCCAGTGTCTTTTTGGATCAGCATCTTCGACACCATGTAGAAGCCTTACCATCCTTTGTTCAAGATACAAGGGAAGTATTAAGGAAAATACATGACATACAACTGGAGGAAGACCATCTGCTCGTAACACTTGACGTGGAGTCCCTTTACACATGTATCATACATGAGATAGGCATTTCAGCGATCCGGTATTTCTTGCAAATGGAGGGTATGGATGACTTCAAAGAATTTCTTTTGAATTTATTGGAGTTCATTTTACAAAGAAACTTCTTAACTTTCGATGACAAATTCTTCCTACAGATCCGAGGAACAGCGATGGGCGCGGCATGTGCGCCCACCTATGCCAACCTGTTCCTCGGATGGTGGGAAAGGGAGATAATCTTTAATGAGAGCAATGACCATCATACCAGCCATATAACAACATGGCTGAGATACATCGACGATATTTACATGATTTGGCAGGGCAATCACACTGACCTACTTGCTTTCATTCAAGAACTGAACAATAATTCCATTAATTTGTAATTAACACACAATTAGCAAAGAGGAGGCCACCTTCTTGGATTTACATCTGTTCCTAGACAAGGAGAAACATCTCCTAACGGAACTCTTTAGAAAAGAGACAGCTACAAACAGCCTTCTACATAGTAGCAGTGCACATTTTCCGCCGACTATTAAGAACTTACCTAAGGGCGAGTTCCTCAGACTCAGAAGGAACTGCACCACGGTAGAAACTTTTATGGCAAAATCTGAAGATCTTACCACACGCCTACTTAACGGGTTATAGTAAAAAAAATGATTAAGACTGCCAAACATCTGGCCTTAAAAACTGACAGACATACCCTGATCTTCTCCAATAGTAAGAAACTTGAACGAGATTCAGATCAGATTTTTATAACCAACTTCTGTAACGAATGGAAGGATCTCCAAAAAATTGTCACACGACACTGGCACATCCTTCTAATGGATCACGATTTATGGAAATCCCTACAGGACAGACCTACTTTTAGCTGGCGGAGATCTTACAACCTAAAGGACAGACTAGTCAAAAGTCACTATGTGGGCAATGCTAGGAGAAAACCCAAGTTAAGAGGCACTTTCCCCTGTGGCAAGTGCAAGGCCTGTTCGTATATTACAAAAAAAAGATCATGTTATGGACAAATATGGCCATAACATTGAATTAAAACAATTTATCAATTGTGATGCCATGGGGGTTGTATATTGTCTGGAGTGTAGCTGCAACCTCAGATATATAGGTATGACCACCCGTATATTTAAACAAAGAATCTTGGAACATGTAGGAAATATTAGAAATGCCCACAACGACCTTATGAAAATGTAGAAATTAACTTCTGTCGCCCGACACTTTCTGAGACATCACAACGGAACCACGCAAAGTCTTAAAGCATTCGGACTTGAGCATGTCAGATTAGGTGTCAGAGGTGGCAACCTTATGAGAGTATTACTACAGCGAGAAAGCCAATGGACATTCAGGCTCAAAACGGTCAGCCCTTACGGACTCAATGAAATGATTAATTACTCTTCCTTCTTATAAGAAGAATAAAGGATTATAGAATCATTTCCTTTACAGCTTGTAGTTCCTACTTCCCTTTTTCTAAACCCCCCCCCCTTTTTTTTCTCCGTATTACCATGTTAATTGAAAGGCTATACACATTAATTACTTTTTACCTTTTATAAATCTAATCTTTGTTCGGACCATCAAGAAATCTCTTCCAATATAATTCCAATATATTATTATCATTCACATCTTATCAATTCATTACAATGTATATAATTTTCATATTAATTTACGTTTTATCATTAATTTCTATATCTACTTTATCCACACTTATTCACAGTCTCACGTAGACACCATTTAACACGATCACCTTATTATTTTATTTTATTAGAGAAATTTTTTTTTTTCATTATTAGCACTTATTCTTCACTACTCATCCCAAAATTAGGTTATTTATTGACATTATCCCTAGCATCAGTTCACTAATATCATAATTATAGATTTTTTTTTTTTTTCTCACTTTATTCATATCATTTTTTTTCTATCACTCACATAATTTATATATTTTTATATATATAATTTCTTTTAATAACCCTTCCCCACTTTCTCCTAATAACCCCCCCTTCTTTCACTACTTATATCCACTACACTAAATAATAATTAAAAAACGAGTGTATATATTCTTATAATTAATGCGTATAATCGTCGGTCCAGAAATAGACTGAGTATCTGTATCTTCAATTCATACATTTTCCTCTTTATTTACATTTTATCAAGCCATAACACTAGAATTCCCAATTAGTAAGTCACGTGGAATTGTTATTGTTTCTCCCTGGTTTCCCGGATCTAGGCCAATCAGGAGTGAGTTCACTGGGCGTTTAACAAATGCACAGCAGAACCTGGCCCTCTGGTTAACATACAGGTTAAAGATCATCTGTGCGCTATTACCGGCATCTGACTGAGGAAGCAGCTCGTGAAACGCGCGTCTCGGATCGGTGCACTCCCGCTGTGTACAGGTGGGATTTCACAGCACTACACGCTGAGGACTCCGGTGATGGCAGACTTTGCTCACCACATGCCGACTCTCACTTGAGCAATCAGGTACCACACTATTCCTATCTCCAGGCGCACGTGTTGACCATTTGTCATGTGTAAGTGACTGGCCCTGCACTACCCCCAGAGGCAACCAGAGCATAACTTACCTTGTATGGATTACAGTGCAGCCGCTATTTTACTTCTTACCATAGTGTACGATTCTGTGCTTCTCACGACTCACCTCTGCCCGTATGGCATGTGAGTAGCAGCAGCATCAGGGACGATACCATACTGTGGCTTTTACCCTAATTTATGCTTGATATCTACTTTATAAAAATTCTTCTCACTATGGGCACTCTCATTAAGGTCAGGTTTGAATAGGTTCCTGCACTATTTACACACCAGGTTCCTTTTTCACATCAGGCTTACCAGCAGATGTTCAATTCACTTATTCATACCCTTGGGTGAGCGTGACAACACGCTCACATGTCATTCACTGTGATACATAATGACAAGCAGCAGCTGTTGCCCTGACACCATATAAAGGGGATAATCTTACTTATATCATTTCTACATTTTCAATGGTATCTATTTTCTGTGGTACCTGAAACAATCATATATATATATATATATATATATATATATATATATATATATATATATATATATGGCATTTGGTGGACCCACAGGCTGTTATACAAGTTTATTATTGTCGATTTTGTCGGTTTCTATCTATACATATCTGACAGACCTATTATTTTCAGTCTGCCTACTTTGAAGATATGAATATTGAGAGTGCTCTACAGATATCTGTTGATATGCATTTTTTTCAATTTTGAGATTTATTATACTAAAAGTGTGTTGGTGCTGTGACACGTCATGGAACCTATTTTTCTTGTGAATGATCACATTATTATTAACATTTAGTTGCTTGGACTGACATCTGGGGGGTATATTTAGTGATTTTGCTGTATGACCATACCAGTAATTTTTTCTCCTGATGTCACTCCACTGATTTATATTTCACTTTGCTTTCTATATCAGTGTTAAGTATTGTGTCTCGTCTTGTTTTGTCCATTATTGATTATGTACTACCGCAATTTTGCCATTTAGGAGCTGTACTCTTTTTCGGCAGATATTTTAATGCATACCTAATAAATGTTATTTATTAATTACTAAACAAGTATTATTAAGAGTGACCCCAACCAGAGAGTTCTTTTTTCCCTTTCTCTTCTCCTATAAACTTATACTCTCAGGGGAGCACCTCCACACAATCAATAATAATTTTTATACCCCTATTGAATAGCGGGTTTAACTTAGATAATTGTGGATTTTTCTATAATATATCTCTTTTGATATATCTGAGACCTTCTCATCCTGTGCTCATTGAACTTCTCCAATTCCCCTTTCCTGGTTTTTGTTGGTTGGAATGAAAACCTGGCAATGTATGGGAGCAAATGACAGTTGATGATATGGTTTTAAACACTGAAAAAAGGGCAAAAAAAGTTGTTCAAATTGGTTAAATTTGTGTGTTTTAACCAATTTGTCTGAACAACCATTTTTGGCTATTTTCCAGTATTTGTGAGCAAATGTATGATTGTCATTTGCTCATATACATTACCAGGTTTTCATTCCAACCAGCCAGATTGGACAGATATCTGACAGAAAATTGACAGATATCTGACAGAAAAGCTGGATGCCCAGCTTTAGGTCGGAGAATGCCCGTTCTCTTGCGCCTTTTAAACAGGGTGTTTAGTCGCGAGAATGGGCATTCTACTAAACTTCCTGGCGCGATGCTGTTTCTGCCGCGCTAAGGCCAGAGAACAGCATCGCGCCTGTACTGTTGTCGGATTTCTGCTCCGAAATCATTACCAGCGCGCTGAATTGAATTGCTCCGGGAGCTCCTTCCTGGTGCTATTTAATTAGTGTTAAATTGAATCGAGCCCAATGTGGCATTACGGAACAGCACATCAGGCCTACAGCATCGCAAGTTTTCAATCTCGCCCCATAAATGAAGCTTGCAGTTTCGGTAATACTGTAAATGGCTGAGTGCAGCTGGGCATTGCCGCGATGCCCTGCAGCACAACACCTTCAATTGAATCTGCCCCAAATTCTATGGTTGTCTGGAGATTTACAATGGTAAACTGCTGCTGTTAATTTGTTGTAGTGTAGAATATTAAGACACCCTGGATTCAGCTTGGATTATGGAAGTGTTTGGTAATATTGCCCAATCAATGAATGGGAAAATCCTTGGTTCTGAGCATGAGAACTGATTTCAGTATATTCATGAAATTCGTTAGTGAGTATGCACTCGAACCGTATAGGATGCAATGAGTGGTACATATACAGTAAGTGTTGATAACATGGTGGTCTGTAGTCCAGTATAGAGGATAACAGGTAAACTGTTTGAACAGGAAGCAGATATACTGCGCTTCCAACACTAGCGCTTGTAAATGAAAGGACTACTAGACTATGAATAACTGAACAATGGCCCAGCTGCTTTGGAGAGGATGGGGTACCAGTGCCAGGAAATGGTTTACTATCAATGGCTATGCTGTCTACAATTATATCATTGCTTAGATTATCTCTGCTGCTGAAAACCCTTATCCCTTATTTTTTTTTTTTCTTGCTGTTAAAGTTAACCTGTTAGCGATAATATAATGAAACACACACTCTCAATTGGGTAGTCTGACCTGTCCCTACCTTAGTAGCTATATTATTCCAAATTTTAGATTGCACCTGTTTGGGAAAAACTATTCAAATTAAGTTTACTCTTGTGACCTGCTAAAACTTCTGCTTGTATAAATGTGGAAATGACTCACATGGACACCATGGCCTTTGCTCTCATATGTGTCAGAGGCCAAATAGCTAATTTTTCGCACATTTCTGATCCCCCACCTCAGGAGCGTGCATGCAAAAATAATGGTTGCCTGCGGCACTTGTGCCTGATTTGAACAACAATTGAATTGCTGCGCCTGGTGCCCAAAAACAATTGAATAGTCCCCACAGAATGGTCTCTGTATTTGTCTAGTAGCATACATCGTGGTGTGCTTTACCTTATACACTGTATAGCAGAAGACAATAGTTAAGGAGCATACACACTGTCAGATGAATGATTTGACCAACGATTTTGAAAATGATTTGAACTACGAACGATTTTTGACTGCATTAAAATGACTGAAATCGTCCAAAACTGACTGCAAACACATCAGATGTCAGATATCGTTATCTGACCATTGGGAACGCACACCGTTCATCGTTCAAACATGTTAGATTTTCCTTCAGATATGAACGATTTTTAAAATCGTTATCGTTCAGATCTGAAGAAAAATCCGACCGTGTGTATGCACACTTCTTTGTCTTTCCTTGTTTTTGGTCATCCTATCTAAATACACACACACACTTTTTGAGTGTATGGAGGAAATGTATAAAACCTTCTAAAGTTGCTTATTGGCTACTATGAGAAACTTATTCACTTCCATTCTTTAGATGGTTTGATACATTTTTCCCTTAGGGGAGAATTCAATTTCCAACATCACCGCGATGTGCCATTCTCGAACGGATAATCTGGTCCTGCCGAAATCACAAGTTTTCCTTTATGCCCTATAGAGGTGTGAATGAAAACTTGCTATGTAAGCATTACAGTAATTGGCCAGTATGTACTTAGCCGAGCATCACGACGATGCTTGGTGGCACTTCCTGCAGAATTTAATTCTCCCCTTAGTCTGTCATATGCTGAATAAATTTTCTAGCATACAGTGTATATAAATTTCATATTTATTGTATTCGTCTGTTGTACTACTTTTACCCATAACATAGACACAGTGCTTTAGTATGCAACTTGAAATAAAATTGTATATTCCCCCACATATTTAAAATAAAATTAAATCTATATAACTTTCATTTGCTCAAATACTGATAGGATGAGGTAGACAGACACAGCTTTGCTGTCTTATCAGGGCAGTTTCACTGCTGTTTACTGTCTGTACTTTAAAGTTTGATTCCCTTCCGCATATTGAACTTCTCATTGTGATATCTGAATATTTCATCTACCTTTGTTTTTGTTGATAGCAGGTTAGCTTTTTTTGCTATTGTCTACTTTCATAGGTCCGCACTGTTTTAACTTTTGCTTGTCCATTGAATTTATCGTTTTTAATATTTTCTTTTCTACTTTTAAGAGACGCAACTGCTGTGGGCAATTCATTGGTCCTTAAAAGATCTCCTTTCCAACAAAATAAGAAGGCCTTAGAGTCTTTGACAACAGCATCTGTACGGCATGGACAGAAGCCCAAGAGACAACCTTGTAAATTTGAAGACGGACAAGATGTCTTAGCAAGATGGTCAGATGGATTGTTTTATCTTGGAACTATCAAAAAGGTAGCAACATCTTTCATATTCCCCTTTCACACCTTAATCCCGGGTCTAATCCGGGTTACTGAACACCGTTTCAACCCATTTCACAGCTGCTCAAACCCCTTTCACACCACACGTTGGAACAGGGTTATTCCCGGGTCATCCCCTTTCACACTGCACCCGTGTCAGCCCTGCACAACTGTGTGTCATAAAAAGTGAGCACTTGTGATACACCAATGAGCAGCTTGTAAACATAACCCAAGTCACTCCTTTCACACCATAGCAGGACTTTGGTTGCCCTGGCAATATCCAGGGGCTAAGTGTGAAAGGGGTATTAATATCGCCAGGTTTGAAGTGTATAAAATCAAAGCTGTCAATTATTTCCAGGGTGTTGCAGAGTTTTTATTGGTCTCTGCATTAATTATTAAATGGATGGATGACAAAATTATTTTAAAGAGCTTGTCACATGGTGTCCAAATCAATTATCTTTCAGTTAATGTCTGGTTACTCAATACTGATTGTGGCTAAGGATAAATATAAACTCTATAGGATGTCTGCCTGCAATTAAAGGCAGTTTTCTACTTCAGGGTCCATAGGGGGTCCACAGGGTTGACCTTGGGGTATAGGTTGGGAACCAAATCCGGGCACCACGCAGTTAAAGCTTTTAGCTCCCAGGATGCACTTGGGTCCACTCTCCCTATAACCCCACCCCCAAGCCAGAGGCACCTCAGTTTAAGTTGGTGCCCGGCCGGAATCGGGTCACCGTTTAGTGCAGTGGGGAGCTGATTAGCAGCCCCTAAGCTTTATTTTTTCTAAAGGACAAAGTTTTTTATTTTTCCTTTGGATTCTTCAGAGCGGCAGCGTCAGACTGTCCATAGGACGTCTAAGCTGCCGCTCCGTCACCCCGCTGGCGCTGAGACGCCAGTACAGATCTGGGGATCTCAGCGGGACCCCAGAGTCTGTACTAGCCGGACTCTGCGGGCGCCCAGGACTGCTGCCGGATCCACGGGGAGCAGGTAAGGCGCGGGTCACCGCTTGCGGTGATCCGCGCATTTGAAATGCAGTCCTGTGCCTCCGGTCTCTGGGGACAGACCGGAGGCGCCGGCAGTGGCGGCGGGCCCCCCATACCCCGTGTGTCCACTAGACCACCAGGGACTTAGTGTTCGGTGCAGGGAGCCGGCGTCCCGGGGGTTAATAGCCGGCCAGGGGAGACAGCCTTCCCTGTTACAGAGGCTCCTCCCCTCAGCTCAGCGCGCCTTTCAGTATCTATAGTCTGGCGTCGCTGAGCTGCTTCCTCCGCGGGCCACGCTTCTTCTGAGGTCTCCAGCGGCCATTTTCTCTGTGGTGCAGCAGAAATCTCTGGAGATGGCAGTTGGTCCAGTCCCCCTGCGTACCTCACCATCAGGTCAGTGTACACAGCGCTGTAGCCTTCCCAGACACTGAATCTGGGTAAGTTGCATGCAGTGTAATAGTGCAGTATATTATATGACATGTTTATGTATATATGTATATATCTGCATTGTATGTGACTTATGCTAGTGCTGACTGTACTTTATTCTCTCACCTGTCAGTGTATATCTATCCCTTTCCTTATCTGCCCTAATACAGCTGTACTTGGGGTGGTTCTGAGACCTCACATTTATATACTTGTTAATATTTGTGAGGTTTGTCACATACTGTTGCGTGCTGCACGTTGCCATATTTTGAGTGGAACTGTGTGTTGCATACGCTGAAAATGGGTCCCTGCAGCTAATTTTTAGTTTCAGTCAGGACCAGTATAGCGCTGCTTGATCGCAAGGCTTGGTCAGATATGTCTGACCAGGAGATAGAGCGTTATACTGCACCCATTTTTACTATCCTGCAAGCCATGTGCTGCAGGTGTTAGTGCGGAGGATTTAACTCTTAAAGGGTTCTGTATGTGGCGTCATCGGGTGCCGGCCCCTTTCACGACCCCCTTGGGCGGTTTGTTTTCTCGGGATCCTCTTAATTGCGGATCGCCGGGCGGGCCCCATTGTTGTACCTCACTTGGGGTTACTTCACCATACTGCCCTTTTTCATCTCAGGGTATCTCGCAGTTTCTTGCACTCTTCGCCTGTGACACAGACTACCGCTCCCTACAGGGGTTTTTCGAGTATATGAATTCCCCCTGGTGCCACAATAGTCTGTCATGCCCCTTGCAGGGATTACCACAACAGCCACCCTGGGTGGATGTCGTTTTTCTATGAAACGCAAATTGGCGTGGTTGACGCCCTGTGCTTACTTCCCACTTGGCTCTACCGTGAACTGGATACTGTTTTGGGCTCTTTCCCTCTTACACGGGGGGAAGCCTATCTCAAGTATTATTATCCCTGTTTTAGGGCTGGTAGCAGGTCCATTCTGCACCTGTATCATACACCCTCAGTATTACGTGCCTTTTGGGTGCCTGTTGCTGACTAGCGGGTGGATCGCATGGCGGGACTCTGGCTGTTGCCAGATATGAGGTATTACAACAGTGTTTGGTCTCCTGTCCCAAATTCCCTGAGGGTCATCATGAGCCCCTCCTGGGGTGGATGGGCGTGTTACTCGTCGGATTACAGACGTTACTACGCATCCCATTCCTGCGTGGTCGGATTCTTCTGATCCGTAGGTGGTAACTCTGCCTGAAATCTGTATACTCGCTTTCAGGGGTTGTTACCCATCCTACCATGGCGATAGCATGGTTGGTTAATACTATTGCATACTGAGCTGATGCATTTGTAATGTTTTTTCCCCTCCAACACGTCTGGGGTTCAAATGTATTTGGTTGCTCACGTAATATATGCAGTTGTCATAGGTGGACATGCCTATATTGGATACCAGCTCCTAATTTTCAGAGTTCCGGCTGCGACGGTATCCTCCGTAATACCCTATGGCTGCGCTCTGGGAATGCAGAGGTGCAGATACCATCTATAGGGTATATCTTGTTGGGTCCTGACCTTGACAGTGGCAGTACAAATTTCCCGCCGTCAGCTATGCTCACTACGGGGCCTCAGACTATTAAGTCTTTTTGTCCTCTGGGTCAGCCTAAAGGTCTGTTTCTTCATAGACTGTCGGCCTTTACAAGGGCCGACATATCCAGTTCCGAGCAGACCTGGACTGCCAGCCGATCCTGCTTCTGAACCTACGGATATATCGTCAGCCTGACGAGACAGGCCTACCACTGGGAGATGGCGATTTCTCAGTTTGCCCGGTACTAGTGTCTAGTTGCCGCGGCTACGTGGGTAGGAGGGTACGCACTCTCTTTGCTCAGGCGGCCTATTTCCATGTGATGGTACGCAGGCCCTTATTCGGAACAGGGCCTTACAAATCCAGAAAGCTATACAGTTGTTGCGGTAAGCGGAGCTAATTGGGCCATCCCCACTTTCTCAGCGAGGGACTGGTTGTTCTGCTTTCTTTCTGGTGCGGTGGCTGAATGGTCCTCTTTGGCCTATTCTCTGTCTCAATTCCCCGAACCAGTTCCTAAAGCTACCTGGGCTCAGGAAGCAATCCCTATGCTCCATCATACTATGTTTGGAACCTGGGGACTTTATGGTATCACTGGATATACAGGACGCGTGCCTACGGGTACTTACAGAGACCTTACCTCAGCATGGACTGAGGTTTGCTGTATCACAGCACTTACGATTTTTCGGGCTCTGCCTGTTGGGACTGCTCTCAGCCCCACAGGGGTTTACCAGCGTTTTGGATTTTCTGACAGTTCTTCTGTTCAGTATATCCCAATGCTCCTGTACCTGGATGGCCTCCTGCTCTTAGCAGGATCACCGGGGTACTTTACAGCCGGGTCTGACTGACTGACAGGGGGGTTGACTGCAGACGTTTAATCAATGGGGAAAAAGTCCTCCCTGCATCCCTCTCTGGGTATTCTTCACCTAGGAGCCCTGCTGGATTCTCAGAATCTGAGAATTCTTCTGGCATAAGACGGCATCTCCACTCTTCCATTAGGAGTACATGGATGTCTGCGCAGTCGACATATGTCTTTACACTCTGGGATGCATGGTCCACTATTCAGTGTCTGCCTTTGGAAGGGTGGAATGGGCTTAGTTCCATTCCAGGCCTTTCCATAATTGGCTTATCTCCAGATGGAACAAGTTATTTCTGTCTGATCACTGTTCAAACGATGATGCTCTCCCCGGAGGCAAGTCGGTCCCTTTTCGGGTGACTATGGCCATCTCGTCCAGGGTATTCTTTGCTAAGGACAGTGTCTGGTTCGCATCCATTTCAGTGCAGTTGGATGTCTGTCGATTCCACCCTGTCAATTAACTGGTTGGAACTTTAGCCTGTCTTGGGCCTTCACTCTGGCATAACCCTTGTTTCCTGGTGAACCTGAAAAAGTTCAGTCCGACAGGGTCAGAACAGTGGCTTCCTTTTTAGCAATACTGTTCGTTGGGTGGCAATGTCAGGTATGTCATACATTCGGACATTGTCTGAGGGTCTCCTCCCGACCATCTCGACAGTGTTCATTTCAGGTGCTCTCCATTGGTAAGCGGGAGTCCTCAGCCGTCACGACGTGCATCCAGGGGACTAGTCTCTTCCCCAAGAGAGGTTTCATCTCCTGGTGAGCAGGGGGGGGGGGTCCTCCTGAGGTGACCCTCATGGCCTTCTGACTCTATCACACTATGGTGTTACAGTCCAACTCTGGGGATTCTGAAGCAACCTTCAGTGACTCTTTGTCGGTGAAGTAGTTCTTCCAATTTGTGTACCTGTGTTCTCCGGTCTCCATTCTTCCTCGAGGGAAGTGTTTCAATCGAGACGGAGATGCTTTCCTGCTGGTGGCTCCTGATTGCCCCAGATGTCAGGGGTACTTGGTTTTTTGGAGTCTCTCCATCGATACTCCATTCCTGATGCTTCACTGCCCAGACCTGTTGTCTCAGGGTCCTGGGGTTTGTCTTGGACCTGGGTCGTTTGTCTTTGACTGCGTCCCTACAGTGGTCTTACGGCTTCCCTGGCTTTGTCATCGTTGGAATGATTAGAGCACATGGATCAGTTTTTGCTGGGACCTACCACAAACTGTGGCAGCCATAATTCTTATGGTATTATACCTGTCGATATGATCCTCTGGTGTCCAGGATTTCCAGATATTCTGGCATTCCTTCCGGCTGGCTTGGGTTTCACCCTCGGCCTGGCCTTCCTGACAGTGCGGATCTCTACACTGTCAGTATGATTAAGATATGGAATTGCTCCGCTCTGGTATCCAGTTCATCCTTTGGAGTGTTTTCTGGATTATGCCTCCATTTGTCCTCCCTAGGGACTCCTTGGGAGTTAGTAGTGGTTCTTCGTTGACTCCGGGGAAAGTTAATGGAACCGCTGGTTGTGATTGCCATTACATGGTCTATTGCTTTGGCTTTCTCTCAGGGAGTTTATATCACCCAGGTGAGTGTCGGAATTGGGAGCGTTCTCATGTGGCTCCCTCTTCTGGAGGGCATCTTGTCAGGGTGTGAGTTGCTCTCACCCTGTGTTTCTTCTTAGTGATTTTTAGGTTCCATATTATTCTGGAACTTATGGTGAGGCCATTCAGTCCCCAGTCTTATCGGCTGGTGTGGCCTCATTGACTGTGGTCCGGCCTCTGTGGATTTATGTGATCCGTTCAAGTTCCTGACGGAAATCGGACTCCTTATTGGTGGTCTGAGATTTCTGGTTTTAACAGGAAAGGATGGCCGGCCTATGGCCAAATGTTGGCTGGACGGCCTCGTATGTCTTCTTCAGGGGCCTACCCATGGGTAGGCCTTTCTGTTGTTGATGCTTGTTTTTTCTCGGGCCATGTAACCCTCGTGGGTGGCTCGCTGTGGCGCCTTGGCTGTTTTGCCTTGCTAGATGGCCACGTGGTCTTCTGCCCACACCTTTTTAAGGTTCTAGGCATTGGTTTCCTTTGCCTCTCCGGATGCTTCCTTTTTGGCGGCGGATTCTCCTCTCAGCACAGGAGCGTCCCCTCCCTTGGTTGAACTGCTTTGGGACATCCCCAAGGTCAACCCTGTGGACCCCCTATGGACCCTGAAGTAGAAAACAAGAGATATGGTAAGAACTTACCTTTGTTATCTCTGTTTCTACGAAGTCCATAGGGTCCACAGGGCGCCCGCCCTGACGCACCTGGCTTCAAATGGGCTGTGTGGCTGATCACCGGTTTTCCGTCCCCCATTTCTGTGAGTATGGTTATCGAGTGTTCCAGTTTTCTCTCTTTTTTTCTCCTCCTCCGGCCTTTGGCTACTTACAAACTGAGGTGCCTCTGGCTTGGGGGTGGGGTTATAGGGAGAGTGGACCCAAGTGCATCCTGGGAGCTAAAAGCTTTAACTGCGTGGTGCCCGGATTTGGTTCCCAACCTATACCCCAAGGTCAACCCTGTGGACCCTATGGACTTCGTAGAAACAGAGATAACAAAGGTAAGTTCTTACCATATCTCTTGTTATGTCAATGGTAAAATGTATCTTTCCTTAATTGGGCTGTAGAACATGCAGTTTTGTGCGTTATTTTTATGTACATATTCTAAATGGAAGTGAAAGCTGCAACGTTGCTTACATTAGTAGCATTAGCCACAACGACTACGTAGTGATCACTACTGTGGAGATATAATTATGTTGGTCACTGAAGTTTCATGTCTTATTAATACAATGGAGAGACATTTTAGGCACTAATAAATGTTTATGGTCTACTGTAAGTGCAATTTCTTATAATGGAAACTGATGTGATAACGTGCATATCTGTTTCTATACAATTATTTTACATGCCTGAAAATTGGGGTGTGCTTCTGGTAAATTAAAGTGCTGTAATGTCTTTAATATCAATAATGTGAGAAAATTAGATTTTTATCTTACCTATAAAACCCTTTTTTTCTGAGTCCATGGGGTACAGTTGGACTGTGGGTATAGATGGAGCTGTAGGAGCCTGGGTACCAAATAGTAAAATTTTGAAGCAGGAATAAAGGTCATAGGGACATCTAGAACTGGGCAAATCTAGAGTCATGTAGTCCTGTAAAGATGAAAAGCACCCTCACATAAACCGCAACCTCTCGGCAACACACAGAAGCATAGGAAGGTCGCACAGCAAAAAGGCTGCTGGATAGTCAGTGGCGCACAAACCGTATAAACACCTGAGACCAGAAGAGTTGGACAAGAACGTGATTGGCTGACATCAGAGGACAGTGTAAGCCAGACTGACCTAGCAAGCGGTTAGGTAACTCAAAATGGATCAGACCATAGCCTAGTCACAAAACCCTGATGCTGTACATGGCAAACTCAACCAGTAGATCAAACTGATCCACTTAACCAAGGACTCTATGGTTCAGACTGGTACGAGAACGACCGACCAGCTTCTGTCTACAGGGAATCGGGGTTGCACGATTTAAATCAAATGATTTGAATGAAATGATGTAGCTGTAGCTCTGGAGGGCGTGAATCGGGTGTTAGCAGCTTTTTGTTTTGGGTGCTGAATGGAGCATTAAATTGTTGCTCCGTTTGAGTGCAAATAGACGTAGGAGCTCACCGCCTCGCATTGTGGTGAGCAGAAGTGTAAGATAAGTTGGCACTTTGGGAGCCCAAAGCAGTACTTTAAACTGGTTTAGTCACTTTGTGCGGCTAAACGCAGTGCTTCTGAGCGCGCAACTCTGCACTCGCTTCCTATGGGGGGAACAATTGAATCGCCTCCCCATAAGTGGACCTATTTTCTCGAACTTAAATCTCACTAGTGTATTTATAGGGGGGTTCTAAATTTAATTTTTCCCTTATCCCGTCCTCTTCTAGAGAAACATTTTTTTACTCAACAATGGTAACGTAACCTTCGTAAAAACAGCGATGACTGCTGATCTGCACAGTTCCCAGGTCCTGGATAAAAGATGTTTCTGGAGTAGTTAATGGAATTGTTTGAGGGATCACCTCACTATTTTACCTCCTATAATTTGAAGCACTTTTGTAGCACAATATAGTATTCTAGTATTTTTGCCCTGTCCTTCGTCAGGTTGCATATCCTTTAGAGCAAAAACTTTTATCCGGGTGCCATGCGGTCTGTGAAAGTGGACCGGTCCACCATCTGCAAACAGATGAGTTGGCGCAGTACCTGCTAGTTTCTTGACAGATCGAGCAGTGACTGCGTATTTACACCAGGACGGAGCACAGCACTGCAAGAGCAGAGTGCAGGTCTGCTTGGTCCAGGCGTACACATTGGCCAGGAAGTTACAAAAGAGAGCCTGGATCACCTCCACTTCCAGCGACTGCTCGAAGGTGCAGATTCCAGTCCAGCCTCCACTGGGCCTGCAGCTCACGGCTGACAAAGATGGACACAATAGCAGAATGTGTAATAGACTAGCACATCGGACCAGGGTCAAGTGGTTCCCCACACACCCTTAACCTGGCTTGTTTTGTGGGGCGATCTGCAGTGGATAGGGACTGATTATATACTTTTTGTATGGCGCTTGGCTCTGCATGATTTTATAGATGTTATATAAATAGACTATAGTAACCACTATGTATTTTGTCTTTGTTAAAGTATGTTTATCCTATGAACGGACACATTTTATTTAGTGTTATTTGATCCGTATGAAATTTAAAATTATGCTTGTTATGCGTCTGCCAAAAAGTGGACCAGCCCACAACCTGCAGATTAGATTAGGTTGGCGGGAGATATTGGTTTTTGCATTACCATTTTGTTTCACAATTGCATAACATAAAATATAATATAATGCTCCCAAATTTAGAATGTTTAGAAAGTTTACTTATCTGAAGGGCCACAGTCTAGTGAGAGCCATGCAATTTCCAAAGTAAAGTAGATAACAATTTTTCTACTTCAGGGTCCATAGGGGGTCCACAGGGTTGACCTTGGGGGTTATAGCTGGAACAGGATCCATGGGCACCACACAGTTAAGCTTTTAGCTCCCAGGATGCACTTGGGTCCTCCTCTATACCCCGAGCCACAGGCACCTCAGTGTAAGCTGGTGCCCGGCCGGAGTCGGTCACTGCGCAGGGGGGCTGCAGGAGCAGCCCCCAGAAGCTTTTTATTTTAAGTTAGATTTTATTTATTTTTAATCTCTTTTTACTACAGACGGCAGCGAAGGGCTGTCTGTACAGACGCCCACGCTGCCGCTCTGATCCCCGACTGGCGCCGCAACGCCAGTACTGATCTGGGGATCGCGGCGGGAGGGCAGAGTCCGTACTAGCCGGACTCTGTCTACCTCCCAGGACTGCTGCCGGAGTCGCCGGGGATTCAGGTAAGCCGCGCGTCGCTGGCTAGCGGCGGCGCGCGGAATGCCTTAAATGCAGTCCTTTAGCCTCCGGTCCTGGGGACAGACCGGAGGCTGCTGGCAGTGGCGGCGGGCCCCCCCCATAACCTGTGGGACCACTAGACCACCAGGGATAAAGGGGCAAGCGGGAAGCCAGCATCCCTGGGGTTATGGCCAGCCAGGGGAGGAAGCCTTCCCTGTCAGCGGCTCCTCCCCTCAGCTCAGCGCGCCTTTCAGCACGTAGTCTGGCGTCGCTGAGCTGCATCTACTCGGCCACTCCTCCTCTGAGGTCTCCAGCGGCCATTTTCCCAGTGGCAGCGCAGATCTCAGGGAGCACGCGGACCGGTCCCCCTGTGTACCTCTCCCCTGATTAAGGACAGCGTACACAGCACTATAGCCCTCCCAGACACTGAATCTGGGCAGGTTGATTGTAGTGTAAAGGTGCAGTGAGTATTACTTCTGCATGGTATGTGACTTTTGCTAGTGCTGCCTGTCTGTGCTTATTTTCCGCTTACTGTCAGCTTATACCTATCCCTTTACTTCTCCTACAAGCCCTACAGGTGTGTGGGGGAGGGGCGTTTCTACTGACCTCACTTATATAGATCACGTATTTGTGAGGTCCGTCACATACAGTTGTGTGCTACTCAGTGCCATATTGTGGGCTGTTGTTCAGCACACCGGTGAGTGCGTTTTACTTCTACCCTGGTGCCAGATATATAATATATTCTGTCATGTCAGACGAGGAGGTTGAGCGCTCAGTGGCTCCGGTGTTGGCCTCCTGCGGACGCTGTTCTGCAGGAGTAGATAGGGAGGATTTGTCACAGGATGGCCTGTGTAGTCGATGCCAGGTGGCTCCTGGCCCATCCAGACCTTCTCTGGCGCAGGAACCACCGTGGGCGATGTTTTCTCAAGTGCTGGTGTCTATTGCGGACCGTCTGTCGGTCCCGACTGCTCTCCCTACTAGGGCGGTGCCCCAGCCGACCATCCCCCATTCCCCGGGTGTCCCGCAGTTATTGCGGAGTCCTCCTGGGTCTCAATCAGTAGGTCCCTATGCGGGGTTGCCTATGTATATACAGGCTTCCCCTGTGCCGCAGCAGCCTGTGGTACCTTTTCAGGCCCCTATGGCGACTCCTCCACCATGGGTGGATGTGCTCTCCAACTCCGTGCAAAATTTGGCAGCCGCTTCCTCGGCTTTTCAGTCAATGTTGCAGACTGACATGCCTTCTAGGATTTCAAAACGCCCACTCATGACACGGGCTGCTCAGGTATCGGACTCAGAGGGTTCCTCAGATGATGGGGAGGTCCCTGATGACACTGACTCGGACGCCTCGGTCCAGGAAATGGATACCAAGTCGTCCATTAATGTGCGAGCACTAGTTAGGGCGGTGCAAGCTATTCTTCTTATAGAGGATGAGGCACCGGTTCCTAAGTCGAAGTTTCCTTGTTTAAAAAAAACTAAGGTGGCTTCTGCGGTGTTTCCCCTGTCGGATCAGTTGACGGATCATATGGCGGTAGCTTGGCAGGCGCCCAGTAAGAGATTCCTTCCTCAGAAGCGGTTGGCTTCTAATTACCCCTTCCCTGAGGCACATTGTAAAAAATGGGAAACTCCACCGGCGGTGGATTCCCATGTCACCCGTTTAACTCGGGGCGCCACCTTACCATTACTGTCGATATCCTCGCTGAAGGATCCCACGGACAGGAAAGTTGAGACTTGCTTAAAGTCTATTTACTCCCTCTCCGGGGCGGTGGCCCGACCGTCCATGGCCATCTCCTGGGTGGCCAAGGCCATTGAGGGGTGGGCCAATGCATTGGAAGATACCTTCCCAGACGACGCTCCGGATGTCCAGCGGGCGTTGTTGGGACAAATGAGGGACGCTGCTTCTTGCATTGGTGAAGCTTCTTTAGATGCTAGTCTGCTGACCTCGCGGGTATTGGCTGCAGCGGTGTCTGGCCGCCGATCCTTGTGGTTGCGGTCCTGGAGAGCGGACTCTGATTCAAAGAAGGGTCTGGAGGCCTTACCTTTCAATGGGGAATTACTATTTGGTCCGGACTTGGACAAAATAGTGGACACCCTGGCTAAATCCAAGTCGGCCTTCCTCCCTTCGGCGGCACTGCCTGCTAAGGTTCGGAGTTCGGCTTTTCGTTCCTTTCGGGTTCAGGGTAAGGCGAAAGGTCAGTCCTTCCCGAGACAGTCTGCGAGTAAGACTGCCTCTAAACCCAAGAAGCAAGCCTGGAGTGCTCGGCGCCCTTCTTCCAAGCAGGAAGATAAACCTGCGGCCTGATGGGACGGGCCTCCCTCTGGGGGACCTCAGAGTGGGAGGCCGACTTCTTCTATTTGCCCAGTGCTGGCACAATACCACTACGGATGCCTGGGTTCGAGAAGTGGTCTCCCAGGGGTACGCCCTGTCTTTTCGGCACAGACCACCCCACCAGTTTTTCTGCACAAGTCCTTCTCAGGACAAGGCCAAGGCGTTACAGGTTCAGGAGGCTATAGAGTCCTTGCTGAAAGCAGGGGTCATTGTTCCCGTTCCTCTATCACAACGAGGGACGGGGTATTATTCGTCTCTGTTTCTGGTGCAGAAACCCAATGGTTCTCATCGCCCTATCCTCAACTTGAAGTCTCTGAACAAATTCCTCAGAGTTCCCAAGTTCAGGATGGAAACGTTACGTTCCATCATTCTGGCGATGGAACCGGGGGATTACATGGTGTCCCTGGACATCCAGGACGCCTACCTCCATGTTCCGATAGCATCTTCACACCAGCGGTATCTGAGGTTCGCTATCCTTCAACACCACTATCAGTTCCGGGCGCTACCCTTTGGTCTCTCCACGGCACCGAGGGTGTTCACGAAGATTATGGCGGTCATGGCCGCACATCTTCGGAACCAGCATGTACGGCTGCTGCCGTATCTGGACGACCTCCTGTTGCTGGCGAGCTCCCCGGAGGTACTGCTTCAACATCTCCACCTGACGATCGCTTGCCTGCAAGCACACGGGTGGTTGATAAATTGGAAAAAGTCCTCCCTGATTCCATCACAGCGGATGGTTCATTTGGGAGCCCTGCTGGATTCGCGTCAGCAAAGGATCTTCCTGACTCCGGAGAAGGTCGCCTCCCTACAGCTGCAGATACACAGTTGCCTGAGCCGTTGCCGCCTGTCGGTCCATTCGGCTATGAGAGTTCTGGGGTCCATGGTGTCGACATTCGACATGGTGGAATTTGCCCAGTTCCATTCCCGGCCCCTGCAGGGGCTGATTCTATCGGAATGGAACGGGTTACCTCACCGGATCCGCTCTCAGGTGCTGGTGTTGTCTCCGGACGTTCGGCAATCTTTGGCTTGGTGGCTTCAGACAGCTCATCTGGTCGAGGGGCGCCCATTTTGGATCCCGGACTGGGTCCTGCTCACGACGGATGCCAGTCTCCGTGGTTGGGGGGCAGTGACCGGCTCTTTGTCGCTTCAGGGTCGTTGGTCAGCGGAAGAAGCACTTCTCCCCATCAACATCCTGGAACTGCGGGCAGTATACAGGGCCCTGCAGTCGTCCGGCCCCGCTCTTCACGGAAGGGCGGTACAGGTGCAGTCCGACAACGCCACCACGGTGGCGTATATCAACCACCAAGGCGGAACTCTCATTCAGGCAGCGATGTCGGAGGTGTCTCGTATCCTGACTTGGGCGGAGGGTCACATTCCGGCGATCTCGGCGGTCTTCATCCCTGGAGTCCTCAATTGGGAGGCGGACTTCCTCAGCCGTCACGACGTGCATCCCGGGGAATGGTCGCTTCACCCAGAGGTGTTTCAGCTACTCGTGGACAGGTGGGGACTGCCGGAGCTGGACTTGATGGCCTCCCGTCACAATCACAAGTTGCCCGTTTACGGGTCAAGGACAAGAGACGCAGGCGCAAGTCTGGTGGACGCGCTGTCGGTGAAATGGACGTTTCACCTGGCGTATCTGTTTCCTCCGCTATCCCTGCTTCCTCGGGTTCTGTGGAAATTCAAGCAGGACGGCGGCATGCTCGTGCTGGTAGCTCCGGCGTGGCCCAGACGTCCTTGGTACTCCGATCTCAGGAGCCTCTCCATCGACGCTCCGTACCTTCTTCCTCAACGTCGGGACCTGTTGTCTCAGGGGCCCTGCCTTTACCCGGATCTGGGTCGGCTGTCTTTGACGGCGTGGCTCTTGAGACAGCCGTCTTGAGGTCTCGGGGCTTCTCCAGTTCGGTTATTGGTACCATGCTCAGGGCACGCAAGCCTGCTTCAGCACGGATTTATCACAGTGTGGCACACTTACTTTCAGTGGTGTGAGTCCAGACATTATGATCCTCAGGTGTTCCGAGTTTCTAGGATCTTGGAATTTCTTCAGTCAGGATTGGATCTCGGCTTACGCCTTGCATCTCTGAAGGTTCATGTGTCCGCCTTGTCCGTGTGGTTTCAACGGCGGATTGCAATACTACCAGACGTTCACACCTTTTTCCAGGGTGTTCTCAGGATCCAGCCTCCCTTTGTGCCTCCTGTGGCTCCTTGGGACTTGGCGGTGGTGCTACGGGTCCTGCAGGGTCCTCCGTTTGAGCCTCTTGAGGCGGTGGAGCTCAAGTGGCTGACATTTAAGACGGTTTTTCTCCTGGCAATTGCTTCGGCCAGGAGAGTGTCTGAATTGGGGGCGCTTTCCTGTCGCCTTCCTTTCCTGATTTTTCACCAGGACAGAGCGGTGCTCCGCACTCGTCCTGAGTTTTTGCCCAAAGTGGTCTCGAAGTTCCACATTAATCAGGAACTTGTTGTGCCAGCTTTTCAGTCCCCTGATCTTTCAGCTGGTGAGACTTCCTTAGATGTGGTCCGGGCGCTTAGAATTTATGTAGACCGGACGGCTTCGGTTAGGAAGTCTGATTCCTTGTTTATCCTCTTTGGTTTTCACAAGAGGGGTTGGCCTGCCAACAAACAAACGTTAGCCCGTTGGCTTCGTTCCGTTATTTGTGAGGCTTATGCACAAGAGGGTTTACCTGTGCCAGCCTCTGTTAAGGCTCATTCCACTCGTTCTGTGGGTCCCTCTTGGGCTGCTAGACGTGGCGCTTCTGCTGTTCAGCTGTGTAAGGCGGCCACTTGGTCTTCTATTCAAACGTTTTTGAGGTTCTATGCGTTTGACACCTTCGCCTCTCAGGATGCTTCCTTTGGGCGCCGGGTGCTCCTTTCAGCACAGGAGCGTCCCCGCCCTTAGTTGAACTGCTTTGGGAAATCCCCAAGGTCAACCCTGTGGACCCCCTATGGACCCTGAAGTAGAAAACAAGAGATATGGTAAGAACTTACCTTTGTTATCTCTGTTTCTACGAAGTCCATAGGGTCCACAGGGCGCCCGCCCTGACGCACCTGGCTTCAAATGGGCTGTGTGGCTGGTCACCGGTTTTCCGTCTCCTATTGCTGTGAGTATGGTTTCTTGTGTGTTCCAGTCTTCCTTCTCTCTGTTCCATATTCTCCTCCGGTCTAGGCTGCTTACCAACTGAGGTGCCTGTGGCTCGGGGGCGGGGTATAGAGGACCCAAGTGCATCCTGGGAGCTAAAAGCTTAACTGTGTGGTGCCCATGGATCCTGTTCCAGCTATAACCCCCAAGGTCAACCCTGTGGACCCTATGGACTTCGTAGAAACAGAGATAACAAAGGTAAGTTCTTACCATATCTCTTGTTTTTATTTCATATCATATATTCCTTTTGTGTTTTCGATTCTTTACTATTGGGATAAGCCAGGGCTCAAATTTTTATAAAATCTGGGAGCCAGCTTCGGTTTTGAAGCCAGATCATCATCCCCAACAAATATATATGAAAACTTGTATAGACCACCACACATGCCCCTTCAATGTGCAGCAAACCAAGCAACATGCCCACCTCCAGTGCCCAATGCATAGCGTGCCACACAGCAGGCCCCCTCAATGCATAATATGGCACCAGGTTTAAAAGAACTGGAGACCTTGATCTCTGCAGAAATGCCATCATAGTAATGGATTCGCGCTTTGTGAGGCTGAGCTCTGTAAGCCTGCAGCAGGAGTTTTGAAATCGGCATGGATTGGCCTGTGAAGAGCACGCAAACTTGCTACTCCTGTGCAGAAAGTTGTCATGAGAAGTTGTATTTCGGGCCACAATGTACAGTGTATAATGTACAGAAAGGGGAACTTAAGGTGCCTACATACTAGGTGATGTGGTCACGATGCGTTATCGTGTCCAATTACTTCCCTGGCAGTCGTGGGCACGATTTGGTATTAAAAACTGTCCTAAATGACCCACGATCTATCGTGCATCCTACAATTTTCCAGTGCATCATGACTGAGATTGTCAGGTCTTGCCTGCAGCAGGCAAGATCTGAAGATGCGATGTATAACCAGCGGGTACGCTGATCGTGAGTGGACAAACTATTTGGACATATTTAACACGATCTCTCGTTCCGATGCGTCAGAATCGGGCGGATCGTGTAAAACATGGCCTAGTGTGTAGGCACCTTTACACTTCATTCTAAGTATAAACTTTATATTTTGGGTGACCATATAATATATAATACTGAGTAACTACTCACTCTGACTAAAATTTGTGGCCTAGCAGGGGTGTCTAGAAGTCAGCGCCAGGTCTGTTTCCCACAGCAGTGATCAGTGGAGCACTGGATACCCCGGGGAAATGTACAGCCAGCACCGCATCAGACTGGCTTCGGGACTAGCACCAAATAAGGCACAGTAGGAGGCTTTGGGAAATTGTGGCGTGATGTAATTGTACAACCAGAAGCGACACGTTACTGTTTTTTGCCTGTTGCGGCACTACCACACCTATGGATCTCTGTCAGGACTGCGGAGATGCCGAACTTGCTTCTGAAGATTCCTACAGCCACTGGAAAATCCAGACGTCTAGTCAGAAGTCTTGGTCGACCTGGCGACTTTTTTGTCGAGCCATAGGATAAGCTCATTACACATCTAAGGTTAACTAAAAATATAGTGTCCTTCTTTGCAGCTGGCCTCATAAGTGTCCATTGTTTTGCATCCAAATAGTCGGTTCCCAATAAAATGTATTACAGCAGCACTTCTTAATCTGTGTGTCGTGACACCTTAATATGCCACAGGTTGGTTCCTGGTGTGTGTCACACAGTGACAATGGGTTATCAATAGTCCTGCAGGAAGTGCTTCGTCCATTTAGCAGAGCAAGGGGAGAGTAGTGTGTGCCACCCTCTCGCCTGCTTCTCTGGATACTGCATGAGCTTGTCAATACAAAGTCCCACCCGCCCCCTAGCTTCCTGCAGCATCGGAGTGGAGCCAGGAGCAGGCAGGGAGGCGCAGCAGTGCAGATGTCTCGGCATCATGACATCTGTCACAAAGAGGAGTATAGAGCAGGCAGCTACAGACTCTTAATGGAGCATACACACGGTCAGATTTGTCAGATGAACGATTGAACGATTTTTGACTGCATTAAAATGAATGGAATCGTCCAAGTCTGACTGCAAACACATCAGATGTTAGATATGTCAGATTTTCCTTCAGATATGAATGACTGAACGATTTTTAAATCGTTATCGTTCATAGCTGAAGGAAAAATCTGACCGTGTGTATGCACCATAAGACGGGAGACAGGAAAGAAATCTACAGTGGCTACATAGAATGTGGGGGGAAAGGGGGGTTTGGTATGTAAAAACCCCTGGGAGTGTGTGCTTTGGGTACAATTGGGTTCAAATATTTTTATATAGCTAAAATTTGTTTCATATGTGGATGTAAATTTTCAGTGTGGCACGGCAGAAAGAAGTTTGATCTGTGATACAGTTGCTCTCAAAGTGCTCCTTTGCCCATTATTGGAGTACTGGATTACAGTAACGGTACACAGTCACTTTTCTGCAGATGAGCTGCAGCCAGCTTGTATGTATGGGGGAGCTTTCTATAGTAACACAATTGAAGATCATCATACCAATAAGTAATAGTCTGCTACATCTTGATGTAGTGTGTTTAATATATATAACCCAAATCAACTGTCTGGCTAGAAGTGGCTCCCCTTCTTAGGAAAGGTCAACGCTTTTATGAAGATGTGCATTAATGGTGGTATCTGCTTATTTGTCAGGTGAAAAGACATTATTGTCTTTCAGATTTGCAGGCTTTTTTAGGTGTATTCTATCTTAAATAGCATCCACACTGGTTGTAAAACTAGTTCAAGTACAACATGTTAGTGTACAAATCTTTACCTATTTATTATACAAAGGCCATTTGACATTTTGTTTTAATAAAATTTTACCTCTTACTGAATTAAGACAGTATGTAATGCCAGTTGTGTTTCCATTACAGATAGATAAGTTTCATCAGAGCTGTTTTATCTTATTCGAAGACAGCTCCAAATCGTGGGTACTCTGGAAAGACATACAGACAGGTAAGGGCAGAGCATTGCATGTAAGCTGTCCTGTTCAAGCCTGAAATGAAGCCTCAGAACTTTGTGTATTCTTTCTTCCACAGTGTACAGAAAAGTAACTGTATGCACATTACATTTGGTGTATAGTAGCAGAGTTATTAAAGGAGAAATCAGTCTAGTTTATCTTCACTTAATGTTTCATATGAAAATTGTAACGTGGACATAATCCATGTGTTTTCTGCTTCAAGTTGCAAGTACATGGGAACTACAGTGCTGTGGATGGATCTCTTGCACAGCACATAAGAATGTCAGCGCTTCATAGAAATAAGAAAATGTGTCAACATTTAAAGAAATGCAGCAAAAACTGAACAAAATCTTGCACATCTTGCTACCTAAGACTGAGCCCAGTCGACACTTAAATATAATTTGAATGTACTGTCATTTATAGTAATGCCTATAATGGCAAGTATTCAATTAGCCCCGATCATTTTCCTCACAAAAACAAGGACTGTTATTGTGATTTTTTGCCCGATGGTCATTATCGGGCTATCCAATTAGCCTGTTTTTCTGTGAGAAAAATGTCGTGATTTTGTGGGAAAACACTCGGGGTCCATGAAACCTATGTGTTTTCATGATCGCTGACACGGAAACAGGGCTGTTTTTGGGAATTTTGTTTTGCCTGCCTGAGGCAGTTGAAATACACTGCCTGGTAAGTGGTGGCTTTCAGGGCTAGCTGTATAGCGCCCGAGTAATGTCTGGGGATAATTGGATACCGGCCACAATCTTTTACCTTTTAGGCGGGGAGGGGGGGGCTGTGCCGCTGCCCACACCACTGAGCACTACAGTATGGGGTGCAAGGGATGAGTCGCAATGTCAGTCACTGCAGGTTTTTGCCCCCACCTCATGCAATTTGCAGCCATTGCTTGTAATTGAATTCCTCCATGTAAAATTAAGTATGATGGGTGTTGGGTAAGGTAATAAACTCTAAAGTGGTGTCAATTAAGGCAGATTGCTTAAGTAAGACACTGGAGGGGTAAGATGGGACATTTCTTGGGAAGTAACCAACTTAAGTAGATATGAGAGTGACTAGATGCAACTGAGTCAGGCAGGGGTGTTGGAAACAGCAGATTAGAGAAAAGGGTAATGGAATAGCAGGAAAGATGAGATGTCTACCACTTAATCCTTATTTGAATTGAGGAAGCTATGCGACTTGGAATGTTTGTTGATTTAAGGAATTATTTTATCCAGTAAGGGGACTTTTTAATATCTCTATTCTTGTATTTTGCGACCTCTTGTTGCTCCTAGGATGTCCTAGAGGTAATTGTCATTTAGTGTTCACTTTCCAATTGTTATGGGCAGGGTGCTGGCCGTAGAAGAGGGCACATATTAAATTTTTAAGTGCAAAATTTTGGATGCGATGTTTCGCAACAGTTGTGTGGTGTATTAATTTTCGACACTATTTTGAGACACTATTGTATATGTATTTTTTTATTTTTTTTTTCCATTTAACCTCAGATGCCCCTCTAAAACTCCCACATGCATCATACCACCTCACATGCCCTTTCGCAGCCCTTCCCACATGCCACTTCAGTGTCTCTCAGTTCTCCCATATGCATTCAGACCACAAAAAAAACAAGCTTTTTCAGTGCCCCTTAGCCCTCTCCACATGAAATCAGACCACAGCATATGTACCGGCAATGCCACCAGACCACACTGCATGCCCCTTTAATGTACCACAAACAAAATGGACCTGTGTGCAGCCCTCCTGAAGAGAGGGAGAGAAAAACACTTGTCTTCAGAGAAGAATGGTGGCTACTGGTACAGGGAAGCAACAGTGCAACCAACAGTCTCTGCTACAGACAGATGTGTCATGAGCCTCTGCTCACAGCAGAACCCTGGGCTGTCTCCCTACAAAGTTTCCCATACGACGTGCTGTTACTGATCTCGGACCAGCCTGAAGGAGGAATGACGACAGCACTCTGCATTGGGGGAGTGAGCAGATCAGCTCTGGCAGTGGCACCTATTATGGCAGACTCTAATTATATCTCTAATTCATCCGCCCCTATGCTTCTCAGCTTAGATGCTGAGAAAGCATAGAATTCTAGATCATGGCCCCACCTATATGCCGAAGATTCGGCCCTGGTTTTTCCAGTGTTATTTCCTTTCTGTATACATCGCCGCGTTCAATTCTTCAAATTAATGGTTCCTTAGGGAGATCAGTTACTATGCATAGAGGAACCAGGCAGGGATGCCCTCTATCTCCCATACTTTTTCATTTGGCCCTTGACCCCTTACTGCGTATTTTTCAAACCCTTTATTCATTTAAAAGTATAACTTTAGGCAAGATTGCCACCAAAGTAATGTCTTTCGCAGGTGATCTGCTATTACACATTTCTGAACCACTTATCTCGTTCTCTCCAGGAGACATCACATCTTTGCAATCCCTTAGCGCCTCTAGACGGTGTTGGCTAAAAGTGGATGAAATTTTGGAACAATATAGTATTCATTCTGCCCATCAAGATGTTCATTATGCATCCTCAGTGGTACGGTTGTTTTCGTTAGCTGATTTAGGATAACTCTAGATTCCATGTTGGCAACACCCCCGATTACCAAGATTATATCCATTCACTACTGATGCCTTAGCTCTGCCATTGATCATGCCTCAGTCAAAGTTGGGCTCTCCCGCTGGCTAGAAATTTTACCCCACAAGTCCCTTCTTCAACTTTTACAAACCACCTTATTCTACTGCTACTTTAACTGCTAAGTCATTTAGTGAGATGTTCTTAAACTTCTTCCACAGAGGTTGGTCCGTTGGTATACCCGACATCTGGTGCTTGCTTAAAATGTGGTCATGATGAGGCCTCTTTTTCCGCTGGATGTGGGGTTGTCCCTCTGAAACATTTTTGGAAACCAGTACAAATGTTTACCAGCACCCACCTCCTTAATTACACGCCTTTTACCCCTGAATGGGCAATTTTGAGAGTGATAGATCCAGTTCTTCGGGTCTCTAGGGGTGGTAGGCGATTGCTTTTAATAGTCTCAGCTGTGGCTAGAAAGCGCATTCTGCAATGCTAGATACAGGATCAGCCTCCTACGTTGAATCTTTTTCTCTCAAAGCTATATTTTGCATTTCGTATGGACTGGGTGGAGGCCTCCCTCCATAGTGAGTCCCGTGTTAAAGTTTTTTACCCTCTGGGAGAGTTTTGATTCTTTGCCACCGGTGCTTCGTACCCAAATATATACCTGCTTCAAATCTACAGTGTGATTTGAGACACAGTTGCTGCTGGGTGACCCTCCTGTTACATTACCTTTTTTCTCTCGTCTAGGTTTACCTTTTTAGCACCCCCTACCCCTTAGGGTTTGCACCTGGGACACCCCCCTTTTAGTTATTTTTTTTGGCACCCTGTGGCGCATATTTGGTATTATTTTGCTATATTTAGAGTCAAGAATTACATTTAATGAGACTATGTGCAGTAATTATGTTGGTTTTGTATAATTTTCTCTGTATTTTTCTCTTTTGTATATATACTGTTGCTTAATAAAGTATATTATACAAAAACTAATCAGTGTGGAGCTCCCTAAAAGGGCAGGGCATTCATTTCCATTCACAAAGTGACCAGGACGCGGCTCCCTGCTGAAACAACCTATTATGGCAAATAAACCCTTTCCAGGGACAAAGGATATAGGGGCCTGAAAGACCCTCTTGATATATTCCAAAGGGCAGTAGGTTTAGTACTCATTGAATATATGTTGCATATAGTGCCTGTTTGATTGCATGCCCTCCAACAAGGTAGGTAGGAGAGGTAGATGGGAACATTCTCTACATTGTAATGCAGCGAGGACCAGGTACATCTGAAAAACTAGTTTAACATTAACACATCATTTAAACTTTGAAACTTAAAAATGTGTGCATTCCTGTTTCTCTATCGTTCCTGAGGTCTGATTCCGAATGGATTGCGGATTTGGGTTTGGAGGGCTCTGCTGTGGTATCAGAAAAGTATACCATCTACAGATATTGGGGGTAATGTAATAGCCTTTGACTTGTAGGCATCTGCGAGATTCTAGTGAGTCTGACAAATGTTTTCAAGTGGCAGTCATTTATAAGGCAAAACCTTCCTGATTTTGCCTTTACAATAATTGCCAGGAGCGCACTCATGCCTTCAAGTCGCAGACTATTATAACTCCTCTATTGTCTTTGTGGGATGGGGCAGACTATCACCCATTTAGCTTAAAGATACTAGTGCTGGGGGAATGTTAATGCGGTATCAGATTTAGATGTAATTAGAAAAGTCCAGCTTTGGTTGGGAGAATTCTTACTGAAGGCATTGGATGCCAACTTGTCCAGAAGGCTTCAAAATTAGTTATTCCTACATTGTCCCAATCCACCAGATTGAGATTCATCATTTTATATGTAAAAAAAAAGTTTGTGTATGAAATGTGACAATGAAAAGACTCTTATCTTTTGGCATCCCAAAGTTTAAAGGGGCCCATCCATTAGGCAAACTGAATGGCTAGCATTCAGTCCTTCAGGTCGCCTAGGTGTTGTGCCCGCACTGAATGGCGTTCACTGACCGTCATTCAGTGTAGGTGACTGACCTCCTATCTGAGAACCTGTGTAACCGGACGATCTTCCGGTTGACGAGCATGTTCCACAGATAGTCGGTGTCAGCATGGACCCAGTGTGCACGTGCATCGCTTTTCCTTGCCGGCTATCCATTAGACTACTTTCTGAACGTTCTAGGCAAAATTTCCATGGTTTTGGTCGGATCATTCAAAAAGTCGTCTAATGGATAGGCTCCTTAAGAGCATACTTGCGATTCATACTTTTGCAATCGCTGTTCTTGATTATCCATATGCAGCCTTTATGTGGATAATCTGTCAAATAGGGCTTACAACCACTAATTAAAGGAATGTGATTGAAATCCTGGCGTCTTTTTGGCCGCCGGTTTAAATCCCGACAACGGATGCCCGACAGGATCAAGATCCCGACGGGCAGGTAAGTACCCTATCCTCCCCTGTCTCACTAAGCCCCCCCCACCCCTAACTGTAACACTCCCTTAGTGGGGCCTAACCCTGACCTCCCCCTTTAGTGGTGCCTACCCCCCCTACCGCTCCCTAACCCTCCTGGGGGGTGCCTGCCCCTCACCTCTCCCTTGGGGTGCCTGCCCCTCGCCTCTCCCTTGGGGTGCCTAACCCTCCCCCTAGGAGTGCCTAACCCTAATTTTGCATTGCGGCCGCCGGTCATGTAGCTACATCCCTAATTAAATATAGCTATAAATCTATACCCGACCCCTACTACCGCCCTCAAAAGGCAGCCATCTTGCTGCACCCAAGTGAAGCCACAGTGAGTACACCTGCTGAAGGCTCCTACTGAGGCTGCCCAAGAATTGAATCTTGCAATCTCTATAATGGCGGCTTCGTGAGGTAATAGTTAAAAACTGTAACTCTCTCAATTACCTGAACCCCAAAAGGCCCTATTTTGGAACAATAGCTACCTAATAAAAAAAACACCCAAGTCTAAATTTGCCCCCTACCCTGAGTGATGCCTTCCCCCCCCCCATAGAGAACAGCAGAAAAGTGGTCCTACCTGAGAATGTCAGGAAAAAAGTGACAGTTGAAGCTTTAGATTACTCCCAAATCCTAATTTATTTATTTTTTTTAATGTTTTTGCCCTGAAATTTGGCACGCAGCACCGAGCAACAGTTCTTCCCGTCCGTGCCAAATTTCAGCCCGGTACCTCTAATGGCTTTTGAGGTGTAGCCCCTTAAACACCCTGCCCCCTTCGGAATTCTCTATGGAGCGTTCCATTTTTTTCTATTCAGCCTTAATATAAGGGCACGACCCTGCCCTTGTAGTTGTAGGCAACCCCCTGTAGTAACTAGAGCAGGGCTTGACAAATTTTTCTAAAATCTAGGAGCCAGGGTGAAAGTGTAGGAGCCAGACCACTGTGGAGTCAGCGCCAGCCAGGACACACAGGCATAGGAGGAGTCAGCGTCAGCCGGGATGGACAGGAGGAGTCAGCGCAAGCCGTGACACACAGGCACATGAGGAGTCAGCATCGGCTGGGACGGACAAAAGGAGTCGGCATCGGCAGGGCCAGTGCAAGGCTTCTAGGCACCCTAGGCAAAATTTCTGCCTGCTGTCCTTCCATATATATCTATCTCTCGTGCTCATGCTCCGGAAAAGGGGACTTGGTCACTCTGAAGGGGTGTGTCCTTAAGATGCGCCCCCTTTTCATTAGTGTAGTGTACCACACTGTAGTACCCCCTAATGCACATTATGCCACACAATAGTAGTGCCCCTTATAACACATTTTGCCACAGTAATGCCCCTTATTACACTTTATCTTTATGCCACACAGTAATGCCCTCTACAAATTATGCCACGCAGAATTAGTACCCCTTACACATTATGCCACACAGTAATGCCCCTTATTATGCCCCACAGTAAAGCTCCCCTCACCCGCAGCCTCTTACTTCCCCATTTTCCACTAGCATCCTCTCACCTCCACATCAAGCAGTGGCCGCTGACCTCCCTCTCATGTGTCAGCAACAGAAGGTGTGTATTTGGTGCCGGGCCCAGCTGGCATCCATGGAGAGACAGCGGCACAGTGACGTAGTAATTTCCGCTAGCCAATTGTAGCTCACAAACTGCTACATGCACAGCAATCCACTCTCTCCTGTGTAGTTGATAGTAAGTAAGTGGCAGTAGAGCGGTAAGTAGTAAGGTAGGTAGGTGGAAGGTGGGCAAGAATTGGTAGTAAGGTAAATAGCAGATTGGTAGTATATAGGCAGGTCGTAGGTAAGTACAGAGTCGACATGTAAATAATAAGGTAGGTTGTAGGAAAGTGGGTAGTATGGAAGAAAACAATAGGTAGTTAGGTTTATAGCAGGTAGGTAGTATGTAAGCAAGTGGTAGGTAAGTATGTAGAATTGTAGATAGACTATAGATAAGTAGTAAGGTAGGTAGTAGCGGGCAGTTGGTAAGTACAAAGTAGGTGGTAGGTAGATAAGTAGAGAGTAGACAGGTACAGGTATGTAGGTAGTAGGAAAGTGGACAGTTAAGTAGATAGCATGTAGGTAGTATGTAGGCAGAGGGTAGGTAGGTAAGTAGAGAGTAGGCAGTTATGTAGGTAGTAGGCAGGCAAGCAGCTAATAGGCAGTAGTATCGATAGCAAGGCACCGACTCCTCTGCCCTCAAACAGCAGGAGCCCCCGAGGGACTGGAGAGCAGGAGGCATTAGCCGGGTGAAAGACGCTGACCTCGATCTGAGTGACAACAGCGTGGGGAAGGCGGAGCCAGTGGGCCGTGAAGGTGTGGGGAGGGTAAATTTTAGTCCTTACAACTAGAAATCCATGGGGGAACGCCAACATTAAGCCCCTCCGAGGTAAGCTGTTCTGCAGTTGTTCTCCTGTGCTCTGCCAGGTCTCCCAGCCTGACAGGGCCGCGAGCTCTAATTGGCTAGCAGACCTGTCAGCCTGGAATCCTTGGCAGAGCGCAGGAGTAGTGCAGAGTAGCTGAAGGACCTGTCAGCCTATGAGCCCTGGCAGAGTGCGGAAGCAGACCAGCAGCAAATTACCTTGGGGGAGAGGAGATGACCCGTAGTAGGGACTTGGTCCGCCAGATCTCTGCAACAAAACTTATCCTCCAAGGACGGGAGGCAGCAGACAGAGGGGAGACACTGGTCCGGATCCCGAGCAGACTGGAGTCGGAGCGGCAGAGTGTGCCGGCCGATGATGAACGTCGCGGGGTGGGGGGGGATGGATTGCTTTCGGGTGCAGATTAACGCCTGCCGCTGGGGTAGGTAGGTTTCAGGGGGTCTCTCAGCCAGAAGGAGAGGCGCTCACGAGATGCAAGACAATGCCCACTCTCAATGCAGCCTCAGCCCTGCTGGATGGACAGGAGGAGTCAGCGCCGGCCAGGACACACAGGCACAGGAGGAGTCAGCGCAAGCTGGAACACTCAGAACATGCATATCTCTGCCGGGGCTGACAAAGATCTTCCTCCCTCCCTCCCTCTAAAATCTGGTCGCCAGGCAGCAAAATCTGGTCGCCATGGCGACCTGGCCCCCGGGATTTGTTGAGCCCTGAACTAGAGTCTAGGTATTATTGCAGCCAAGTAATATTTACTATTATGTATGTATCTAATGTAAGGTTATATATATCTGATCAGTAAGGTAATCCATCATCTGTGCAGTAACAAATGTATATTTGTTATATGAGCTATTGTAAGCTCAACTAGGGAAAAGTATATCCATGGTGTATTCATTTTTAATAAAACACTAGGGAGGATAGTGGGGATCCAGCTGTAGGCGATGGTCGTGGAAGGAGTAGCGCGAGGTAGGTACAGATGGGAAAGACAGGGTCACACGTCTGGGAGAGTAGGGAGTATAATTAGAGGAGCAGCTGATGTGGAGGGCAGACCTCGCGTTCCCCTTCCTTCACCGGCGCTGCATAAGAGCTATAATAGCGGCAGCCGGGTGACGGAAGAGTGTGTCGCCTGTTTGGGCTTCCAGATTGTAAGCTCTTATGAGCAGGGCCCTCTACCCTCTTGTGCTTCTCCTTACTCTACTTTCATCTACTTCTTACTCTCTACTGGGGCACCTAACACTTGGTTGCTTTGCATTGTTGCTTATCTGGGTGTTATGGTCACAAATGTAGCAATGTATATTATCCATGTCCTGTATTGTACTGTATTGTAAGCCACTGTAAATCAACCTATTTGTTTATGTACTTTGTAAGGCGCTGCGGAATACTTGTGGCGCCATATACATGATAATAGCGCTGTAGAGAGGCGCCTACCTACGATGTGAGGGAGCCAGGCAGCAGCAGAGATACCTGGTCACGGGGTCAGTATTGCATGCTTACTGGCTTGTCACTGGGGAGGAGACGGAGCCGTGGTTCCATTAAAGAGAGACTGGTAGCCGAGGAAGATTTACAGGTGCTACGCTGAGGTGGATTTCAGATTGTAGGTCAAGGTAAACCAGACACCAGAGCATCGCGGTTATCTGGGAGGTAGTGAGGATAACTACATTAGGGAGTTGAGACTGACTGACTACAACTTCATATCAGTTACATATATTCTAATGCAGAGGTAGCCAACCCTGGTCCTCGAGAGCTAACAGTTAATGTTTTCCAGGTCTCCTCACAGAATTGCAAGTGAAATAATTATCTGCACCTGTGGATCTTTTCAAATGTGTCAGTGAGTAATGACTACACCTGTGCACCTGCTGGCTGACCTGGAAAACGTGAACTGTTAGTAGCTCTCGAGGACCGAGGTTGGCTACTCCTGCTCTGTCATTCGTGGCAGGAGCAAGTAACTAGTGTTTTTTGGACGCAGATTACTCTACATCAGCATAATATAGATGCTGCTTGCTTCATTGGATTTGTTATAGTGTAGGTACATTGGGAAGCAGGAATTATGTCAAAAACTGCTTTAGGGACTAATCACAGCAGCCATTATAGCTCAGCTATTTAGTATATCTGAGGGACTTATAGTGCTGGGGGAGATTTATCGATTCATTCCCTAAGAGAAGGCAGGATATATTTAGAGACTGAAAGGGATTAGTCCATATTACTCCCAGTAAACACTAATATAAATATTTGTTCCTGGAGAGCCTAGTCAGGTTGTAGCATTGGTGGCAAATTCATTCATCCCAGCTGTAAATGTGAAGTTTTACTCTATTTTGCTTATTCTGAACACAGACTTTACTATGTTGCAATTAATGTACACAAATATTGCAATAGACTTTGAACTGTAGAAAAAGTAAGAGACACGAAGTATCACTTTACAGCTGCAACCACCACTTTACCACTTGTAATAGATAACAGTATTCTAGAGACAATAAGGACACAGTGCGACTAAAGGAAGGTTCACAGGTTATAAGTGGTGAAAGGTTTATGTAGTAACACCTTACTAACTGCATAATTTGTTATATGTATGCTGGTGTAAAGTAATAGGGGCAGCATATAAAGTATACCGGTAAGTTTAATATACTGTCGATGTTCAAAAAACCAGAGTTTTCCAATAATCTGTTTGAGACCAGATTAATTGTATTACTGTTTATTCGGCAGTACAGGTATACTACGAATGTCAACTGGGGTGGGGGGAGAGTGCCTGTGAGCAAGCGGAGAGACAATTTGTTCCCCTCAGTGCAGAATGCCAGGCCTTTTTGACAGGGAAGGGCTCAGAGTATAAATGTGATTCACACAGGACATGCCTCTTACAGAGTTAGGTGTTATGGTTCAATTTTGAGGCACCATGGCGGCCGCGAGTTTGCAGTTTGAGACCTGCCATAGTAGTTTGTCTGTAAAGTGGAATATGTAAAGAGTGTAACTGATCTTAAGTGCAATGACCACTGTATTTATAACTAGAGCAGTAAAGTGACTTTCATTTACATGAGATGTGTAGTAGGACAAAAATAAAGCTGTGGACATGAAAGGTAAAGGAGAAAAATATAGTAGTTTATTGGTGAGGTCTATTCCGTGTCATTACAACGGTTCCTAATTCCATATACTTCTATATACTAGTATGTGACATGCCACCCAATTATATTCCACAGATATCTGCTGGACAGTAACTGTAAAAACAGCAAAGCTAATTGATGTGATAGATCATGCCCTGACCCACCCTATTTTCATAATATATTTAAATTGGTAAAGTTATGAGGGATCTGTATAACAAACATGGTTGGCCTGTCTTGAAATCAAACGTTTCCTACTTCTCCCAGGCTGGGAGTAGGCCGAAAGTTGTTGCTGCCGAGATAAGTAAAGTGGTGGGTCAAAAAACTAGCCGCAGCATCCCGACGGTTGTTTTCCCGACAGTGGTCGGGTAAGTATACTTTCCCCTCCCCCCTTCTCCCCCTGACCCTCCCTTCTTGTAGCCTAACCCTTAAGAATGTAAACCCTCACGTGCAGGGACCTCTTCCCTCATGTGCTTCTCCTTACACTTTCTTCTACTCCTTACTCCCCACAAGGGCGCCTAACACTTGACTGCTAACTCCCTGCTGCTTATTGTGAGTGTTTTAATCGCTATTCCAGCTATGTATAGCAACTATGTCCTTGTCCTGCACTGTAATGTACTGTAAGTTAGTTTGTTGTTTACTTAGTTTATGTACTCTGTAAGGCGCTATGGAACACTTGTGGTGCCATATAAATAAAGGATGATAATAATAATTGTTCTAGTATTTATCTAAAACAAGGTATATGTATGAATATTTTACGGAACTGAATTGACCTAGCAGGCCTTTCCATTGTGTTTAAAATAATTGATACATCTATATGTTTAATGTTAACACTATCTTAACCTATAAAATATTACTTCAAACCTACATCTTCCTAGTGTATACTTACCTGAGTAGTATGGTTGAGAACCCGGCCCAGAGTGTAGTTTTTTTCACATATATTTAAACCTCTTTTTCAACACTTAGTAATTACTCGCACACATCAATACTTTACACTGCACTGACACTTTTTTTTCCATTTTCATGTGATGCCCTGAGGGGGTCCTGGGCTAGACGTTTTTTGGGGTGCTCTGCGCCCCGGACATGAACACCTTAGTTTTAGGGACTGCTAGTGACAGAGAAGCCGTGACGTGGCCTAGCAGCTTCCCATGTATTTGCAAATGCATGCAACCAATATCTCTGAAGTTCTATTACCATATAGTGTTCATATATTGTTGCAAGTATAATTCAGTGTGCTGAGGAACAATAGGGATTTAAACCCCCTCCCTTTTCTACTTGGTATGACCCCCTCCATTTCATGCACCTGAAAAGTACTACCAGATTGATTGAGCAGCTGTCATTTTTTGTTTGTGGTTTTTCCTCATAGATTTGCAAGCAAAATAATTAGTACCACCTGTGAATCTCTTAAAATATGCCATTGAGTATCAAATACACCTGTTCTCAGCAGAAGATATGGAAAAACATGCATTGTCCGAGTTCCCCAGGGAAACTGTTATGGACAGTGGCACCTCTTGGGAGGAAACTATTTTAGAGACCTGCAGTAGTTAAAGTTGCTGAGTTGTCTTTATGGGAAAATTAAATGTGAACCACCTGTATTAGGAAACTGTTAAAATGTTTCCCAGTGTTTGAAGCTGGTGTTTTTCTGCCCCCAATTCCTGTGTAACAAATAAGGGGGTGTCCCGAATATACACACACATGAAACCTGAAATAGGGTGCCTCTATACAGTTTCATGGTAGAGTACATTATGGGGCCTATGTATCAAAGCTTGATGAGAGATACTTTTTCTCTATCAATTTTAACCAATTTGCTCCTAGCTGTCATTTTTCAAACACAGCCTATAAAATGTAAGTTAGAAGCTGCTTGGTGATTTATATCTCAATTTTATCTCTCATCAAGCTTTGATACATAGGCCCATAAATCTCTTAAATTGTGAACCCTCGTGGTAATAAACTGAACTTTTAATTTCTTTCAGGAGCCACTGAAAGTGGGGAAATGGTTTGTACTATATGTCAGGAGGAATATTCCAAAGCACCAAATGAAATTGTTATTTGTGACAAGTGTGGGCAAGGTCTGTATACCGAGCAGTCTGACCTTAGAACATCCTCATCTGTGTTGACTTGTTTCTATGTAATTAATTCCAGCCTGAATATAGATAGAACATTTCTTTGTTAAATTAATAATTTATTTTTTCTTATTGATTTCTGATTATTGTACTCCAGCTTCATATCGTAAAAGTTGTGTTTCAAGTATTCTTTCCAAAGTGTATAAACATCATTAATTTGATGTTATAAGAATTGAGTGTTGTTAAAAGTAATCACAGAATAGCAGTGCATGGTTCCAAAACGGACTTGTCTCTTAATCGGAGAGAGACATTTTTTTTTGTTTAATAAAAGCTTAATGTACAACTGTACTGTAAGTCCTTTAAACATGAGCAGGATACTGAGAACTGTGAATATTTAATGCTGGAGGGACAATAAGTATGATAAAAAAAAATGAGCAGTAAAAGAATATTTTTTGTTCTAAAAACTATTTTACGATTTTCCTATAGACACTTTATTTGTGAATTATAGGATTTTGTAAGGTAATTTTAAGGTTACCCAGAGTTAAAATTGGACCACTGAATTTAATCTTTGGTTCTAGGTTATCACCAGCTGTGCCACACCCCGAAGATTGACCCCAGTGTGATTGATACAGATGAGAAATGGCTGTGTCGGCAGTGTGTTTTCGCCACTACAACCAAGGTAGGCTAGAACTAGATGGTGACCTGTTCTTGAGGGTTTTGTTCTTCTAAATGTATCTTTTTTTTTTTTTTTTTTTTTTTTTTTCTTCTTTCAATACACTATACATGTTGCATATGTGATAAAGAACAGTTGGCAAGTGATTCCAGTAGGTGTATAATTGCTACTTCTGTTGTAGTTATTTATCTATCTACAATTAGGCAGCCAAACTCGTACTACTTTCCTGTTTCACTATATAAATCTTGATTTGTGACTAGATTTATCTTGCCTTTTTATAATGCATGCGCCTTGTATAATGTGAGACAGGGCAGCAGCTGAAGGTTTTGTTAGGTATCCCCAATTTGTAGATGAAAAATAAAATTTCTTCAGGGTCCATAGGCTCCACAGGGAGACCTTGGGGTGTAGGTAATGGAACTGAATCTGGGCGCCATGCAGTTAAAAGATTTTAGCTCCCAGGATGCACTGGTCCACTCTCCCTATTCCCCGAGCCAGAGGCACCTCCGTATCGTTGGTCACCATTACGCAGGTTCAGTGTTCTCCACAGAAATTTTTTCCAGCCGGGTGGCATCCAAAAGTAGCCGGGTGGGGGCCTTCGCAATTATGCGCGCGCTGGGAAAAGGGGTATCTCCCAGACCAATCCAGCCCGCCATGTCTCAGGCTGCTCCCCCACTGGCTCTGTCAAAAGTGCCCCCTGTATTTGTGCCCTTTATACAGTGCCCCCTGTAGTTTTCCCCTTTATGCATTGCACCCTGTAGTTTAGCTTTGCCCTTATGCAGTGCCCCCTGGCTGAAGTAGTGCCCCTATGTAGTGCCTGCAGACTGGCCCCTTATGTAGTGCCCCCAGGCTTAAATAGTGCCCCCAGGCTGGCCCCTTTGTGCAGTGCCCCCAGGCTGGCCCCTTTGTGCAGTGCCCCTAGGCTGGCCCCAGCACTTACCTGTACTTGCTGGCGGTCTACCGCTCGCCGCTGCTGCTGCTACCGCGCGCTGACTGGATCTAACTAGATCCAGCAGACGCGCGGGGAAGGCGCCTCACGTTGCGGGTGACTTCATGACCTCACCCGCGAAATGCATCACTGGGAACGCTGGCCTCTGAAGTGATCGGAGGCTTCTTTAGCCTCCGGTCACTTCAGAGGCTAGTGTTCCACAGCGGGGGTCAGCGGGGAAAAGTGCCGGGCGGCAGGCTTTCTGCCGGGCGATGCGCCCGCAGAAAACAGCCTGGGAAGAACGCTGTTGTTGTTATGATTTATTTAGTTAGTTTCACTTCTACTAGAGCGCGCAACAGCAAACTGTTCGTGGGAGGTCTGCGCTGCCACTGTCACCCCTCCAGAGCCGTGACTCCAGTACTGATCTGGGGACTCGGTGGGCATTCTGGCGGTCAGCGATAGCCAAGGCACCCGCGGAGGACCCAGACTGCAGTCGGACATAAGGGGGGTCACCGCTCGCGTTAACCCGCGCTTTAAGGCAGTCTATACCTGTGGTCTCAGGGGACAGACCGGAGGTCGCTAGTTGCGGACCAGGGACATTAGGAACGGGAACCAGCGTCCCGGGAGTTAACAACCACCCAGGGGAGACAGCTTCCTTGTTTAAGCGGCTCCTCTCCTCGGCTCAGGGCGCCTTTCCTCAGAGGTCTGCCTACCCTGAGCTGTCCTCCTCGGCCATTTTCTTTAGTGGTGCAGTGGCAGCTCTTTCAGGACAGCGCATGGTCCGGTCCCCCTACATACCTCTCCCTTGGGTTAGTGTATGTAGCACTATAGCCTACCAGACACTGAGTCTGTGTAGTTGATGGTAGTGCCTATTTGCAGTGTGAATTCTGCATTGTATGTGACTTATGCTTCCAATGCCTGTCTGTCTTTTTTCCTAACTGTCAGCATATACCTTTACCTTTCCTCTAATTCTGCCCTAATACAGGGGTTCTTAGGGTGGTTCTCTTACCTCACATATATAAAAGTTGATATTTGTTAGGTCGGTCACATACTGTTGTGTGCTGCACTGTGCCATATTTAAGCACAGGCTCCTGTAGCTCACCCAAGACAGGACCCAGGGTATTGCATACTTAGGGCAGCTTATCCAAGCATCAGTCAGGACCAGTGTTATTTGCACAGTGCCATATTGTGTGGCAGACATGTCTGACAAGGGTAACGAGCACAGTGCTGCACCCGTTCTGCTATTATGCAGGTTATGTGCTGCAAGTTTAAGTGAGGAGGATTTGGTTTGGGAAAAGTTGTGTAAGGTGTTATAATCCTCCTCCCTGCACCTCAGACCCCCCCTACAATGGTACAGGAACCCCCTTGGGCTGCCTTTTCTCAGGTCCTGGCCTCCATTGTGGGCCGCCTGGCGGTACCACCTGTTTTTCCCCATATGGGGTTACATCAGCAAATGATCATTCCCTCTCAGGGTTTACCACAGAGTATGCAGACTCCTCCTGTACCACAGCAGTCTCATTCCTTTACAGGGAATACCAGTGCACCCACCATGGGTAGATGTTTTCTCTACTTCAGTGCAGAGCCTGGTTACCTCCTCTACTGCCCTTCAAACCATGTTGCAGGGTGAGAAATCCATGAAGCCCGCTAAGCGGCCTGTGTTACTCTCAGAGTCTGAGATGTCATCTGATGATGGGGAGATTGCGGATGCAGCTAACCCCGATTCCCCTCTGCAAGAGGCGGAGACTAGGTCAAATATTAATATTCCTGCCTTGGTGCTTGCGGTCAGATCCATATTGGTAATAGAGGATGATGAGCCTGCCCCTCAATCCAAACACTCTCAATTTAAACGGGTAAAGGTGACTTCGGCGGTATTCCCTCTATCACACCAGCTGGTAGAACACATGGCTGCTGCCTGGCAATCACCTGGTAAGAGGTATCAGCCTCAAAAGTGTTTGGCCTCATGTTATCCATTTCCTGAGGCTCATTGTAAAAAATGGGAATTATGTTACACGGTTAATAAGTGCTACACCTATGCCTTCCATTTCTTCCTTAAAGGATCCTACAGATAGGTGGAAATTGATACAATCCCTTTCAGGAGCTATTGCACGCCCGTCCATGGCTATCTCATGGGTAGCTAAAGCTATAGAGAACTGGGCCGATGCGCCCGAGGACTGCTTCCCCACGGCAGCTTCTGAGAATCGGGTATCATTGGTTGGGCACATTAGGGATGTAGCTTCATATATTGGTGAGGCTGCTTTTGATGCCAGTCTACTGACATCCAGAGTTTTGGCCGCGTCCGCTCTCCGGGCGGATGCTAATTCTAAGAAAGGCCTGGAAGCTTTACCATACAATGGGGAGATTTTGTTTGGTCCAGACCTGGACAAGATTGTTGACTTTGAAATCCTGCGTTTCTGCTTTCAGCTTCTGCCCCTTCAAAGGCTCGATCTTCTTCCTTTCGGTCCTTTCGTCCTCAAGGAAAACCCATAGGGCAGTCCTTTCCTAGACAGTCAGCTGCAAAGAAGACTGCCAAGCCTAAGAAACAGGCCTGGAGAACAAGACACCCTGCTTCCAAACCAGAGGATAAACCCTCAGCCTGATGGAGCGGGCCTCCCTCTGGGGGAACCCAGAGTGGGAGGCCGACTTCTTCAGTTCGCCCAGTGCTGGTGTCAAACCACCAAGGATGCTTGGGTAAGAGAAGTGGTTTCTCACGGGTACGCCCCCAATTCTTTTGAAGACCTCCACCAGTTTTTTTGCACAGGCCCTCCTTTGGACAAGAACAAGGCCTTACAGATTCAGAAATCCATACAGTCCTTGCTACATGCAGGGGTAATTGTGCCAGTCCCACTGTCCCAGCCCGGGACTGGTTGTTCTACTCTTTCTGGTGCAGAAGCCGAATGGGTTTCATCGGCCTATCCTCAACATCAAATCCCTGAACAAAGTCCTCAGGGTGCCCAGGTTCAGGATGGAAACCCTACGCTCCATCATACTGGCTATGGAACCTGGGGATTTTATGGTATCGCTGGATATTAAGGATGCATACCTACATGTCCCTATAACGCCTTCTCACCACCTTTATCTGCTATACTACAGCAACACTTCCAGTTCCGGGCGCTACCCTTTGGCCTGTCCACAGCCCCAAGGGTGTTTACCAAAGTTATGGCTATCATGACGGCACATCTGCGGAATCGGGTGATCCGGCTGCTACCATACCTGGACGACCTCCTCCTGCTGGCGGGTTCTCCAGAAGTGCTTCGCCACCACCTACAACTGACAATTGCCTTTTTACAGGTGCACGGGTGGTTAATCAATTGGAAAAAGTCCTCCCTGAATGGATTCTCAACAGGAGAGAATTTTTCTGACTTAAGAAAAGATCTCCACATTACAACTACGAGTACGCAGATGCCTCCACAGTCGCCGGATGTCCATACACCCGGCGATGCAGGTTCTGGGATCCATGGTGTCCACCTTCGACATGGTGGCATAAGCCCATTTTCATTCCAGGCCTCTGCAGGGGCTGTTCCTCTCCAGATGGAACAGGTTGTCCCACCAGATCAAAGCTCAGACAATAGTGCTCTCTCTGAAGTTGTCTGTCTCTGTCTTGGTGGCTACTGACATCTCATCTAACCAAGGGTCGCCCCTTTTGGAACCCGGACTGGGTACCTCTATCAATGGATGCCAGTCTTTGGGGCTGGGGCGCAGTGACCGGTCCGCACTCTTTTTAGGGTCGTTAGACAGCAGTCGAAGCAACCCTTCCAGTCAACATATTGGAACTTTGTGCTGTGTACAGGGCCCTCAAGCTGGCCATACACATACTTCACGGAACACCCGTGCAGGTTCAGTCCGATACCGCCACCACGGTGGCTTACATCAACCATCAAGGAGGCACTAGAAGTCGGGCAGCAATGACAGAATTGTCAGCATTCTGACATGGGTAGAGTGTCACCCCCGGCCATTTCGGCAGTGTTCATTCTGTGAGTTCTCATTTGGGAAGTTGACTTCCTCAGCCGTCACGATGTGCATCCAGGGGAATGGTCTCTTCACCAAGAGGCGTTTCAACTCCTAGTGGACAAATGGGGCATCCCAGAGGTGGACCTCATGGCCTCCCGACACAATCATAAATTACAGTGTACGGGTCCAGAACAAGAGATGCAGAGGCAATCTTGGTGGACGCTCTATCAGTGAAGTGGACCTTCCACTTCGCGTACCTGTCTCCTTCAGTCTCTCTTCTTCCTTGTTCCTTGGAAGTTCAAACAAGACGGAGGCACTGTCCTGCTGGTGGCTCCAGCTTGGCCCAGACGTCATTGGTACTCAGATCTTCGGAGTCTCTATCGACGCTCCGTTCCTGCTGCCTCAACATCCGGACCTGTTGTCTGAGTCCTTGCCTTTACCCGGACCTGGATCGTCTGTCTTTGATGGCGTGGCTCTTGAGACATCTCTCCTAAGGTCCAAAGGATTCTCTAGCTCTGTTATCAACACGATGCTTAGAGCGCGTAAGCCAGCTTCTGCTAGGATCTACCACAGAGTGTGGCATACATATTTCCAGTGGTGTCATCCCAGGGATTACAACCCCTAGGTGTTTCGGATCTCCAGAGTCCTGGCCTTCCTTCAAGCTGGATTGGACCTCTGACTCCGCCCGTCCTCGCTGAAAGTGCATATCTCTGCACTGGTAGTGTGGTTCCAATGTAGAATTGCTCCCCTTCTGGATATCCACACCTTCCTCCAGGGTGTCCTCCGGATTCAACTTCCGTTTGTCCTCCCAGTGGCTCCTTGGGATTTGGCAGTTCTTCGGACCCTCCAGGATCCTCCATTTGAACCACTAGATTTGATTGAACTTAAGTGGTTAACTGCTAAGACTCTTTATTCTGGTGATTTGCATCTGCCAGGAGAGTGTCAGAATTGGGGGCGTCCCTCCTGTTGCGCCCTGAGTTCCTTCATAAAGTTATTTCTAGTTTCCACATCAATGCGGATATTATAGTGCCGGCCTTTCAATCACCAGACCCCTCGGCAGATGAGGCCTCTTTGGATGTGGTCCACTCCCTCAATTTATTTGGACCGTACCAGTTCCCTCCAGAAATTCAACTTCTTATTTGTGCTCTATGGCTTCCTCAAGAAGGGATGGCCAGCCAGTATACAACCATTAGCTAGATGGCTTTGTATGACTATCTCAGAGGCTTACACGCAGACTGGCCTGCCTATTCCAGCTTCGGTTAATGCTCATTCTACTCGGTCTGTGGGTCCCTCATGGGCAGCTCGCCGTGGCGCCTCGGCTGTTCAGCTTTGTAAGGTGGCCATGTGGTCTTCTATCCAGACCTTTCTAAGGTTCTATGCCTTTGATACCTTTTGCCTCTCATGATGCTTCCTTTGGGCTCCGGATTCTCCTCTAAGCGCAGGAGCATTCCCACCCTTTAAAAGGAGTGCTTTGGGACATCCCCAAGGTCTCCCTGTGGACCCTGAAGAAGAAAATTATTAACTTTTTGTTAACTTTCTTCAAAGTCCATAGGGTCCACAGGGCACCCGCCTTCATATGGGCTATCTTGCTGGTCACCGGTTTCCCGTCTCCTTCTTTTTGAGTGTGATTCTTGAGTGTACCAGTCTTCCTTCTCTCTTTTCTTCCTTTGGCTTATTACCAACTGAGGTTACTTGGGGGCGGGGTATAGCGAGAGTGGACCAGTGCATCCTGGAAGCTGAAAGCTTTTAAATGCGTGGTGCCCGAATTCAGTTCCATCACCTACACCCCAAGGTCTCCCTGTGGACCCTATGGACTTAGAAGAGAGAGTTAACAAAGGTAAGTTCTTACCATAACTCATTTTTCATTGAGGGTATTTGCCTGGGATATCTGCAACGAGGACTTGTGTAAGTTTACTCTATGGAATGTTATATTTATATGTTAATTTAAGCTAATTGACTTTATACTTGATGAGATAAATTGCATAGAAATATATCCATCTTCACCTTTTAAGAGGGGAGGCGCATTGAAAAAAGGACCCAACGCCAAAGCCCTGCAGGTCATGAAGCAGACTCTGCCATACAACATGGAAGAGTTAGAGTGGGATGTCGGTCACAAGACCAATGTGCAGCAATGTTACTGTTACTGTGGAGGCCCTGGAGAGTGAGTACAATGCAGCTTTTATCCCAGATTATAATGTGTTCATGTGAAGATTGTTACCCACTCCATTTCTTCCAACTGCTGGGTACCTTCTTTTTCCAAAACCATGTTGACACTTGTGTGAAAAGAAAAATTGCACAGATTGTCTTTTGGCGCTCTGGACGAAAGACTGTATTATGAGGCCCCGTGCTTTATGTTGAACTAACGACTATGTGCCCTAGCCAATGTGATCATTGGCTAGGGCATGTCAATTTACCCGAATTGGATTATACTGGTTTCGAGCCTAAATGTTTGGTTTATTATAGCCTAGAATAAAGTTTGTGTAAAATATGATATAGAGCGCACATATTCCACAACACTTTACAGAGAGTATCTGGATATCCACATCATTCTCTACCCCAGTGGAGCTTACAATCTATTCCCTTCCACATGTACACACACGGGTTAAATTTATTTGTCCCAAACCAATTAACCTACCAGTATATATTTAGTAGGGGTGTTTTTTTTTTTTTTTTTTCTCAAACTTTCATCGTAAAGCATTTTTCTTTTTTTTCTTCCAGCTGGTATTTAAAGATGCTTCAGTGTTGTAAATGCAAGCAGTGGTTTCATGAGGCCTGTGTGCAATGCTTGCAGAAACCTATGCTTTATGGTGACAGGTGAGAAATGTTAAAACCTTTATCTGATATATGCAAAGTAGATTGATGCAAGTATCTAATATTGATCTGTGTGGCATAATGTGCAGTGTGTGCCTATTTTGTCTTCAGATCTTGTCACTAAATCGCTGGGAGTATGGATAAAAATACATAAACGCATTACTATAGTATAAGGTTAACACAGTTTATATGTGTAATAGACGCATACAGTAACACCTGAGAAATGGGTCATGCCATGTTGTACAGTTAAAATGTGGTGGTAAAATCTTATACTGTAATGGTGGGAAAGAATCCATAATAAACAATTCATCCTGTGATTTTCAGTCACTTGCTGCTACAAAGGCAGATGGGTGAGCACAAGTTCTAAATCTTTCACCATGTTAACAATAATCCCAGCTTCACAATAGTTGTGAAGGCTGTTATATTACTAGTTATTAGTAGGAATATAATTTTTTGTAAGTTTTTGCTTTTAAGACTATGTAGGCTGAGCTCTGTCTGTCACTGCATTTTCTTCAACAGATTTTATACATTTATTTGTTCAGTCTGCAATTCTGGACCAGAATACCTCAAACGTCTATCTTTACGGTGGTAAGTTTTGAATCTGATTAAAATAACAAAAGAAAAAAAAATCAACAACCCCCCAAGTTACTGGGACCATTGGTTATAGAGCAGTGTTGGCTAACCTTGACACTCCAGCTGTTATGGAACTACATAACCCAGCCTGCACTGCTACAGTTTTGTTATTAGGGCATGCTAAAACTGTGGCAGGGCATGCTGGGATATATAGTTCCACAACAGCTGGCGTGTCAAGGTTAGCCAACACTGTTATAGAGGGATCAGGCAGGAGTTTTGTGCATTTAGACAAATCTGACACAAGTTGTAGGGCCGAATTCAATTAACCCCGTTACTTTAACAGGAGTGATAAAAGGTGGTATCCCCGAGGTTAAATTAAACGCATGGAGCTATTCAATCCCAGCCCCTTTTTTAACTCCTGTTAAGTTAATGTGTTAACAGGCATTAACACAGGTTAACGGGAGTTAACACACACAATCTGTGATAAGTTCACGGACCTATGCGTTTACCGGGCCTCTATACCAGTTAACATGCTACTTATTGGGGATTGAAAAACACTGCAGCCATCATTTAAGCATATATAGGAGATTTGCAAGACTGCTATTGGTTTGATTGTGCGCTAATTTTTTTCCAACTTCACTGGCGGGGTCCGATGCAGTTGGATGAGATGCAGCTGTTTGGCCCCAGCCCTTGATAGGAAACTATGAATGCAGCCATATTACGCAGTGATCCTATATGTTTGTCCACCTTTAGCTTGTGTTGGCATAAAATATAACCATGTCTTATGGTCGACTCAGCAGCAAATGGAAACAAATCTTTTGAACATTTCAAGTTCTGGATAAGTATGCATATTATCCAGATGTACAGTATAAAAGTTATATATTTTATTTTTACATTTTCATTATGCAAATGTCGCCAAAGTAACAAGTACAAAAACTCACAAGCCTTTAACGAAACATGGCTGCTTCTGCACATGGCACAGATGTAGGAATGTGCACAAACTACATGCTCTATACGACCTTTACCCTACATATTACATAGCCATGGTTCCCAGATGTGCTCAGCAGGAGATTGTTGAACCAACCGTTCCAACATAATGGCTTAGTTGCAGTTGTTCGTTAGCACAGCAGAAGTAATACTTATTCAGAAATGAAAGCTTGGGTTCTACATGAAGACTGCAGTAATGTAAGCTAAATTGGACAACAAAGGAAATCTTTCTGTTTTGGTGAATCCTTATTTTATGCGGAAGTTAATAGTGTCGTTCTTGCACAATTACAAGCTCTTACCATGTAGCCCTGCCTGATATATATTGATACAAATCAGTAGTAGTATTATAATTCTGAGGTAATAGTTAGAAGTATATTCTCTTATGTATAGAACAATTTGCCAGTACACTTGCATACTCTCTGAAGTGACTTAGAAGCTTTAATGAAGCCCTCTGCACATTTGTCTCTACATGTGGTCATGTATTAAGGGACTAGAAAAGTCTAGTCACCTGTGGTGTCACACTAAAGCCTGTGCTTTTTTTCTAGTATCTTGAAAATCTGCTTGTTAGAGTAAATTCATCACAAGGTGTTTTGTTCTTTGACTCCTAGGGTAGACATAGCACACCTCTGCCTATACAATCTAAGTGTAATTCATAAAAAGAAGTACTTTGATTCAGAACTTGAACTCATCACATATATAAATGATAATTGGGACCTATTGCATCCTGGCGAGGTAGGTACTTGAAGTGATTTGTAATCGATTTCTGCTGTAAAACACCTAACATTCAGACGTTCTATTGTGATGGTTCCAAAGCCGTTACATTTATTCGTGCATAAAATGCGCTAATGCTGTAGAGTACACATTAAATCCAGAACAAATTGTCAGATTACTCTATCTTTTTAATGTAGTTCAACTTGAAGCCTATAGTATACATACAATAAAGTGCATAGGTATTTATTTATTTATTTTTTCTGCCCTGTTTGTCAAATTTTTATAACACTAGGTCACATTCCTGCACTGGAAATATTAGAAAATACTTGCATTTTAAAAGCACTCTTAGGCACAATGAGTTGCTGGGATACTGCTTTGTTAGTGGGTACATAGGTTTTTTTTTTTTTTCTCTTAGAAACCAATCTCTCTAAGTTATTAGAAGCAGTCAAAGGGGTCAATTCAATTAGGTGTGAGCAGGGCGAAGTGCTGTGGCAACAGCAAGGAACGCCGGCAGCGGCACTTAATCTTGCACACTATTGAAGCAACCCCAAGCTTTGCAGAAACAAAATATATTTTGATATAAATATTTTTTTTTTTTTGTAGAAATGCCTTTATAGGAGTTTACTTACTGAGCTTCATGGAGTGTTTTAAAGCATTTGTCCTTTTACATTTCAGGCTTAATTATGCCGGGAAGCGGCAAATTTTACAAGCCGTAAGATACTAATTAAACACCATACTATTTATTGCAGACTGCTAGGCTATAGAAAGGAGTATATTGAAATAGAGATGTTGTGCTACCTGCTCTCATCTACTTAGCCATTGTCTTGTCAAGAGTGCTGTCACCTGTTTTTTTTTTACTTTTTCAGATAGAATATACAAAAAAATATTTTTATTTAAAGCCAAGGGTGCTTATGCAATGCATCCACATGACTTGTCACTTATCTAGCCTTTGTTTTTTTTCTGTGAACACTAAAAATGTTGATTATTGGTTTAAATTGCTTGGTTGCCACTTATAAAATGTGATCAGTTTTCTAGTGATTTTCAGTGCTTGCATTGAAACACATTTAAATATAATGTCTCCCTCTACGTGATATAAAGGGTTCTGCATATTAATCCCTGCAAAAGCGCCTCTTTAGTGCATGAAAGTAATTGTCATTTCTTCTAGCTGGCTGACATCCCCAAATCTGAACGATATGAACATATTCTGGATGCATTAAATGAAAATAAGACTATGTAAGTTGCTTTAAATTCTGACTTCTCTTTGATGTGTAACGGAACATTTTATAAAATTAAGCATTTAAATCCACCTGTCTACTGTCACATACCACTGCTTGTTACATATATATCAATACAAGTGACAAAAACAAACACCTTTACTGTATGTTTAAACTTGCAGTTTTTCCTGAATTTGCCTTTTCGCCTGTTTGACACTTGCCATGTCTGATCTTTTCCCATGAATTTGTTACGTACAGCATAATATTTAAAACTGGTTTCAGCAGATTTGGCTCTAAACAGTCACAATATATACCGGCTACAACAGCAAATGTTTATAATGCCTTAGATATTTAGCAGAACCTGTGAGTGCTCCTCTCATTTCCTAAAAAATGCTGTTACTAAAGCTGACCAAGTTGCTCCCAGTGTCACAGTAGCATATTAGCAGTTATGAACATGCCCAATAATTCTATAAATTTTGATAGGACTTTTCTCAATTACTGGACTAGGTTTTTCTCTAGGAAAACACTAATTTACAATTTCACTTGCCTCATGTTATACTATTGTTGGACTATTTCACAGTGTTTGAGGATATGTTTCAGTAGATAAGTACAGTTAAGGCCCCCATACACGGGGTGATATAGCAGGCGTTCCGACTGGTTCGATTTGCCTGCTATATCGCACTGTGTATGGCCCTGATATCTGCAGTACCATGAGATCAGGCGATGTGATGTGCGATCCCATGAATTGCTGTGCTGGTGAGACGGGGGAGCTGGCATATCGGGTGGTCGGCGTGTGCAGACCGCCTGATATGTCAGACGACAGATCCCTTATCGCCTCGCATGGTGCAATCGCAACGTGTATTGGGGGCCTTTTACACTTGTTAAATTAGCAGTACAGGAAATGCTAACAAAAAATAATCTGAAAGTCATTCCCAATTCCAAAGCTACTACCAGGCTCTTATGTTACTTGTATACTAAGGAAACGCATGGTAATAGTGGTACCGATTTCACAGATCTGCAACGTTTGATTGCTAAATTGTTCCAAGTGTGTAATTGACAACCCTCATTTTAATATTTAAAAATCTAGGTTTATGTCTGGAAAGGAAATTAAGAAAAAGAAACATTTGTTTGGTCTGAGGATTAGAGTTCCTCCTGTTCCTCCAAATGCTGCTGTAAAACTGGAGAAGGAAGAGAGCACATCTCATGAGTTCAAGATTAAGGGCAGGAAATCATCAAAGCTTCTTCCTGTTACAACGTAAGTGCTGTCCATGGTTGGGAGGCAAAGAGGAAGCTTCAATGTAACCACCTGGATATCGTTTCTCTTTGCACCAAATTGAGCTTTATAAATGTCTATACAAGTTTTTTTGTGGTTGTATCACTCTTAAAATCATGATACCGCTTCCTTTTGTGTGTAATATTATGGGATGACTATATACGTGATACTGCCCTCTCCTGGCTGTCCTACCTCTCTGACCATATTGTCTCCTCTCATTCCACTTCCTCTCCACTTAAACTATAGGTGTCCCCCAAGGTTCTGTTCTTAGACCTCTCCTATTCTCCCTCTATAACTACTTTTAAGTGAGCGCATCAGATCTTTGGACTTCAATATCATCTCTATGTTGGTGATACGCATATCTACCTGACCTCCCCCCCACACCCTCCCAACACTCATATCTCCAACTGTGTGTGTTCTCTTCCTGGATGTCCCAACGCTAGAGATATCTTCCCACCATCCCGCACAACCTCCCTTCCCACTATTTCGTTATCTATTGACAGTACAGCCATATCCTCTAGGCCCCAAGTGCGTTGTCTTTGAGTTATCCTTGGCTTCTCCCTCTCCTTCAAACCACACATCCAGTACCTCTTGCAGTCCTGCTGTTTCAATTTTAAAAATATTTCCAGGATCAGACCCTTTCTTGCCTTGGACGCTACTAATACCCTCAACCACTCACTGGTCATCTACAGATTGGACTACTGTAACCTCCTATCTGGCCTCGCTGACTCTTCCACCTCCCCACTCCAGTCCTCAATGCTGCTGTTGGGCTCATTTTCCTCTCCAAACGTACTACATCTGCCTCCCCTCTCCTACAAGCCTAACACTGGCTCCCCTTTAGAACCCAATTTAAGCTTCTCACACTCACAAAGACCTCACTAGTTCCTCTCCCATTTACATCTCCCTTTACATTCCCGTCCGCCCTCTTTGCTCCATAAATTAATTCTGCTTTCTACTTCAGGGTCCACAGGGTGACCTTGGTGTATATGTGGTGATGGAAGTCATCTGCTGCACAGCGCGCCTTTCCACCGTGGTTTGGATGGGCTGTGGCAGCTTCCCTCCTCCGGATCCGCCCTCTCAGATCTCCGGCTGCCGCCATCTGGCTGTATGTCTCAGATCGCAGCAGGTGATGCGGAGCCTGTGTCCCCCTACATAGCTTTCCTCCTGGACGAGGTCAGTTATGTAGCTCTTTTGTACTACCAGGCTCTAATTCTGCGTAGTTGACCAGTAAGTGCGTTTAAGTGCAGGTGTTGTTATTCTGCATTGTATGTGACTGTATGCTAGCGTGGTCTGTCTGAGTTTCACTTTCTGAACTGTCAGACATTTTACTTTCCCTGTGTCTGTTCTTTTGCTCTGAGCCCTAACACAAGTGTTGTCAGGGTACACTCTCAGTCTGTTATTTCTGTGTAGGTGGTCACATACAGTATATTGCTATCTTCATTATGTCTGGCAGTGAGAGTGATGTGCCTAATTTGGCTCCCGCCTGGCTGTTCTGTAAGAAATGTACAGCGGAGTTAAAGGTGGGATACATGATACTTGAGGGATTATGCTCCTCCAGGTCCCTCTACGGTCTCTGTCACGCCGCAGGAGCCCCCTTGGGTGTGCTTTGCACAAGCACTAATGGTCATTGCGGGACGTTTAGCTGTCCCTCCTGTGTTTTCCCCCCAGGGGCTCACACAGCAGCAGCTTATGCCCCCTCAGAGCTTGCTTCAGGCGGCTGCACCCATGCAGGTGCTATCTCTCCAGTGGGTTAATACAGTTCCCACTGCATTGCAAAATGTCGCAGAAGTGCGGAAGGAGGCGGCCCCTCAGGGCTGACCGGCTAAAATATTTTTGCAGTCATCCTTATCTACCCTATATGATTATGACGAGGTCTCCTCTGAAGATGGAGTGCTCCTAGATCACCCCGATTCCTGTACACGGAATATATATCTTGGACTCCTCTCTCCCGAGTCTGATACAAGCTGTCCGTGCTGCCTTGGTCATAGAGGAGGACGATCCTCCAGCACCTAAGTTCAGACATGCCCATATTAAGCCTATAAAGGTGGCCGTAGCCATATTTCCTTATGTCTGACCAGCTGGTGGACCACCTGGAGGTGGCATGGAAAAATCCTGGGAAGCGTTATCAGCCGCAGAAGAGTCTGGCCCATGCTTATCCTTTCGCTGAGGACTATTTCTACTTCAGGGTCCATAGGGGGTCCACAGGGTTGACCTTGGGGTATAGCTGGATCTGGATCCACGGGCACCACGCAGTTAAAGCTTTGCTGCTCCCAGGATGCACTTGGGTCCGTCCTCCTCTATACCCCACCCCCGAGCCACAGCACCTCAGTTTTAGTTGGTGCCCGGCCAGAGTCGGGTCACCCTGCGCAGTGGGGCTGCATAAGCGGCCCCTAAGCTTTATTTTATTTTTTTTAAAGATTTTATATTATTTTTACAATCTTCAGAGCGGCAGCATCAGACTGTCCATCTGGACGTCCACGCTGCCGCTCCAACAGCCCCGCTGGCGCTGCAACGCAGGTACTGATCCGGGGATCGCAGCGGGACCCCGGAGTCAGTATTGGCGTGGCTCCGGGACCTCCCAAGGACTGCTGCCGGACTCAAGGGGCCAGGTAAGCCGCGTGCAGCGCTGTCAGCGCTGCGCGCGGGGATAATGCAGTCTTGTAGCCGCCGTTCTCTGGGGACAGACCGGCGGCGCTAGTAGCAGCGGCGGCGGGCTCCCCCACTATGTGGAATACCCTGCGTGTCTGCTGACCTCCAGGGTATAAGACCGGCGGGGAACCGGCTTCCCTGGGGGGTTTCATACTAGCAGGGGAGGCAGCCTTCCCCGCTTCAGTGCTCCTCCCCTCAGCCCAGCGCACCTTCTCTCAAGCGTGCTGGCGTCGCTGGGCTGTTATCTCCTGGCCACTCCTCCTCAGTGCTCCGGCGGCCATCTTCAGGCAGCATCGCAGAGCTCCCAGGCAGGCTTACAGTGGACCAGTGCCCCTGCGTACCTCTCCCCTGATCAGGACGGTGTTCGCAGCACTATAGCCCTCCCAGACACTGAATCTGGGAGGTTGATTGTAGCGGAAGGTGCAGTGAGTAAATACTTCTCTGCATGGTATGTGACTTTTGCTAGTGCTGCTGTCTGTGCTTTTTTTCTACTTACTATCAGCTTTTTACCTATCCCTTTCCTTCTCCTACGGCCCGCAGGTGCGTGGGGGAGGGGTGTTCTTTCTGTGTAACCTCACTTACATAAATCTACGTATTTGTGAGGTCCGTCACATACTGCGGTGTGCTCCTCAGTACCATATTGTGGGCTGTTTGGGTTGCATACTTGGTAGTGCGTGGGTGTTATACGCCTTACCTCGTTTCGGTGAGACATGACAGTTTGTGTCATGTCTGATGAAGGGAACGAGCGCTCCGAGGCTCCTGTGTTGTTTTCCTGCCGACGCTGTTCGGCAGGGGTTGACGGGGCAGATTTGTCTCAGGACGGTCTGTGCGGGCGGTGCCAGCTGGTACCTGGTCCCTCTAAAACCCCGGTGGCGCAGGATCCTCCGTGGGCGATGTTTACGCAAGTGCTGGCGTCAATCGCGGACCGACTTGCGGTCCCGACTGCGGCCCCTTCTAGGGCGTTGCCCCAGCCTACCGTCCCCCGTTCCCCGGGTGTGACTCGTCTGGTGCAGTCTCCTCCCAGGTCTCAGACTGTAGGTCCTTATGCGGGTTTGCCGGTATACATGCAATCCCCCACGGTGCCGCAGCAGTCGATGATACCTTTTCAGGGGTATCCTCAGGCAGTACCCCCGCCTTGGGTGGACGTCCTCTCCAGCTCTGTTCAGAGTATGGCGGCTTCGTCATCGGCTTTTCACAATATGTTGCACAGTGATTTGCCCCCACGGGCGTCCAAGCATTCAGTTCCGGCTTCACTGGCGGCTCAGTTCACGTGTCTTCGGATGACGGGGAGATCCATGAAGACTCTGACTCGGATGCCGGGGCCCAGGAGGTGGAGGCAAAGTCTTCCATTAATGTGCCGGCATTGGTTAGGGCGGTGCGGGCCATCCTTCACATTGAGGAGGATGTGCCCGCCCCAGGTCAAAATACCCAAATTTTAAAAAGGCCAAGGTAGCTTCGACGGTTTTTCCCCTGTCCGATCAATTGACTGATCATATGACAGGTGTCTTGCAGTTGCCCAGCAAGAGGTTCCAACCGCAGAAGCGGTTGGCTTCGAACTATCCGTTTCCGGAGGCTCATTGCAGGAAGTGGGAAACTCCTCCAGCGGTGGATTCCCACGTTACCCGCTTAATTAAAAGCGCTACGCTGCCTTTGCCGTCTATCTCCTCCCTGAAAGATCCCACGGACAGGAAGGTGGAGACTTGTTTGAAGTCTATCTACTCTCTCTCGGGGGCGGTGGCCCGTCCGTCCATGGCCATCTCTTGGGTGGCTAAGGCCATCGAGAGCTGGGCCAATGCTTTGGAGAATACCTTTCCGGAAGATGCTCCGGAGATCCAGAGAGCGTTGATAGGTCAAATGAGGGATGCGGCTTCCTACATTGGGGAAGCATTGTTAGATGCAAGCCTGCTAACCTCTCGGGTGTTGGCGCCTCGGTCCTTGTGGCTGAGGTCTTGGAGAGCTGACGCTGACTCCAAAAAGGGGCTGGAGGCCTTACCTTTTAATAGGGAGTTGCTTTTTGGTCCAGACTTGGACAAAATTGTGGACACTCTGGCTAAGTCTAAATCAGCCTTCGGCTTCTGCTCCTACCAAGGTACGGAGCTCTGCTTTTCGGTCCTTTCGGGTTCAGGGCAAGGCCAAAGGTCAGTCCTTCCCGAGGCAGTCGACGACCAAGGCCGCTTCTAAGCCCAAGAAGCAGGCCTGGAGTGCCAGGCGCCCTTCTTCCAAGCAGGAAGATAAACCTTCTGCCTGATGGGACGGGCCTGCCTCTGGGGGACCCCAGAGTGGGAGGCCGACTTCTTCTGTTTGCCCAGTGCTGGCACAATACCACCACGGATGCCTGGGTTCGAGAAGTGGTCTCCCAGGGGTACGGCCCTGTCTTTTCGACACAGACCGCCCCACCAGTTTTTCTGCGCGAGTCCTTCTCAGGATACGACCAAGTCCTTACAGATTCAGGAAGCTATAGAGTCCTTGCTGACAGCAGGGGTCATTGTTCCCGTTCCTCAATTACGAGGGACGGGGTTCTATTCTTCTGTTTCTGGTGCGGAAACCCAATGGTTCTCATCGCCCTATCCTCAACGTGAAGTCTCTGAACAAATTCCTCAGAGTTCCCAAGTTCAGGATGGAAACGTTACGTTCCATCATTCTGGAGATGGAACCGGGGGATTACATGGTGTCCCTGGATATCCAGGACGCCTACCTCCATGTTCCGATAGCACCTTCGCACCAGCGGTATCTGAGGTTCGCTGTTCTGCAGCAGCATTATCAGTTCAGGGCGCTACACTTTGGTCTCTCCACGGCACCGAGGGTGTTCACGAAGATTATGGCGGCCATAGCCGCACATCTTCGGAACCAGAATTTACGGCTGCTACCGTATCTGGACGACCTCCTGTTGCTGGCGAGCTCCCCGGAGGTACTGCTTCAACATCTCCACTTGACTATAGCTTGCCTGCAAGCGCACGGGTGGCTGATAAATTGGAAAAAGTCCTCCCTGATTCCATCTCAGCGGATGGTTCATTTGGGAGCCCTGCTGGATTCTCGTCAGCAAAGGATCTTCCTGACCCCGGAGAAGGTCTCCTCCCTGCAGCTGAGGATACACAGTTGCCTAAGCAGTTGCCGCCTGTCGGTCCATTCGGCTATGAGGGTTCTGGGGTCCATGGTGTCGACATTCGACATGGTGGAATTTGCCCAGTTCCATTCCCGGCCCCTGCGGGGGCTGATTCTATCGGAATGGAACGGGTTACCTCACCGGATCCAGTCTCAGTTGCTGGTGTTGTCCCCGGAGGTTCGGCAGTCTTTGGCTTGGTGGCTTCAGACAGCTCATCTGGTCGAGTGGCGCCCCTTTTGGATCCCGGACACTGGGTCCTGCTCACGACGGATGCCAGTCTTCGGGGTTGGGGGGCAGTGACCGGCTCGTTGTCACTTCAGGGTCGTTGGTCTGCGGAAGAAGCTCTTCTTCCCATTAACATTCTGGAACTGCGGGCAGTTTATCGGACCCTGCAGTCGTCCGATCCCGCTCTTCACGGAAGGGCGGTTCAGGTGCAGTCCGACAACGAGGACAAGAGACGCATTTCCACAGGGAATTTTGTTGGGCCTTGCTGCCTCCAGTCCCATCTCCCCCCACCACTCGCAGGGCCGCGCTAGGCACCACACCTAGCAAGGCCCTGCACAGCCCCCCAGAGCTCTCCTCCACCTGCCGGTTCCAGGCGACCACCCACCGCCTCCTGAGAGCAAACACCACCCGCTCGACTCTCAGCTAGTCCCCCAGCAACAATCCCCACCAGCAGGCACCAGCAGCAAACCTCACCACCGCAGTGCACTAAGCTCCACAGTGCACCAGCAAGCAGCCATCCCAAACAGACCTGCTATCCCACTTAACCAACATCCTCCTACCGCTGACACTTCAGCAGTCAACCCAAGCACTGCCGACCCTGCAACAGAAAACTTCAAGCACTGTCTACCAGCATCCAACGCATCAAACAACCACTCAAACCCTACCGGTAGGTAAGTGACTTCGAGACTCTGACCCCTGCGCAGGACACTGCCAGGGTGCACATCCACAACCGCCACACCTGCTGCCGACCCAATCACCACCCCCCTACCACCTCCACATTACCCGAGACGTCCTAGACTGTTCACCAAAGGTCCAGCAGGGGTAACGTGCTGGTCAACTGAACTGCACGGAAAGGAGCCCCCTAAAAGGGTCCACCAACCTCCCCAGTCTCCATCCACACCCTCCACCACATCGCAAACCCTCCCTATGTTGCCTGGGACCGAACAGGATTAGCATTGACTATTCCAATAAATCGTTTGGCCACACAGTCTGTTGTCTGTCTTTATTTCCTCATCCCACACCTTCATTCCAGTCGACCATCCTCCCCCCCCCCCCCCCCCCCCCCCCCATCACTCCCTACTCGACATCGATCACACACAGATCACGACAGATAACCACATTAGCATCGCACCCATAGGGCGAGCGTACCTTCCAAAATCTCTACCCCACCCTATCACAACGCAGGACCCGGTACTCCTGTTTTCAGGAAGGTGCAGCACCCCATAAACAAATACAGCACATCCACACCCCATCTGCCCATACAGCAGAGCGCAGTTCTACCCCATCATTTACAATATGCCTTGGTTGTCAGCTTATTGAATGCCAGGATCTCCACGGCGGCAATTGCAGCTCGCTGCTCCCTGTGGCTTCGCTTTTGGAGGGTAGATGCGGACTCCAAGAAGGGCTTGGAGTGTTTACCCTATAATGGTAAGGTCCTGTTCGGCCTGGATTTGGACCAATTTGTGGATACACTAATTCGGCTTGTCTGCCGTCTGCTCCTGCACCCTTGGGGTCGCTGAGTTCGTCCTTTGGGACCTATCGGGCCCCAGGTAAGCCTAGAACCCAGTCCTTTCTACTTCAGGGTCCATAGGGGGTCCACAGGGTTGACCTTGGGGGTATAGGTTGGGAACCAAATCCGGGCACCACGCAGTTAAAGCTTTTAGCTCCCAGGATGCACTTGGGTCCACTCTCCCTATAACCCCGCCCCCCAGCCAGAGGCACCTCAGTTTAAGTTGGTGCCCGGCCGGAGTCGGGTCACCGTTACTGCAGGGGGGCTGCTTAGCAGCCCCTAAGCTTAAAAGAGTTTTATTTTATTATTTTTTTTTTACTACTCTTCAGAGCGGCAGCATCAGACTATCCAATGGACGTCTGAGCTGCCGCTCCTACACCCCGCCGGCGCTGCGACGCCAGTACAGATCTGGGGATCGCAGCGGGACCCCAGAGTCTGTACTAGCCGGGCTCTGGAGGAATCCCTGGGCTGCTGCCGGATCGACGGGGACAGGTAAGTCGCGTGGTCACCGCTTGCGGTGACCCGCGTGTACATGCAGCCTTATGCCTCCGGTCTCTGGGGACAGACCGGAGGCGCTAGCGGTGGCGGCGGGCTCCCCCTCCATGGAGGCATACCCCGCGTGTCCACAGCCCACCAGGGATTATAGCGGCAGCGGGAGCCGGCATCCCGGGGGGTTAATGGCTAGCCAGGGGAGGAAGCTTTCCCTGTCTAGCGGCTCCTCCCCTCAGCTCAGCGCGCCTTTCAATAATACAGTCTGGCGTCGCTGAGCTGCTTCCTCCGCGGGCCACGCTTCTTCTGAGGTCTCCAGCGGCCATTTTCTCTCTGTGGTGCTGCAGAACTCTTAGGATGTCAGTGAGCCCAGTCCCCCTGCGTACCTGGCCATTTTGGGTGAGTGTACACAGCGCTATAGCCTTCCCAGACACTGAATCTGGGCAGTTGAATGTAGCGACATTGTGCAGTATATTATATGTCATGCTTATGTATGTATATATATTTTTCTGCATTGTATGTGACTTATGCTAGTGCTGACTGTCTGCTTTTTCTCTCACCTGTCAGTGTATATCTATCCCTTTTCTTTATCTGCCCTAATACAGGTGTACCTGGGGTGGTTCTGAGACCTCACATATATATATTTGTTAATATCTGTGAGGTTTGTCACATACTGTTGCGTGCTGCACGTTGCCATATTTTAGATGGAACTGTGAGTTGCGTACGCTGATAATGGGTTCCTGCAGCTAATCTTAGCGTCAGTCAGGACCGGTATGGCGCTGCTTAATATTTCCGTCAAGATAGTCAGATATATCTGACCAGGAGATTGCACACGATACTGCACCCATTATTGCTATCCTGCAAGTCATAGCCTGCAGGAATTAGTGCGGAGGATTTTAACTCAGAAAGGTTTACGTATGCGGCACCATCTGGTGCCGGGCCCCTTGCACGACCCCCTTAAAGGGCGTTGTTTCTCAGGATCCTCTCCTTTGAGGATCGCCGGGCGGGCCCCATTGTCGTCACTCGCTTGGAGTTACTTCACCATACTGCCCTTTTGAACTCGGGGTATCTCGCAATTTCTTGCAATTTACCCCTGTGTCACAGACTATCGCTCCCTGCCGGGGTTTTTCACAGTACATGAATTACCTCAGATACCACATCGGTCTGTCATTCCCCTTGCAGGGATTACCACAACGGCCACCCTGGTGGATGTCGTTTTATACGAAATACTAATTGGCGTGATATACGCCCTGTGGTTACTGACCAGTGGCTCTGCCGTGAACTGGATGGTATATTCGGCTCTTTCCCTCTCACATGGGGGGGAGCCGATCTCAAGTATTATTATCCCTGCTTTGGGGCTGGTAGCCAGGCTCATTCTGGATATAGAGAATGTCGATCCTGCACCTGTATCATACATCTCCCGTTTTCTGCCCAGCGGGTGGATCTCCTAGCGGGAGTCTGGCTGTCCCCAGATACGAGGAGTCACAAAGGCCTCCTGTTTCCCATTCCCTGAGGGTCCTCACAAGTAATGGAAATCCCCTTCTGGGATGGATTTGTATGTTAATCATCGGGTTACAGGCATTAATACGCCTCCCATCCCGGCCTGGACGGATTTTACGGATCCGTAGGTGGTAACTTTGCCTGAAATCAATGTACTCGTTTTCAGGGCCTGTTGCCCGTCCTACCATGGCCATCGCATGGTGATGCTTTTGTGACGTTTTTCCCCTCCAACACGTCTGAGGTTCAAATATCTTTTTGCCGCTCACAAAATATGCAGTGGTCATATGTGGGATTACCTCATGGGATGCCGGTCTTCTAACTTTCAGGGTTTCGGCGGCATCTGTATCCGCCGCAGTACCCTATGGCTGCGTTATGGGAAAGCAGAGGTGCACACTCCTTCCAGGGGGAAGTTCTTGTTTGGTCCTGACCTTGACAAGATCGTTGCATCATTGGCAGTATCACTAATGGGGAGATACCGTCTTTAGCTACTCCCACTACATTCGGACTAACTCTGTTAAGTCTTTTTGTCCTCAGGGTCAGCCTAAAGGCCTGTTTTTTCCTAGGCTGTCGGCCTCCACGGGGGCCACCATATCCAGTACCGAGCAGTCCTGGACTTCCGGACGACCCTGTTTCTACACCTGAGGATATACCCTCAGCCTGACGGGACAGGTCTACATCTGGGGAATTTCCAGAGTGAGGTACTGATTCTCAACGGCCTCTCATTGCTCATGCAGCCTCCTCACAGGCATTGGTACACGGGCCCTTCTTCAGAACTGATCAGGGCCTTACAATCCCAGAAAGCTATACAGTCTTTGTGGTAAGCAGAGCTATTTCGGCCAACCTCACTATCTCAGTGAGGGACTGGTTGTTCTACTTTCTTTTTGGGGCGGTGACCGACTGGTCCTCCTTTGCCTATACTCTGTCTCAAATCCCTGAATCAGATTCCAACGGTGCCTTGACTCAGGTGGAATCGTCCATGCTCCATCATCCGATGTTTGGAACCTGGGGATTTTATGGTATATCCGAGTATTCAGGATACGTACCTACGGGTACATACAGAGCCCTCTCATCAGCATGGGTTCAGGTTTGCTGTGCCACAGCAACACTTGTAAGTTTCGGGCTCTGCCTTTTGGGGCTGTCCTCAACTCCACCGGGGTTTACCAGCTTTATGGATTTTCTGACAGTTCACCTGTTCAGTGTATCCGAATGCTCCTTTCTCTGGACGGTCTCCTACTTTTAGCAGGATCACCAAGGTACTTTACCGCCAGGTCAGGATAACCGGGGCTTCTTCTCGTCACAGAAAAGTCCTCCCTGCATCCCTCACAGGGTTTTCTTCATCTGGGAGCACTGCTGGATTCTCAGAATCTGAGAATTTTTCTGGCGTAAGACAAGATCTCCACTCTTCAACTTCGAGGGTGCGGATATCTACGCAGTCGACATATGTCATTACTCTTTGTGATGCGCGGTCTACCAGAGTGTCTACCTTTTGGTAGGGTGGAATGTGCTCAGTTCCATTCCAGGCCTTGCCATAATTGACTCCCCTCCAGATGGATCGAGTTTTTTCCATCGGATCACTGTTCGAACGATGATACTTTCTACGGAGGCGAGTTGGTCTCTGTCCGGGTGGCTATGGCCATCTCGTCCAGGGTGTTCTTTGCTAAAGACAGTGTCTGGTCCGCATTCATTTCGGGGCAGTTGGACGTCTGTCGCTTCTGCCCTGCCACTTACCTTGTTGATACTTTAAGCTGTCTTGGACTTTCACTCTGGCCTAACCCATTTGTCACGGTTAACCTGAATAGGTTCAGTCCGACAGTGTCACAACAGTGGCTTCCATCTAGGCAACACTGGTAGTTGGGTGGCAATGTTAGGAATGTCACCCATTCTGACATAGTCCAAGGGTCTTCTCCTGGCCAACTCTGCGGTGTTTATTCCCGGAGCTCTCCATTGGGAAGCGGGCTTCCTCAGCCGTCACGGCGTGCATCCCGGGGACTAGTCTCTTCTCCAAGAGAGGTTTCAACTCCTGGTGAGCAGAGGGGGCCTCCCTGAGGGGATTGATCCCCATGGCCTTCTGACTCGATCACACATTACCGGTGTTACAGTCCAGCTCTAGGAGTACTGAAGCTACCTTCAGTGACTCCTTGTCAGTGAAGTGGTCCTTCCACTTTGTGTACCTGTGTCCTCCGGTCTCCCTTCTTCCTCGAGGTCTTCGGAAGTTTAATTCGAGACGGAGGGGCTTTCCTTCTGGGGGCTCCAGGTCGTCCCAGACATCACTGGTACTAAGATTTTCGGAGTCTCCTCCTCGATGCTCCGTTCCTACTGCTTCACTATCTGGACCTGTTGTCTCAGGGTCCTTGTTTTTCCCGGGATCTGGATCGCTTGTCTTTAACTGCGCCCCTACTGTGGTCCTCGGGCTTCCCTGGCTCTGTCTTCATTGAGATGTTTAGAGCAGATAGGCCAGACTTTGCTGGGATCTGCCACGGACTGTGGCATACATAATTCTTATGGTATCGTACCTGTCGATACGATCCTCCGGTGTCCAGGATTTCCAGATATTCTGGCATTCCTTCCAGCTGGCTTGGGTTTCACCCTTGGCCTGGCCTTCCTGACAGTGCGGATCTCTACACTGTCGGTATGGTTAAGATATGGAATTGCTCCGCTCTGGTATCCAGTTCATCCTTTGGAGTGTTTTCTGGATTATGTCTCCACTTATCCTCCCTAGGGACTCCTGGGGAGTTAGTAGTGGTTCTTTGTTCCCTCCGGGGACAGTCAATGGAACCGCTGGTTGTGATAGCCATTACATGGTCTATTGTTTAAGCTCTCTCTCTCTCTCTCTCTCAGGGTGTTTAAATCAACCAGGAGAGTGTCTGAATGGGGAGCGTTCTCATGTGGCTCCCTCTTCTGGAGGGCATCATGTCAGGGTGTGAGTTGCTCTCGCCCTGTGTTTCTTCTTAAAGTGGTTTTTAGGTTCCATATTATTCTGGAACTTATGGTATGGCCATTCAGTTCCCAGTCCTCTCGGCTGTTGTGGCCTCATGGACTGTGGTCCGGCCTCTTTGGCTTTATGTGATCCGTTCAAGTTCCTTATGGTAAGCGGACTCCTTATTGGTGGTCTGCGGTTTCTGGTTTTAACAGGAAACGATGGCCGGCCTATAATGAAATGTTGACTGGATGGCCTCGTATGTCTTCCTCAGGGGCCTACCCATGGGTGGGCATTTCTGTCGTTGAGGCTTGTTTTTTTCTCGGGCCGTGTAACCCTCGTGGGCGGCTCGTCGTGGCGCCTCGGCTGTTTTGCCTTACTAGGTGTCCACGTGGTCTTCTGTCCATACCTTTTTAAGGTTCTAGGCATTGGTTTCCTTTGCCTCTCAGGATGCTTCCTTTTTGGCGACGGATTCTCCTCTCAGCACAGGAGCGTCCCCACCCTTGGTTGAACTGCTTTGGGACATCCCCAAGGTCAACCCTGTGGACCCCCTATGGACCCTGAAGTAGAAAACAAGAGATATGGTAAGAACTTACCTTTGTTATCTCTGTTTCTACGAAGTCCATAGGGTCCACAGGGCGCCCGCCCTGACGCACCTGGCTTCATATGGGCTGTGTTACTGGTCACCGGCTTCCCGTCTCCTTTTCTGTGAGTATGGTTCTAGAGTGTTCCAGTTTTCTCTCTCTTTTTCTCTCCTCCTCCGGCCTTTGGCTACTTACAATCTGAGGTGCCTCTGGCTGGGGGGCGGGGTTATAGGGAGAGTGGACCCAAGTGCATCCTGGGAGCTAAAAGCTTTAACTGCGTGGTGCCCGGATTTGGTTCCCAACCTATACCCCCAAGGTCAACCCTGTGGACCCTATGGACTTCGTAGAAACAGAGATAACAAAGGTAAGTTCTTACCATATCTCTTGTTTTCCTAGGCAGTCTACCACATAGAAAACTACCAAGCCTAAGAAACAAGCCTGGAGTGAGACGTCCAGCTACCAAGCCCGACGACAAGCCCTGACGGGGCGGGCCTCTTCCTGGGGGATTCCAGGGTGGGGAGGCAGACTTCTTCAATTCGCCCAGCGCTGGTGTCAGTCTACCACAGACGCCTGGGAGCGAGAACTGGTCTCTTGGGGGTACGCCATCTCCTTCCGCAGATGGCCTCCCCATCAGTTCTTCTGCACGGGCCTCCTGTCCAACAAGGATAAGGCCTTGGCTAGTCAAAAGGCAGTACAATCCATGCTTCAGACAGGGGTCATTGTACCGGTCCTGTTATCCCAGAGGGGAATGGGTTATTAGTGCAGCCTTTTTTCTGGTTCAAAACTGATCCCACAGACCTATCCTCAATCTCTAGTCCCTGAACAAGTTCCTCAGGGTACCTCGGTTCAGGATGAAAACTCTACGTTCCATTATACTGGCTATGGAACATAGGGATTTTATGGTGTCGCTGGATATTCAGGATGCATACCTGCATATTCCAATTGCTTCGGCTCATCAGCGTTTTCTTAGGCTTGCTGTGCAGGTTTGCTGTGTAACAGCATTTCCAGTTTCAGGCCCTGCCGTTTGGCCTCTCTACTGCACCTCAGGTGTTTACAAAGATTATGGCGGTAATGGCAGCCGATCTGCGGCTACGAGAGGTCCGCCTGTTACCATACCTGGACGACCTCTTGCTGTTAGCAGGGTCTCCAGAGGTACATCACCACAACCACCTACATACAGCTGACAATATCTGTACTACAGATGTACAGGTGGTTGATCAATTGGAAGTCCTCCCTGCTCCCATCTCAAAGGATGCTCCATCTGGGAGCTCTATTGGATGCCCAACAGCAGAGGATTTTTCTGACCACAGACAAAATCTCCACTTTGCAGACGCAAGTGCGCAGATGCCTCTTCAGTCGCCGAGTGTCCATACACTCAGCCATGCAGTTACTGGGATGCATTGTGTCGACGTTCGACATGGTGGAATATGCCCAGTTTCATTCCCGGCCTCTGCAGAAATCGATCCTCTCCAGGTGGGACGAATTACCCCATTGGATAAGGACACAAACGATGGTACTCTCTCTCCGGAGGTGCGTCTGTCTCTGACTTGGTGGCTGCAGTCGGTCCACCTCACCAAGGGGCGCCCCTTTTGGATTCCGGACTGGGTCCCTCTGACAGCGGACGCCAGTCTCCGGGATCGGGGCACAGTGACTGGTCCACACTCCTTTCAGGGAAGGTGGACAGCAGAGGAGTCCGCCCTAAGTTCCAATATGTTGATTGGTAGTGCAGTCTTCAGGGCCCTACAACAAGCCAGACTCATACTTCACGGAAAACTTGTGCAAGTTCAGTCAGACAACGCCACAACTGTGGCTTTCACAAACCATCAAGGAGGGACACCTAAGTCCGGCGGCAATGTCCGAGGTGTCACGCACCCTGACATGGGCTGAGGGCCATTTATCAGCCATATCGGCAGTATTCATTCCAGGAGTTCTCAATTGGGAAGCGGACTTCCTCAGCCATCACGACGTGCATCCTGGGGAATGGTCTCTTCACAAAGAAGTTTTTCAGCTCTTAGTGGACAGGTGGGGCCTTCTGGACGTGGACCTCCATGGCCTCTCGACAGAATCACAAATTGCCACTGTTGCGGGTCCAGGACAAGAGACGCCAAGGCTCTCTTGGTAGACTGTCAGTCCAGTTTGCTTACCTCTTCCCTCCAGTCTCCCTTCTTCCTCGAGTTCTTCGGAAGTTCAAATAAGGAGGCACTGTCCTGCTGGTGGCTCCAGCGTGGCCCAGACGTCCCTGGTACTCAGACCTTCAGTGTCTCTCCTTCGACACTCCGTTGCTGTTGCCTCAACGTCCGGACCTGTTGTCTCCCTTGCCTTGCCTTTACCCGGACCTGGGTCGTCTGTCTTTGACGGCGTGGCTCTTGAGACTACCCTCCTAAAGGCCAAGGGTTTTTCCAGAACTGTGGTTAACACCATGCTCAGAGCACAGAAACCTGCCTCTGCCAGGATTTACCACAGGATGTGGCATACCTCTTTTGAATGGTGTCGTTCCAGAGGTAACGACCCCGAAGTGTTTAGGGTATCCAGGGTTTTGGCTTTCCTGCAGGAGAGTTTGGACCTTGGTCTCCGCCTTGCTTCACTGAAGGTGCATGTCTCTGCCCTTTCAGTGTGGTTCCAGCGAAGGATTGCTCCTCTTTCTGATATTTGCACTTTCCTTCAAGGGGTCCTTCGCATTCAGCCTCCCTTTATCCCTCCTGTGGCTCCTTGGGATTTGGCTGTTGTCCTTAGGGCCATCCATTTGAACCTCTGGACTCAGTGGATCTCAAATGGCTCACTGCTAAGGCAGTTTTTCTTCTGGCTATTGCTTCCGCCAGAAGTGTCTGATTTGGGGGCTCTCATCGTTCCCCATTTGTTTTTTTCACCAGGACAGGGCGGTGCTTCTGACGCACCCTGGTTTCCTTCTTAAGGTCTCTAGTTTCCACATAATTAAATTAATGTGCCGGTCTTTAATTACCAAGACCTCTCTGCAATTGAGGCCTCATTGGATGTGGTACATGCCCTCAGGATTTATGTGGACCGTACTAGTTCCCTTCGGAAGTCAGACTCCTTGTTTGTACTCTATAGATTCCACAAGAAGGGAGGGCCAGCCAATAAACAAACTTTGGCTAGGTGGCTTCGCATGGCGATCTGAGGCTTACATTCATTCTACTCGGTCTGTGGGTCCTTCCTGGGAAGCTCGCCGTGGCGCCTCGGGTGTTCAGCTTTGTAAGGCGGCCACGTGGTCTTTCCAGACCTTTTTGCCTCTCAGGATGCATCCTTCGGGTGGCGGATTCTCATCTGCACAGGAGCGTCTCCACCCTTGAGGATACTGTTTTGTGACATCCCCAAGGTCACCCTGCGGACCCCTATGGATCCTGAAGTAGAAAATGAGATGTTAATAACTTTTTTTTTTTTAATCTTTCTGCAAAGTCCATGGGGTCCACAGGGCACCCACCCTGACGCACCTGTGCTTCAGATGGGCTTCGCTCTGGTCACCAGTTTTCCATCTCCGTCTTTGTAAGAATGTGATTCTTGAGTGTCCCAGACTTTCTTCTTTTATCCTCCTCCGGCCTTTGGCTTGCTATGAAACTGAGGTGCCTCTGGCCAGGGGGCGGGGTATATGAGGAGGGACCTAGTGCATCCTGGAAGAAAAATTAACTGCGTGGTGCCTGGATGACTCCCATCACCTATACACCAAGGTCACCCTGTGGACCCTATAGACTTCATGGAAAGAGAGATAACGAAGGTAAGTTCTTACCATCTCTCATTTTTCCTGCCAACTGATTATTTCCTGCCACTCCCGCCACAAAAATTGTTCATGTGCTGCTCTCTACCTCTCCCTATCAGACTCTCCACCTCTCTACAAAACTTTAAACAAACTCTCAAAACCCACTTCTTCAAAAAAGCCTTCCATCTCTTATCCTAACCCTCTGTCACATGCTCACTGTCTACCTCATCTGTGTCAGCCGACCTCTTCCCCAATGTGCTTTTTCTTCCCTTATACGTACAATCACCTACTCCATACAATATCACTTAATCCTTGATTTCTGCCACCCTGCTGCTTATTTGAGTGTTATGACTACTAATGCAGCATTGTTTATAAACTATGTATTTGCCCCGCATTGTCTTGTACTGTAATTCACTTTTCTTGTTCTGCTCATTGTACTTTGTTAGACACTGCAGAAGACTTGTGGCACCATATAAATAAAGAATGACGATCCATTCACAGACTGAAGTTTGCTGAATGAGGGCCTGATTCATTGTGCACTGCTCGGGAAGCTGCGCATGCACAGGACCCATTCTGCGAGTATCAGGCAGAAGCATTTAAGGGGCGGTGCGGGGGCGGCCGGTGTTCACAGAGACTGGGAGTGTCCGTCCCGTCTTCCGGGGGTGGCCAGCCCAGGGACTGCGTGGATGTACGCAGTCGGCTGGGCTCCCAAGCCAGCCTGACTAAGCTGAGGCTTACTCAGCTGGATGGCCGTCCACCATCGACCACCAATGGTAGCGATGGTGATCCCAGCCTGCGACCTCCGTTGCAGTGCTGGAATCACAAATGCAGCAGGGGGTGTCATACACCTGCTGCTTTTGAATTATTGCAAGGATCGCACTTGCAAAGCTGCCTGCGTGCAGATTTGCAATTGTGATTCTTGCTGAATCAGGCCCTGAGTTGGGTGGATTGGACAGGTTTGATAACCAAACTGAGCAATCCAGACAGTTTTTCAGGGTGTGAATGATTATTGTTCAGGTTCCTACACCGAATCTTAAGGTGGGTACACACTGGACGATGTGTACCGGGACGATATGTCGGCCTGATACAGTCAGGTGCATAAATATTGGGACATTGACATAATTTTCAGATTTTGGCCTCTATTCACCACCACAATAGGTGCATACACACACAACGATTTAGTTAATGAACGATTTTAGTAAAATATTTTCTACCTTGAAAAAATGAACTAAAATCGTTTACTAAAGTTGTTCATTTACTATGTTCATTTAAATGTAATGAACGATTTTTATGAACTACAAACGATTTTTGCATATTAACTTAATGAAAATCGTTGAGTTGACAAGTCTGACTAAACTACAAACGTGAACGCGCATGAACAATAATAGTTCATCGTTTGACTCAGAAAGTGAACGATTTTTTCAAACGATTATCGTTAAATGATCGTTCAAAAAATCGTTGTGTGTGTATGCACCTAATGGCTTTGAAATGAAACAAACAAGATGTGCTTTAACTGCAGACTTTCAGATTTAATTTGAGGGTAATTCCATCCAAATCAGGTGAACGGTGTAGGAATTACAACGGTTTCTATATGTGCCTCCCACTTTTTAAGGGGCCAAAAGTAATGGGACTATCAACTCAAAAGCTATTTCATGGACAGGTGTGGGCTATTCCCTCATTATTTCATTATCAATTAAGCAGGTAAAAGATCTGGAGTTGATTCTAGGTGTGACATTTGCATTTGGAATCAGTTGCTGTCGACTCTCAATATGAGATCCCAAGAGCTGTCACTATCAGTGAAGCAAGCCATCATTAGGCTGAAAAAGCAAAACAAACCCATTAGAGAGAGAGCAAAAACATTAGGTGTGGCCAAATCAACTGTTTGAAACATTCTTAAAAAGAAACAACGCATCGGAGAGCTCAGCAACACCAAAAGACTCGGAAGACCACGGAAAACAACTGTGATGGATGACAGAAGAATTATTTCCCTGGTGAAGAAAAACCCCTTCACAACAGTTGGCCAAATCAAGAACACTCTCCAGGAGGTAGGTGTATATGTGTCAGTCAACAATCAAGAGTAGACTTCACAAGAGTGGATATAGATGGTTCACCACAAGATGTAAACCATTGGTGAGCCTCAAAAACAGGAAGACCAGATTGGAGTTTGCCAAACATCATCTAAAAAAGCCATTACAGTTCTGGAACAACATCCTATGGACAGATGAGACAAAGATCAACTTGTACCAGACTGATGGGAAGAGAAGAGTATGGAGAAGGAAAGGAACTGCTCATGATCCAAAACATACCACCTCATCAGTGAAGCATGATGGTGGTAGTGTCATGGCGTGGGCATGTATGGCTGCCAATGGAACTGGTTCCCTTGTATTTATTGATGATGTGACTGCTGACAAAAGCTGCAGAATGAATTCTGAAGTGTTTCGGGCAATATTATTTGCTCCTATTCAGTCAAATGCTTCAGAACTCATTGGACGGCGCTTCACAGTGCAGATGTACAATGACCTGAAGCATACTGCAAAAGCAACCAATTAGTTTTTTAAGGCTAAAAAGTGGAATGTTATGCAATGGCCAAGTCAATCCCCTGACCTGAATCCGATTGAGCATGCATTTCACTTGATGAAGACAAAACTGAAGGGAAAATGCCCCAAGAACAAGCAGGAACTGAAGACATTTGCAGTAGATGCCTGGCAGAGCATCACCAGGGATGAAACCCAGCATCTGGTGATGTCTATGCATTCCAGACTTCAGGCTGTAATTGCCTGCAAAGGATTTGCAACAAAGTATTAAAAAGTGAATGTTAAATTTAGGATTGTTTAGTTTGTCCCATTACTTTTGGCCCCTTAAAAAGTGGGAGGCACATATAGAAACCGTTGTAATTCCTACACCGTTCACCTGATTTGGATGTAATTACCCTCAAATTAAATCTGAAAGTCTGCAGTTAAAGCACATCTTGTTTGTTTCATTTCAAAGCCATTGTGGTGGTGAATAGAGACCAAAATATGAAAATTCTGTCAATGTCCCAATATTTATGCACCTGACTGTATATTGTACCACAGGTCCACATCAGGATGAATGACGGAACAATCACTCGTTCCATCATTAATTAACATGAATGGTGCTGCACGCGATATCTTCAGGTTTGATGTGCAGCACGGCGTGTCATGTGAGCGCTGGAGCGCACATATCGTGCATACACACTGCGAGATATGTTAAGTTTTTCGCCAAATCGCAACAACATCGTCCCAGTGTGTACCCGGCATTGTTGAAACAAATAATTTGGTCACCTGGTTTGCACTTTTATTGTGCAATCTGTGGCCAGGTAATGAAGTAGCAGATACTATTCTCAGTTTTCCCCTCTACTGTAAAACAAGGATAACCGAGAACTGTCTTGCATATGTTATGTTATTACTGAGGCGTGAACGTTTTTTTTGCCCCCCTCCTGATTTCTTCTGTTTTTGCATATTTGTCACACGGAATTGTTTCTGATTTTGAAACAAAATTGAATACTAGACAAAACCTAAGTAAACACAAAATAGTTTTTAAATGATCGTTTTATTTATTGAAGGAAAAAAGTAATTTCTTCTTCAGGGTCCATAGGACTCCACAGGAAGACAATGGGGTGTAGGTGGGACTTGGGGGGATCGGACACCAACAGCAAAGCTGTTTCAAACCCAGGTTCCTTCCCCCTATACCACCACACTCACAGCCTGTGGGCGCAACTCTGTTTAGTTGGTGTCCGGCAGGAGCTGGATCACCGTTATAACAGTGGGGCTGCTATTTTAATTTATTTTACTACCAAGCAGCAGCACGAGACAGTCCTTTGGACTGCTGCTCCATCACTCCTCCGCGGTGCCTTGACTCCAGCCTTCGCCTAGGTACTCCTGTCGGGGCTTTGAGGGGGACCTAGCTTGCTGGGCTCCGCAGACTGCAGCCAGAACTCAACTGGACAGGTGCGGCAGATCCCCGCTTACTGGGACCCGCGTCTATGCACTCTCTTGCCTCTGGTCTCAGGAGACAGATCGGAGGGACTGACTTGGACACCGGTTCGTCCGGGACTCCACTAGACCACAAGGGCACAATTTAAAGCCAGGGTACCCGGTGGTTAATGTTAGCATAGAGGTGAAGGCGCTCTCCCTGCAGCCCCTCCCCCAGCTCAGGGCGCCAATTTACTGTGGTCTTGCTGCTCCTCACCCTACGCCCCCTGAGACTCATGGCTGCCATTTTCTACATTCAAATCCAGTCTCCCTGTATAATTCTCCCACGGGCCAGGTTATACAGCGCTATATCCTACCAGTCACTGCGGTCTGTGTAGTTGATTTTAGTGCCCACTGCAGTTATTTTGTATATTCTGCATTGTATATGTGACTTGTGCTAGCGCTGCTGTCTGTTTCCTTTTTTTTTTTTTATAACTGTTAGCTTATACCTTTCCCTTTATTCCACTACAGCCATGAGCAAAAGTTTTGGGATTAACACAAGTATTGGTTTTCACAAAGTTCGATGCTTCAGTGTTTTAGACCTTTTTGTCAGATGTTACTATGGTATACTGGAGTGAAATTACAAGCATTTCATAAGTGTCAAACGCTTTTATTGACCTTTACATTAAGTTTATGCAAAGAGTCAATATTTGCAGTGTTGACCCTTCTTTTTCAAGACCTCTGCAATTTGCCTGGCATGCTGTCAATCAACTTCTGGACCACACCCTGACTGATGGCTGCCCATTCTACCAGATGTGGACCCCATGGCCTCACGATGCAACCACAAACTTCCAGTGTATGGAGTCAGGACATGGGACCCCAACGCGGCCTTTGTGGACGCATTATCTGTGAGGTGGACCTTCCATTTGGTGTACATCTTCCCTCCAGTCTCCCTTCTTCCTTGGGTTCTTCTACAGTTCAAACAGGAAGGGGGCACAGTCCTGTTGGTAGCTCCGGCTTGGCCCAGATGCCTTTGGTACTCTGATCTTCAATGTCTCTCTGTAGATGCTCCTCTTCTTCCTCTACGACCAGGCTTGTTGTCTCAGGGTCCCTGTCTACATCCGGACCTGGCCCACCTGTCTTTAACGGCTTGGCTCTTGAGACATCCCTCGTAAGGGATTTTCTAGCTCTGTGGTCCAGACCATGCTCAGAGCACGTAGAAAAGGGAGGGGGGTTTAATCCCCTATTGTTCCTCAGCACACTGAATTATACTAGCAACAATAGATGAACACACTATATGGTAATAGAATTTCAGAGATATTGGTTGCATTTGCAAGTACATGGGAAGCTGCTAGGCCTCGTCACAGCTTCTCAGTCACTAGCAGTCCCTAACATGAAGGGGTTCACATCCGGGACACAGAGCACCCCAAAAAACGTCCAGCCCAGGGCATCACACGAAAATGGAAAAAGTGACAGTGCAGTGTAAAGTATAGATGTGTGCGAGTAATTTATAAGCGTTGAAAAAGAGGTTAAAATATGTGAAAAAATACATGGATAAAAAACAAGCATAAAAGGTGATGTGAAAAGTAACTGTATTAAGTGGTGATACCCTGAGGAGGCCCAGCCAGAGTAGCCTCGGGGGCCCTACGCCCAAACGCTCACGCCAAATGTAATGTATACCAATTAAAGCCTCATAATAAAGGCACATATATATTTTTGGCAAATGTAAGGCCTCATGATAAAGGCACATACATAAATGCATCCAAATTGAGAGCCAGCTTACCTGGGAGTCACCCTGGGAACTCCAACTAGCACCAATAGAACCAGCATGGCCGGCTTTTTTTTTTTTTTAATGTTCATGCCAGGAATGATCACCTGGTATGGCATACATATTTCCAGTGGTGTGCGCCTAGAAACTATGACCCTCAAGTTTTTAAGTTTTCTAGAATACTTTACTTCCTTTAGGCTGGACTGGATCTTGGACTCTGCCTAGCATCTCTGAAAGTACACGCGTCTGCTCTGTCCATCTGGTTCCAGCACAGAATTGGTCCTATATAGGATGTTCACACCTTCCTACAAGTTGTTCTACGTTACCCCCCTTTATCCGTCCTGTGGCTCTGTGGGATTTGTCTGGTTCTCATGCACCTCAGGAACCTCCATTCAAACCCCTGGAATCAGTAGATGTCAAGTGGCTTACTGCAAAGACTGTTTCTTCTGGCTATAGCATCTGCCTGTAGGGTTACTGATCTAGGGGTGCTTTCATGTCCCTCCCTCTTTTTAATATTTCATCAGGACAGGGCTGTTAGAACGTGCTCTGGCTTCCTTCCCAAGGTGGTTTCTTGTTTCCACCTTAATGAGGAAATTGTGGTTCCGGCCTTTCAATCACCAGACCCCTCGGCAGGTGAGGCTTCTTTGGATGTGGTCCATTCTCTGAAGATCTATGTGGACCGCACTAATTGCATCAGGAAATCGGACTCCCTCTTCATCCATAAGAAGAGATGACCAGCTAACAAACACTCTGGCCAGATTGCTTCGCATCGCTATATCACAGGCTTACATGCAGACTGGCCTTCCTGTGCCAGTTACAGTATCTGCTCATTCTACTCTGTGGGTCTCTCAGGCACAGCCCGCCATGGCGCCTCTGCTGAACAACTATGTAAGGCGGCGGTCTTCTGTCCACATCTTTCTTAGGTTCTATACCTTTGTTACATTTGCCTCAGGATGCTTCCTTCGGACGCAGATTTCTCCCCTCAGCTCGTGCGTTCCCGCCCTTGAACTGCTGCTTTGGGACATCCCCGTTGTCTTCCTGTGGACCCTGAAGAAGAGTTATGGTATAACTTACCCTGTTAACGCTTTCTTCAAAGTCCATGGGTTCACAGGGCACCCGCCCTGACCCACTCTTCTATGGGTTTCTTCTCTTGGTCACTTGTTTCCTTCTCTGTGTGAGATTGTGATGCTTCAGTGTACCAATCTTCCTTCTCTCCTATCCTGCTCCTGCCTTGGGCTTGTTAACAAAATGGAGTTGCCCTCAGGCTGTGGGCAGGGTATAGGGGGAAGGACCGGAGCATCCTGGGATTGAAAAAGCTTTGCTGTTGGTGTCCGGTCCTCCAAGTCCCACCTACACCCCATTGTTTCCCTGTGGATCCTATGGACTTCGAAGAAAGAGTTAACAAGGGTAAATTTTACCATAACTCTCCTTTTGTCTTCTATACAATTGCTGGTTTGAAGATCTGAAACAAGTATGACAAATATGCAAAAGAAGAAATCTGCAAGGGGGCAGACCCTTTTCCATGCCACTGTGTATAGTGGTGTATATATGTCTAACAAAGTGCTTTGCTGAGAATATTCATTATTCACATCATGCCTGGTGACATTAGAGCTTACAATCTATATCCCCTGCCACATGCACAGCTAACCCATGGACCTAGTGCTGTGAAGCAGCAGTGTTAATCACTTTGTGCTCAAACATCCCTCTGTGCAGTGCTCATTTAAACTCTTGTCCCTTAAATAAAATAGAATACATTGTAATCAGGACATCCTAAAACCGATTTGAGGACACTTTCTGCATTCACAACCTACGGGTTTTGAGCTTCCTTATTTCAAGTTATTCCTGTGCAGATTCTGAAGCTGACTGTTGGTTCTTTTTAGTGAAATATGAATGTTTAAGAAAATATATGTATGATGCATGTACAGTAGTCTTAAAATTATCAATCCCTTTGCAGAAAGTAGGGGCCGGCTTTTGAGACAACTTTTCCATTATTCTTTGTAGAGAGGAAAATAATATTGAAGTGAAGAAGAGGAAACCAGTGGGCCGTCCTCCAGGCTCGCATAGAAGAAAACTCCTGCAGAATGACAACTACGATGCTCCATATTCAGTAAGCATCAAACGTGAAAAAAAATCTTATTTTAAGGATAACCTTTTCTGCAATTTTGTAGAAAGCTAGAAATTTATAGCTGTAGCAATTAGTTGTGCTTAAAAGGTGGGATGTCCAAGATGTTTAGTAGCATTCTACTACATTTTGTAGTACAAGGGCTCTTACATATAACAATGCAATTTTGCAATATGTGGCTTAGCTTGCACCTGCCATCAGATGTAATAGTTACAGGATGCTGTGTATAGAAAAAAAGCTTCCTAAAAAAGCTTTCTACTTTTGAGATGGGCAGTTTCATAGCACATATGTATGTGAATACCGCAGACATGGAGATTGACTATAATGCCTGCATGCATCACTTGGGGCAGTGTAAAGTGTGCCATGCCATAATGCAATTCATTTGCGTAGTTTACACAAACCTTGTGAAAAGAGCATGTGTTTAGGCACTGTGGACTATCTGTTTATGTGCTGTTTTGTTGCTATTAACTGCTATTCTGGTGGGACAAGGGGACACAATTTCTCTCAGCTATTAATGTAGGGAGGACATTGCAAACTAAAAATAAACGTGACCTGTAACCCCTCCTCTGTATGCCCCTCCACTGGAAAGTCTTTTTTTTTTTTTTCTTCACTAATTTGTCATTAGGTGAGGCCCCCTTTTGTTTGGTTTTTGGCTGCTGTTAGGTGTTAACGTGCAGGATTTCTGCGCTTATTCCAGGTGTACTGCTGCTACCCAACTCTCTAACTCGAGACTCCCGGTGAGTGGGTCACTGGGTCCACATAGCAGAACAAACCAGCAGTGGGGGACCTGTGGCTGCTTGGGCACTCGGCCACACTGATGCTCTCCGTGAGCTGCGGCAGTGTTTAGTGGGCAAACGTGGTTAACTAAGGTCCCAGTCACCTCCCAAAGACAGTGGGATAGGACTATAAAGTGGCGTACTTACAGCTTGGCATATGGTGCTCATTACCTGGCTTTCATTTTGTTTGCCCGATTCCATTCACTACCTTCCAGATCAAGATATTGACCAGATTGTCGTGACCCAAACGGATGGCTTATTAGATCTTTCATGTGTCATGGTGGGACAGTCCCTACTATTAGTTAGGATTTTTTTTTTTCTACTTCAGGGTCCATAGGGGGTCCACAGGGTTGACCTTGGGGTATAGCTGGATCTGGATCCACGGGCACCACGCAGTTAAAGCTTTGCTGCTCCCAGGATGCACTTGGGTCCGTCCTCCTCTATACCCCGCCCCGGCCACAGGCACCTCAGTTTTAGTTGGTGCCCGGCCGGAGTCGGGTCACCCTGTCGCAGTGGGGCTGCAGGAGCAGCCCCTAAGCTTTATTTTAAAAGAGAAATTTTTTATTTTTTTCTTCTTTTTTTACACTTTTAGAGCGGCAGCATCAGACTGTCCTTTAGGACGTCCACGCTGCCGCTCCTTCTCCCCGCTGGCGCCGCGACGCCAGTACAGCTCTGGGGATCGCGGCGGGACCCCAGAGCCTGTACTAGCCGGGCTCTGGGGACTCCCTTGACTGCTGCCGGACGCGACGGGGATCAGGTAAGCCGCGGGTCGCCGCGTGCGACGGCCCGCGGATACTTCAATGCAGTCAGGAGCCTCCGGTCTCTGGGGACAGACCGGAGGCGCTAGCGGCGGCGGCGGGCTCCCCCTCAATTGAGGAATACCCCGCGTGTCCGCTAGACCACCAGGGTATCAGGCTGGTAGCGGGACCGGCAACCCGGGGGTTAATTGCTAGCCAGGGGAGGCAGCCTTCCCTGTCTAGCGGCTCCTCCCCTCAGCTCAGCGCGCCTTTCAACAAGCAGTCTGGCGTCGCTGAGCTGCTCTTATCTTACGGCCACTCCTCCTCTGTGGTCTCCGGCGGCCATCTTTACTGGCACATCGCAGACTCCCAGGCGGTATCAAGTGGACCGGTCCCCCTGTGTACCTCTCCCCTGCTAAAGGACAGTGTACACAGCGCTATAGCCCTCCCAGACACTGAATCTGGGCGGTTGATTGTAGCGGAAGGTGCAGTGAGTATAACTTTTCTGCATTGTATGTGACTATTGCTAGTGCTGCCTGTCTGTGACTTATTCTCCTTACTGTCAGCTTATAACTATCCCTTTCCTTCTCCTACGGCCCGGCAGGTGTGTGGGGGAAGGGCGTTTTTCTGAGACCCTCACATATATAAAACACGTATTTGTGGGGTCAGTCACATACTGTTGTGTGCTACACAGTACCATATCTGGGCTGTTGTTTCGCATACTGGTGAGTGCGCGGGTGTTAAAACCGTAATTCCTCTGGTGATACCTATTTCTTGTGTATTTACGGTATCATGTCGGATGAGGAGACTGAGCGCTCTGTGGCTCCTGTGTTATTTTCCTGCAGACGCTGTGCTGCTGGAGTTGATGGGGAGGACTTATCTCAGGATGGTCTGTGCGGGCGGTGCCAGCTTTTACCGGGCCCCTCCAACCCCCCTGTATCACAGGACCCTCCTTGGGCGATGTTTTCACAGGTGCTGGCGTCTATTGCGGACCGGTTATCGGTCCCATCAGCGGTCCCTTCTAGGGCGTTACCGCAGCCCACCATCCCCCATTCCCCGAGGGTTCCACAAATGTTGCGGTCTTCCCCCGGGGCCCAGACTGTGGGTCCTTACTCGGGACTGCCTGTGTATGTGCAGTCTTCCCCAGGGACGTGTCAGTCTGTAGTGCCTTTGCAGAGTGTTGCTCCGACGGCTCCTCCGCCTTGGGTGGATGTTCTATCCAGCTCCGTACAGAGTCTGGCGGCTTCATCCTCGGCGTTTCAGTCTATGTTGCAAGGTGATGTGCCACCAAGGGTGTCTAAACGTCCGGTTGTGAGTTCACTAGCTGCGCAGTTGTCGGACTCGGAAGTGTCCTCAGATGATGGAGAAATCCATGAGGACTCTGACTCTGATGCCATGGGGCAGGAGGTGGATGCTAAGTCCTCCATTAATGTTCCAGCCTTAGTTAGGGCGGTGCGGGCTATCCTACATGTTGAGGATGATGCGCCGGCTCCTAGGTCGAAGTTTCCTAATTTTAAAAAGGCCAAGGTGACCTCAACTGTGTTCCCCCTGTCTGATCAATTATCGGATCATATGGCGGCGGCCTGGCAATTACCTAGTAAGAGGTTCCATCCACAGAAGAGGTTGGCGGCGAACTATCCTTTTCCTGAAGCTCATTGCAGGAAATGGGAAACTCCGCCGACGGTGGATTCCCACGTTACCCGCTTGATCAAAAGCGCGACGTTGCCATTGCAGTCTATCTCCTCTTTGAAGGATCCCACGGACAGGAAGGTGGAGACTTGTTTAAAGTCCATTTATTCTCTTTCCGGGGCGGTGGCTCGCCCGTCCATGGCTATCTCCTGGGTGGCTAAAGCCATTGAGGCATGGGCCAATGCCTTGGAGGATACCTTTCCTGATGAGGCTCCGGATATCCAGAGAGCGTTAGTGAGACAGATGCGGGATGCAGCTTCCTATATTGGGGAAGCGTCTTTGGATGCCAGCCTGCTCACTTCTAGGGTGTCGGCTGCAGCGGTATCTGCTCGGCGCTCCCTGTGGCTGAGGTCCTGGAGGGCTGATGCAGATTCAAAAAAGGGTCTGGAGGCCTTGCCTTTTAATGGTGATTTACTATTTGGTCCGGATTTGGACAGAATAGTGGATACTTTGGCTAAGTCCAAGTCGGCTTTTCTCCCTTCGGCCTCTGCGCCGGCTAAGGTGAGGAGCTCTGCCTTTCGGTCCTTTCGGGTTCAGGGTAAGGCCAAGGGCCAGTCCTTCCCGAGACATTCGGCGACCAAGGCCGCACCCAAGCCCAAGAAGCAGGCATGGAGTGCTCGGCGCCCTTCTTCCAAGCAGGAGGATAAGCCTGCTGCCTGATGGGACGGGCCTCTCTCTGGGGGACCCCAGAGTGGGAGGCCGACTTCTCCAATTCGCCCAGTGTTGGCACAATACCACCACGGATGCCTGGGTTCGAGAAGTAGTCTCTCAGGGGTACGCCCTGTCTTTTCGGTTCAGGCCGCCCCACCAGTTTTTCTGTACGAGTCCTTCTCTGGACAAGACCAAAGCTGGTCAGATTCAGGTAGCTATAGAATCCTTGCTACAAGCAGGGGTCATTGTTCCCGTTCCGCAGTCTCAGCGCGGGACGGGGTACTATTCTACTCTGTTTCTGGTACAGAAACCCAATGGTTCTCATCGCCCTATCCTGAATTTGAAGTCTCTGAACAGATACCTCAGAGTTCCCAGGTTCAGGATGGAAACGTTACGTTCCATCATTCTGGCGATGGAACCCGGGGATTATATGGTCTCCCTCGATATCCAGGACGCATATCTCCATGTGCCCATAGCACCGGCACATCAGCGGTATCTGAGGTTTGCTATCCTGAACCATCACTACCAATTTCGGGCGTTGCCTTTTGGCCTTTCCACGGCTCCGAGGGTGTTCACCAAGGTGATGGCGGTTATGGCTGCCCACCTTCGGGGTCAGGGTCTACGTCTGTTGCCGTACCTGGACGATCTTCTGCTGCTGGCGAGCTCCCCGGAGGTGCTTCTTCGACATCTCCACCTGACCATTGCTTGTCTTCAAGCACACGGGTGGTTGATAAACTGGAAGAAGTCCTCCCTGATTCCATCACAGCGGATGGTTCATTTGGGAGCCCTGCTGGATTCTCGTCAGCAGCGGATTTTCCTGACTCCAGAGAAGGTCTCCTCCCTGCAGCTGCGGATACACAGTTGCCTGAGCAGTTGCCGCCTGTCGGTCCATTCAGCTATGAGAGTTCTGGGGTCCATGGTGTCCACATTCGACATGGTGGAATTTGCCCAGTTCCATTCCCGGCCCCTGCAGGGGCTGATTCTATCGGAATGGAACGGGTTACCTCACCGGATCCGCTCTCAGATGCTGGTGTTGTCCGCGGAGGTTCGGCAGTCTTTGGCTTGGTGGCTTCAGACGGTGCATCTGGTCGAGGGGCGCCCCTTTTGGATCCCGGACTGGGTCCTGCTCACGACGGATGCCAGTCTTCGGGGTTGGGGGGCAGTGACCGGCTCATTATCGCTTCAGGGTCGTTGGTCCGCGGAAGAAGCTCTTCTCCCCATCAACATCCTGGAACTGCGGGCTGTGTACAGGGCCCTGCAGTCGTCCGGCCCCGCTCTTCACGGAAGGGCGGTTCAGGTGCAGTCCGACAACGCCACCACGGTGGCGTACATCAACCACCAAGGGGGAACTCGCAGTCGGGCAGCAATGTCGGAGGTGTCTCGCATTCTTGCTTGGGCGGAGTGTCATGTTCCAGCGATCTCGGCAGTCTTCATTCCCGGAGTCCTCAATTGGGAGGCGGACTTCCTCAGCCGTCACGATGTGCATCCCGGGGAATGGTCGCTTCACCCAGAGGTGTTTCAGCTACTCGTGGACAGGTGGGGGCTGCCGGAGCTGGACTTGATGGCCTCCCGTCACAATCACAAGTTGCCCGTTTACGGGTCAAGGACAAGAGACGCAGGCGCCTGTCTGGTAGACGCTCTGTCGGTGAAATGGACGTTTCACCTGGCGTATCTGTTTCCTCCGATATCCTTACTTCCTCGGGTTCTGCGGAAATTCAAGCAGGACGGCGGCACGCTCGTGCTGGTGGCTCCGGCGTGGCCCAGACGTCCTTGGTACTCCGATCTGAGGTGCCTCTCCATCGACGCTCCGTACCTTCTTCCTCAGCGTCGGGACCTGTTGTCTCAGGGGCCCTGCCTTTACCCGGATCTGGGTCGGCTGTCTTTGACGGCGTGGCTCTTGAGACAGCCGTCTTGAGGTCTAGGGGTTTCTCCAGTTCAGTGATTGGTACCATGCTTAGGGCACGCAAGCCTGCCTCCGCGCGGATTTACCACAGGGTGTGGCGCACTTATTTTCAATGGTGTGAATCCAGAAACTATGATCCGCAGGTGTTCCGGGTTTCCAGAATCTTGGAATTTCTTCAATCGGGTTTGGACCTCGGCTTACGCCTGGCCTCTCTGAAGGTTCATGTGTCTGCTTTGTCCGTGTGGTTTCAGCGACGGATTGCTACACTGCCAGATGTTTACACCTTTTTCCAAGGTGTTCTCAGGATCCAGCCTCCCTTCGTGCCTCCGGTGGCTCCGTGGGACTTGACGGTGGTACTGAGGGTCTTGCAGGGTCCTCCTTTTGAGCCGCTTGAGTCGGTGGAGCTCAAGTGGCTGACGTTTAAGACCATTTTTCTCCTGGCAATTGCTTCGGCCAGGAGGGTTTCAGAATTGGGGGCGCTTTCCTGTCGCCCTCCTTTTCTGATTTTTCACCAGGACAGGGCAGTGCTCCGCACGCGTCCTGAGTTTTTGCCCAAAGTGGTTTCAAAGTTCCACATTAATCAGGAACTTGTTGTGCCAGCTTTTCAGTCACCTGATCTTTCGGCTGGTGAGGCTTCCTTGGATGTGGTCCGGGCACTTAGAATCTATGTGGACCGGACTGCTTCGGTTAGGAAGTCGGATTCTTTGTTTGTCCTCTTTGGTTTTCACAAGAGGGGTTGGCCTGCCAACAAGCAAACGATAGCCCGTTGGCTTCGTTCAGTTATTTGTGAGGCTTATGCGCAGGAGGGTTTACCTGTGCCAGCCTCTGTTAAGGCTCATTCCACTCATTCTGTGGGTCCCTCTTGGGCTGCTAGACGTGGCGCCTCCGCTGTTCAGCTGTGTAAGGCGGCTACTTGGTCTTCAATTCAGACGTTTTTGAGGTTTTATGCGTTTGACACCTTCGCCTCTCAGGATGCATCCTTTGGGCGCTGGGTACTCCTTTCAGCACAGGAGCGTCCCCGCCCTTAGTTGAACTGCTTTGGGACATCCCCAAGGTCAACCCTGTGGACCCCCTATGGACCCTGAAGTAGAAAACAAGAGATATGGTAAGAACTTACCTTTGTTATCTCTGTTTCTACGAAGTCCATAGGGTCCACAGGGCGCCCGCCCTGACGCACCTGGCTTCAAATGGGCTGTGTGGCTGGTCACCGGTTTTCCGTCTCCCATTTCTGTGAGTATGGTTTCTTGTGTGTTCCAGTCTTCCTTCTCTCTGTTTAGTCTCCTCCTCCGGCCTTAGCTGCTTACCAACTGAGGTGCCTGTGGCCGGGGCGGGGTATAGAGGAGGACGGACCCAAGTGCATCCTGGGAGCAGCAAAGCTTTAACTGCGTGGTGCCCGTGGATCCAGATCCAGCTATACCCCAAGGTCAACCCTGTGGACCCTATGGACTTCGTAGAAACAGAGATAACAAAGGTAAGTTCTTACCATATCTCTTGTTTTTCCCCCGCCAAAAATCAGGTCCCCAAAAGAGGCAAAACGTCATCTTTCTAGGAAAAAAGTCCATGAAAGATGATATGCCTCTTTCTGAGACCCAATTTTTGGCAGGAAAATCCAAACTAATCCGAGCCTGCACATCCCTACCTACTATGGTGGCTGCAGTTTAATCTCGGCAGTATATGTCCATTTTCATTCTGGGATTGAACTGTGGTTACCATGGACGCCAATTTCTGGGTTTGGTTTTGGGCGTCTCTTCACTCCAGGACTTTGGTTTCTGATGAAAGTGAACTCTACTCCAAGAAGTTGATAGGGAGCATCAGTGTTCAAAACTCTAAAACAGGCAAATTATTTTGAAGGCAAGCCTGTTGATGTACAATGCTACGACGATGGCCTATCTGTACTGTCAAGGGAGACTAGTAGCGCTATGGCCATTCCAGATTGTGCTGGGCAAAAGCTTCATGATCCCATTATCTCTGGGTTTCATGCCAGATGTAGACAATTGGGAAGCAGACTCCCTAAGTCTCCAGGGAGGTCACCAGACCCAGAAGTTTTCAAGTACATTGTAGATGAGAGGACATCCGACGGTATATAGCAAGGGTGGCCAACCAGTAAGAAGCTATGAGCCAAAAAATATATGTAGTCAAGCAAAAGAGCCGATAGCATGCGCGCGGGCAAAAATGGGGCATGGCCTAGCTGTCACAAGACCACGCCCCATGTTTCTGTTCACACCTTTGGTATGACATTTGCAGGAGCATGACCTTGTCACATTCACGTTTTTAGTCACGCTGGGGGTGATCCCAACACATTGAAAATACACATTTTATATAATCTTCCCAATATACATTTTTCACTGTTGAAGTGAAAGAAAATGCCAGAGCAATATAGAAAACATTGAAATAGCCACGTTCACATAAAATACACAGAAACAAGCCAAATCCACATAAAAGATATTGAAATCCAGAACCACATAAAATATGTTGAGAATGCCAGTGACCATTATGCGGTGCTCCCTGTAGTTGTGCCCCATATGCAGTGCCCTCCTGTAGTTGTGCCCATTATGCAATGCCCCCAGTAGTTGTAGCCCTTATGCAATGCCCCCTATTGCTGTGCCCATTAAGCAGTGCTCCCAGTAGTTGTGCCCATTCTGCAATGCCCCAGTAGTTGTGCCCATTATGCAATGCCCCCTGTAGCTGTGCCCATTATGTAATGCCCCCAGTAGTTGTGGCCCTTCTGCAATGCCCCCTATTGCTGTGCCCATTAAGCCATGCCTCCAGCAGTTGTTCCCCCCTCCTGCTATGCTCCCTGTAGTCGTGCCCCCAGCACTATGAAGAAACTTGCCTTCATGCTGGCACCGCTCCATGCCATCAGGGCTCCAGAGTCCCACTGCTGCTGCTTCTAACTGGATCCAGCAGACACGCAGGCTCCACACATCGTGGGTGACGTCACCCGCGCACTGCATTACTGGGAACGCTGGCCTATGAAGCGATCAGAGGCTTCTTTAGTCTCTGATGGCTTAGAGACCAGCGTTCTCAGTACTAATGGGGGTCTGCCGAGCCGGGAGCCGCATTAGAAGCTCAAAAGCCTTGGCCACCCCTGGTATATAGAATAGCGCCTCCCCTGAATAAGGTGTATTTTTATTGTACGCAGACCTGCGACCTGGGGACTTCCCTGGCAGATGCCCTGACACTTCTGTGGTATTACAATCTGTCATGCTTCCTCTGTTATAAAGAAGAGAGCGAGCACCGGTCATTGTAAGCGTTAGATTGGACAAAAAGAGCATAATATGCAGACATTCTACAGATAGTGGTAGAAGCACCTTTAACCAGGGGCTGGCTGGCAACTTTTAGCTTGGGGGGCAAATGCATGCAGGCGGCCCTGGCAGAGGAGTAGCGTGTAGCCAGGGTGTCCGAAGAATATGCTACGGCGCCCCCCCCAAAAGTGTTCCAGGGAGGAGGCGGGTCCATATGGGATTAATGTAAGGTAAAAATAAATATTAGGGCAGCCCCCTGTCGTAGTGCCAATATGCAGTGCCCCTATGTGCCACAGGAGAGAACACACTTATGCAGGCCTCCAGTAGTGCCCCCAGTAGTAGTAGTAGTCCCCCCCCCCCCTTGTAGTGCCCCCAGTAGTTGTAGTCCCCCCCCCCCGTAGTGCCCCCAGTAGTAGCCCCCCCTTGTAGTGTCCCCAGTAGTAGTAGTCCCCCCCCCTTGTAGTGCCCCCAGTAGTAGTAGTCCCCTCCCCCTTGTAGTGCCCCAAGTAGTAGTAGTCCACCCCCCCCCCCCTTGTAGTGCCCCGAGTAGTAGTAGTCCCCTTATAGTGCCCCCAGTAGTAGCATGCATGTTGAGGCCATGGATTTTCGTGCAAGAATACTGGCAAAAATTTAAAGCTAGTATACACGAATTCTCTAAGCTTTATCATAGTTTGAATAATGTGCATTATTGTGTGTTGCAAACGGTATGGAGTTTCCTCTTCCTTGTTTAATGAGGCTTGTTTCCTTTCCTTTCTATTGGATGTTTGATACAGGTGTGTGTCTCACTTCACTAAAGTCCCAAGTGTCAGTCTTCTCTGTATTCTTTCAAAGAAAGCTAGCTTTAGTTCCAGAAGTACAGTCAGGTCTACAATGAGTCCTTCATTTTCAACCTCCAGATTTATCTCCTGTGGCTCTGTCAGACTTTACCCTTATCCTGAAGTTTCCATTTCAACCTCAACTGCTGAATTGGAACTCCCCTCTTTGTTTGCTGTCGCCTTGGTGGTCTTGTCTTATAGGTTTCCTTATCTCCTCTTTCATGTAGATAGGAATGTATCATACTAAACCCTCCTTATAGCCAAAAGTGGTGTCTTGTTTTTCCCTTATTTAGTGGATTGTAATCCTGCCTTCAGGTTGGAACAAGCATCAGATTATGATGAGCTCCTTCTGGATGTAGTGAGAGCTTTGCACATACCTGTGGACAATTCTGTGGAACAGCTGTACTGTGCTGCAGTCTGATTTTCCGTTAATACTTTTAAAACGTTTTTATAGATTCTTAGTTTTGGGTTTTTTTTGTTTATGGATGCAAATCCTTGTACAGTACCCACCCCTTGGGACAGCTTTAGTAGGTCTCAGTGTTACAGAAGTGTGCCCCAACATGGATGACTGAGAAGAGAATTTTTGTGTACTCTCCATAAAATCTGGTTCTCCAAATTTATCCCTCTCCTTTTTTTCTGTGTTTGCATGGTTGACTGTGGTTTGCTTTTTAGGTCCTATTATTGAGCTTTAAGCTGAGTACACACTAGATGATATGTCATCCGGTATGGTGGATCGCATCGGCATATCTGGTACATCGTCTAGTGTGTTGTGAGTCATTCAATGCATCTTCTGAACAATATAACTTGCGGTCGCCCAATATATCATTTAGTATGTATGGCCGACTGATCTATCATTCAGTCAATCGTGCCGTCAGCCAGGATCATGTAGTGTTTACCCAACTTTAATTAAACTGAGGGATGTAGAGGAGCAGGGGTTACAGGTCATGCTTCAGTTAATTAGTACCTTGCATTAGCACCACCTATCCCCATGTACAGTAGCGACCACCAATTGGAACCTTTAAAAACCAATTTTACATCGGTATACAAATAATTTTACAGGGGCATCAAGGCTAGGGCATGGGATCAAAAATTGTTAGAGTGCCCATAATTATAGGTGCCTTGTGGTTAGGTATGATAAAAGGAGGAAAACCACAGACCAGGAATTACACAAATAAGTTTCCCCCCAACAGCACAGACTAGTGACTTCTTTCGTGTCAGACTGATGTTGAAAGACCATAGAGCAGAGAGGAAATAATGTCTATATGAATAAAAGCTAATAGTCAAAACTTGTTCAGTGTGTGCTGTTTTTTTTGTCATCATAGAAAATGGAGACTGATCTAATATTGGACAAGACCAACATATTAGAGTCACCAGATCAAAGAAAGTAAGACACAACACTTCTTGTTCTGTTACTTTATAATATACATATTTGTTTTTAATAATATTTTTGTGTCTGTTTTAGAAGAGCTGATATCAGCACTTTCTCCTCTAGTAACTCCGATTTAGAGTCCAATGCTGCCAGTTCAAAAGAAACAACTACCTCAACCAGCCTTTCCAGGTACGTTTAGTCGTGTTTAATCAGAAAAGTAGAATTATGTATACAACCCTGTACCATACTATACAAGCATACAGCATGGAACTACACCGCGCAGTTGTCCACTGCATCGTGTAGTGTGTACGGAGGGCGTGATGTATAGTACCGTCGCTGGGTACCCAGCTTGACTTGCAGGTGTCCATTCAAGTAGATGCAATGTGAAATCTCATATTCTGCCGCAGTGTTCCGCTTTTGTACAGTAGGCTAACATTGTGCATTTTCCTACACACCCCTATGGGGCTACAAGGGAAAATGCACAATGTAGAGGTGCCGTTACACACTTTCGAATGCCGGCAGTACCTCTACATCAAATCTAATTGAATTGCCCCCATATTTGCCCAGAGATGTTAGTACTGCTATGTGTAGCATTTGTTTTAGTTATTTTGTATGTTTTGTGCTTAGTCCTCAGTCAGATATCAGAAGAGTGACACGCACAGGGAGGTCCTGGTCTACCGCTGTACCACCACCTAGGAAGAGAGGCCGTCATCCTCGAAAAGCTCTCCAAGCTCACAACTCTGACATAGGAAGGAATGATGACAGCAAAGAGGATTCTCAGCTTGCTGGACTCAATACAGATCTTGTTAAAAATGATCATGACTTACAACTGCATCATCTGAAGAATTCCATTACCAATTACTTTGGTGCAGCCGGGAGAATAGCTTGTGGTGAGAAATACCGCGTTTTAGCTCGTCGAGTCACACTTGACGGGAAGGTGCAGTATCTTGTGGAGTGGGATGGAGCAACTGCCTCCTGACCGCTGTGCTGGACAACTTCATCCTCTAACTTTTTTTTTTTTTTTTTTTTTTTTAATATTATTATTCAGGTTCCTTGAAGTGATAACTTATTATTGTTCACCCCCTTTTACTGCCAAAATGCCTGCAACACCCATGGCAGTAAAGGGATGGTGGAACAGAGAGAAGATAAAGGTCTGTTCTGAATGCATTTGTTTCACAACCGTTGACAGTGGGAACATTGCTTTTAACCAAATATCTGCAGCAGTGCACATTTCTGAGAATGGTGTGGTTTACAGTATTCCTAATCAAGCATTAATGTTTGTGTGTGTAATGTGGGTTTTGTACATAGTGTGTGCTGTTTAATCCCTCGCTGCTAGATATGCCAACACTGTTATGTCGTGCAGCTCTTGACGTTTCAGTGCCTCTTTCCAATTCCTATTGGCTATTTGATGTAGAAAATGCAGATTTATTAGAAGTTCCCTGTATAGTGGCAATATAGGATATTCCCTGCATGATACTACAGTTGACAAGTGTCTAGCTTACAACTTTCAGTGATGGGTATAGAAGCAATGGTCTCAGTGTATTATTTTCATAAATTAATCTATAGTGTTAACAATGGTGCTTGAGTTACCTAGGCATGTTAGGATTTCTAATTTTGTCCTTGCATAAGATTTGTTAATATTAGAAATAAACAGTCAAGGAGTTTGCCACTGTAAAAGAAGGCAGTCCGGGTAATTCACTACTTGAATAGTTTTCTATTACTTTAATCAGCAATTCTGCCACTTCCTAAGTGGCTCTATTACACTGACATACAGTTGGTGTTACTGTATCTACTGAAGTAGTTTGCAAGCAGTGTTTATTTTTATGGGTTCCTTCCTCCTTGGAGCTTAGGGATTTAAGTTATCAGGTCAAGATTAAATTCCTTGCAGAGAGTAATGAATTTTTATATATGTATTCCTGCTACACTTGTGTGAGCAGCAGAAATTCCCTTGTTTTTGTTGGAATAGGCCCCAGAAAACTAGACTACCTGTGCCGAATGTTTCGGATACAGTGGTTGTCAGTATTATGCAGGTGAATTGTCCCTGTTGTGCACCACCTTCTATTTTAATTGTGAGAGTCACTGTAATCAACAGATGATTGGCTACTCTGGCAGCAGAGGGGTTAATTAATGGCGGCTCATCCCAATCGGAACCATTGCCGTTTTTCCTTTTATGGTAGTGTTGTTGTAACGCTGTGTCAGTGGTGCTGTAGCCTGTTCCATCTTCACTCTTACTAGACATTTGCTGGCACTGTTGCCGTTAAGCAATGTATTTAAGAAATCTTTATCTTTTCCAAATTGCCTATGTAGGTAAGTAGACTATCCTGTTTTATCTTTCTATCCAAATGTGATCTATGCAATATTTTTTTTTACTTTTTTAAATTATGTGACAAGGACAGTTGAATACAATTGCGAATAATGTGTCCGGAACACTTGCAGTATTTACACAACAGTAATTTCCTCTTTGCCCAGTACCAAGAGATGGGCAGAATTGTAAAGCTTTTCCTTTTTCTAATGATATTTTCCTAACTCGCACATGAAGTGTTGGTGCTGATTTTCTATGAAAAAAAAAAAAAAAAATGTAAAATCTTAATTATTGACCACTGTTTGGCTATTTTGCCCAGCAGTGTATCGTGCCTGTATTTTAGACCTGCTTTAAGTTGTGTACACGAATGAGTGTCTCTGCATCTGCCCCTTTCTCTTAAAGCGAGGTTAGAGAGCTGTGCCACATGACTAATGACTTGTCCATCATTCAGCGGTTTCTGCATCAGTCACAATTCTGACGTGGATTATTTTATTTTAACATGAACCTATTTTTCAACCATCTGCAAGGTCAAAAAGCAAAATTTGTGTTCATCTTTGTTTGTTTTGAAAAATAATTGTAAGATTTTGTACAGAACGTGCCTAAATGTCACTTTTAAAATGACCCGTTAATTTTTTTCGTAGAATTACAAAAGTCATTGATTTGCATCACGTTTCATTGCATCTTATTTAAGATAAAGTAAAAAATACTAGTCAGTAATACAGCTTTACTTTTTCTTCATCATTGCAACCCAATCATTAAAGTGCATTACAGTAGAAAACCAAGTAGTTGTCTTTATCTTCTAAGTCTGCACTCTTAAGTTTAATGTTTAGAGTTGATGTCCATATATTTAACTTTAAAGTGTGTAAATTTACAGTATGCAGAATAGTTTACATGTGTAATAACATTTATTATTTTTTAACCATACTTCATCTTTTATTGGTCTTTATTAATTATAACACATGTAGGAGGAATATACACTGAAGTGCCAAAAGTCATGGAATAGATGCCTAGCATTGTGTAGGACCCCTCTAGCCTGGCAAAGTGCAGCAACTTAACATAGCATCGATTCCACAAGAGGACGGAAGACCTCTGGCGAGATGTTGACCCATGGCGTCTGCATAGTTTCCACAGCTTCCTGATATTTGTAGGTGCAGGACCTTGGGTGTGACTAGACATCTCCATCTTCTCCCATAAATGCTCGATTGGGTTCATGTCAGCCGAACGTGGTGGCCACACCATTAGTCTATCTCTCTAGAATGCTCCTCGAACCAGACAACTTTGAACTGATGACATGGTGCATTATCCTGCTGGAATATCCTAGGATTGTGGGGGTACATAAAGTCCATAAAGAGTTGGAAATGGTCGTCAAGCAATGCTACCGGTTACTGGTCAATGACTCATTCAGACAGACCAGCGATGTGAACACATACCACACCATTATGGAACCACCACCAGCTCACACAGTGGCTTGTTGACAGTTTAAGTCCAGTATCGCTTCTGTTACAAGGACAATTCTGGCTAGATCCCACTCGTCACGATTATTAAGCACCTGTCGTCGACCACTGCGCTGTCCGCAGGGGGTGGTAATGCCTTCCATGAGGTATTCCCGGTACACATGTGACACCATAGATCGAGAAATATTAAATGTCTTCACTTAAGATATGGAATGTCCCATCCGTTGGGCACCCACCATCATGCCCCTTTCAAACTCCAATGATTCACGTTGCCTTGCCATGAGCAGCCTAGCCGGCGTTCATACTAACTAATGTGTTTTTCAGATTACAACTGATGCAGGTCTGGGCATATCCAAGATGTCACAGTACAGTGATGCCACCTCCCATTACCTTTACATACTGCTATCCTGTGACTGGCATTTCCATGTATATTACACAGTTGACAAGCAATTATTTGCCCATGGCTACATGAAATAAAATAACGCTAGTCTAGGTGATCCCTGGTATATTCACTTAAAATACAATTAGTGGAATGATCTCTGGCCTGATTTAAATAGGTATTTCTGGTAAAGCAGGTTCAAGGGTTCCTCAATATTAAACATTCTTCTGATTTCACGTTTACTGTCGAAAATCCTGTTCCTCTGCAATTTATCATTGAGCTGCAGTCTGGTAGTGTGTGACAAAAATCCTCCTGCTGAGTGCTAAAATTGTTTTATCCTCTCAGCCAGAGCCGCCTCTCTGGCTCCTTCCAGTTATTTTTAATAAGCATGTGTGGAAACAGATGCTCCCCATTGTTTACTATGCTGTAATGGATTTCCAATTATATAGCAAAATAAAGTAAATTACTAAAACACTTAGGGGTATATTTACTCAAGTGTGGGTTTATAAGAGTGGAGGTGTTGTCCATATTTGCTGTCTAGCCCACAGGTTCTCAAACTCTGTCCTCAGGACCCTAAACAGCGTGTTTTCCAGGTCACAGAATCACAAGTGAAATAATTCTCTCCACCTGTGGATCTTTTAAAATAGGTCAGTGAGTAATGAATTAGTGACGTGTGGTGAGGTCAATGGCTGGGGAGTTACACTTGGAGATGGGTCAGAGTGCTGGGAGCCTCTCACCCCCTACTCTCCCCTCACTACACTTAAGCCTCAGTCTCCATTGATTCTCCTACCTGCATCTATGTCTTCTCTGCTCCTGACTCAGCTTTGGTCTCTAAGCACTTCCTGGTCACATGACACATCCAATGTGTCCATCAGTGCTCAAGACACGCCCCTCCCCCATACTCCGAGGCATGCCTCTATTAGCTCTTTCTGTGCAGCTTACTGTGGTGTGGCCCCGCCCTCAGCTCTGCAAGCAGTGTCTGACCATACAGAAGCGAGGCTGAGCTGTTTCTGACTTCTCTCCCTGCAGTCCCAGGGAGCTCCACAAAGCTGGTGAGTGTTAACTATGAAAATGATTATAATAAACAAAGAAGATGTTTATAAATAATGTCTTCTTTGTATTCTAATAATTTTATATCCAATCTCAGGAGTATGACAGGGGAGGCTCTGACCTTCAAAATGTGAGCTGCCTGGGATCTTGAGGACAGCGTTTGAGAACCACTGGTCTAGCTCCCACGGCCACAGGAGGCTTGTGGAACATCCTGAAAACACTTTATTATTTTTTTTTACTAGTGAAATATTTGCACTAATGGGCCAGTTATTTATATTTCTTCAGGGTCCACAGGAGAGACAATGGGGTGTAGGTGGAACTTGGAGGGCTGGACACCAACAGCAAAGCTTTTCAATCCCATGATGCTCCGCTACTTCCCCCTATACCCCGCTTACAGCCTGAGGGCAACTGTTTCGTTGGTGTCCGGCACGAGCTGGTTCACTGTTTTAACAGTGGGGCTGCTATTAAGCAGCCCAATCTTATTTTTATGATTTTATTTTCATTTATTTTACTGCTGAGCAGCAGCACAAGACAGTCCTTTCGACATCTGCACTGCTGCTCCATTACCCCTCTGTGGTGCCGTGACACCAGCCCTCTGCTAGGTACTCCCAGTGGGGCTCTGAGGGGGGACCTAGCTAGCAAGGCTCCCCAAACCTCAGCCGGGCTCAAGGGGACAGGTAAGGCTTGCGGGACCCGCGTCTAATGCGCATTCTTGCCTCTGGTCTTGGGAGACAGACTGGAGGCGCTGATGTGGACAGCGGTTCGCCCGGGACTCCACTAGACCACCAGGGCAATACAAGCACTGGCACAGTGCACAATTTAAGGCCAGGGGACCCGGTGGCTTAATCTCAGCATAGGGGAGAAGGCTCTCTCCCTGCAGAACCTCCCCCAGCTTGGGCCATTTCACTGCGGTCTTGCTGCTCTGCCCTCACCCTTCGCCCCCTCTGACTCACGGCAGCCGTTTTCTGCGTTAGGATCTTTGGGAATGCTGGGTAGTCTCCTATACTTCTCCCAAGGGCCAGGTTTATACAGCACTATATCCTACCAGCCACTGCGGTCTGTGTAGTTGATTTTACTGCCCACTGCATTTATATTGTATGTTGCTGCTGTATGTTTTCTTTTGTCCTTATTACTGTCAGCTTATACCTTCCCCTTTATTATTCTATAACCCTACACTGTGCCATATTGCACATGCATCTGAGTTGCTCACTGCACTGTCAGATTTTGTTGCATTATTCTTGCAGCTATGTCTGGCAGAGGCAAGAATAACAAACAACCTGCTGCTCCCACTCTGGTGTCTTCTAAGTCCTGCTCAGCAAGCTTTGATTCAGAGGACCTCATTCAGGATGGTCTTTATGCATCTTGTTATGCTGCCCTGGGCCCATCAGCCCTGGTGTCCTCTCCTCAGGACCCACCCTGGGCTTCTTTTACACAGGTGCTGGCCACAGGACCACCTAACTGTCCCTGTGTTGGCTCCCCCTATGGGATGGCCACAGCAGGTACTCCCTGAAACTCCTTTGTCTCCCCCATGGGTAGACCTACTTTCTACCTCAGTGCGGAGTCTGGCGGATAACTCTACAGCCTTTCAACAAATGTTACAAAAGGAGAGACCCTTACCTAGTAAACCTAAGTGTGCTGTGTTCTTTTCCCAGTCCACCCAGCTATCAGATTCTGATTTATCATCTGGGGAGGCAGACGCAGACCTATCTCACTCTGACTCTCCCTCAGAAGACGAGAAACCCTCCTCTAACTATACCTGCACTTGTGAGAGCTGTAAAATCTATTCTTCAAATGGAAGAGACATAACCTGCTCCTAAGGCAAATGAGACAGTATTTAAGTGACAAAGGGTAGTTTTACCAGAGTTTCCTAACTCTGATCAGCCATCTGATCATATGAGTGAGGCATGGAATAAGCCCAGTAAAAGATTTCAGCTTCCTAAATGTTTAATGTTTACCCTCTTCCCGCTACTGATTGCACTAAATGGAAAGTTCCCCCAGCAGTGGATTCCCACGTGACACGTCTGGTCAAGAATGCTACCTTACCTATACGTACTGCAACCTCCTTGAAGGAGACTACGGATAGGATGGCTGTTTGTCTAAAATCTCTATACTCTTACAGGAGCTGTTACTTGTCCTGCTAGGGCTACGGCCTGGGTGACAAAAGCCATTGAGCGTTGGGCAGAGACCCTAGAAGAGACTTTTCTTCTTCGGGTACCATAGGGTCCACAGGAAATACCTTTGGTGCATTGGAAGCTATCCAACTACATACCCAACAGTTAAAGCTTTGGGCTCCCAGAATGCACTGGTCCTCCTCCCTATATACCCCGCCCCCAGGCATTCGGTTGTTTCGTTTGGTGCGGCAAGATGCACCTGTTATAACAATTGGACTGCTCTGGCAGTCCTAGGCTTTTTATTTTGATTTACCTTGTTATTTTTTGACTGCAGTGTTTAGTGTACCAGGCGTCGTGTTAAAAGACACCTGCACCGTGACTCCTACTACCTCTGCCGATACACCAGCAATCTGCCTTGTGCCACTGGGTATTCGGCCGGCCTCAGCATGGCCTAGCTAGTGGCTTTTTTATTGAGGCGGGACCAGGTTGGGGAAACTGAGATGTCAGGTAAGCGGTTCTTCTCGGGGAATCAGGCGCTTAATGGTCCCTTACCTCTGGTGTTGAGACGCATCAGAAGTAGGCTGCGTGTGCAGGCCGACTCCTCACTAGGTGGCTGGGGCCATATTGTGTTGCCGGGGGCGGGTGGTAGGACGCACTAGTCCACGTCTTGCCACTTTGTAGTGCAGTGTACCCGGCCGTCAAAAATCGCAGCCATGGGGAGATAGATGCTCCCCCAGCCTCTCTTCCCCCCAGACTTCAGGTGAAACGCCGAAGGCTGGTATAATTGACCACTTCGTGGGGAGACACTCGCAGTTCAGCGTTTGTTCCGTGCACTGCTGAACTGATCTCTGAGGACGTGTCTGTCTCCCTATATCCCTTAGCATATAGTGTGCTCTATATCCTACCATCACCTTGCTGGGGCTGGATAGTTGATCAGAGCACAGATTGCTTTAGCAATTATGCGTATTTCTGCATTGTATGTGACTGTATGCTAGCTGATGCTGTTTGTACACTGTGTTTTTTTCAAACTGTCTGGTATAGCTATCATTGTGTTACTCTCATTGATACAAAGTCACATTTTGCATTTATACTGTGGGCCTTTTTACCATTTATACGTCATGTCTATAGGTACAGGTAAGAAGGATGCACTAAGAGCATGCAAGTCCTGTGCTGCAGGCTTATCTGAGCAGGTTGTTAACTAGGAGGATTGTGTGGTACTGTTGTAACAGCTACCTTATATCTCTAGTGCACTAGAGCCACCTGTGTGGCCATTTGGTGCAGATTTTTGTCGCATTTAGTGGACAAAAGCCACTGAAAGCATGGGCTCCGGCTGCAGTGCATCATGCTGCGAAGTGTTCACAGCATTTGTTGTGTCCTATGTATGTATATGCCCCCATGAATTCCTGTTGGCTTTATTTTTTCTGCTCACTCTAAATCGGAGTATGCCACTGTCTACAGCCTCTCCGCAGGCAGGTAGATCAGTAGCTGGATAGCAGGGGCATAAGAGAGGTGTTCGTCACCCATGGCCTTTAGAGTCTGACTCTTGCTCCTCATTAGGCTCTGATACTAGTTCTTGGTATGTCTTAGTGAAAGAAGACAATCAGTCCTTAAAGGAGACTGTCCTCGGTATGGAGGAAGAGAAGGTTTTTTACTGATATCTAGGGATTTAGTCCTTAGACAGCAGAAGGGGACTGAGGATTATTATCTTCAATCTGGGTGACAGGCGTATCTCATGTCTGATGCATGGGATTCCTGGTAAGCATTCCAGGCTGTTAGGAATATAACCTCTCGGTATCCATTGTTTCTACTTCAGGGTCCATAGGGGGTCCACAGGGTTGACCTTGGGGTATAGCTGGATCCACGGGCACCACGCAGTTAAAGCTTTCACTGCTCCCAGGATGCACTTGGGTCCGTCGTCCTCTATACCCTGCCCCCGAGCCACAGGCACCTCAGTTTTAGTTGGTTCCTGGCCGGAGTCGGGTCACCCTGTCGCAGTGGGGCTGCAGGAGCAGCTCATAAGCTTTATTTTAAAAGAGAAATTTTTTTATTTTTTTCTACTTTTTTTACACTATTAGAGTGGCAGCATCAGACTGTCCTTTAGGACGTCCACACTGCCGCTCCTTCTCCCCGCTGGCGCCGCGACGCCAGTACAGCTCTGGGGATCGCGGCGGGACCCCAGAGCATGTACTAGCCGGGCTCTGGGGACTCCCTTGACTGCTGCCGGACGCGACGGGGATCAGGTAAGCCGCGGGTCGCCACGTGTGGCGGCCCGCGGATACTTTATATGCAGTCAGAAGCCTCCAGTCTCTGGGGACAGACCGGAGGCGCTAGCGGGCTCCCCCTCTATAGAGAAATACCCCGCGTGTCCGCTAGACCACCAGGGTAACAGGCTGGTAGCGGGACCTGCAACCCGGGGGTTAATTGCTAGCCAGGGGAGGCAGCCTTCCCTGTCTAGCGGCTCCTCCCCTCAGCTCAGCGCGCCTTTCAACTAGCAGTCTGGCGTCGCTGAGCTGCTCTTATCTCTCGGCCACTCCTCCTCTGAGGTCTCCGGCGGCCATCTTCACTGGCAGGCATCGCAGACTCCCAGGCGGTATCAAGTGGATCGGTCCCCCTGTGTACCTCTCCCCTGCTAAAGGACAGTGTACACAGCACTATAGCCCTCCCAGACACTGAATCTGGGCGGTTGATTGTAGTGAAAGGTGCAGTAAGTACTAACTTTTCTGCATTGTATGTGACTATTGCTAGTGCTGCCTTTCTGTGACTTATTCTCCTTACTGTCAGCTTATAACTATCCCTTTCCTTCTCCTACGGCCCGCAGGTGTGTGAGGGAAGGGCGTTTTTCTGATACCCTCACTTATATAAATCACGTATTTGTGGGGTCAGTCACATACTGTTGTGTGCTACACAGTACCATATCTGGGCTGTTGTGTCGCATACTGGTGAGTGTTAAAACCGTAATTCCTCTGGTGATACGTATTTCTTGTGTATTTACGGTATCATGTCTGATGAGGAGACTGAGCGCTCTGTGGCTCCTGTGCTATTTTCCTGCAGACGCTGTGCTGCTGGAGTTGATGGGGAGGACTTATCTCAAGATGGTCTGTGCAGGCGGTGCCAGCTGGTACCGGGCCCCTCCAACCCCCCTGTGTCACAGGACCCTCCTTGGGCGATGTTTTCACAGGTGCTGGCGTCTATTGCGGACCGGTTATCGGTCCCATCAGCGGTCCCTTCTAGGGCGTTGCCACAGTCCACCATCCCCCATTCCCCGGGTATTCCGCAAATATTGCGGTCTCCCCCCGGGGCCCAGACTGTGGGTCCTTACTCGGGACTGCCTGTGTATGTGCAGTCTCCCCCACTGACGCGTCAGTCTGTAGTGCCTTTGCAGAGTTTTGCTCCGACGGCTCCTCCGCCTTGGGTGGATGTTCTCTTCAGCTCTGTACAGAGTCTGGCGGCCTCATCCTCGGCGTTTCAGTCAATGTTGCAAAGTGATGTGCCACCAAGGGCGTCTAAACGTCCGGTTGTGAGTTCACTAGCTGCGCAGTTGTCGGACTCGGAAGTGTCCTCAGATGATGGAGAAATCCATGAGGACTCTGACTCTGACGCCATGGGGCAGGAGGTGGATGCTAAGTCCTCCATTAATGTTCCAGCCTTAGTTAGGGCGGTGCGGGCTATCCTACATGTTGAGGATGATGCGCCGGCTCCTAGGTCAAAGTTTCCTAATTTTAAAAAGGCCAAGGTGACTTCAACTGTGTTTCCCCTGTCTGATCAGTTAACGGATCACATGGCGGCGGCCTGGTAAATTACCCAGTAAGAGGTTCCATCCACAGAAGAGGTAGGCGGCGAACTATCCTTTTCCTGAAGCTCATTGCAGGAAATGGGAGACTTCGCCGGCGGTGGATTCCCACGTTACCCGCTTGATCAAAAGCGCGACGCTGCCATTGCCGTCTATCTCCTCTTTGAAGGATCCCACGGACAGGAAGGTGGAGACTTGTTTAAAGTCCATTTATTCACTTTCCGGGGCGGTGGCTCGCCGCTATCTCCTGGGTGGCTAAAGCCATTGAGACATGGGCCAATGCCTTGGAGGACACCTTTCCTGATGAGGCTCCGGATATCCAGAGAGCGTTAGTGGGACAGATGCAGGATGCAGCTTCCTATATCGGGGAAGCGTCTTTGGATGCCAGCCAGCCTGCTCACTTCTAGGGTGTCGGCTGCAGCGGTGTCTGCTCGGCGCTCCCTGTGGCTGAGGTCCTGGAGGGCTGATGCAGATTCAAAAAAGGGTCTGGAGGCCTTGCCTTTTAATGGTGATTTACTATTTGGTCCGGATTTCGACAAGATAGTGGATACTTTGGCTAAGTCCAAGTCGGCTTTCCTCCCTTCGGCCTCTGCCTTTCGTGAGGAGCTCTGCCTTTCGGTCCTTTCGGGTTCAGGGTAAGGCCAAGGGCCAGTCCTTCCCGAGACATTCGGCAACCAAGGCCGCACCCAAGCCCAAGAAGCAGGCATGGAGTGCTCGGCGCCCTTCTTCCAAGCAGGAGGATAAGCCTGCTGCCTGATGGGACGGGCCTCTCTCTGGGGGACCCCAGAGTGGGAGGCCGACTTCTCCAATTCACCCAGTGTTGGCACAATACCACCACGGATGCCTGGGTTCGAGAAGTAGTCTCTCAGGGGTACGCCCTGTCTTTTCGGTTCAGGCCGCCCCACCAGTTTTTCTGCACGAGTCCTTCTCTGGACAAGACCAAAGCTGGCCAGATTCAGGTAGCTATAGAATCCTTGCTACAAGCAGGGGTCATTGTTCCCGTTCCGCAGTCTCAGCGCAGGACGGGGTACTATTCTACTCTGTTTCTGGTGCCGAAACCCAATGGTTCTCATCGCCCTATCCTGAATTTGAAGTCTCTGAACAGATACCTCAGAGCTCCCAGGTTCAGGATGGAAATGTTACGTTCCATCATTCTGGCGATGGAACCCGGGGATTATATGGTCTCCCTCGATATCCAGGACGCCTTTCTCCATGTGCCCATAGCACCGGCACATCAGCGGTATCTGAGGTTTGCTATCCTGAACCATCACTACCAATTTCGGGCGTTGCATTTCGGCCTTTCCACGGCTCACCAAGGGTGTTCACCAAGGTGATGGCAGTTATGGCTGCCCACCTTCGGGGTCAGGGTATTCGACTGTTGCCGTACCTGGACGATCTTCTGCTGCTGGCAAGCTCCCCGGAGGTGCTTCTTCGACATCTCCACCTGACCATTGTTTGTCTTCAGGCGCACGGGTGGTTGATAAATTGGAGAAAGTCCTCTCTGGTCCCATCTCAACGGATGGTCCATCTGGGAGCACTTCTGGATTCTTGTCAACAAAGGATTTTCTTGACTCCGGAAAAGGTGTCCTCCCTACAACTGAGGATACACAGTTGCCTGAGCAGTGGCAGGGTGTCGGTCCATTCGGCAATGAGAGTCCTGGGGTCCATGGTGTCGGCATTCGACATGGTGGAATTTGCCCAGTTCCATTCCAGGCCCCTGCAGGGGCAGATTCTATCGGAATGGAACGGGTTACCTCACCGGATCCGATCCCAGATGCTGGTGTTGTCCCCGGAAGTGCGCCGGTCTCTGGCGTGGTGGCTGCAGTCAGCTCATCTCATCGAGGGCCGCCCCTTTTGGATCCCGGACTGGGTTCTGCTCACGACAGATGCCAGTCTCCGGGGCTGGGGGGCAGTGACAGGCTCGTTGTCTCTTCAGGGCCGTTGGTCGGCGGAGGAAGCCATCCTTCCCATAAACGTTCTAGAGCTTGCGGGCAGTGTACCGTGCTCTACTGTCATCAGGCACCGTTCTTCACGGAAGAGCCGTTCAGGTGCAATCTGACAACGCCACCACAGTGGCGTACATAAATCACCAGGGAGGGACTCGCAGTCGAGCTGCGATGTCGGAGGTGTCTCAGATCTGGGCTTGGGCGGAGTGCCACATTCCGGCGATCTCGGCAGTCTTCATCCCGGGAGTCCTCAATTGGGAGGCGGACTTCCTCAGCCGTCATGACGTGCATCCCGGGTAATGGTCGCTTCACCCAGAGGTGTTTCAACTTCTCATGGACAAATGGGGACTGCCGGAGTTGGACCTGATGGCCTCCCGTCACAACTGCAAGTTGCCCGTGTACGGCTCAAGGACAAGAGATGCAGGCGCAAGCCTAGTGGACGCATTGTCTGCGAAATGGACGTTTCACCTAGCGTACCTGTTCCCTCCGATCTCCTTGCTGCCTCGGGTGCTCAGAAAAATCAAACAGGACGGGGGCACGTTTCTTCTGGTGGCTCCAGCGTGGCCCAGACGTCCTTGGTACTCCGATCTCAGGAGCTTGTCCGTAGACGCCCCGTTCCTTCTGCCTCAGCGTCGGGACCTGCTGTCTCAGGGGCCCTGCCTTTACCCGGATCTGGGTCGGCTGTCTTTGACGGCGTGGCTCTTGAGACAGCCGTCTTAAGGTCCCGGGGTTTTTCTACCTCTGTCATCTGTACCATGCTGAGGGCGCGTAGGCCTGCTTCGGCACGGATTTACCACAGGGTGTGGCACACTTTCAGTGGTGAGTCCAGAAACTTTGTTCCTCAGGTGTTCAGGGTTTCTAGGATTTTGGCATTTCTACAGTCCGGTCTTGATCTGGGCTTACGTCTTGCTTCCCTGAAGGTTCATGTGTCGGCTCTGTCTGTTTGATTCCAACGACGGATCGCTACCTTGCCTGATGTTCACACCTTTTTCCAAGGTGTGCTCCGGATTCAACCTCCCTTTGTGCCTCCTGTGGCTCCATGGGACTTGGCGGTGGTTCTTCGGGTCCTGCAGGGACCTCCTTTTGAACCTCTTGAGTCTATTGACCTCAAGTGGTTAACACTAAAAACTGTGTTTCTCCTGGCAATTGCTTCGGCCAGGAGGGTATCTGAGTTGGGGGCGCTTTCCTGTGGTCCCCCCTTCTTAGTTTTTCACCAGGACAGAGCAGTGCTTTGCACTCGTCCAGAGTTTTTGCCTAGAGTTTGTCTCTAAGTTCCACATTAATCAGGAACTGGTGGTGCCAGCTTTTCAGTCACCTGATCTTTCAGCTTGTGAGGCTTCATTGGACGTTGTCCGTGCTCTAACCGAAGCAGTCCGATCAACAAATTCGTAGAAAGTCCGATTCCTTGTTTGTCCTCTTTGGTTTTCATAAGAGGGGTTGGCCTGCCAACAAACAAACGTTAGCCCGTTGGCTTTGTTCTGTTATTAGGGAGGCTTATATACAGGAACGTTTACCTGTTCCGGCCTCTGTTAAGGCTCATTACACTCGGTCTGTGGGTCCTTCTTGGGCTGCTAGACGTGGTGCCTCCGCTGTTCAGCTGTGCAAGGCAGCCACTTGGTCTTCCATTCAGACATTTTTGAGGTTTTATGCGTTTGACACCTTTGCCTCTCAGGATGCCTTCTTCGGGCGCAGGATTCTCCTTTCTGCTCAGGAGCGTCCCCGCCCTTATTTGAACTGCTTTGGGACATCCCCAAGGTCAACCCTGTGGAGCCCCTATGGACCCTGAAGTAGAAAACAAGAGATATGGTAAGAACTTACCTTTGTTATCTCTGTTTCTACGAAGTCCATAGGGTCCACAGGGCGCCCACCCTGACGCACCTGGCTTCAAATGGGCTGTGTGGCTGGTCACCGGTTTTCCGTCTCCCATTTCTGTGAGTGTGGTTTCTTGTGTGTTCCAGTCTTCCTTCTCTCTGTTTAGTCTCCTCCTCCGGCCTTGGCTGCTTACCAGCTGAGGTGCCTGTGGCTCGGGGGCGGGGTATAGAGGAGGACGGACCCAAGTGCATCCTGGGAGCAGCAACGCTTTAACTGCGTGGTGCCCGTGGATCCAGATCCAGCTATACCCCAAGGTCAACCCTGTGGACCCTATGGACTTCGTAGAAACAGAGATAACAAAGGTAAGTTCTTACCATATCTCTTGTTTTTTTCACCAGCAGAGTGTAACGAAATGGGAAATTCCCCCTATGATAGCTGCTCATATGACAAGATCAGGAGCGCTATGTTGTCCTTTCCTGCAGCATCCTCTTTTAAAGAGGTCTCAGATGGAAAACTTGATGATCAATGTTTTTATTTTCTGGGGTTAGTACCAGACCAGCTACGGCTATAGTCTGGTAAGCCAAAGCTGTGGAAGACACGGTCTCTGGGAGAACCAGAGAGCAGAAGTCTCTTTTCTGTCAAAGGGCGAGAAGTAGCTGTGTATATGGGGGAAGCTGTTGACGCAGGCATCCTGGGTTCTAGAGTCCCAGCATACTCAATGTAGGTCGAAGATCTCTGTGGCTAAGGACTTAGAAGGCGGATACGGGGTCTAAAGGCTAAACTTTTTTTTGCCTTTGGCAGGGAAGGTACTGTTTAGACTAGGGCTGGATGACAGATACGACTTCATTGGCAACACTGAAGTGGGCTGAATGGCCATCTACGTCTACCTTTTAGGAGGAGGTCGTCATCTTTGTCTGGCAGAGAACTGTTTTTGTCCAATCCCTAAGTACGAAAAAAGACAGTCATTCCTACAGGAAACTGCAGCCCAAGAAATCTTGGACAACCGATACACCCGTAGCCAGACGGTAAGCCTACTGTCTGATGGGGCGGGCCTCCACCTGGAGGATGTCAGGGTTGGAGGCCGATTGGTACAGTTCATCTAGGTCTGGCATCAGATCACTATAGATGACTGGGTGCGAGAGCTGGTCTCTTAGGGGTTTGCCATCATATTCCTGAGGCATCCCCCTCAGAGGTTTGTGGTTACGAACCTTACTACAGACCCGCTTTGAGCTTCGGCCTACCGGGAGTTTGTTGGGGCACTCCTAAAGTGAGGAGTCATAGTCCCCGTTTCTGTATCACAATAGGGAAGGGGTTATTAATCAAATTTGTTTTTGATGAAACACCCAATGGGGTACACCGACCTATCCTGAATCTGAAATTTCAGCAGATTCATCAAGGTGCCCAGATTCCGTATGGAGACATTACGATCTGTTATGCTGACGATGGAGCCGGGAGACTTCATGGTCTTCCTGGACATGCAGATATGCATCTTTTATGTCCCGATTGCAGGATCCCACCAAGCCTTTCTCAGGTTGGCGGTAGATCAGCAACATTACCAATTTTAGGCTCTACCCTTCGGTCTAGCCACAGCCCCTCGAGTATTCACCAAGATAATGGCAGTCATGACTGCTCATCTCAGACAAGGAGTCTGGATACTGCCATATCTAGACGACCTCCTGTTATTGGTACAATCTCAGGAGAGGTTACAATGTCATCTATGGTTGACCATTGTCTGCTTACAAGAGCATGGCTGGGTAATCAATTGGGTAAAGTAGTTTCTTACCTCAACTCAGCAGATGGGGCACGGCCAGACTCTTTGGGACAGAGGATTCTTCTACCAGTGGACAAGATTGTAGCACTACAGACTTGTGTACACAATCTACTTTGCAAGCAAACAGTGTTAGTTCACTTGGCAATGCAGTTGCTACCTATGGTAGTTACATTCGACATGGTGGCTTAGGCCCAGTTTCACTCCAGGTCCCTACAGCTGTGGATCCTGGCACAGTGGGATGGTCAGTATCATCGGATGAAGCTCAGATGATTTACATCTCACTGAAGGTTCGGCTTTCCCTCGCTTGGTGGCTGGAAACGACTCATCTAGACCAGGGTTGTCCTTTAGGGATCCCGAAATAGGTACTTCTCACCATGGATGCAAGTCTGCGAGGATGGGGAGCAGTGACGTGTCATCACACCTTTCAAGGAAGGTGGACGGACCAGGAACATCACCTACCAATAAATATATTTGAGCTTTGAGTAGTGCATAAAGCACTCATACTGGCGCAGTACCTCCTGCAGGGAAGGTCTGTCCAGATTCTGTCAGACAAGGTGACAGAAGTGGCCTACCTGAAGGAGGCAGACGAAGTCTCGCAGCCATGCAAGAAGTGGCAAGGATTCTGCTGTGGGCAGAAGGCCATCTTCCGGTAATCTAGGCAATATTTATCCCAGGTGTCCTCAACTGGAAAGCGGACTTCCTAAGTCGCCAGGACATACACACCGTAGAATGGGCTTTTCATCTGAGTGTTTCAACCCCTGGTGGGGGATACCAGACGTAGACCTCAGGGAGTCACGTCACAACCACAAGGTCCCCAGGTATGGGACCACAACTAGGGACCCCTCAGCCGCCTTCGTGGACGCTCTGGTGGTGAGAGTGAACTTCAGGTTGGCATAACTGTTTCCTCCCCATCTCCCTCCTCTCTACAGTTGTCAGAGGACTGGGGCGAGGGCTAGTTTCTCAGGGTTATGCCATCGCAGTCTTGAGGCATCCCCCTCAGTGGTTTGTGGGGAAGGCAGCAGGATGATACTGATAGTCCCTGCCTGGCCAGGAGGCATCTGTTCTCCGATCTGTCATGTCTATTCATAGACAGTCCTTTTCCACTGCTACAGCAGGATCTGCTTAGGCAGGGTCCCTGCCTATACCAGGATTTTCCTTTGCTGGCTTTTGACGGTATGGCTCTTGAGTCTTCAGTCTTAATGGGCTGGAGGTTTTTTCCTCTTTTGTGATGCAGACAATGCTTAGATGCGAGCGGAAGCAGGCTTCCTTGCTCTATCACAGAATTTGGGGGTCATTTCAAGAATACTTGGTCTTCTACAGCCTGGTTTAGACTTGGGTCTTCACCTGGCTATCTTGAGAGTCCAAGTTTTGGCTTTGACTGTTTAGTTCCAGAGCAAGATTGATCCTCTGCCGGATGTTAGAACATTCTTACAGGGGGTTCTGCGGCTACAACCTCCATTTCTTCCACTGGTGGCACCGTGGGATGTCTTTTGGTTCTTAGGGCACTGCAGACTCATCCCTTTTGAACCCTTGGATATGGTGGATTGGAGATGGCTGATTGCGAAGACTTTGTTTCTACTGGCCATCTCTACAGCTTGTCATGTCGCTCTCCATACTTGGTGTTTCATCAAAATAGAGCTGTCCTCCGTACCAAGGCGGGCTACCTCCCAAAGGGTGTTCCCCCTTTTCATATAAATTAGGAAATTGTATTCCTGGCCTGTAAGTCTTCAGACCTGTCTACAGGTGAAGCTTCCTTAGATGTGGTTAGAGCTCCTCGTATCAACGTGGATTGAACCAAGGACCTGATTCAGACTTGGGAATAGAGTGAGATATCTCTCAACTATGAACCTGAACAAACCAAATTGCAATGCAAGGGGTGTAAATACATATTTTTTTTTTACATGTGGGGTAAATACTGGCTGCTTTTGCATGTAGCCCACAAATACTGCACAGCTTTATTACTCTACATGTCAGTTTGGAAATACTCCTCCCAAATCTAAATCTCTCTGCACATTTTAAATCTGGCCCACCTGCAGTGCAGCATGGTTTCACCAAGATGATCAGTTGAGAGAGATCTCACTCTATTCCCAAGTCTGAATCAGGCCCCAAGTCCATAAGGAAATCAGATTCTCTTTGTGTTATATGGATTTCACAAAAGAGGTTGGCCAGCAAACGAGCAAACCTTGTCTTGCTGGCTTCGTATGACAATTTCTCAGGTCTAATACACGGGCTGCTCTCCCTGTTCCTAACAAGGTGACAGCACATTCCACTCAGTCTGTCGGACCATCGTGGCCGGTAAGGCAGGGCGCCTCGGCTGAACAGCTTTGTAAGGCAGCCACTTGGTCTTCCGTTAATACATTATTAAGCATCATACTTTTGATAAGTATGCCTCCCAGGATGCTTCCGTTGGGTGACTGATTCTCCTCTTTGCAGGAGTGTCCCCACCCTTACGGGAACTGCTTTAGGACATCCCAAGGTGTTTCCTGTGGACCCTATGGACCCCGAAGAAGAAATATAGAATTATGGTCTAACTTTTTGTTTCTTTTTCTTCGAGGTCCACAGGACACCCACCATGACGCACCTGCTTCAGATGGGATCTGTTCTTAAGCGTTATATCACAGATTTCCTCTTCGTATGTTGAGTGTTTCTTGTGTACATTGTACCTCTCCACTTTGTCTCTTGCTGCAAGGCTTAGTCACGTTTTGAATGCCTGTGGCTGGGGTATATAGGGAGGAGGACCAGTGCATACTGGGAGCCCCAAAGCTTTAACTGTTTGCGTTGAATGCTATCCAACAAAATACCCAAGGTATTTCCTGTGGACCCTATGGACCTCGAAGAAAAAAATTATCAAAAGGTATGTTATACCATAATTCTATATTTCCCTCTGATCCTTTGAGGGAACAGCTGTCCTACATATCTCACATTAGAGATGCAGCCTCCTATTTGGGTGAAGCAGATATGGCTCTCCTAGCTTCCAAGGCATATGCCACTTCTGTAGTAACCCGCTGTATTGTTTGGCTCCGCTCATGGAAGGCAGATTCGGACTCTAACAAGGCACTAGAGTCTCTGCCTTATTCTGGGGAGATCTTGCTTGGCTCAGAATTTGACAAAATTGTAACTACCTTGGCAGCTTACAAGACTGAGTTTCTGCCCTCTGCATAGAATGCGAAGCCTCTGATGTCTTCCTTTCTCCAAGGCATCCGGCATCTACTAGAGCCTCCAAGCCTAGGACCAAACAGACCTGGGCTACTAGATCTCCACCTACCAAACCTGAGGACAAGCCCATAGCCTGATGGGTGGGCCTCATCCTGGGGCCTCCAAGGGTGGGAGGCCGACTTCAATTTGCCCAATTCTGGCGTCAGACGCCTGGGTAAGAGAAGTGGTCTCCCACGGATATGCCCTCTCCTTCCTGAGGCGGCAACCCCCCCCCGCACAGTTCTTTTGCACAGGACCTCCATCGGACCCAAGCAAGGCACTACTGCTCCAAAAGGCCTTTCAGTCCTTAATGCTTGCAGGAGTAATCATTCCAGTCCCCTCCTCACAGCGAGGGAAAGGCTATTATTCTACCCTTTTCTTGGTTCAGAAGCACAACGGGTCTCATTGGCCTATCAATCTCAGGTCTCTGAACAAGTTTATTAGGGTGCCCAGGGTTCGGATGGAAACCCTCTGCTCTATTATTCTATTATCCTGGCTATGGAGCCTGGGGGCTTTTAGGGTGTCTCAGGATATTCAGGATGCTTACCTACATGTACCTATAGCGCCTTCTCATTAACTATCTCTGGTTTGCTATACTACAGCAACATTACCAATTTCAGTCCCTACCGTTTGGCCTCTCAACGACCCCACGGGTCTTTACCAAGATCATGGCAGTTATGGTGGCCTGTCTTCGTCAACAAGAGATCAGACTACTCCCACACTTAGACGATCTCTTGTTGTTGGACAGCTCCCCAGAAATTCTTCACTGCCATCTACAGGTAACCATTGCCTTTCAACAAATGCACGATTGACTGATCAACTGGAAAAAGTCTTTTATCACCTTCTTAAAGAATGGCACAGCTAGGAGCCCTCCTGGTCTCTCTTGAAGATTCTCTGACCCTAACAGCAGACAAAATCTCTGTATTCCAACACCGGGTGCGGAAACTATTAGTCACAGAGTGTCATTTCATTCTGCAATGCAGATCCTGGGATCCACTTTCGACATGGTGAAGTTTGCTCAGTTTCACTCCAGGCCCCTACAACACCTGATCCTCTCCAGGTGCAACAGGTTGCCCCATCTGCTCATATCTCAGACGATGGGCCTCTCCCTGGAGGTTCGCCTGTCCCTAGCCTGGTGGCTACAGACGTCCCACTTTAACAAGGGACCCCACTTTTGGATCCCAGACTGGGCACTCCTCACCACGGGCGCAAGCCTCAGTGGGTGGGGCGCAGTGACCGGCCAGCGCTCCCTTCCAAGGCGGTCTTACCAATCAACGTCCTGGAATTCCAAGCCATCTACAGAGCTCTCACTCTGACAAAGGATATTCTTCAGGGCAGGAAAGTACAAGTACAGTCTGACAATGCCACGCAGTGGCCTACCTCATCACTAAGGAGGTCCTCTAAGTCAGACAGCAATGGCAGAAGTGTCCCGCATTATCACATGGGCTAAATGCCATCTCCATCCCAGGAATGCTCAATTGGGAAGCGGATTTCCTCAGCCGTCATGACGTGCATGTAGGAGAGTGGTCATCCAGAAGTCTTTCAACTCCTGTCGGACAATGGGGTCTACTGGATGTGGACCTCATGACACAACCACAAACTTCCAGTGTATGGAGCAAGGATAAGGGTTCGAAACATGGTCTTTGTGGATGCATTATATGCGAGGTGGACCTTCCATTTGGTGTACCTCTTCCCTCCAATATGCCTTCTTCCTCTGGTTCTTTGAAAGTTCAAACAGGAACGGGGTACAGTCCTGTTGGTGGCTCTGGCTCGGCCCAGATGCCATTGGTACTCCGAACTTCAGTGTCTCTCAGGGTCCCTGTCTACATCTGGACCTGGCCCACCTGTCTATAAAGGCTTGGCTCTTGAGACATCCCTCTTAAGGGCTAAGAGATTTTCTAGCTCTGTGGTCCAGGCCATGCTAAGAGCACGTAAACCAGCCAGTATTTATCACTGAATGACATACATATTTCCAGTGGTGTGCTCCTAGAAACTATGACCCTCAAGTTTTTAAAGTTTCTAGAATACTTACCTTTCTTCAGGCTGGATTGGATCTTGGACTCAGCCTGGCATCTCTGAAAGTGCACGTCTCTGCTCTGTCCATCTGGATCCAGCGCAGAATTGCTCCTCTACTGGATGTTCACACCTTCTTACGAGGTGTTCTACGAATACAACCCTCCTTTGTCCCTCCTGTGGTGCTGTGGGATTTGTCAGTGGTTTTTCATGCATTTCAGGAACCTCCATTCGAACCCCTGGAATCAGTGGATGTCAAATGGCTCACTGCAAAGCCTGTTTCTTCTGGCTATAGCATCTGCCCGTAGGGTTTTGGATTTAGGGGCACTTTCATGTTGCTCCCCCTTTTTTAATCTTTCTTCAGGACAGGGCCACCTTTTATGAGGAAATTGTGGTCCCGGCCTTTCGATCACCAGACCTCTCGGCTGGTGAGGTTTCTTTTGGATGTGATCCGTGCTCTGAAGATCTGCGTACTAGTGCCATCAGGAAATTGGACTCCCTCTTCATCTTAGCTGGCCATCCCTTCTTATGGAATCCATATAACAGTCATTTCGAAACCATCTGGCCAGAACCTATCTCACAGGCCTATACTCAGACGGGCCATCCTGCGCCAGCTAAAGGACCTGCTCTACTTGCGCAGCGCCTCTGCTGAACAACTATGCAAAGAGGCCACGTGGTCTTCTGTCCACACCTTTCTAAGGTTCTATGCCCTTGATACATTTGCCTCTTGGGATGTTTCCTTCAGGTGCCAGGTTTTCCTCTCAGCTCTGGAGTGTTTCCGCCCTTGAACTGCTTTGGGACATCCCCATTGTCTCCCTGTGGAGCCCTATGGACCCTGAAGAAGAAGAAAAGGAGACTTATGGTAAAACTTACCCTTAACTTTCTTTCTTTTGAAGTCTGCAGGGCACCCGTCCTGACACACCTGGCTTCTATGGGTTTCTTCTCTTGGTCAATTGTTTCCTTCTCTGTGTTAGTGATATTCTTTAGTGTACCAATCTTCCTTCTCTCCTATCCTGCTCCTGCCTTGGGCTTGTTAACAAAACTCTGTTGCCCCCAGGCTGTGGGTGGGGGAAGGACCGGAGTATTCCAAGATTGAAAAGCTGCTATTGGTGTCAGGTCCTCCAAGTCCCACCCCATTGTCTCCTTTGTGAACTTTGAAGAAAGAGTTAACAAGGGTAAGTTTTACCATAACACTTTTTTTCTGTAGTTCTATTACATAGCAGTTTCAATTACTATTTTACCACTGTCTTTATTAGATTAATTGAAACTGGGGGAAGTGCAGTGTCTTGGATGGCAAGGGACCAGTGTTAGTTTACTGGTTTCCCTCAATGTGAACCAGAATCACTGCCTATTGCCAGCCTGAAATAGACATAAGATTTCTAGCCAGAGAAAACTATTGGCTTACTTGTTGCTTGATAAATTGTACCAAACAACTCGTAGCTCAGAACATGAGCACCATTTACTGTCACAAACTATAGTAAAGTTGGAGAAAACTAGATTAATTGTGAGAAGTTTCTCCAGAGAAAATGCTTTTCTTCCTTTGTACAACTTTTGCATGTTAAGGGATCTATAAATTAGTAATCCATAGTTTGTGTGATTAACACAAAGCTGAGCTCCTATGTCAAACTTGCTTAACCGTAAACTGCAACAGTTGTACTAGGTTCATCTGATGGAAACAAAGTATCAATCCTCCACAGGCAATGAAGGCATCAGCATGACTTGCACTCTATTTACCAAAAGGCTTCAATCAAGTCCACACAACGAGCAGTACACTGTTCCAGTATAGAAGTGAATCACTGCACATTGCTTGTTTGAGATAAGTTCATATGGGCAGCAGCTTGGTGGTGTGGTTGGCATTACTGTTTCACAACCTAGGTCATGACTTCAATTCTTGTCTAAAGCACTATTCTGTTATCACCATTTTGCGTGGGGTTTTTCCCACAATCCAAAAACATACTGGTAGGTTAATTGGGGTTACATTTTCTGTTTTTGGCAGAAGCCAATGTGTGCGTGGCCAGGGGTGGTTGTGAATGATGAATATTCTCTGTAAAGTGTGTTTCATGAATTTTTATTTGGTGAATTATTTATAGTTTTTCCACTTCAGAGATGTTATCAGACAAAGTTTAAAAATATACTGCACTCTAGCCTTCTTTCTCACTAAATGTGGCTGTCAGGACAGTGTCAGTCTGCCTTTTCTTAGAGTACCGCAGTTGTTCTTTGCGCCTCTACAGTATATTCCATTGTTGAAACTGGAATTTGGATTCTAGTTGCTGTGCCAAACTATCTGTTTGACATCTTACAGGAACACATCCCCTTCTCATTCATGGATAGAGGGCAAAATAATGTATAACAAACTAAAAGCGCCTTTCCTTACCTTACATATTAGAAACAGTGGGTTGAGAAGTAGAACTTACTTCCTACATCTAATCTCACACTACTGGCACTGTAATTCCCAGACACTGATATGCTGGGACATTGTGACCTTGGCATAGTGGTCCTAGCTTACCATTGACCTTACAGGAGCTCTGCAACATTATCTGAGGCATGGGAAACAGTGAAACAGAAAGAGCAGTAGCGAACAATGTCAAGGGATGGTGGTGATTGGATAATGAGAATGTTACACACCCCCCACATCAGTGTAGCTGCCAATTTTAAGCTGGGTACACACTGATAGCCAGTTTGAACAGGCTATCTATCTTATCTATAGTGCATTGCAGGGTGTGTACAGTGGATATGTTTGAACAACATAGTTTACAGACATATCTGATCTGCTGTGCAGTACGGCAGATGGCCGATCTATCAGTTATCTGTGGTGTGTTGGGCCACCTGCTGATTGCCTGTAAACATGCTGCTGGAACCGGTGGTGATGACTGCACAACTGGGTGGGTGATTTACATGCCCACCCATTTGAGCTGTCAAGCTTGGCACATTGGGCAGACAAATTGGTAAGTGTATACATTTACCAATCTTCAAATAGGTTGGTTGACCTAGAGTGTGTGTGTGTGTGTGTGTGTGTGTGTGTGTGTGTGTGTGTGTGTGTGTCTGTCTAGCTTTAAACTCCTTGTAGAGATTGTATTTGTAAATAAGTTATCACTAGATAATGGGTTAAGAACAAGTCATGTTTTATTGGAAAACAACCAATGACATATAAAAAGTTTCAAATCGGCATTTCACATTTACCCAAACCAAAGTAGAAAAAAAAAAAAAAAAAAAGTCTTAAAATCTGTACTATACAAGTCGAGTGTTTGTTTAAAATGATAATCGATTACTACATCTGTGTGGTGATAAACTTTTCAAACATAGAAGTAGCAGTTTCTACACTGCTGCTCATGAAAAGCTGCTTTACCAAAAACCACATACTGGTATGTTTAGGGCACCGTTCACCTTTAAACAAAAATCTTGAAAATATCAATTCATTAAGAACTAATGATATCACTGAGAGACTTCTCAATGGATAGTCTGCAATGTGCCTGAAAACCACCTCATTCATTAAGGTGCATCCACACTGTCAGCTATACAATTTGCAAACGATTGAATGATGTGTGACACTATTAGAATGAATGCATGCAAACACATCAGATATCATTATCTGACAAACGGGAACGCGCAATGATTTTTAAAATTATCGTTCAGATCTGAAGAAAAATCTGACCGTGTGTCTGCACCATTACATTGGCAGAGAGCCTGTAGTTGAAGTTTTATTTTTTTATATGTGGAAAATGAACTGTACATTTGCCCATGCTGAATTATCTTCACGCTTTGCACATCATAGTTAACTAGAGTCAGAAAAATGACTGTACCACAGCCAAGACTTTAATTTGAAGGTTTGTTAATAACTTATGTGTAAACTAAATCACAGTATAGCTAAATAATAATCAGCTTTTTCTATCCTTAGAAATTGACAAACAAAAAACCCTTAAAATCAGTGATGCTGCTAATTGCAGTGATTTACTGACGTAATGGCTAAAGATCTTATTCAATAAAGCAGTGGTTCTCAGGACCCCAAACAGGTCATGTTTTCCAGCAGCTGGATTCATTACTCATTGATACATTTTAAAAGATCCAGTGGTGGAGCTAAAATTAACTTCTGACTGTGAGAAGACCAGGGAAACATGCACTGTTTGGGGTCCTGAGGATCGCATTTGAGAACCTGTACAATAAAGTGTACGGTCACAGGTGACCATACATTTGGGTTATCTGTCAAATGACTGTCTAGCATCATACATTCTTAATGCTCTCTAGCAGGGGCAAGTACAGAGGAACTAACCTAAAAGATACAGTATATAGTAGTTAGTGACATGGAATAGATCACCTCATTTCAGTTTACTAAAGTACATAAGTCATGTGCTGTTGTGTTTCTATGGACGTTTGCTTGAAGTCTGTAAATCAACAAACTGGACCAACAGCAGCAATGTATGCATCCTCAGGCTTCATGCATATCTTCATTATTGGGTTCATATACAATTTATTAATCATTTTCACTTAAAGTATTTAATCTTTTCTTCAACACACCACATATAAAACATTGTACTGAGTAATTAATAAGATTCATCATGACAGCCCTTTATCCATAAAAACTTGCATCATATACTCACTTACATTTGTATAAGTTGATGCATCTACAGACCTAGTACAGTAGATGGCTTTATTCTATTTAATGCAGTTGAACTGTAGGATGAGTTGGTTTTCTAATAGGAAGTTTGATTTCCATTGTATAAATAACTCTGTTGTATGACAAATTTCCTCCTCCCATATAAAGTTTCTAAAATGATAGGAATATGGCTGACATGTTCACAACATGCCTGTTCTCTCCAGCACCTACTTGTTTAGTAATGGCCCCAGTAGTTCCATATATTTTGTTCACATTGGTGAAAATTATGGCAAGGTGACCATCATACAGTTATCTATCCCAGAGGAACACAGAATAATCACTGCAAAAAAAGGTCACTATTAAAAGGTCCCAAACGTACCTTATAAATTTAGCGGTGATGGGTTAAAATAACAAAAGTGTAACAGAAATAGCCTTCAATTCATTCAAGTTTATTTTTTGCCTTAGGCTTTTAGATCAAAGCTTCTCCAATGTTCAAGGTCTACTCTTCCGCTTATCCTCAAAAAGACTCCTCAGCATATAGACTTGCATAACAGACACCACAACCATCACTGCTAAGTTGACTATGGACCAGAAGGTCACCCTCTCGTAATTGCTCTCTTGGATTTTACGGTCTCGTGCCTCAAAGGCCCTCAGCAGAGTCTGGATCTGGAGGCTTTTGCCTAGTCTTCCTTTCACACCGTTGATGGTTTCCTGGACAGAGGGAAAACATGCAGACATCAGATGAGAAATTGTGCTCCACTATGTGCTAACCAGAAAATGTGATGAATAGTCTGGATGATCTGAGACTACTGCCTATTTCACTTAAAAGCACTGGAATGATATGTGGCCATAAGAGACTGCTGCTAGAGGGATACTGCAATTTTTTATTTTTTTTTAAGCCATGTATTTTGAAGTGCTCCTATCAGGATAATCATCCATGTTTCATTCACAAAGGCAAATGCATTACAGAATTCTGTATGAAAGATTCTTTGCATAAATATAATTTTATTCTAATATTTTAAATAACTCACATGCTGCAGGTTGATTCCCAGTACACCCCCCAGCTCTGGGAAAGAGATCTGTTATTTACGGAACACTTTCTCCCTAATCTTAAGGGCATGCCAATTACTTTGTGACAGAATTGTGCGCACATGGGAAGATGTCACTGGTTCCGCCCCATCCTCCAAAGGTAAAGAAAGCAAATACTCATCTGTCACGTGCTGTGTGACTATTTGTTTTTCCCTGGAACCCTATACATTGCTGAGGATAAGTGGGACTTGTGCACTGATAAGCATTCGGTATATCTGCAGGGCATCTAGATCCTAATTTGCATCATCTCCTTTCACCTCTATACTGACAATGAGACAGAGACACAGTGCGTTCCCAATGATGCAAAAGCGAGTGAAAAAGATTGTAGGAATTTACAGTGCCGTAGGGAGGGGTGTGTGCGAGTGGTGCTGTCACAGCCCCTGCATCTAACAAGCAGAGTGTCTGGAAAAGCACCATGCGGCTAGTATTGCAGCTTCAGTGCTGCTCGAAGCATCCTTCAGATGCTCCGGGCACACACCCCGCAGTGTGTAGAGCCACCTGGAGTGTCTCCGGGCAACTCTCCACACTTCTGCCAACTACCCTACACCCTCCTGTGCCATCATAGGGTTGAGACTGGGCCAGCAAAGGGTGCCTGTGAGCACTGCTCTGTCATGTGGATATATAGAACAATAAAATTTCTGTTTTGCATGACTAATTAATAGGCACCCAATGGAGAAATTCAATTGTTTTTGGGTGTCCATTAATTGTCACATCCAAACAGACTGTTTTAGCTGCAGAAAGCAGCCAAACCCTTATAAAGTCCTGGTTAGGGCACCCAAACCACAGACTTTTCTGTTAACCAACTCGGAAGGCTGTGAGTAGAAATGTGTGCGCGGAATTTGCACCTAAACAGAGCACCAACTGAATTGCTCCATCGGGCGCCCACTATTAACAGCCGACAGGGAAAACTATTAAATTACCCCCAAGTAATCCAAAGTAATGTAATAATCACTCCTTGTTTAAAATAAAGACTGATTATTGAAAAAGCAATTCTAATCATGACGTGAAACATACTAAAAAGTAATAGCAGTGCCGGCTTAGGTTAGCTACCTGGACAGAGGGCCTGATTCAGACCCGGTTGCGAGCGCTCGCAACCAGGTCGATGGTGGCCCACAGCGCATGCGCACGACGGAGCCTACTCCGTCGTACGCATGTGCGAGACACAGCTAGCGACGGGCAATCCGTCGCCCCGGGTTTCGCAGCAAAATGGATTTTGAGTGACAGCTCGCCCCCTTTGGTGGGCGGGTCGGGGGGGATGGCTGCCCAAATGGAGGCGTTCCGAGGAAACGCTTGCCGTTTGGGGGCGGCCCCACTGACATCATGAGTGTCTGTTAGAGTCGAAAGCTCTCTGGGGCTTGCGATGAACGAGACCCTACCACAAGGGTCTCGTCGCAAGCCCGATGGTCTTGACCATCGCAACAATCATCATGGCCGCTCGCTATAGCTGTGGGTGGTCAACCACAGCTATGCGCCCGGCCAAGAGGCCGCTCCAAAAAATAAATAAATTTAAAAAAAAAAAGCCCGGCCCTGATTCAGAGCGAGCAGCTTTCAAATCAGGCCCAGAGTAGCCTGCTCCATTCTTTATCTAGTTCAGTGCTTATCTTGCACAATGTCTACCAGAGGGAATTTGGAGGGAGAGGAGATGTTCAGCTTTTGTACGTGTGTCACCTATTACTAAGACTTGTGTGTATCGACATCAGGTGACACCCTTGTTCTGTTTGCAGTATCCATTTATTTAGATAAGAAATGCCTATGCAACTTGAACTATGTAAATATTTTAAAAACTAAGCACTAATGTTACATTTGGCCTGACAGTGAGACACTGAATACACCATAATTATCAGCAAATATTGTATTAGTTTGTCCACCGATCATTAAGGTATGTTTATTCATGGCCGCTAATACTCCAACATTGGACAATCATTCATTTACTCTTTTTTTTTTTTTTTAAAGGCTACTAAACTGTTAATGTCTCATCTAAATAGGCTGTTACTGTATTTCTATAGGTTTCTGTGAGATAGAAAGGAAGGATCCTGACTTGTCTACTGTGGTAATCTGCTCAGCAGTGCAAGTATGGCGGTACAGTGTACCCCCTACCACCCTAATGCCAGCGGGACAGAGTTTATTCAGTTTTCATGTCTGACATAAAAATGAGACAAAGTGCACAGAGAGGAGGAAAAGCTGGGACATCATTTTATTTTTATTTATTTTTTTACTACAGAGCAGCAGCATTAGACAGTCCTCTGGACATCGGCACTGCTGCTCCATCACCCCTCCGTGGTGCCATGACACCAGCCGTCGGCTAGATACTCCCAGCGGGGCTCCTCGGACCCCAGACTGCAGCCAGGATTCAATGGGACAGGTAAGGCGGATCCATGCGTCTATGCGCAGTCTTGCCTCTGGTCTCAGGAGACAGACCGGAGGCGCTGATGTGGACACCAGTTAATTTAGGACTCCACTAGACCACCAGGGCATTACAAGCACTGGCGCAGGGCACAGATTAAGGCCAGGGACCCGGTGGTTGATGTCCGCATAGGGGAGAAGGCTCTCCCTGCGGCCCCTCGCCCAGCTCAGGGCGCCATTCTACTGCGGTCTTGCTGCTCCTCACGGCAGCCATTTTCTGCATTCAGATCTCCGGGAACACTGGGTCAGGTCTCCCTGTATACCTCTCCCTAGGGCCAGGTTATACAGCGCTATTCCTACCAGTTACTGCGGTCTGTGTAGTTAAATTAGTGCCCACTGCAGTTATATTATGTTATGCATTGTATGTGACTTGTGCTAGCGCTGCTGTCAGTTTAATTCTTTCACAACTGCCACCTTATACCTTTCCCTTATTTCATTCTAACCCTGTATACTGGAGATATGGGGGGGGTTATTGTACCTCACACCTCCCTATATTTGTAAGGGTTATCACATACTATGTATCGGTGTTGTGCACTACACTGTACCATATTGCACATATATCTGGGTTGCTCACTACAGATGTGCCAGATCGTGTGCTATATTATCTTGCTGCTAAGTCTGGCAAAGGCAAGAATAACGAACAGCCTGCTGCTCCCACTCCGGTGCCTTGTAAGTCCTGCTTAGCAGGCTTAACTTCAGAAGACCTCATTCAGGATGGTCTTTGTGCATCTTGTTATACTGCCCTGGGCTCATCAACCCCTGCGTCCTCTTCTCAGGAGCACCCCTGGTCTTTTTCACAGGTGTTAGCAAAAATTTCGGACCACCCAACGGGTCCCTGTGGTGGTAGCCCACCCCCCCAATCCCCCCCCCCCCCCAATCCCCCCCCCCCCCCCCAATGGGATGGCCACAACAGGTACTCCCTGCAAATCCCTTGCCTCTCCCATTGGTAGAAGTACTTTCTACCTCAGTGCAGAGTCTGGCAGATACCTCAACAAATGCTGCAAAAGCAAAATCTTCCCAGTCCACCCAGCTATCAGATTCTGATTTATCATCTGGAGAGGCAGAAGATGCAGAACTCTCTCACTCTGACTCCCCTTCGGGAGACGAGGAGCCCCCTTCTAAATTGAATATTCCTGCACTTGTGTTAGCTGTAAAATCTATTCTTCAGATAGGAGTGGGTTCTGCCTCTTCTAAGGCAAAAGAGCCATTATTTAAACTACAGAATGTGGTTTTGCCAGAATGTCCTCACTCTGATCAGCTATCTGACCATATGAGTGAGGCATATAATATGCCAAGTAAAAGGTTTCAACTGTCAAAGCGCTTAATTTCCATTTACACTTAATTTCCTTTACCCCTTTCCAGCTTCTCTTTGCACTAAATGGGAAGTACCCCCTGCAGTGGATTCCCACATGACACGCCTAGTTAAAAATGCTACCTTATCGGATTTAGGGGCGCTTTCCTGTCGCTCCCCATTTCTAATCTGTCATCCGGACAGGGCTGTTCTTCGAAAGCGCCCTGGCTTCCTTCCCAAGGTGGTCTCCCGTTTCCACCTCAATGAGGAAATTGTGGTTACGGCCTTTCAATCACCAGACCTCTCAGCAGGTGAGACCTCTTTAGATGTGGTAAGTGCTCTGAAGATCTACGTGGACCATACTACTTCCACCTGGACATCAGACTCCTTCTTCATCCTATATGGATTCCACAAGAAGGGTTAGCCACCTAACAAACAGACTCTGGCCAGATGGCTTCGCATGACTATCTCTCAGCTCAGTCATGCTGTGAAGAACTGATGGGTGACTATCTCACGCAGACTGGCCTTCCTGTGCCGGCTACACTATTCTGCTCATTCTACTCGCTCTGTGGGTCCCTCGTGGGCAGCCCGCCGTGGCGCAACTGCGGAACAACTATGCAAAGCGGGCACGTGGTCTTCTGTCCACACCTTTCTTAGGTTCTATGCCTTTGACACATTTGCCTCTCAGGGTGCTTCCTTCGGGCACCGGGTTTTCCTCTCAGCTCAGGAGCGTCCCCGCCTTTGATCAACTGCTTTGGGACATCCCCATTGTCTCCCTGTGGAGCCCTATGGATCCTGAAGAAGAAATGGAGAGTTATGGTAAAACTTACCCTTGTTAACTCTTTCTTCGAAGTCCATAGGGTCCACAGGGCACCCGCCCTGACGCACCTGGCTTCTATGGGTTTCTTCTCTTGGTCACTTGTTTCCTTCTCTATGTGAGAGTGTGATTCTTAAATGTACCAGTCTTCCTTCTCTCCTATCCCGCTCCTGCCTTGGGCTTGTTAACAAAACGGAGTTTCCCTTAGGCCGTGGGTGGGGTATATGGGGAATGACCGGTGCATCCTGGGACAGGAAAAAGCTTTGCGGTTGGTGTCCAGTCCTCCAAGTACCACCCTACACACCCATTGTCTCACTGTGGACCCTATGAACTTCGAAGAAAGTTTACAAGGGCAAGTTTTACCATAACTCTCCTTTTGGTCCACAGACACAGCGCCTGACGTCATGCCGCTAGACATTGAAGAGAGGACCTGAGCCGCCCGCAAAGAGAGCAGTAGCAGGTAAGTGTGGGCTGCACTGCACTGGGCTGGTCTCTGTGAGGCTGAGGGACACAGGGTGAGGGGGTTGAGGCTGAAAGACACGGGGTAGGAGGCTGGAGTGATGGGACAGGATGCTGTGAAGACAGGAGGCTGGAGAGAGACAAAAGGCAGTAGGGGGATATAGGAGGGGGCACTAGTCTGGTTGAACCTCTGTTGTATGATGAGGACATTGGTTATATGCCTACACAAACAGGCATCTTCTGAACCATGTGAACTCCTACATGAATACTGAATACCGACTGAAGTTCACTATTAGCCCAGTTTCTTCAGAAGTTCCCTGTTGCAGATAAAACCACCATATAGGGAAGGTGTATTTGGAAGAAAGGAATGCTCCAAGAGAGACGAGAAATGGTTGACGTGTTATGCCATAGGCACAAACCTAAATGTTTGCAAGGCTGCGTGGTGAGGAAGTAGGCGTGACCGCAGGGCAACTGCTGGGTGAAAATAAATAAATTTTGGCAGAAGCAAATTCCAATATGAAAAGAGTCCCACTCCCCAAGTATTATTAAGTAGGTGTTTAGGCAACCGCTCTTAAGAGCTACTAGTTAACAATAAAAATTACTGATTTTAACTATCCTGTGAGACACTTGTATCAGCTGAAATCTTGTGACCTACATACAAATGCTACACTCATCCATCCCTGGCTGCCCTGTGTTGAACTCGGCTCCCCGAATTACCGCTCCATCCTGCATGATATGTCTGGTTCATCCCGCAAAGTAAGCAGTCTGACATATCACCAGCACAGAGGTGCTACAACAGCTACACACACCTACCAGACTCAAAGGGTTCATTTCAGTTAGGAGCAAGTTTGCAATAGCCAGTTTATATCATGAAACTCGCATACATCACACGAATACGAGCACTCAATAAATGCAAGATTCAATTAGAAATGCATATTTGTGGGACTTGCAGTGAGGTTGTACGACTTTTCTACAAACAATGGCTGGGAGAAGTGCATGAAAAAGTGGGGAAACCATTCTCGACTCAAATCAATTGGCAACTAAGATAACATGGACATATAGAAGGCTGTTAGTGGCCAAAAGGAAAGTACTGGAGGTTTTTAAAAGGTGTTAAATAGATGATTTTTGCACTTATTAATGGTGGAAACATATAGCAAGCGGTTTTTGGCAAAATTACAATTTTTTTCAGCAATTTGGGGTACAGAAAAAGGTCTATATAGTAGTTTTTTAGTGTTTTTATACAAGTTTGTATAAAGTTGGAAATGTTTAGCTCTCACCTGCAAGTTCTAATATCCCTCTCCCACCAATACAACACCCACATACCTGTCCTACATCATTTAACCCATTATTGAGCTTTTTAGAGAAACAGACGTCTTTATTGGATGAATTATGCTACTTATACTCTACAACTGCATGATTATTCATTGGGAGGGGTGTACCAGAGGTTCTGCATTGTGCCTTCACATTTTTACCTTGAAATAAAGATTTTTCCTACCTTTTCACATGCTCAGGCGGCTGCACATAAAAAACAGGAGTTTCTACAGAAAAAGCAATGCGAGTTTGGAATTGGACTGCAAATGCTATTCGCTGTATGAGTTCGCCATGAGAGCGGCTCACAGGACCCAGCTCGTACCTAATTGTATCGACCCCAAAGCATCTTCAGTTGTCTCTTAACCTGTCACTGGGGACACCATAGTGTAATGCAGTTGACTCTTAGGGATATATTTACTAAAGTGAGAGTTTTTAGAAATGGATATGCTTTTAATTATATCGTGCTATTAGGGGATCTTATCTTTCACTATCTAACGTTTAGTCTGTGGTTTCCTGCTTATCTCCATTACCTTCCTCACTGCCTCGGTCAGGTACAGTTTTGTCCTCACTAACATAAAATATCAAGTAGACAGGTTTATGCCCTTTACCAGACTAATAAACTCATACCCTGACATATCGTCAGACCTGTGCTGCTATGTACATCTCAATAAAGGGAGTTGGGAAAGTATGCCAACAGTACACAACAAACTGACCAGTATGTCTTCCAGCTTCATATCCAGCAGATCTGTGCCTATTACGTAATTCTTCCAGTCTTCCTGATCACTTTCTTCATCTGTGAGGTGATCTAAAATCAGTTCAAAGAAGATCACCTTCTCCGATATATGACTGAAGGTGTTGTCAAAGCAGAACTGGTAATCTCCATTTATCGTCTCTATCCTGTGTGAAGAGTGTAGGTTTATACAAGATACAATGGAATTCTCAGCCCATCACAAATATTTGATTACACTTACGTGTGTACTCCATCTGACTGTCGTTCCTCAGCTAGGACGATGTCACCATTAGGAGCGATGAGGGAGAAGTCGATATCTAAACCTGCACCATCTAGTACCTAGAAAAATTATACATTAAATTAGGGGTGTGCACCGGCCACTTTTCGTGTTTTGGATCTGGATCTTTCTTCGTGTTTTGGATCTTGATTGGTTTTGCCAAAACCACCCTTCCGTGTTTTGGGTTCTGGGTTTTGGATCTGTATCTTTTTGAAAAAAAGCATAAAAACAGCTTAAATCACAGAATTTGTGGGTTTTTCTGCTCCTATGCAATTATTAACCTCAATAACCTTCATTTCCACTCATTTCCAGTCTATTCTGAACACCTCACAATATTGTTTTTATGGCCAAAAGATTGCACCGAGGTAGCTGGATGACTATGCTAAGCGACACGAGTGGGCGGCACAAACACTTGGCCTATCTAGGAGTGACACTGCAGTGACAGACAGGATGGCAGTTTGAAAAACTAGGCCCCAAACAGTACATACTGCAAAGAAAAAAAAAGAGGTGAAAGATGGAATTGTCCTTGGGCCTCCCACCCACCCTTATGTTGTATAAATAGGACATGCACACTTTAACAAACCAATCATTTCAGCGCCAGGGTCTGCCACATGACTGTGGCTGAAATTATTGGTTCGTTTGGGCCCCCACAAAACAAGCTGGCAATTAATGTGTCCCTGCACAAACTGGCTCTACGGAGGCAAGATGTCGTCCTCATCCTCCTCATCCACCGATTCCTTGGATAAAACAGGAAAAAGGGATTTAGGTGTCCCTGGACTGCTTACGGTCTTAGCCAAAGTTTCTGAACTTGACAGTAACTTTTTAATGAACGCGCTGCAGGTGCCGTATAAGGGAGGATGTTCCTAGGTGGTTAACGTCCCTACCCCTACTTATTTCACCTTTACATATGGCAAGACAGTTGTTGTCTGGATTTGGATAGAAATATTGCCAGACCAAAGAGGTGGAATGTTTGGTCTTCTGCCCAGGCATGACCGGGCTTTTTCATCCCACGGACAACAACTGTCTCCCCCGAAGCCTGATTTAAACAAACCACATCACCATCAGAATCCTCCTCGCCAACTTCCTCCTCAGCGCCAGCTACACCAGTATCCTCATCCTGTTGTACTTCAACAGTGACATCTTCAATTTGCATATCAGCAAGTGGACTGTGGGTACTCCTTTCAGCACTTGCAGGGGGCGTGCAAATGGTGGAAAGAGCCACCTCTTCCCGTCCAGTGCTGGGAAGGTCAGGCATCGCAACCGCCACCACACTTGGACTCTCCTTGGGGATTTGTGATATCTTCTTAGAACGCACAGTTCTTTGCTGTGCTTTTGCCAGCTTAACTCGTTTGATTTTTTTAGCGGGAGGAGGGCTTCCATCGTCATGTGAAGCTGAACCACTAGTCATGAACATACTAGTATGACACACACTAGTCATAGGGAAAGACCTTAGCCGTTCCTTGCCACTCCGTGTCATAAATGGCATATTGGCAAGTTTACGTTTCTCTTCAGATGATTTATATGTTTTTTTTAAAGGTCATTTTCCTGAACTTTGTCATTTGGGATTGTATGTGGCCTCTACTATGACATTGGGCATCGGCCTTGGCAGACGACGTTGATGGCATGTTATCGTCTATGTCATGACTAGTGGCAGCAGCTTCGGCACTAGGAGGAAGTGGTTCTTGATCTTTCTCTATTTTATTTTTATCGGAGAACGTTTGGTCCTCCATTTATGTTATATCGATTTGATATATACGTGCGGCTAAGGCGCACACAAACACAGAAAATATTTTTTTATTTTTGCTGGAGAGTAGTGCACTTTGTGGGTTATACCACCCTTTAAGAAATGAGCCAGCCGGCTCTTTACTTATGGGACACAGGCGCACGCTTGGCGCTGCTCCTTTGTTGATACACGTGCAGCCACAGTGCACACAATTCACAAACACAGAAAATATTTTTTTATTTTGTTTGGAGTGTACTTTGGGGGTTACAGCACCCTTTAACGGTCAAGCCAGCCGGCCCTTTACTTATGACACAGGCGCATGTTTGGCACTACTTTGTTGATGCACGTGCGGCTACTGCGCACACAATTCACAAACACAGAAAAAATATATTTTTTTTTAGCACTTGTGGGGAGCACCCCCTGGACAACACTACAGCACCCCTTTAGGACTGGGACACTGCACAGGACTTTGGAGTGGACACAGCCCCTATGGAGAACTGACTGCACAACACAGTCCAGCCAGCCCCTATGGACTTTGAAGTAGTGGACACAGCCCCTATGGACAACAGCAGCACAGCACAACACAGCCAGCCCCTATGGACTGTGAAGTAGTGGACACAGCCCCTATGGACAACAGCAGCACAGCACAACACTACTCTGCACTACACTACACTGCCCAGCCAGCCCTAACTCCCACCCTCCCTCTTCACTGTCCACAGTCGAGTGCGAAAATGGCGCCGACGCGGGTACCTTATATAGGATCCAAAACCCGCGAGACCCGGAAGGCGGGATGATGACGTTTTGCCTCGATTTCAGATCCGAGTCAGGCGGGAAAAGTCGAGCCTGACTCGGATCGGACTCGGATCGGGGGGGCTCGGATTTCAGAAATCCGAACCCGCTCACCCCTACATTAAATGCAAGTCTGGTGTAGCATACATCATAGCAAGCAGGACATTTCCCTTACTGATTAAAGTCAGTGAGCTGCAAGTATGATGCACACTACAAAATGCATAGTCTTATACCGATGCTCTTAGATGGACCATGCAATGTAGATCAGGGTAAATTGTCTACTACGGATTATTCGTGGAGGAAAAAACTTCAAGGAAGCACAGTTTGTAAAAAGATAATCATATCAAAGACTTTCAATGAACCTTTTCTATTTCTCAGAAAATACTGCATGGGTTCTCCTAATCCAGTGGTTCTCAAACTCGGTCCTCAGGACCCCACACAGGTCACGTTTTCCAGGTCACCCAGCTGGTGCACAGGTGTATTCATTACTCACTTACACATTTTATAAGATCCACAGATGGAGCTAATTATTTCACTTGTGATTCTGTGAGGAGACCTTGAAAACATGCACTGTTTGGGGTCCTGAGGACAGAGATTGAGAACCTGTGTCCTAATCTATGATTTAAATTAGTCATAAGAATGAGGATGCATCTGGACTATCTTTATCATGCATGTAACGTGTGTACAGGTGTCTAGCTTTTAATTATAGACGAGTTCAGCTAGAAAGGCACTTCTCCATCACAGTGGAGGACAATATCGGAAGACACCAATCTTTAAACTGGTGCAAAAGTCCTTTTACAGAGAAGAAATGGCAGTGTGCCCCTCTGTATCACTACCTACTTTCAATAATCTCACTCCTCAAGACTAGGTACACCTGTGTCTATTTCATATTATAAACACACTCACTACACCCAATTCCACATACCTCAGTCTGTGCAGATGTCATCATCCATCTTAAGCTAGGTACACACCTAAACAATGTCACAATTGATGTGATGGTTGCTTACAAACATATGTTCCCAGAACACGATTTCTAGCATAAACACTATGCAATCTTTAGGACGACGACACAAAATATTGTGTTGGGTGAATGTATCCAATTAATCGTACACACTACACAATGTGCACATCGTACTTTGCATCGTCCCATCTGATGTGCAGCACATCACATGGGATGATGCGATGAATGATGTGTGTAAACTATAGAATGGGTATACATACTATACCAGAGGTTCCCAAACTCGGTCCTTAAGGCACCGTAACAGTCCACGTTTTAAGGATATTCATCTTTGACCACAGGTGACGTAATTAGTTCGTCAGACAATCTGATTTAGCCACCTGTGCTCAACCATGGAGATCTCTAAAACCTGTACTGTTACAATTATCGTGCAGATTGGTTACAGGTCATATGATTGCAGAATATATCGTACTATAGAGTGTAATCAGCTTTAAACCCATGCTCCTTGTCAGAAATATAGGCACACCTGTGCAAATTGTACTTGTTAACATGTACTACCCCAACCTCTTCCACTAGAAGATCCCAGAGGTGAGTTCAATGTCGCAAGTGTGGGATGCTTTGCTCTGCAAACTGCTTTCCATTGAGAAGGGGGTGGGGCCAAAAAGATGCAATTCACACAGTGTTGCATCATAAAGTCACTGATCGACAACTTCACTGGGTAAGTACCGAGGTTAGTTAGGCGTCTCCCGGACATTCCAGGAGAACAGGCAGGTAAGATGCAAATCATTGCACACAGGGGTCTAAAGCTGATCTTATGCTGGGTACACACTGGCCGATCAATCGATCGGCCAATATATCTGCTGGCCATTGGCCAGTGTGTACAGACGATATGTCTGTGAACCGCATCGTTCACAGACATATCGCATTGGCTGTGCATGTCGATCAGCAAGTGGGTATGGGGGGGGGGGGGTGCCTTACGCTAACCTCTCTGCTTCCCCTGGCCTAACCCTCCCAGTGGGGGGGGGCGTGCCTAACCCTAAATCTCCCCCCGGGAGCCCCTAACCCTCCCCCCCCCATGACTGTCCGCACCCGGCTTACCTTCGTTTGGTATGGCGGGCGTCGGGCTCCCGGAATAGGGATAATGATAGGCATTGGGATTTCTACGCCCATCATTAGTCCCATCGGGATTGCACAGTTGGGAAGCCGGAGGTCGGCATTTTGACCGTCGGCTTCCTGACTACATACCCTTTACAGTGGCCATACATTTGATACAGCCTCAGGCAGCACACACTGAGCAAACAGTTTTCTGTAGGAAAATGGTCAAGAGTTCCAATTTCACAACTATCCAAGTAGCAATACATTGCAGGAGGCATTCTGAGAATTTTTTGCAAAACACTTGGAAAATAACTGATAAATCTATATCAGAAGCCACCTAACCATAGAGAGGACTGAAAACTACATAAGTAAATAAATACTTTAAACTAACACAAATGTACTTTTCAGTCTAACCATATAATTATTATACAAGGAAAATAAATATTATAACAAACTGCAACTGAATGTTGCTCAAGAAACAAAATGTATTACCAATATATTGAAGATTAATTTAAAAACATCAATGTATTGTATAAATAGATCTGTTGTATACAAAACTATAGGTCCATGTGTTTTACCATTATATTCAAATTCAGAGTTAAGGCTTTTATTTTATTATTTCTTTATGACCTCCTTGGCTATTTGATTTCTGCACATCCCCAAGCCCAGGAAAGGCAAACCCGGTCTTCGAGATCCTCTAACAGTTGACAATTTCCAGACCACCTAGCTGGTGTACAAGTGTGGTCAACACTAAATGCCACATTTTAAAAGATGCAGCGTCTTCATTCCGGCTGATACATTCTACAGATCCACAGGTGGTCTGGAAAACATGAACTGTTAAAAGCCCTTGAGGACCGGTTTGGCCACTTCTGCCCTAGCTCATCCCTGCAGTTCTCCATGACCATAACCACACATATGCCATGTATAAAGTCATTACTTTTACCTCATGGATAAATACTAAATAACTAAATGACAAAACCTTTGGAACACAAAGCAAAAATAATTAGTTAAGATGGTGAAAAAAAACTCAGTAAATGGCCACCTCTGCCAGCTAGCTACAGAACTATATTTAAAAAAAAAAATAAATAAATCTGTAAATGTTCTTTTTGCACCTGAAAGTCAAAGAAGTAATTTTTATTTTAACTTACTACTTAGGACAGACTGTGAGGATAGTGATCAGCATATATACCAGTAGCAAGCGCAGGATTTCTAGAGGGGCGGGGGGGGGTTCCAAAAGCTTGATTGAGTGAGTCCATGAATAGGGAAGAATTACTACTTAACCAGCTTTAATAAGCATCATACAAATTGTATTGTGTGTCATAATTCCAGCATATACAAAACTTGTGATCACAGTAAGCCATTAGATGCGGCAGTAGGGCCATCCTGCCTGAGCTGAATTTTTTTTATTTTAGATGTGGGCACCATTCCAGAGTATTGGAGCAAGTCCAGCAGCCTGGAGGAGCAACAGAAGAACGTAGCACTGCCCTGGACATATATGTACATATTGGGCTGTATAGCAGTGCATCCCTAACAGTGCATGTTTTCCAGAACTCCTAGTTGGTGCACAGGTTATTACTGGCTGATACATGTTAAAAGATCTACAGGTGGTGCTAATTATTTCATTTGTGATACTGAGAAGAACATGCAGCACTAGTAAAATTGTGGTCATGGGCTGGGAAGGGGAGTTTTTCAGGCAGCCGGAAACCCCCCTGCGTTTGCCTATGTATACCAAGTAGACTTTTCTCCAGATGTGAACATGGTAGAGACATGAAAAATACCACAGTGTTCTATTTGCTAAGTGAGATTTCATAATCTACTTCCTGTTTTTGGCTGAATAGTCACTGACCTTTCTCAAACGATCATGATAATGATATAAAACCTTCCAGTTAACTGCTTTCAAAAAGGCAAGTAGTAAGGTGGTTACAAATATATATTTTTACAGAGACATGAATTTATGGAGCAGTAGAAAAAAAAAATAACACAAATTGCTTTGGAGTTCAACTCTACATGAGCCCCTGCGTGTATATGTGTGCTCCCTCAAGTGACATAAAACAACATTCAGATGGATAGGGCTTTGTAATATTTATGGGAATAAAACAAATATACCAGTTTAAAAAAAAAAAAAAAAAGAGAGAAGCTTCTGTAACCACCTCCTAAAGCTGCTTGGCTTGAAATAAAATACCATCCACAAATAGGCTTGCATGCTTTCTCAAAGGTCATGTAACAAAGATGTTGCAACTTTTCATTGGCTGGACAGAAAGTTATGCTGATCTTTGCTTTACTTTGTCATCTATTTGCCTGGAGTACAATGTGTAAAGGAAACATGAATCAGCTGAAGCCTTGGACACTATTCAGAATGGTTACTAATAATGTCCTGTTCTCCAAACTCAAATGCCACTATCTCTACCATGATATGACAGTCACAGGAATACTATAGAGACTACTATCAACATTAATTTATAGCAATACTATAGCTACTACCGATGTCATTATAGTTTTGGGTGAAAGTTCAGAACATGGGGTGACCAACTCTGAAAGAAATAAAAATTGAAAAAAAAAAAAAAAAGACTATTTATGTTATACCCCTTTAACACCAACAGAATAACCTGGGTTATTGCCGGGTCGAGGCTCTGTGTGAACGGCTCCCAGAAAAATAACCCGGGACGATTTACCCGGCAATCTTACTCGGGTTGAGAGCAGGGTTGAAAACGGGTTGTTCCCAGGTCATGCGGCAGGGTGAACGGGTGCTACCCGGATTATTTGACCCGGCTACATTCCGCTATTTGTTGATTGGAGCTTCTGGGGCGCTGGCAGATGATGTCATTTGTCAGTGCCCTGCAGAGAGACGCACACGCAGCCATCACTTGCCTGCCTAACCTCCTGCGCACAGCCTGACCAACTGCCACAAAACGCAGGCTGATACACAGCCTGCACACAGCAATAACAGCAGCCTGACTCACAGCATGTTCCTACCTCTCTCTTTTGTTGCCTTTTGTGACCTCATCTTTGTCAGCCCTTAAAAAAGACCATTTTTAATTACATCTATAGGGAAAAGCAGGGATTACCCGGGTTCAGTGTAAACGGGGCAAACCTGGGTCGAGTTGCAGTATAAACGGGGTCTGAAGCCGAGTTCGACCCGGGATTGACCAGTGTTCAAATTCCGGGTTGGACCCGGGATTTTGGTGTAAAAGGGATATTAGAGATGTTGTCGGCACCCTGGCTGTCAAAATCCCTGGTCTGGAATTCCGACAGCAATCAGAATACCGGCTATAAAAACCTAACGGTTTAAGTATTATACCCCTTTTACACCAAACAAATAACCTGGGTTATTGCCAGGTCGATCCGGGTTGAGGCTCTGTGTGAACGGCTCCCAAAAAAAGAAACCGGGTCGATTTACCGGGCAATCTTACTCGGGTTGAGAGCAGGGTTGAAAACGGGTTGTTCCCGGGTCATGAGGCAGTGTAAACGGGTGCTACCCTGCTTATTTGACCCGGCTAGCTCTGAAAGATGCTGATTGGAGCTTCTGGGGCACAGGCAGATGATGTAATTTGTCAGTGCCCTGCATAGAGAGACTCACATGAAGCCATCGCTTGCCTGCCTAACCTCCTGCACCACAGCAGCCTGACCAGCAGCCACAAAAGCAGGCAGGCACACAGCCTGCCACAGCCAGAACTGCAGCCACAAACACAGGCTGATACACACCCTGCCACAGCCAGAACTGCAGCCTGCACCACAGCCTGACCAGCAGCCACAAACGCAGGCTGATACACAGCCTGCCACAGCCAGAACTGCAGCCACAAACACAGGCTGATACACACCCTGCCACAGCCAGAACTGCAGCCTGCACCACAGCCTGACCAGCAGCCACAAACGCAGGCTGATACACAGCCTGCCACAGCCAGAACTGCAGCCTGCACCACAGCCTGACCAGCAGCCACAAACACAGGCTGATACACAGCCTGCCACAGCCAGAACTGCAGCCACAAAAGCAGGCAGGCACACAGCCTGCCACAGCCAGAACTGCAGCCTGACCAGCAGCCACAAACGCAGGCTGATACACAGCCTGCCACAGCCAGAACAGCAACCTGTAGCAATGCTGTAAGCAGTCCCCACCCCTCTCTGTTGTTGCCTTTTGTGACCATCTTTGTCAGACCTTAAAACAGACCATTTTTAATGACTTCTATAGAGAAAAGCAGGGATTACCCAGGTTCAGTGTAAACGGGGCAAACCCGGGAATAACCCGGGTCTGGTTGCAGTGTAAACGGGGTCTGAAGCCGAGTTCGACCCGGGATTGACCAGTGTTCAAATTCCAGGGTCAGACCCAGGATTTTGGTGTAAAAGGGATATTAGGGATTACGGTTAGACACTAGGGGGAGGGTTAGGCTATTCACCTGCATGCGTCAGGATTTCCAACCTCGGGATTGTGCTGCCGAGATTCTGACTGCTGGCATTGTGTGCGCCAGGGTTGCGTACCCGATATTGCAAGTTTACTTATGTTAGGTTACTGTACACCACACCATAGTCTGAACTTTTACCTATGGTAAGAATAATATAGGCACTACCAGTGTCATTATGTAGTAGGAATACTATAGCTAGTGCCACTGATATAGTAGGACAACTATAGCTTCTACTGCAATACACCAGCTATTATTTTCATAATTGACATACTATACTTTACAGCTGCCAATGACCCTGCTATATAAAAGTGAGACTGTTCTGTCTGTGCGCAGCTACAGTGCTCCTGGTCTTATTCTGTATACAGGTAATGTACAACTTCTCTGCTCTGTGAGCATCGTGGCCCCATAGTACGGGGGAGCACTGACAGGCCTGTCCCCAGCCAGCACACCCGGCACATATCACAATACAGAGGGGGTAACGTACCTGGTACTCTACCTCCAGGGTGGCCCCCTGCCGCATGGGCTGGAAGAAGCACTCCCGCCGCCCGGCCGGGATGGTGAAGGTGAAGTCATTGTCCACAGACTGTGAGAAGGCGGCCACGCAGTGCCGGGCGGTGTGCCATGCCAGGAGGAGGGTGATCAATGCTGCCTGCCCCATGCCAGCCCGGTGCCTGCCGTACTGCGCTGCAGGAACTGCTGCTGATAGACACACAGGCAGGGAGCATGTGCTGCTCTCCCCGGGCCAGGCGGGGTGTGTCCGGAAGAGGCGCTGCCGCCAATCACAGCCTCACCCTGTGACCACAGCCCGGGGATCCCCAGGAGGATGACAGCTCCGGCACTCATTGTTCTCCTCTCCCTGCCGGATAGCCGGACTGATGCTGATGCACATTGCCCGAGCCCGCACACCCTCACTGCTACATCCCCCAGAGACAGTAGCAGCAGCTCTCTGGGTAATGTAGTTTATGGAGGAGCCGGCGCTGTCCCTTTGTAGGGGAGGTAGCGGTGTGTGCCGACCCGGCTGCCACACTACACCCCCCAGCTTGTCCTGCCGGCTGGGACTTGTGGTTCCCCTCCAGCCGGGGAGACATATCGGCATCCTGCAGCCCCAGCTTCCATGACTAGGAACTACAACTCCCAGAATGCCCCGCGCGCTGCACAGCACTGTATGTATGTATGTACTATATAGACTCTCTATTATACAGTGTATATACTCTCTATTATAGAGTATAACCGGGTCTGCGGCTTCCTGCTCCTATCATCAGAGCGTGCTGGATGTCTGCACACATGGATTATTTCCCGTTAGTGTCTGTCATGTTTATTAATCTATATATGTGAGCCTGGCCGCACAGTGTGCTGTGATCACGGCAGCAGCAGGAGACGATACATATGTGTGAGTAAATGACACGTGGCACCAGGGGAGTGATGTGAATAGGCAGCTATCATCAGTGCCCTCTGACAGAGCCGTCGGCATGGAGATGGTATACGGCGTCGCCCCGCCCTCCCTGTAACGGATACCTGCTACTGGGTGTGCAATTACAACAAGAACTTGAAGCGGGAGGGTGACGTCACGTGCTTGCCTCCAATCACCCTCGGCGTAACGCAAGCTGTCCGTTTGGGCGTGGCCGCTGGCGGTGACGCAGGGGGCGGGGTCTGACTGTGTTGTGGAGTAAGTTGTATGGCAGCAGCGTGATATTATGGAGAGGGCCGGTACGGGAATGGACTGGGCTGCCCTGTGCTTGTTATGGTGAGTGACGGCTCCATTCATTTCATGTTATATAGTGCTTATTATAACCTGTGCTGCATCCAGCTTAAGCAGCTCGTACATCCAAAGAGGGGCGGTGGACTAGTGCATAATGACAGTAACAGGAGCACTCGGTCACAAAAGTTGCGTATTTCCACCCACATTTGAAGCTTGAGATGCATTTTCTATCAGTAAGTGTAGCATATGTGTCTGGATTACAGCAGGCTGGCTGACGTCCCACTTGCACCCATGTTGTAAATCATTTATTTTATGTGAAACAAGTACATTCACTTTCTATTATATATCACTTATGCACAGTGGCGTAAATTCATCCCAGACGCCCAGAGGCAAGTTATAATTTGGTGCCCCCCACATCCCCGTCACAGCCACTGACACTGTAATGTAGCAATTTGCATGCTGATAGGCTATAGATAGACAAAGGCAGCAGCTGATGGTCTGACATGGAGCTCTCCAATAGTGTATGGTGGCTTCTCAGGTGCCGAAAAAGGGTGCCATGTATTGGGCGGCCGTGACGGTACACTCCGGGCACATAGTTACAGCCCTAAGTGGGGTGAATGTACTGTGGGCAATGGAGGAGGTGCCCCTTCAGAGCTGGTGCCTGGCGGCAGGTGCCTCCATTGTCTCCCATAGTTCTGCCCCTGCTTATGCAGCAGAAACTGCTCCATGTTTTGTGTATGAAGAGCAACAAACACAAGTTTTCTTAATCACAATCAATGTGACCAGATTGTTTGCAAACAGCCAATCACAAGCTGTTCGCAAGTACCGATGACCGTCACCATCACCATTACCCTGACCACCTGTAAATAACACTGCTTTCCCAGGTGCATATGTCTTTTTTTTTTTTTTTTTTTTTTAAGCCTGCATCTTCACAATTGTTTGTACACACCTTTATGCTGGGTGCACATTGCACGATGTGTGTACCCAGCACAATGCAATGAATGACATATCGTGCGGTCGTTTGACACTGCAAGATATGTCATTCACCAGCCGCATCCACAACCAACCAGAACACCCAAAAAGCAGACAGTGGACCTCATTCAGACCCGGTCGCAAGCGCTGAGCGCTCGCAACCGGGTCGATATTATGGTCCTGCGAACACGCAGCGGCCGCACTGCGCTTGCGCAAGCCCCGGAGCGAGAGAGAAACTCTTGCTCCGGAGCTCACTACAAAAGGGCCGGCTGTCGATGTTGATCGACAGCTCGGCCTGTTTTCTAGGCGGGAGGGGGGGGTTTGGCTACACAAACGGAGGTGTTCCTCATGGAACGCTTGCCGTTTTGTGGGCGGCCGCACTGACATCAGCAGTGATGTCAGTGGGGAGTTTCCTGCTCGATCAGAGCAGGAAGCTCCCTGGGGCTTGCGGTTGTCGAGACCCAACCTCAGGGTCTCGTCGCATGCCTCGATGGTCGCGATTGTCTTGACCATCGCGACCATTACCCTGGTCGGTCGCTAAGCTGTGGGTGGTAACCCACAGCTTAGCTTACGACCAGGATGCCGCACTAAAAAAAAAAGAAGCGCTCGCCCTCATTAGGAGAGAGTAATCGCTTCTAGCGACTGCCTCTGAATGAGGGCCAGTGTGCCTAAGGGCGTTTTACACAGTAACTCTGCTTATTACACCTGATGGAGGGGTTGAGGTTCTAAGCCCCAAAACGTGCTACTCTAGTTTATCCACAGCTACATTATCGGATAATTGTCTTTACCTATGCTATAGTGGCTGACTGTTTTTCTGGAATTGTGTGATACATGATAAAATGCAGGCAATAAAAAATTGAATATTTAAATATTTGCCTGTAGTTTGTATGCAGGTAACAGAATCTGTGGTTACAGCTATACAATTCATGACTGTGAGCTACTAGTTGGTGCTCGTCTGAGGCAAACATGATGTCTCTTTCATATACCTATAAAAAGTACAGTATAATTTTGAAATAACTAAGATTATTATTTACATGTAAATTAGTTTCCCATTATATGAAAGTTGATTTTCGTTTTTACCTCCCAGATATATCTGATAAATGAAAACATTAAATCTTTACGTGAACTCTTCATTTATTTCTTTATTACCAGTTATTTATATAGCGCACCCATATTCTGCAGCGCTGTACAGAGAAATCTGGCCATTCACATCAGTCCCTGCTCCAGTGGAGGTTACAATATATATTGCCTACCACACGCTCACACACATACATACTAGGGTTAATTTTTTGAGGGGGCCAATAAACCTACCAGTATGTTTTGTTGGAGTGTGGGAGAAAACCAGAGTACCCGGAGGAAATCCATGCAAACACAGGGAGAATATACAAACTCCACACCGGGCGGAAGGAAGCAAATCCACGACCTCAGTGCTGTGAGGCAGTAATGCTATACTCTACTGATGTGTTCATAGGATGGCTGACCAGGTCTAAAGCTGGGTACACAATGGAGCGATGATGGCCCAAAAAAAGTAGTTTCCGGCTGAATCGAATCAACATATTGGCCTTTTCGCTCACTGTGCACGCCCAATCTTCGTGATCCGGCTGCTGTTGGCGATATGTTCTGGTCAGCCTTGTTGCACGGTCAGCCAGATGATATCACATGCGTTGCCATGCAAGGTAATGAAGGACGGAATGAGGGATTGTTCTGTCCTTCATTACATCATTCTGATGTATACTGCGTATGCGATATGTTGACCGCCATATCGTCCGGGTACACATCGTCTAGTGTGTACCCAGCTTAAACCATATATTATTCAATTGTAAGATGTTGCTTCAGGTACTCCAGAAGAGAAGGTTTGATGGTGTGTTTATTAATATCTACTTATCTTGCGTTGGCATCTTCTGTTGCGGTTTACAATTGGGATTGCTACATTAATTAGAAGTGATGCTAATGTATTGTCTAGGTAATATGATAACAGTATTTAATTGTCTGCAGTTTGTTATTCTCATGCATTATTTTATTTAGAGAGATCTCTGATGAAATGGAATCAAATACACTAAAACACCAAAGCAAATGGTCATTAGCAAACAGTGATGCATCAATACTAATACAGACTGAGAATAACTTACAGAGCTTGAAAGGTCATCTGTCTAGGTATGTATTTAATCTCAATTAAAGAAATTGTTCTCTTGGCAGCAGAATACAATCTGTGCTTTAGCTTGGCACTACTATTGGTAATGTGTTGTTCATTACGCCTTTCCTGACAGGCAAAATATTACAGTGATAGGTCTGATATGTGCTTTCTTACACTCTGTAGAGAGGTTTTTTTATATAGAGATGTGTTTTATATGAGGATCAGTAGGCTTTTGTGTTATGGAGAAAATATAGTGCTGTATTTGTGGGATCAGTATGAAAGACCGCCGGACCTATGTCCGACGGTTCAAATCCCGACAGCGGAAGACTGTCAGTCCTGAAAATCCCGAAAGCAAGTATTTTAACTATTGCTAACCCTCTCCTCCCCCCTAAGCCTCCTTTAAGGGTGCCTAACCCTAACCTCCCTGTAAGTGCCTAAACCCAACACCCCCCCTTCCCTGCACCCTAAACCTAAGACTCCCGGGGGGGTGCCTAACCCTAACCTCCCCCCGGGGGTGCCTAACGCTAACATCCCCTACCCTTAACCTTCCTGGGGGGGGGGGGGGCGTGCCTGACCCTAAGTTCCCCCGGGGGCCCTGAAACCTAACCCGACAGGCTCCCGGCGTAGGTCTAATGACAGGCGTCGGGATTTGACGGTCGGGAAGCCAGCAGTCGGCATTTCAACCGTCGGCTTCCCAACTGCGTACCATATTTGTTTACGTAGTTATGTTACAGAGTAAGAGGCCTAAACTTATGACTTTACATAGAACCTTTTATATATGATTTACAGTACTTTATGCTTTATTATTATATCATACATTTTCATAGCCTTTTAAAATGCTAGCAACAGTACTGAGATTTATTACTCATGAGTGAAAGTAATATAAAGTTTTGTTGAAATATTTGAACAACTGTAATTATGTGTAATATATAAATTTAGCATTCATTATAGTTAACAGGCATCCCATTTAAATAGCTACTTAAAATAGTATTGTTATAGTTACCGTGTACAGCTTTGTACTGTTATTGAGTCTTCAAGAGTTTTTGGTGGTACCCTATTATGGAATTTTATGCTAATAATTTATTTTTCATTGAGCTTCTCTTTGTTTTCCATACTACCTTTTAATTGTGCCAGTGACAGCGGGAGCGAGCACTCCCTCAGCAGAGCTCCCCTAGGTCTGACCTTAGAAGATCTTGAGCAGCCTAGTTACTGTGAGCCCAGGGAGAGTGTACCTAAACAGAGGAACATGTCTCTAAATGGAGCCGATTCCCTGCGGAGCGCTCGAGATAAGGTGTGTAGTTCCCTCATGTCATTCAATTCACATCTTGTTGTATTGCACCTGCCTCCAACTAAAATATATATTTTCTTGGATATTGTCATCACTAAGGTTTACTTATGAGGTGAGCTATAACCACACTTGCAGTGCGCTGTCTGATGTGTGGTATGTCTAACTAGTGCATGTAAAGGATTATAAACACCTCCTCTTGCATGGGTTCAGCAGAGGTTCAATCCCAGTACCACTAATCATGCAATATTTTAAAGAGTGCATTACACAGATGTAGAAGGCGCTTTCTCTATAGAAACATGTAAGTCAGGGCTTGACAAATTTTTCTAAAATCTAGGAGCCAGGATGAAATTGTAGGAGCCAGACCACCGGTCCCCCCCAAAAAAATGACAGGAGTGAGTAAGGAGCACAGCTCTGAGTGTTATGCAACCTTTATACTCACTATACTAGTCCACAAATGATCGCAGTTGAATGGATATAGTAACATGGAGGCTCCCTTACTGCTCTGCACAGCTCCCCTGCTCCACCCTCCAGTAATAACGGACCACACTTTACATAAAACAATGGTGCCAGAAAGTACAACAAAACACCCTCCCCTCATGGTCACATCACTTTCCCTCTGAAGCCGCTTCGCAGTCCCTGGCCACGCATAGACCCTATTACTGGAGAGCTCTATACAGCCAGAGATAGGAGACAGTAGACAGCCAGGACGTACAGGAGGATCAGCGTAGACTGGGACAGACAACAGGGATCAGAGCAGGCCAGCATGGACACAGGCACAGCAGTCTCCGCAGGCGACACTCAGCACATGCACTCCTGTGCATGATATGAACACCACAATACTATAACTCTGCCAGAGCTGATGAGGATCTGCTTTTTCCCTCACTGCAAAATCTGGCAGCCATGGCGACCTGGCCCCTGGGATTTGTCGAGCCCTGATGTAAGTCATATAAATCATCTCTAACAAAGTGGACATTTGGAATTTAGCAATTTCTCACTTTAATGTAATTCAAGGAATAGCATTAGTAAAAAATATATATTATACATTATTATAAATCTGACCCATACTTGCCTACTCTCCTGAGCTTCAGCATTGTAAAGCGGGTGGCAGGACCTTGATAACGCACCGAAGGGGACTGCCAGAATGTCGGGAAGTATAATCTTCATAAAACATAAATAGGTCGACTCAGTTAGATGTGAGAGGGCTGAGTTGCTGTTGTAATGCCATGGCAACACCACCAACGGCACAACAATTCACAGATCTCGCCCTGGACTCGTGGATTTTTGTACGCAGCCCTACAGGAGGTACTGTAAGTGCATCATATAGCCCAAAGACAGTGCTTGTCCTCACTTTTACTAATCTGTATATATCTTGCAAAATGGAAGTATGAGGTATTAGTTCATACTTTTTTGATGAAAACATTTACGCTTGCAGCTATGTCACACATCCTCAGTAACCTGTCCTAGGCTAACATTATGCATAAAATAACAATGAATCTGTTACAGCTAAAATCAGATGCCCTCACCACTGTGATGGAGGTTGTCATGCAGCAGGCAGGCTGGCTTGTTAGTCGCAACTATCTTTTTGTTTTATATTCAGATAAGACCTGCACATTGGCATGCAACTGGTATCTTGTATACTATGGGATTTAGCGAGCCCGGGATTATTTATTTTCTGTGTGTATTTTATGTTTTAACCCTTTATGTTGCAGGCTGGGTCTCTAAGAAACACTGAACAAGAAAATAACAAGATGGTAGAGAGAAAAAATTCTCTTCGGGAGCAAAATGTGTCTTTGGCCTCACAAAACTGCTCTCTTTTGAAGAAAATAGAATCTGTGCAACTGGAACTTGCAAAATCCAAATCAAAGGTATCTCCCAAAATGATTTTTGATGCAATCTTATTAAATTATAATAAGCTAGGTTATAAAATAATACTAGTGAGCACAAAAACCATGTTTTAGGATCCTGTCAAAATACTGAATGTTATTGCAAAATACACACTTTCTAGAATGCTATAGAGAAATCTGATTGCTATTGGCAACACCACTACTTTTCATGTTTCGAAACTAGCAAATTTACCCTGAGGTCTCAATTTATACCCACAATGCCCATAGATCCATCACAAAGTCCTATTTTAATTCTTACCTTTTTTATTCTTTTTTTGTTTATTTCCTCCCTTTCTTGCAGTCTTAGGATACATAGTGCCATTGGCAGTACTCTGCAAATGAGAGAGAGAGAGATGTAAAAACAATTATAAAAAGCAAGCTTTTTTGTTTCATTAAATACAAATAAAACAAAAAAATCTTTAAAAAAAAGCCGATATTGCTGTAATTTGAGGCCACTAAAGTATTTTTTGAAAAAGCTATTTTTTTTATCCTAGTTTAAATATACACTTTAGTTAAATTTGGAGTACATAAAAAAAAAAACCTTGAGAAAGTTGATTTTGGGGTAAATTGAGGCCACTTTTTTTTTTTTTCATCCAAAAAAATGACATGGAATTATTGAACCAATTGAAAACTTCCAATTGCCTACCTGCCTTGGGGGTGTTCAAAGGGTCCAACATTTTTACCTTGAAATATGGATTTTTCCTAACTTTGCACCTGCTCCTCACATGCGGGAAAAAAAAGGGTAATTTCATATTGAAATTACCACTGGCGAAATTCTCGCGCCCAATTGAATAGCAAAAACCTTGCGCTTGTGGGAAAAACCCAACGTAAGATTTTTTTAAAGATTCACAGCCAATTGAATCTGCCCCTAGCAGTGGTATAGAACAATTGCCCCTGCATTTGGGTAGGAAGACAATTTTATTGATATTCTTCACAAAGCATCCTCTACAAAATACTTATATGGTGTCGATATGAGTTACAGATTTTTAAAGATTTGATGGTTGTATACAGATGGTCATAAAATATGATTCTTTTGAAACATGACATTATACTTTTGTAAAATTACCTAAAATGTTAATGTTGGTTTTGTTGAAAAGCATCAGTCATTCAAATGTAAGATTTTAGTTCAGGCTATTTTTATTATTTATTTCTTATATATCAACATTTTGACTTGGAACAAAATAATCCCACACTCTGTTAGTCCCATGCTGTCCAAAATACCAGATGTCTGGTAACATAAATGCCCCATATAAATATGTTTTCACAATACATTGCCACCTATTATTCCCACCAGGTATAATATCTCATGCATACAAATGTGTTGTATTAATTTGATTATATTTTACTTTTTAAATGTCTTTGCTATAATACCAGTTTTTGTGTTGTGAGCTAGTGTTACAAAGTGGTAGCAATGTATACACAATAACATAGCACAGAAGGTTAAATGGGGCCTGCCCCTAGCTTACTATATAGAGGTATGGTGAGCACTGTATATGTAAGATCAAGGGGGCAATAACAAAGCAGTAGCTGTGGATGGTGGAAATGGTCTGTCTTTGATATATATGGTGTAACATAGTGATTAATGAAGAACGAGGACCCTTTGATCGGCCAAGAGGGACCCATACTTAGGAGCTTGATGGTATTTTGTGTAAAAAAAAAAAAAAAAAAAGGGAAATATTCACATTCTGAAGATAGACAGAAATATGAGAAGGTGCACATAGTGCATTGAGCGCGATGGGTACGGGATGCTGGCGCTCGGGATCCTGGCGGTCAGAATCCCGGTGCCGGCATCCCGACCAGGTTACAATCTTGACGCCTAGAGGTAAGTAAGCCTAACCTAACCCCTTAGTCTCCATCCCCACAGCCTAAGCCTAACCCTTCCTACCCGCAGCCTAAGCCTAACCCTTCCTACCCGCAGCCTAACCCTAACCCCCCAGTACTTGCCTTTGGGATCCCGACGGCTGGGATGCCAGCGCTGGTATACTGATAAGTGTCGAGATTCCAGTGTTTGCATTCTGAACGCCGAAATCCCAGTCATTGGGATTCTGACACTATACGATGAGTGTACCTAGTGATGGCATGATGCGTTGGAAGTTGGAACGATATATTGTGCCAGTGTACACACTACACGATCCGGTGTACGACTGCACAGATGGAACGATGTGATGAGCGACCAGCGTGCATGTGTGAACTGACGTACACGATGATCTGGACGATATAACGCTCCGATCCGTGTTGGAAAGCTATATGGTGAGATGGATTGCATAGCGTGTACCCAGCTTATAGTATAACCCATATAATCTCATTGTAGGAAAACTGTCCAATATTTAATGTCTTTATTCAAAGTGATGGTTGGACTGGCCAGTGTCCACAGCTGTAGTAACTCTGTCCCTGAATTAGAAAAATGAAGCCAGGGCATATTAGTAATAACACCAGATATAAAGTCAGGTGCATAAATATTGGGACACTGACAGAATTCTCATATTTTGGCCTTTATTCACCACCATAGGTTAATTGTAAAATGGATAAAGTACCTGGCGCTTAATGAGTGGATGTCACAGCCTATAATTCACAGCTGATAGGGTTAGTTAATCCCAATAGTCAAAAAAAACATGAAATAGAAGAAGCAGCTGGAAAAATCAAGTTGTGTAAACAATGTAACAGGTTCGTTAGTTTTATATAATATTTATTGTCAAAAATGTATCAAAACATATATTATGCCTCTATTAGTACATGTTTTAAAATAAACATTAAAAACACAAATTGTTGCAGAGTATACAGTCTTGCGGCTCACTTAGAGTCTGTGTGGTTTCTGGTGTATTTAAAAACAGGTTCAAATGGTATATAGATATACTTGCCAGCCAATCGGAAAATTGAAGAAGTATACTTCTAGGAAAAGGATTTGAATAGCACTGACAGCCAGAATCCTTAGGAGCAAAATGAGTATTAATCCCGATGTCACTGAAGGCTCAAACCTAATTGAAGGGAGCCTGGATCTCCGTGAATCTCCTGAACCAGCAGAATTTGTCCTGATTGGGGACACTGAAATCCTCGTCCGGCAGCCACCCCCGTTGATAGCAGGGGGGGATACGTGGATGTGCCGTAGTTTGTAAATGTCCTCTGTTAGAGCAGCGGGGTTCACAGTGTCACTAGTAGGGCTCAACCTTATTTCGGGAGCCTGGATCTCCGTGTAGTTTCCGCAGGAATGACGGGTCTCTGTGAGGTTAAAGATGAATTCACCCAGCAGAGATCCCGAATTAGAGGAGTAATAAACCGCTGGTAAGAATGTCCAAATGCAGGAGAAAAAATCACATGGGCTAGTCAGCAGATGGTGTAACCGGCTTTTCAGTGAAGCGGCAGGTAGAAATAAACCTGTAGGTTTAATCAAGGGGTAATACCCTGAAAGCATCCATGCTTAAAAGTGGCTGTAAATGGCAATGTGTCCTTTAGTAGATCTCTGCAGCAATCAGGAAATCTTGGCAGGGGAATCACCTACGCGTTTCAACGCTGTTCTGGCGTCTTTGTCAAGGTGTGAGTATTGCCTGCCTCAAGCTCTATTTATCCTCCAGGATAACCAGTTTGGCATAATTAATTAATTAATTAACATAATTGAAAGCATGTGTTGGTAGTATTTTAACCAGAAAAACTAACGAACCTCGTTATTTATAGATCCTAAGTATCTATTTATACATATTTGTTTCTCTTTATGAAGGAGTTTAAATTACAATTAGAGTTGAGAATTTAAAAGGTTAGAATAGACTTAAAGAAATCCTATAATGTCATATATTCATTGATAGAGAGAGTGTTATTGAATTAACCCCTTTTGGGTATGTATTGCCATATATTTAAATGTTAATTTCAAAAGAGGTAAATATCTAATTGTTTAATGGTAAATAAATAAGAATAACTACATCAAACAATGATCTTTAATAATATGGCTTTCAAAAACTGAGGTTATTGCTTATACTAATTGTACTACAATAGCACTCTCTACAATCATCCAATAATTACAGACTCTCTCATATTATAATGAGTACATCACAATAATATATGCTCTACATACAAATGGATGATTAACTACATTTAAGATATCTCTATTATATAAACATATATGATAACCTTATGTTATTATCAATTAGCTAATGTGTGTGCATACATAATGCATGTGCATACATATAAACAGTCATGCAGATTTATTGTTTTATTATATTATTTTATATTATTATAGTATCTTGCATATTTGATGTAATCACAAATAGACCGTTGGTGTAAAATAATCATAGAACCATATATATGAGTAATTTATATTAATAATACCATATCCAACAATCTAAGTGAAACGATTGTTATCAAGAGACAGAAAGGGAGAGAGTTCACATTAACAATATTGACCAATTTAAATTGGTAAATAGAATACAAGTAGTAATTAAAACACAGAGTTCAATTCCACTTGTTCATTTAAGCCGTCTGGATATAGACTGTTCATCTGAAATATCCAGAACAGCTCTTGACGGCATAATGACCTAAAGCGATCTCCTTTTCTAGTTGTTGGAGGAATGTATTCAAGACCCACAAGCTTAAGGGAACTGTCTTTACTATCATGCAAAGTTGCAAAGTGTCTGGAGACACTATGCAGCATATTACTTTTCAGGATATTTCTCCTGTGTTCTAAAAAACGTTCTTTTAGGCTTCTGATGGTACGTCCTATATATCTAATATTTTCACAGCTACATAGTAACATATATATAACGAATTTAGTATCGCAATTAATGAAATATTTCAACGTTATAATTCTCTCTTTGTACGCTGTGTTAATTTCTTTTGTATTATGTAGAATGTATTTACAAGTTATACATCTAGTTTTTCCACATCTGAAACACCCCTTAGATTTTTCGATTAGCCAAGTTCCTATATTACTCGTTTCTTGATTTTTAATGGGTTTTAGACAGCTCGGAGCAAGGATATTTTTAAGTGATTTGTTTTTTCTGTAAATTATCAATGGTTTATTGGGCAAGATATCTTTTAAAATTTTGTCATGTTTTAGGATAGAATAGTTTTTTTCTATTGCACATTTAATTTGAAAGGATGATTTATTATAGGTGGAAACAAATGCTAAATTATTATTGAATTTATTTTGTGATGTTGAACTTTCTTTATTTATTTGTTTTGCTGTTGGTTTGGGTTGTAAAAGATGTTCTCTATCCATGTGTTCTACCTCCATTAGGGCTTTTTTTAAAAGATGATCTGGATAACCTCTTTCTAAGAAGTCATTACAGAGTGATTGAGCTTGTATTTGAAAGGATTTAGGATCCGAACAGTTGCGTCTTATGCGCATCAACTGTCCTTTAGGTATATTTGTCTTCCACGGTAAATAGTGGGAACTTTTGAAGTGAAGATAATTGTTACAGTAATTGGTCGTGACAATTTTATTATCAAGAATCGTTAGGGTGAGATCTAGAAAGTGTATCTGGTTCCTATCATAAGTGTATGTGAAAGACAGATTGTGCGAATTACAATTGAGGGACGTGACAAAGGTTTGTGCACTAAAGTGATCCCCATCCCAAATAATAAAAAGATCATCAATATAACGGCCATAGAGGACCAGAGACCCCCCGAGCCCCCCGTCCCACACACGGGAGGACTCAAAGTCCCCCATGTATAGGTTGGCGAAGCTCGGAGCGAATCTGGTCCCCCTTTCCGTCCCAATCACCTGTAAGTAAATAGTGTCAGTAAATAAAAAATAATTGAGTCAAAATAAACCGGATGCTTTGAAGAATAAATTCTCGATGTTGATCGGTTAAGGACTCATCCTCAGAAAGATATTTTTGAACCGCGTTGATCCCCAACTTATGGGGGATATGTGTATATAGCGCTTTCACATCAAGCGTGAGAAAGGCATATGTTTCTTTCCACTCCACTTCTCGTATCCAATTGAGAAAGTGGGTTGTGTCTTTGAGATGAGACCTTAACTGAGCAACATGGGGTTGAAGGAAAAAATCTACATAATATGAAAGATTGGAGGTGAGGGAATGAATTCCTGAAATAATGGGTCTCCCGGGAGGGGAGGTGAGGTTTTTGTGTATTTTGGGTAAATAATAAAAAATGGGAGTGACTGGGAAGGGAACTGACAGGAACCTGTGAACATCCTTCGAGATGACACCCGTAGATAGTGCTGAATCTATAAAGTGAGAATATTCTGCTGTGTACTCAATAGAGGGATCTTTATCCAAAACATGATCAAATATTTTGTCTTGTAGTTGACGGAGGGCTTCTTTAATATAACCTTGTCTATTTAAAACCACAATTCCTCCTCCCTTATCTGCTTCTTTTATTACCAAAGTTTGATCTTTGGTTAATTCATGAAGTGCTATTCTTTCCCATTTGGTCAAATTAGAGTTGGTACTTTTATTGTTAGAACATATAGTTTTAAAATTTTCCAAGGTGGATTTATAGAAACATTCAATATTCGCACTTTTATTCCTTATGGGGAAAAATTCAGACTTCGTTTTAAAATTATGATCTTTCTCTCTGATATCAAATATCTTAGTTTCACTCAAAGTATCGTGGTTATCATTTGCCAGATCCTCTAGGATAGATAAAGCAAGTTCGTCTCCACTGTCCAGAGTGATAGCTAGTTTATTAACCCCACTCGCTACATCCTTTTTGTTTGCAAAGTAACGTTGTCGACATAAGTTCCGAATGTATCTATTTAAATCTACGTATAATTCAAAAATATTTGGTTCAGATGAAGGTGAGAACTTTAAACCTTTTTTAAGGAGTTGTAATTGGTTTTCAGTTAGTTTCTTATCCGACAGATTATATATACATTTTTTATTGTTCGTACTTTTGTTTTCAGTATTCTCTATACTATTCAACGATATATTTTGGTTCTTTCTAGTTCTACCTCCTCTCTTTCCGCGGAGCGGGATATTCTTCGTTTTTTTTGAGTCATCAAAGGGTTGAATCTGTTTTGTAGGGGAGGGTCTCTGGGGACCAAGAGTCTCCTCTTCCTAAAAAATCATCTCTATTCTCAGTATTTGAGTTTATCCTTTTGTGACTCTTAGGAATAGCACCTGGATTTAACCTATTTGCATTTGATGTTTGAACTATTTTCACTTTGGGTCTATTAGTGGTCCAGCTATCAGTTCTCGATAATTTATAGCTGTCACTAGGCACTCTCTCTCTCGCTGTTCTATCATGATTAGGTTTTCGCTTGGTGACCATAGATTTATAAATAGATTCTGATTTAGATTTTTTATTATAAGATCTCACTTCGCCATATTCATAATCAGCTAGATCTCTTTTGAATTTTTTCTTTTTTTGTTCAATTAATATTTTCTCAAATTCCATTATTTTTTGACTGATTATTTCATCTTTTGATTTAAATAATGGGTTTTCAGTAAATTTTTCTAAACATTGTTTTTGCAACTCAATCTCTCTTTCTGTATCTTGTACCTTTCTAGTTCTAAACTTGATGATAATCTGCATAAGATTTATAGAGCAAGCATCTAGTGTATTGTTCCATTCATTAAACAATTCTACATCATTTTCAAAAATGCATGTTTTTACCAATCTTAGACCCCTAGGTACCATTTTCTTTTCCACATACTTTTGTAAATTAATGGCATCTAACCAATGTTTCAGTTCTAATTTCATCAGGTCTTCTAGTTTATGTAAATCTTTAAACCAATCTGTCTCTTGTCTAGTAGTATTATAATCATTAGATTTTTCATTTTCCCAATTATTTAATAACGATTCCCTTCTTAGGGACCTGTCATTGTAAAAACCACTCATTTTAGCAGCCATTGGTATGACTATAGGGTAACTGTAAAATGGATAAAGTACCTGGCGCTTAATGAGTGGATGTCACAGCTGATAGGGTTAGTTAATCCCAATAGTCAAAAAAACATGAAATAGAAGAAGCAGCTGGAAAAATCAGGTTGTGTAAACAATGTAACAGGATCGTTAGTTTTATATAATATTTATTGTCAAAATGTATCAAAACATATATTATGCCTCTATTAGTACATGTTTTAAAATAAACATTAAAAACACAAATTGTTGCAGAGTATACAGTCTTGCGGCTCACTTAGAGTCTGTGTGGTTTCTGGTGTATTTAAAAACAGGTTCAAATGGTATATAGATATACTTGCCAGCCAATCGGAAAATTGAAGAAGTATACTTCTAGGAAAAGGATTTGAATAGCACTGACAGCCAGAATCCTTAGGAGCAAAATGAGTATTAATCCCGATGTCACTGAAGGCTCAAACCTAATTGAAGGGAGCCTGGATCTCTGTGAATCTCCTGAACCAGCAGAATTTGTCCTGATTGGGGACACTGAAATCCTCATCCGGCAGCCACCCCCGTTGATAGCAGGGGGGGATACGTGGATGTGCCGTAGTTTGTAAATGTCCTCTGTTAGAGCAGCGGGGTTCACGGTGTCACTAGTAGGGCTCAACCTTGAGCTGTTCTGGATATTTCAGATGAACAGTCTATATCCAGACGGCTTAAATGAACAAGTGGAATTGAACTCTGTGTTTTAATTACTACTTGTATTCTATTTACCAATTTAAATTGGTCAATATTGTTAATGTGAACTCTCTCCCTTTCTGTCTCTTGATAACAATCGTTTCACTTAGATTGTTGGATATGGTATTATTAATATAAATTACTCGTATATATTGTTCTATGATTATTTTACACCAACGGTCTATTTGTGATTACATCAAATATGCAAGATACTATAATAATATAAAATAATATAATAAAACAATAAATCTGCATGACTGTTTATATGTATGCACATGCATTATGTATGCACACACATTAGCTAATTGATAATAACATAAGGTTATCATATATGTTTATATAATAGAGATATCTTAAATGTAGTTAATCATCCATTTGTATGTAGAGCATATATTATTGTGATGTACTCATTATAATATGAGAGAGTCTGTAATTATTGGATGATTGAAGAGAGTGCTATTGTAGTACAATTAGTATAAGCAATAACCTCAGTTTTTGAAAGCCATATTATTAAAGATCATTGTTTGATGTAGTTATTCTTATTTATTTACCATTAAACAATTAGATATTTACCTCTTTTGAAATTAACATTTAAATATATGGCAATACATACCCAAAAGGGGTTAATTCAATAACACTCTATCAATGAATATATGACATTATAGGATTTCTTTAAGTCTATTCTAACCTTTTAAATTCTCAACTCTAATTGTAATTTAAACTCCTTCATAAAGAGAAACAAATATGTATAGATAGATACTTAGGATCTATAAATAACGAGGTTCGTTAGTTTTTCTGGTTAAAATACTACCAACACATGCTTTCAATTATGTTAATTAATTAATTATGCCAAACTGGTTATCCTGGAGGATAAATAGAGCTTGAGGCAGGCAATACTCACACCTTGACAAAGACGCCAGAACAGCGTTGAAACGCGTAGGTGATTCCCCTGCCAAGATTTCCTGATTGCTGCAGAGATCTACTAAAGGACACATTGCCATTTACAGCCACTTTTAAGCATGGATGCTTTCAGGGTATTACCCCTTGATTAAACCTACAGGTTTATTTCTACCTGCCGCTTCACTGAAAAGCCGGTTACACCATCTGCTGACTAGCCCATGTGATTTTTTTCTCCTGCATTTGAACATTCTTACCAGCGGTTTATTACTCCTCTACTTCGGGATCTCTGCTGGGTGAATTCATCTTTAACCTCACAGAGACCCATCATTCCTGCGGAAACTACACGGAGATCCAGGCTCCCGAAATAAGGTTGAGCCCTACTAGTGACACCGTGAACCCCGCTGCTCTAACAGAGGACATTTACAAACTACGGCACATATCCCCCCCTGCTATCAACGGGGGTGGCTGCCGGACGAGGATTTCAGTGTCCCCAATCAGGACAAATTCTGCTGGTTCAGGAGATTCACGGAGATCCAGGCTCCCTTCAATTAGGTTTGAGCCTTCAGTGACATCGGGATTAATACTCATTTTGCTCCTAAGGATTCTGGCTGTCAGTGCTATTCAAATCCTTTTCCTAGAAGTATACTTCTTCAATTTTCCGATTGGCTGGCAAGTATATCTATATACCATTTGAACCTGTTTTTAAATACACCAGAAACCACACGGACTCTTAAGTGAGCCGCAAGACTGTATACTCTGCAACAATTTGTGTTTTTAATGTTTATTTTAAAACATGTACTAATAGAGGCATAATATATGTTTTGATACATTTTGACAATAAATATTATATAAAACTAACGAACCTGTTACATTGTTTACACAACCTGATTTTTCCAGCTGCTTCTTCTATTTCATGTTTATTCACCACCACAATGGCTTTGAAATGAAACAAACAAGATGTGCTTTAACTGCAGACTTTCAGATTTAATTTGAGGGTAATTACATCCAAATCAGGTGAACGGTGTAGGAATTACAACGGTTTCTATATGTGCCTCCCACTTTTTAAGGGGCAAAAAGTAATGGGACAAACTAAATGATCCTAAATCTAACTTTCACTTTTTAATACTTTGTTGCAAATCCTTTGCAGGCAATTACAGCCTGAAGTCTGGAACGCATAGACATCACCAGACGCTGGGTTTCATCCCTGGTGATGCTGTGCCAGGCCTCTACTGCAAATGTCTTCAGTTCCTGCTTGTTCTTGGGGCATTTTCCCTTCAGTTTTGTCTTCATCAAGTGAAATGCATGCTCAATCGGATTCAGGTCAGGGGATTGACTTGGCCATTGCATAACATTCCACTTTTTAGCCTTAAAAAACTCTTTGGTTGCTTTTGCAGTATGCTTCGGGTCATTGTCCATCTGCACTGTGAAGCGCCGTCCAATGAGTTCTGAAGCATTTGACTGAATATGAGCATATAATATTGCCCAAAACACTTCAGAATTCATTCTGCTGCTTTTGTCAGCAGTCACATCATCAATAAATACAAGGGAACCAGTTCCATTGGCAGCCGTACATGCCCATGCCATGACACTACCACCACCATGCTTCACTGATGAGGTGGTATGTTTTGGATCATGAGCAGTTCCTTTCCTTCTCCATACTCTTCTCTTCCCATCACTCTGGTACAAGTTGATCTTTGTCTCATCTGTCCATAGGATGTTGTTCCAGAACTGTAATGGCTTTTTTAGATGTTTGTCAAACTCTAATCTGGTCTTCCTGTTTTTGAGGCTCACCAATGGTTTACATCTTGTGGTGAACCCTCTATATTCACTTTGACACATATACACCTACCTCCTGGAGAGTGTTCTTGATTTGGCCAACTGTTGTGAAGGGGTTTTTCTTCACCAGGGAAATAATTCTTCTGTCATCCACCACAGTTGTTTTCCGTGGTCTTCCGGGTCTTTTGGTGTTGCTGAGCTCTCCGATGCGTTCTTTCTTTTTAAGAATGTTCCAAACAGTTGATTTGGCCACACCTAATGTTTTTGCTCTCTCTCTAATGGGTTTGTTTTGCTTTTTCAGCCTAATGATGGCTCGCTTCACAGCTCTTTGGATGTAATATTGAGAGTCGACAGCAACTGATTCCAATTACAAATGTCACACCTAGAATCAACTTCAGACCTTTTACCTGCTTAATTGATAATGAAATAACGAGGGAATAGCCCACACCTGTCCATGAAATAGCTTTTGAGTTGATCGTCCCATTACTTTTGGCCCCTTAAAAAGTGGGAGGCACATATAGAAACTGTTGTAATTCCTACACCGTTCACCCGATTTGGATGTAATTACCCTCAAATTAAATCTGAAAGTCTGCAGTTAAAGCACATCTTGTTTGTTTCATTTCAAAGCCATTGTGGTGGTGAATAGAGGCCAAAATATGAGAATTCTGTCAATGTCCCAATATTTATGCACCTGACTGTATATTGGCTGCGCTCTAATTTTAAAATCCTTCTTTTGCAGAAACTTTGTTTCAACAAATTGTAATAGTAATGATTGTAAATGTAATAATAATGTACATATTATCCAAAGGAAAAATAAGCTATATAACATCAGTGGCGGATCTAGACGTTCATTTTAACGGGGGCAATTTAAGAATTAATACTGACTCCTCCCCTCTATTCATTATTCCCCCCACTTACAGTTCAGCGCCTACTATTTTCAAAAATATTTTTTACAAAATAAAACAAACAGAATATTCATGAACAAGAAATATATTCTATTCTTGTTAATAATATTCTGCACCAGAGACAGCTCCCAGTAATAACCTGCTATAGACCCCCCAATAATATTCTCCAGACCCCCTCCCTCCATAATATAATATGCTCCAGACCCCCTTGTAATAATATGCTCCACACCAGGGCCGAAACTAGGATATCTGTCACCCGGTGCAAGGTAGCAATTTTGTGCCCCCTCCCTTACCGTACCTGGAGTTTGTCCTTGCTCCTACATAAGGCAGTGCACTAGTCAAACGTCCCTGGTATATTGACTTACATTATTCCACACACAATAATGCCCATTACACCTTATGCCACACACTGTAATGCCTATTACCAAAGTGCCACTTACATATTTGCCAGACACTATTTTATGCCCCACAGTAAGACTTCTAATTGCTTTAAAATTATCTGCTCGTTGTCAGGGGTTTTATGCTCATTGCCAGGGGTTTTCACGGGAGAAGATGCAGCTTTCAGCATCTTCTCCCAGCACTTCAGCTGGCCTAACAGACACTAGAGGTCCAGTAAGGACCTCTAGCATCTGTCTCCTTTTTTGCTGCGGCCATTTTTGGATGGCCGTTTTCTGACTCTCCAGCCTCCAAGCCACCGTGAGTCATCCCTTTTTCACCCCCTGCATTCCGGCACCCGGTGCACATGCACCTCTAGCCCCCCCCTAGTTGCGGCCCTGTCCACACACACCAGCACACCCCCCCACACTAATAATATGCTCCAGACCCCATCCATGCCCCCATGACATAATGATATTATAATATGCTCCACACACACCAGTAAGAAGTTTCTGCAATTACAGTGCAGCCAATATGTTTTGTGTGTATTGTGAAGGTTGTTGAATGAGGGGAAGTGGCAGAATTAGGAATCACTTTGGGTATGTATTTGATAAAGATAATAGGTACTCAACTACTCCTCTTTCAGGTCCGTTTTTACGAGTCTGCTCTTGGACCTGAGATTCAGGGACAGATTGGGAGCTTGAAAGCAAAATCTGCAGCTCAGGAGAAAGCGCTAAGGTAACATGGTTGTGTTTGTATACGGTGGTACAAATATTTTGATGTATGGTACCTATTTTTTTTTTTTTTTATTATTATTATTATTGCTTTGATAATGCAATCATGTGTACACTTATACAACCTCTGTTCTATGGACTTAGACAGTAAGAACACAGATGTTCTCCTTTATTGTTTGTTAGGATTGCTGAAGACAAACTGCTGGAAAATCGCTGTATAATGGCTGAAAAAGAACAAAAGTGCAGAGATGAATTGAAAAGAATGAAACTAGAGCTATATGAATGTAATAAGCTATGTAAAAGGTGAGGCATAGACCCTAAACTTGTATTACTTTCATTGTTCTATTGCTTTCTTTTAGTAACTAGAAAATACTTTTAGGGGGAGCTGTATTAAGCCTTGGAGAGTGATACAGTGGGAAAGTTGCCCAAGGCAACCAATCTGCTTCTAACTGTCATTTTAACTAGCAGTGTCTTTGAAATGACAATTAGGAGCTGATTGCTTGGTACTTCTCTCTCCACTTTATCTCTCTCTAAGGCTTGATACATCTCCCCGTCTACAATTAGAGATCTATTAACTGTTTCAACATTTAAAATTTTGAGTGTGTTGTTTAATATGAGTTCAGTGTTAACAAATGTAATTCTTCTTATAAGAGCGGAAAGACAGAGAAACGAAGCGCTGCTTAATGCTGAGGAGCTGACTCGAGCATTCCAACAGTACAAAAACAATGTTGCTGATAAATTAGAAAAGGTAAGATATAGCGAGTTGCATCGTGGTTGTATATAACTTGGGAACAAAGATTTGTTTATTTGCTGTTTTAAGTGTCATTTTTATTTTCAGTCTTTGCATCACTTTTTTTTTCTGAGTCCCTTGGAAACTAGTGTCTTGGAGGGTTTATTTTATTTTTTTAAGTAATTTAACGTAACGAAGGTAGTCTTTCCCACATGGGTTTAAATTAGGGGTGTGCACCGGCCACTTTTCGTGTTTTGTGTTTTGGTTTTGGATCTGGATCTTTCTTCGTGTTTTGGATCTGGATTGGTTTTGCCAAAACCACCCTTCCGTGTTTTGGGTTCTGGGTTTTGTGTTTTGGATCTGTATTTTTTTGAAAAAAAGCATAAAAACAGCTAAAATCACAGAATTTGTAGGTTTTTCTGCTCCTATGCTATTATTAACCTCAATAACCTTAATTTCCACTCATTTCCAGTCTATTCTGAACACCTCACACCTCACAATAGTGTTTTTATGTCCAAAAGGTTGCACCGAGGTAGCTGGATGACTATGCTAAGCGACACGAGTGGGCGGCACAAACACGTGACCCATCTAGGAGTGACACTGCAGTGGCAGACAGGATGGCAGTTAGAAAAACTAGGCCCCAAACTGTACATAATGCAAAGAAAAAAAGAGGTGCAAGATGGAATTGTCCTTGGGCCCTCCCACCCACCCTTATGTTGTATAAACAGGACATGCACACTTTAACAAATCAATCATTTCAGCGCCAGGGTCTGCCACACAACTGTGGCTGAAATGATTGGTTCGTTTGGGCCCCCACAAAACAAGCTGGCAATTAATGTGTCCCTGCACAAACTGGCTCTACGGAGGCAAGATGTCATCCTCATCCTCCTCATCCACCGATTCCTCACCCTCTTCAGTGTGTACATCCTCATCCTCACAAAGTATTAACTCGTCCCCACTTGAATCCACCACCACAGGTCCCTCTGTACGTTCTGGAGGCTGGTCTCCCTGGAAGAGCTGATAATTCATTTTGATGAACATCATCTTCTCCACATTCTGTGGAAGCAACCTCCTACGCCTTTCGCTGACAAGGTTCCCGGCTGCACTAAACACTCTTTCGGAGTACACACTGGAGGGGGGGCAACTCAGGTAAAATAGAGCCAGTTTGTACAGGGGCCTCCAAATTGCCTCTTTTTCCTGCCAGTACAGGTATGGACTGTCTGACATGCCTACTTGGATGCTGTCACCGATGTAATCCTCCACCATTCTGTCAATGGTGACAGTATCATATGCAGTGACAGTAGACATGTCAGAAATTGTTGCCAGGTCCTTCAGTCCGGACCAGATGTCCAAACTTGGTCCTGCCTGCCCTGCATCACCGCCAGCGGGTTGCTTAGGATACCTAAGTTTTTTCCTGGCAGCCCCAGTTGCGGGAGAAAATGAAGAAGGAGCCGTTGACGTGTCACGTTCCGCTTCAGCTGACAGTGTGTTCACCAGCAGGTCTTTGCACCTCTGCAGGCTTGTGTCGGCCGGAAAGAGAGACACCACATAGGCTTTAAACCTAGGATCGAGCACGGTGGCCAAAATGTAGTGGTCTGATTTCAACAGATTGACCACCCTGGAATCCTGGCAAAGCGAATGAAGGGCTTCATCCACAAGTCCCACATGCCGAGCGGAATCGCTCCGTCTTAGCTCCTCCTTCACTTTCTCCAGCTGCTTCTGCAAAAGCCTGATGAGGGGAATGACCTGACTCAAGCTGGCAGTGTCTGAACTGACTTCACGTGTGGCAAGTTCGAAGGGCTGAAGAACCTTGCACAACACGGAAATCATTCTCCACTGCGCTTGAGTCAGGTGCATACCCCCTCCTTTGCCTATGTCATAGGTGGATGTATAGGCTTGTATGGCCTTTTGCTGCTCCTCCATCCTCTGAAGCATATAGAGGGTTGAGTTCCACCGCGTCACAACCTCTTGCTTCAGGTGATGGCGGGGCAGGTTCAAGAGTGTTTGCTGGCGCTCCAGTCTTCGGCACGCAGTCGCTGAATGGCGAAAGTGGCCAGAAATTTTTCGGGCCACCCAAAGCGTCTCCTGCACGCCCCTGTCGCTTTTCAGAAAATTCTGCACCACCAAGTTTATTGTGTGAGCAAAACATGGGACGTGCTGGAATTTGCCCAGATGTAATGCCCGCACAATATTGGTGGCGTTGTCAGATATCACAAATCCCCAGGAGAGTCTAAGTGGGGTAAGCCACTGGGCGATGATTTCCCTCAGTTTCTCTAAGAGGTTGTCGGCGGTGTGCCTCTTACTGAAACCGGTGATACACAGCGTAGCCTGCCTTGTAACGAGCTGGCGTTTCTGAGATGCTGCTACTGGTGACGCTGCTGCTGTTGCTGCGTAAGGTGATACATCTACCCAGTGGGCTGTCACAGTCATATAGTCCTTAGTCTGCCCTGTTCCACTTGTCCACATGTCCGTGGTTAAGTGGACATTGTGTACAACGGCATTTTTCAGGACACTGAGGACACTTTTTCTGACGTTTCTGTACAGTCTCGGTATCGCCTGCCTAGTGAAGTGGAATCTAGACGGGATTTGGAACCGGGGACACACTACCTCCATCAATTGTCTAAATCCCACTGCACTAATGGCGGATACCGGACGCACGTCTAACACCAACATAGCAGTCAAGGCCTCAGTTATACGTTTTGCTTCAGGATGACTGCTGTCGTACTTCATCCTCCTCGCTAAGGACTGTTGGAGGGTCAATTGTTTAGTAAAAGTAGTGGTGTTCCTACTTCCTCTCTGGGATGATGAATGACTCCCAGCAGCAGCAGCAACAGCAGCAGCGGCAGCAGTAGGCGTAGCAATGCAGGATCCTCCGGAGGAATCCCGGATAGGAGAGTCAGTCATGCCAGTGATATGGCCTGCAGGACTACTTCCGATCCTGACTAAGGAGGAAATTGACGAGGAGGGAGTTGACGGTGTGGTTTGCAGGCGCTTGGATACAACAGGACAACGGGATTTAGGTGTCCCTGGACTGCTTACGGTCTGAGCCAAAGTTTCTGAACTTGACAGTAACTTTTTATGAACGCGCTGCAGGTGCCGTATAAGGGAGGATGTTCCTAGGTGGTTGACGTCCCTACCCCTACTTATTTCACCTTTACATATGGTACATATGGCAAGACAGTTGTTGTCCGGATTTGGATAGAAATATTGCCAGACCAAAGAGGTGGAATGTTTGGTCTTCTGCCCAGGCATGACCGTGATGGGCTTTTTCATCCCACGGACAACAACTGTCTCCCCCGGAGCCTGATTTAAACAAACCACATCACCATCAGAATCCTCCTCGCCAACTTCCTCCTCAGCGCCAGCTACACCAGTATCCTCATCCTGTTGTACTTCAACAGTGACATCTTCAATTTGCATATCAGCAAGTGGACTGTGGGTGCTCCTTTCAGCACTTGCAGGGGGCGTGCAAATGGTGGAAAGAGCCACCTCTTCCCGTCCAGTGCTGGGAAGGTCAGGCATCGCAACCACCACCACACTTGGACTCTCCTTGGGGATTTGTGATATCTTCTTAGAAAGCACAGTTCTTCGCTGTGCTTTTGCCAGCTTAACTCTTTTGATTTTTTTAGTGGGAGGAGTGCTTCCATCGTCATGTGAAGCTGAACCACTAGTCATGAACATACTAGGGATCGACCTTAGCCGTTCCTTGCCACTCCGTGTCGTAAATGGCATATTGGCAAGTTTACGTTTCTCTTCAGCTGATTTAAATGTCTTTTTCAAGGTCATTTTCCTGAACTTTGCCATTTGGGATTGTATGTGCCCTCTACTATGACATTGGGCATCGGCCTTGGCAGACGACGTTGATGGCATGTTATCGTCTATGTCATGACTAGTGGCAGCAGCTTCAGCACTAGGAGGAAGTGGTTCTTGATCTTTCTCTATTTTATTTTTATCGGAGAAAGTTTGGTCCTCCATTTATGTTATATCGATTTGATATATACGTGCGGCTAAACACAGAAAATAATTTTTTTTTTGGTTTGGACTGGAGTGTACTTTGTGGGTTACAGCACCCTTTAACGGTCAAGCCAGCCGGCCCTTTACTTATGACACAGGCGCACTCTTGGCACTACTTTGTTGATGCACGTGCGGCTACTGCGCACACAATTCACAAACACAGAAAATAATTTTTTTTTGGTTTGGACTGGAGTGTACTTTGGGGGTTACAGCACCCTTTAACGGTCAAGCCAGCCGGCCCTTTACTTATGACACAGGCGCACGCTTGGCACTACTTTGTTGATGCACGTGCGGCTACTGCGCACACAATTCACAAACACAGAAAATAATTTTTTTTTGGTTTGGACTGGAGTGTACTTTCGGGGGTTACAGCACCCTTTAACGGTCAAGCCAGCCGGCCCTTTACTTATGACACAGGCGCACGCTTGGCACTACTTTGTTGATGCACGTGCGGCTACTGCGCACACAATTCACAAACACAGAAAATAATTTTTTTTTGGTTTGGACTGGAGTGTACTTTCGGGGGTTACAGCACCCTTTAACGGTCAAGCCAGCCGGCCCTTTACTTATGACACAGGCGCACGCTTGGCACTACTTTGTTGATGCACGTGCGGCTACTGCGCACACAATTCACAAACACAGAAAATAATTTTTTTTTAGGTTTGGACTGGAGTGTACTTTCGGGGGTTACAGCACCCTTAACGGTCAAGCCAGCCGGCCCTTTACTTATGACACAGGCGCACGCTTGGCACTACTTTGTTGATGCACGTGCGGCTACTGCGCACACAATTCACAAACACAGAAAATAATTTTTTTTTGGTTTGGACTGGAGTGTACTTTCGGAGGTTACAGCACCCTTTAACGGTCAAGCCAGCCGGCCCTTTACTTATGACACAGGCGCACGCTTGGCACTACTTTGTTGATGCACGTGCGGCTACTGCGCACACAATTCACAAACACAGAAAATAATTTTTTTTTAGGTTTGGACTGGAGTGTACTTTCGGGGGTTACAGCACCCTTAACGGTCAAGCCAGCCGGCCCTTTACTTATGACACAGGCGCACGCTTGGCACTACTTTGTTGATGCACGTGCGGCTACTGCGCACACAATTCACAAACACAGAAAATAATTTTTTTTTTGGTTTGGACTGGAGTGTACTTTCGGGGGTTACAGCACCCTTAACGGTCAAGCCAGCCGGCCCTTTACTTATGACACAGGCGCACGCTTGGCACTACTTTGTTGATGCACGTGCGGCTACTGCGCACACAATTCACAAACACAGAAAATAATTTTTTTTTTGGTTTGGACTGGAGTGTACTTTCGGGGGTTACAGCACCCTTAACGGTCAAGCCAGCCGGCCCTTTACTTATGACACAGGCGCACGCTTGGCACTACTTTGTTGATGCACGTGCGGCTACTGCGCACACAATTCACAAACACAGAAAATAATTTTTTTTTAGGTTTGGACTGGAGTGTACTTTCGGGGGTTACAGCACCCTTAACGGTCAAGCCAGCCGGCCCTTTACTTATGACACAGGCGCACGCTTGGCACTACTTTGTTGATGCACGTGCGGCTACTGCGCACACAATTCACAAACACAGAAAATAATTTTTTTTTGGTTTGGACTGGAGTGTACTTTCGGGGGTTACAGCACCCTTTAACGGTCAAGCCAGCTGGCCCTTTACTTATGACACAGGCGCACGCTTGGCACTACTTTGTTGATGCACGTGCGGCTACTGCGCACACAATTCACAAACACAGAAAATAATTTTTTTTTAGGTTTGGACTGGAGTGTACTTTCGGGGGTTACAGCACCCTTAACGGTCAAGCCAGCCGGCCCTTTACTTATGACACAGGCGCACGCTTGGCACTACTTTGTTGATGCACGTGCGGCTACTGCGCACACAATTCACAAACACAGAAAATAATTTTTTTTTTGGTTTGGACTGGAGTGTACTTTCGGGGGTTACAGCACCCTTAACGATCAAGCCAGCCGGCCCTTTACTTATGACACAGGCGCACGCTTGGCACTACTTTGTTGATGCACGTGCGGCTACTGCGCACACAATTCACAAACACAGAAAATAATTTTTTTTTGGTTTGGACTGGAGTGTACTTTCGGGGGTTACAGCACCCTTTAACGGTCAAGCCAGCCGGCCCTTTACTTATGACACAGGCGCACGCTTGGCACTACTTTGTTGATGCACGTGCGGCTACTGCGCACACAATTCACAAACACAGAAAATATATTATTTTTTTAGCACTTGGGGGGAGCACCCCTGATGGACAGAGCACCCCCTGGACAACACTACAGCACCCCTTTAGGACTGGGACACTGCACAGGACTTTGGAGTGGACACAGCCCCTATGGAGAACTGACTGCACAACACAGTCCAGCCAGCCCCTATGGACTTTGAAGTAGTGGACACAGCCCCTATTAACAACAGCAGCACAGCACAACACAGCCAGCCCCTATGGACTTTGAAGTAGTGGACAACAGCAGCACTACACTACACTACACTACACAGCACTAACTCCCACCCTCCCTCTTCACTGTCCACAGCCGAGTGAGAAAATGGCGCCGACGCGGGTACCTTATATAGGATCCAAAACCCGCGAGACTCGGAAGGCGGGATGATGACGTTTTGCCTCGATTTCAGATCCGAGTCAGGCGGGAAAAGTCGAGCCTGACTCGGATCGGACTCGGATCGGGGGGGCTCGGGGGGGTTCGGATTTCAGAAATCCGAACCCGCTCACCCCTAGTTTAAATTCTGAAAAGTGTGTCTATAAACACAAAGCGTTAGGGTGACGTTAGAGGGAGCTTGAGCCAATGGCGTATCTGTAATGGGTGCAGGGTCTGCGGTGCACACCAAGCACTGTCCAGGGAAGTCTACACCCTGCTGCCATGTATACTTATACTTATCTCTCCGCAGTCTCCAGAGTGCTGACTCAGCTATCTTCCTGGTGACTTGCGCATGCGCAGTAGAGATGTCTCTGGGAATAAGGCGAAAACACCATTTTCCAGGAGACCCGTGCATGTACAGTAGATTTTGGCACTAAGCCAGAACCTGCTGCGTTGCCAGAGAGGAGGGGGCCCACACAGAGGCTGCACACTGGCCCTCTCTTTTCTTAAAACACCCGTGGTTTAAGCAGATGGCTATTTCCTATAGTATTTTATTGATAAATTTATAGATGTGTGAATGAAATGCATAGACAAGTTACATGAAGAAATCTCAGGAGTAACAAGTAAAAACTTTAATAGAGGAGTATGACTGTGTATTTGGAGCTGAGGTTAGAAGTAGATGAAGTAGTTAAAATTGGGTTGTAGAAGTGTTAGGATAAATCCTGTTACTTTTGTTATCTGCATGGTCTATTCATAACCTTTGATTTGTGATAATGCGGGAATGGTTATGGAATATTGGGTACTAGCTGAAGTACCCGGCGTTGCCCGGATTTAAATCTCTGTTATTAAGTTTTATTATGTGAAGTTGTCCTAAGTTGTCCAAATCCATTCAGTGGAAAGCCCAGAACAGGCTCCCTGGGTCACAGTTCTTCCCAGTGTACACCATCAGGAGGTCCGACCGCAATCTCAACTCCCTATTATGTCTTCTGGGATCCAATGTTATCACTCTGAAGTTTTCATCCAAATTATGTGATGTCTTCCAAGCTCCCTGGGTCAAAGTTCTGCCAAAGCATATATACCAACAAGAGCTCCGACCGGGGCCCTAACCCCCCTAAAACCTGGCCAGGTTTCAACTTGGTCAATCCCAATTGGTGCAGGGATGTCCAAAGGCATAACCGGATAGACAACAAACAGACCAATGAATTTTATATATAAGATTAATGCTAACAATATTTATTTTTATTTTTTATTAGGATTATCAGAGATAAACAACAATTCGGTATCACAAAAAATACATTATCCTATCTATATATATATATATATATATATATATATATATATATATATATCTATAACTATATGGAAAAAATAAACCTGTGGTATCATAATAGAGAAAATAAAAAAAAATATATATATATTCTTCAGCTAAATTGAAGTTGAGAGAGATAACATCTTAAATATTCATAAAAACTTTGATAAGATGTGGTAGAAAATAAAGTTCAGTTAGAGGATATTTGAAATAAAGGGGAAGGATAGAAAGTAAAGAGGAGGAGGGGGGAGTGTAAGCGAGTCGGGACAACATAATATAAAATAATAGATTAAAACATCAGGAGCAGAGATAGGGGTCATGGATCATGTAAGACCAGGAAGAGTAACCGCCTGGGAGGAGTACCAGGGAGACCATACTGAATGAAATTTGTGCACTGTTATTCAATAAGCTAGTAGTATACTCAATTTTAGATACAAACCAGATTCTGTTTAAAAGTTCTGGTTGAGTTTTGTTATATTTTTTCCAGTTAAGTGCCAATTGGTATTTGGCTGCACAGGAGATGTGAAGAACTAGTTTGTTAGTGTCCTTGGAAACCGGGACACAAAGTATTAGGTTGGCGGGGGAGAGAGAGGAAGGTAGGGTAATGGTAGACAATATAAGGGAGCGAACCATATTCCAGAATGGGATAATTTTTGGGCAGGACCACCAAACATGAAAAAATGTGCCGACATGACCACATTGCCACACAGGTTAGAGGTGTTGGGAAACATATGATGGAGTCGTTCTGGGACTAAGGGCCTGATTCAGAGCCGGACGCTCTGACTGAGCGCTCGCTCTGAATCAGGGCCGGCCTTCTGTTTTTTTTTTTTTAGAGCGATCCTGGCCGCTCGCATAGCTGTGGGTGACCACCCACCGCTTTAGCGAGCGGCCAGGAAGATGGTCGCGATGGTCAAGACCATCGCGACCATCGGGCTTGCGACGAGACCGTTGTTGTAGGATCTCGTTGCCGCAAGCCCTAGAGTACTTTCAGCTCTAACAGAGCCGAAAGCACTCCCACTGACATCACTTGTGATGTCAGTGGGGCCGGCCCCAGACGATAGGCGTTCCCATGGGAACGCCTCCGTCTGGGCAGCCACACCCCCGGCCCGCCCACCAAAGGGGGCGTGCTGTCACTCAACATCGACAGCACACCAGCTCCGTCGTGCGCATGGGCACTGGACCACCATCAACCCGCTTGCGAGCGCATAGCGCTCGTGAGCGGGTCTGAATCAGGCCCTAAATACCATCTGGTGTAAACCTTATATGAATTTTCTCTGATTGCCACACTAGTGGAACATTTAGAGATAGTACTGCTTCCCAGGTGTCATCACCTAATGGGTGTCCCAAATCAGCCTCCCATGCAAGTTCGTGTGTTGAGAGTAGGGGGGATTCCGGTGTCAAAATAGAATGGTAAAGAAAGGATATAGTACCCTTGTCAGTAGAGCGATGTATGCAATATCTTTCTATAGGAGAAGGATTTCGAGGTGAGAGAGTGGGAAAATAAAGAGGTGACAAAGTGGCGAATTTGCAAATATTGGTAGTGTAACGAGTTAGGAATGACGTGTTTTTCCTGAATATCATTAAATGACTGCAGGGTAAATTGTCCTATAATGTGACGGAGGCGGGTATACCTGCCCTGGACCAGGCAGGTGCCATGGTAGGTGAGAGGCCTGGTGGGAAGGAAGGGTTGTTCCATATGGGTTTCTGAGGAGATGGGTATGTGGAGAGAGAGAGTTTTTTATTAAGATTATCCCATATGAAGAGTGTTAGAGCTACCGTTGGTATGGAGAGGGCAGTGCGAGGTCTGAATTTGCAAGGTAACCAAGGTAAGTGTGAGACTGAATCAAACCCACTAAAGCATTCTCGAGGTCAACCCAGCGTTTAGTAAATCTAGGAGCATGCCAGGCTACCAACTGACTCAACTGCGATGCTTTATAATACCACAGAAGCAGAGGCAAACCCAGACCTCCTTCTGATGAACGTCTAGCTAAGATATCCCGGCATATACAGGATCTTTTATAGTTCCATACGAATTTACAATATAAAGATTGGAGTTGGTTGAGGACTTGAGTTGGGTACCACCTCAGCTAGTGTCTGAAACAAATAGAGCAATTTTGGTAGAACATTCATCTTTATTGCATTGATATGCCCAATCCATGAGATAAAATAAGTTTTCCACTGTAGAAAATGCTAATAATTTTTGTCTTATTTTCGTAAGATTCAGGCAGAAGGAGATTTGCTTAATAAGAACTTACAAAACTGTGAAAAAGAACGTGAGGGATCACAGGAAAAATTTACAAAGTTGGAAAATGAACTTGAAAATGTGAGAGAGCATTTAAGGTACAGTAAGCAGTGAGACATTATTACCATTTTGTAATGTTTACCGTTTGTAATCATTTCAGTCAACTCTAGTGGGAAAATATAGACTTATCACTATATATAGAATGTGTTTTTCCTCCCTCACTCTAGGAACTTGATGTCGGAAAAGACTGATGAACAACAGAAGCAGAAATGTAACGATATGAAAACTGCAGAGCTTATTTCACTCCTCGCTCAGTCTAACCAGAGAGTTCTGAGACTTGAGAGTGAACTTGAAAATAAAGAGAGAGTGCTTGAAGAAAACATTCAACTTCTATATGAGACTAAAGAATTAAAAAAGCGTATTGCTGAGATTGAAGACATTAACCATATAAAACATTGTGAGTCTAAGTCTGGTAATATCAGGCCAGTATCACAGTTGAAGGTGAGACTAATTCACAGTACAGTTATCCTGGATTATAGGGGAGAGGACACAATACATGATTTATAACCACTGTAAAGCCGGCCATACACGGTGCGATTTTCTGATGTACGATTTTCCTTAAAATTCTTACCTAGAAATTCTTCATACGATGTGGTCAAATGGTGTACGATTGATCGTTCCGATCATACGATACGATGCATACATCTATTGTACACAATAGATCGCAATCTTACGGTTTTGCAGTAAGATCTACGATCCAGCTATACGACGGCGGGGACGCGCATCGGCATCGTAAACATACAGAATCAACACACGATGTGCACGATTGATCGTTATGATTGATAGAAATCGTACGCATGTGCAAAAAATCGCACCATGTATGGGCCGCTTAACTCCTCCTAACCCTGACCACACTTACTTTGTTTTCATCAGAATCTCTGGTCTCCCTCTGTATAAGAATGACCTGGTTAAAGAGGCTTGAGGGTGTGTGTAGCATGCAAGTTGTTTTGTATGAGGGATACCCCTCTGTGGAGTAACCCGGATTTAGAGAAAGGACTGTTAGTTTTTTTGGCCAATTTACACGGCTAATGTCTTGAAATCCTTTTCGATTTGGTGGAGACCCACGGCAGCCACCCGGTCACGTTGGCAGGTGACGTCAGAGTGTGTCACTTTTGAGACAATAATAATAAAAAGAATTAAAGTGGTTGGGTCGAGGACTTTAAGCTTCTCTAACTCCCCAACCCCACCACCTAGAAAGAGAGGGGGTACCCTTGTTGCCCACATAAAAGTTAATGGGGCTTATGTAATAGGGCACGAGCTGCAGCCACTTTGGGAACTCCTGCAAGTCTTCCCATATTTTTAAAGTGGCAAACATTTTAAAAGCAAAACCAAGCTTGTTTTGTCTTTAAAATTATTGCTGCTTCAAGAATACAGGTAGACTCGCAGGAGTTCCCGCAGCGGCTGCAGCTCGCATCCTATTACACGTACATAAGCCCCAATGTCTTTAACCCCCTGCACTACTAATGCATGTAATCCATGCATTTGCATTTCAAGTGCAGATTTTTTTTTGCCAAAGCCTAGACATAGGGGCGATTCAATTCACCGGGAGTTGAATAGCACTTGGAGGGAGCTCCCAAAGCTATTCAATTCACGGCGATGTTTACGTTGGGAAGCAGTTAAGTTGGAGAATACCGGTTCTCGCAACTTAACCTGAGTGCTCAGTCGCGAGAACCGGCTTCCTCCGACTAAAGTGCCAGCTGCAAGACTGTTTAGTGCCGCGCTAAGCTGGAAAACAGCCTCGCGGCCGGCACTTTAGTCGGATTTCTCTTCGCACCCTCAGGAGGGTGCGAGGAGAAATTATTAGTCGGACTAAACAGCATGCTGAATTTAATACCTCTGGGATTCCGCAAGTGGACGGAAGACCTCTGGAGTGATGTTGACCTATGCCGCATGGATAGCTTCCCACAGCTCCCTGATATTTGTAGGTTGAGGATCTTGGGTGCAAATGAACCTCTTCACATATCATAAATGCTGGATTGGGTTCATGTCGGGCGAACGTTGTGGCCACACCATTCATCGGAACAGAATGCTTTGGATCGATGACACAGTGCATTATCCTGCTGGAATTTTCCATCGTTGTGGGGGTACATGAAGTCCATAAAAGACTGCAAATGGAATCAAGCAATGTAACCTAGCAATTACTGGTCAATGACGTGTTCCAACGACCATGCCACGTGAACAAACCCCACACCATTAAGGAACCACCAATAGTCTGGATCTGGACGGTGCCTTGTTGACAACTGGGGTCCATGGCCTCATTGGGTCTGCACCTCAACTGACCTCTACCATCAGCCCTAAGTAACTGGAACTGTGACTCATTGGACCATGCCACATGTTGCCAGTCCTCCAGGGTCCAATTACCCACGTCACGAGCCCAGATGAGGCGCCGTGTCCAGTGTCGTCGTGTTAAGAGGGGGAACTCTGGTGGGCTCCCATATCCCATGGAGGCTAAAGAACGCTGTTCTGTCCTGCTGGATATGCGTCTGGTATGTCCTGCATTGTATGTGGATGTGATTTGAGCCAGTGTCACTTGTCTGTTACCACGGACAACGATCATTAAGCACCCATTGTCAGCCACTGCGCTGTGTACGGTTTGTTATGCCTTCCATGAGGTATTCCCGGTACATACATGACACCATAGATCAAGAAATATTGAATGTCCGCACAACTTCAGAAATGGTATGTCCCTTCTGTTGGGCACCCACTATCGTGCCCCTTTGAACTCCGAAAATTCACAACGCCTTGCCAGGAGCAGCCTAGCTGGTGTTCAGATTGGCTCACAAGATGTCCAATTACAACTGATGCAGGTCTGGGCATTTCCAAGATGTCACAGTAGGGTGACTCCACCTACCAATACCTTTACATACTGCTATTCTGTGACTTTTGCCACTTCAGTGTAGAAAGACAATACCAAGTAACATATGCTTACAAACTGGCAAGATTCAGGCACCTAATATATCACTGGAATTTAAAATAAAATGGTCAACACTGCAACTTTTTAAATCCTTTTAAAACTGTGTTTGACATGTTTAATTTAGAGCCAATTTTAAAGATTAGCTCTCTTATATTTAAGAAACTTGTATTTTAAAATGACATATCACCTGTTATTTTGTTTTTGCTTTACTACATAGTGGCTTGTATTATATTAAGAAAAACAGCAGGTGAGAAAATTGTATTCAGTGGGATATAATTTCTCTATAGCAGGCTTCCAGCAGACCGCACAGCAATAGAGGAAGCTGGCCTGGCAATGAGCACATTAGTTGGAATGCCCCACTATACTGTACTTACAGATCCAGCTCTCAGACTGCACTAGGCTCGCTCCCTGTACACCTCGCAGCGTTACCGTTGCTGGGTAAATACTTATTGTTGTGTGCACAAGAAACTCTGATACAAAGCAAAAAAATATCAGTGAACTGCCTTTTCTGTTAGTATATAATAGGTATTAGCTGTCTTTTCCTTCCTCTCTTTCCCTTTTGTAGCTGACATCGTATCTGTTTTAATTTTTTTCTTAAAGGAGGAGTATTGACATTTTGAAAACATTACAGGGTAACATAGCACATCTATGATTACAGTTGCCACAGTGGTTCATAGTACAGTAGGCAACAGCTAAAGAAGACTTGTACATGGCATTGGTAGCATAGTTGGATAGTTTTCATTCTAGCACCCTGCACCTGTCACAACCCATGCAGTTTCTCTATCATGCATGGGGTGTCACTCTCTGCTCTGGTGCTTCTAGCACACTCAACTGATGTAACAAACTGCTGACATTCAGCAGTTTGTGTGCTAGAAGCACCAGAGCAGAGTGACACCCCAGGCAGGAAAGAGGAACTGCACAGGTTTTAACAAATGCAGGGTGCTAGAAAGAACACTAGTTGGAGTAATGGTTAGCATTACTGCCTCACAGCATTGAGGTCTTGGGGTCGATTTCTACTCAGGTCCTATAATATGTGTGCTCTATATAAAGAACTATAAATAAAATGTACAAAACTAAACTTTATGCTGGGTACACTTGACCCTGACGCGGATCGGAACGATATATCGTACACATCATGTAGTGTGCACGCCCAATCCAATGTTCCCGGCCATAGTTCATTGCATCGTTCCATCTGCTGTCCTGCACATCAGATGGGGCGATGCAATGAACGACGCTGTGCTGTTACATGCAGCATGTAAAGATACATTGTTCCGTCATACAGTGGATCGTGCAGTGTGTTTGCCGTGCGTGATGTACCATTACACCGCTCACTGGGTCGCACAGTCATGGAGTGTACCCAGCTAAAGTCACAGCAAGATGCAGCGCACAGTAATGCCTATGACAATCTTGGTCACGCCGGGAGGAATGAAAAGGGACAATATCCCACCGTATCCAAAAATGTATTGCGCTTACATATTACAAAGCACTTTATAGAGTCTATGCCCCAGTGGAGCACACAATTTATATTCCCTACTACATAGGAACGCACACACACTAAGGTCTGTGGGATGATTCGGAAGCACGGAGGAAACCCACCTAAGGACATACACTCCACACTTGATAAGGCTGTAATGTAAATCAAACCCATGGACCCAGAGCTATGAGACAACAATGGTAACCACTGTGCAACTTGTAACTACTAATCTTTAATGAAGAACAAGGCAATAAAGGCCCCCAAGACCAGTGTATGATATTTTTTCTTCCTGCTGTAAGGACCTCATTGGATGGCCAGTGCAGGTGGTTAGAATGGACAGATGTGATGTTGTCATATGTCAAATGTAAAAGAATATATTGCTGGCTGTGCAGGTTTTTCTAGCTCTATGTTGGCTGTTTATCCAGCTATCCTGAATTGATCAGTCTAAACAGATTTGTGCTGTGTAATAACAATAAAAAAACAAAATCACATGTCTCTAATTTACTCATTATGTAGCCACAACAAACACTGTTTATCATAGTGCGGTTATCTTGCTGGTTATATCTCTTTCTCTACTCATGTGATATTCTGTAGTTGATTACATTGTCTGTAACAAAATTAATATAGCTAACAAATACGCAGAATGGTCTAATGAGGATTTCATGTCTATTTATGTTTTGCTGTTTACAGTATGACCAGGTGACTCTGAAGTGTAAAAAAGGTAATGTCTTGGAAGATGTAGATAATTCTGATCTGGATAACAGCGGGCTGCTCATTGGGGAACTAAGGTATTTATATGTGTGTGTGGGTGTGTGTATATGTATGTATGTATGTGTGTATATATATATATATATATATATATATATATATTCTCAAACGGCGACAGTTGTGCAGATGTTGTTATGGAAATAAATAGTTTAACCTTACTTTCCACTTCCTTTAGGGCACAATTGCAAATGAAAGAAGTAGAAAATAGAGAACTTCAAGCTAAGCTCTTGAGCGCATATAACAGTGACACACTTGATGCGGAACCAGTAAAGTTAAGCTCCCAGCAAATAGGTAAGGGTTCTTTTTCTAGGTCATACAACGGTCCTTTAGCATTTACTGTACTTAAGTTTGTTGTTGTTTTTTTGTTTTTTTGTTTTTTTCCTTTGACAGTCTTTTAGAGAACACCTAGAGAATGTTCTATCCAATCCGGAACGGCTTCGCCATTCTTCATTATGAAGAGTTTCTACCTAAGACGACCTCTGAATTCCATAACAAAATATACAAAAGAAATCCAATTGTGAAGCCTTAATTGCTCATTCATTATTAAAAAATAAATTAGCCAGACTTCTGGTAGGCGGGCCAATGGATGCTCCCATATCCCATGGGGGCTAAAGAAAGCTGCACTGTCCTGCTGGATATGCATCTGGTACCTCCTGCATTGTATGTGGATGTGATTTGAGCCAAGGCCCACTAATGCTGGGCATACACTCTACAATTATCTGTCAGATATCTTTCTGGTGGGAAGGAAAATCTGGTCCGTTTTCTAGTATTTGGGAGCAAATTTCTATTGTGATTTGCTCCCATACATTACCATATTTTCATTCCAACCAGCTCCCCGTTTTCTCTCCTGACACAGAGGACATAGGAGTGAACTCCTGAATTACAAGCTCCTAGGCACCATTTTGTGGGTCCCTCTAGCATACACTGAAGCTGCCTTTTAAAGGGACCTACTTTGTTAGCTGGATTATTCTGCAACATAACCCCGTTACACTGTCTATATCAACAACTAGGACAGGGAATTCACTTATCTTGCACCCTTAACCTCACTCTCTTCACAAGTGCCTGTTAACATGTAGCAGAAACCCTGACAGGAGTCCTAGGGACTCACAGACTGGGTATAATAAGGATAAGGTTGTTCTCTCTGATGCCTCTTCCTCCCCACCATCACCCAGACTGGATGATCCTGTGGAAGCACTATTTGACACATCTAAATACAGCTCCTTATCTGTACAACAGGCAAAAAAAAAATTTCATATAATTTCTCCTTTGCTGGATATCAAATTGGCACCACTCACAGGCAATTAACTCGCCACTGCGTAGCTTACGCAACACTCTCTAAAAGCTGACAGAGGTTGAAGATCCTGCATCCATCCTAGAGGATGAGTCACATGAGGCAAAAACACTTCCACTATCACGGCACTCCAAGATAAGTTGGAGGACCTTGAGAATTGCAACACACACAATAATTTAAGGTTAATAGGCCTTCCAGAGTCAGTCAAGCCTAGAGACCTCCCCCAACTGGTGTCATTGTGGCTTCCTGAAGCTGTGGCCACGACATACCCTACCCTAGTAGAATGGGCGCACAGAATTGGACCTGACCGCCAAACTTCCCAGCAATGTCCTAGACCTGTCATCTTCAAGCTTCTAAACTACATGGATAAAGTACAAATCTTGGAAGCTTATCGCAAGTGTACGACTTTTTGCTATGAAGGCTCTAAACTACTTTTGTTTCAGGACTTTTCCTTTCAAGTCTCTACTAGACAACATGAATTTTCGCATGTCTGCAAGGACTTACATGCCAAAGGCATTTGCTTTGCGCCCCTATACCTAGCCAAGCCAAGCTAAGATTCTCCCAAAACAGCACAGAACTTTCTTCAGTCGTTGAGTTCCATTTCTCCTCACTGGGGCCTTTTGAGAAGTATACTCTCATGTTGACCATGTTTACCATATCTATTGTTTGATTTAATAATGATGTTGCAGTTTATGGTTATGGTCCGTGTTCAGTTACCGTTGAAAAGCCGTTTTCAACAAAAAAGTTTCGCCGATGAAATCCTCTAGCCAGCGGAAATTTATCCCCGTATTCAATTGTGGCAACTTTTCACCGGTGTAAAAATGCAATGTACCTGGCGGAAAAGTTTAGCCTATGAATAGCTGTCGTAAAAAAGTACAGCATTTCGGTTTTGGGGTGCAAAGGTGGGAAACCACCCTGCACCCTTAGAACAGGTCCCCAAAGGTAAACTGCGTAAAAAAATCCTAAAAAAAAAATTAAAGAACACCCCAAAAAATAACTTTGAAAAGGGGGGCGAAAAAGTTCAAAGTTGGGGTACAAACTTAAAAATTAGCAAAATAGACTTTAGGGGGGGTCTGCAAATATGGGGGAGGTGTATTGTGGATTGCAGGTGCTTGCTGAAGGTGCGCTTTTAACGCTTTTTAAGACCTCACTTTTGCAATTGCACCCATTTTCATGTACCCCAAATTTGCTGGGACTAATTATTTTCACCAAAAAAAACTGCTGAATGCTATTCTTCACCACTTGTGCAAAGATGCTAATTAGCAGCTAATGAGAGCATTTAAGTACCCCAAATAGCTTCAGCAGGGCTATTCGGGGGCATCTACCATGATCCCCAATGTTAGTGCATCTTTTGGGGGGTGTCAGGCTGATTTCCCCAAATCTGACAGCACTTTTCACCTGTTTGAGTTTCGCCGGGATGCGTTTTCGCGTCCTTTGGAATTGAATATAGGGATAAGCGAGGACGCGTGCGTTTTTCACATTCAAAACCAGCGATGTCGGCAAAAAGTCCGGCATGCGAAAAGTACAGGACTTTTCGCGGCTAATTGAATATGCCCCTATGTTTGTATTGAGCATAACTGATGATTTATTTTATGCTGTATTTTTTCTCTATGTTCCCTTCTCCTCATTCAACTTTTGTAGTACTATTGTTCTGATCCTATTATATGTCTGTGCCAAATTGGGTTAAAACATTTGAATATTTTGGTAGGTTGTTTCTCAATAACTTACTATTGTTTGTTCAGAATATTGATGTTGCATATTTATATAGGTGTCTCCTAGGATTTTTATTAAGTCTCCCTTCTCCTGCTCGCTGGGACGTGTTGGAGGGACATGTTAAGTTGAATATTGGATCTAGATTAGCCAGAGCGGGAATTGGTTAATGTGCAATCCTCCACCTCCTGGAACTCCTGGCCCTCTATCTAGACAGTCTTTAAAATTTCTATGCTGGAATGTGGAGGGGCTGAATTCACCTATCAAATGTAGAAAGCTGTTACGCCACCTTAAGAAATTTCACCCTGACATAGTATTCTTGCAGGAGTCACACTGGAAGCTGGGTGACCTTAATACTTTGAGGGACATCTGGGTGCAGGAATATAGAAGTGCTTCCTTCCAAACTAAAACAAGAGGGGCGATCATTCTGTTTAGTAAATTCCTTTTCATACAACATAGTGGAGGAGTGGGTGGACCTGATTTGTACTCCATGTTAAATTGAATAGTTTATTATAATTGTTCTAATTATTATCAGTATTCTTAGTGCTTAGAGTGTGCACCTGCATTTTCCTTTTTTCTTTGTGGCACTAAAAGTCTCAGCATGGCAGCACCTCTTATTATGTTTAGAAATAGGGTGTGCAGTCCGGACTGGATAGAGGGTTCTTTACTCTTAGTTGGTGTTTTTAACATGGTCATGGCCCCTCTATTAATGTCTCAGGTGGTACAGGTCAGGGGAGGTGTTGAGGCGCACGTCCACTCTGTCACTGCTAATAGAATCCTTTCAGTTAATTGACACATGGTGTTATCTACACCCGGTCTCTAGGGAATATTCTTTTTATTCTCATCCATACAACTCCTTCTCCTATTTAGATTATTGGCTGGGTCATTGCTTCATAGAATTTTGGATGCGGCTGTAGCTGATATACTAATCTCAGGCTACGTACCAACGTGTAATCGCTTTTTGTTAACCAAAATAGCGCCTGGTAAACAATCTGGTCACATTAGATAGTACCAGATCCCCCGTTGGCATTGTTACTCCCCAGACTACCCTCCCTTTTTATGATGGATTGGATGGAGGCGTCCTTGCATAAAGAAAAAGGGTCTGAAAAGTTCTTTGGTACTTGGCTCCCATATACATACATACATACATACATGCATGCATGCATGCATGCATGCATACTTACTTACTTTATCACCCACACTCACAGATGCCCTGAGGAAATGTTTCCAGTCTACTTCCTGGTATAATTTGGAGATTATTAGCAGTGTTGTCTCTTCCAAATGAGTCACCATTTTGTGCCTACAGTTGCCTTCTATTAATTATCTATATACCATTGAAGAGAATATGGGTCGAGTTAGGTTATCTATTTTCTGGAAAAGAACACCCTTTTTGTTCTTCCCTTCCAGGACATTCTTATTTATGTGGCACATGTTTAAATCTTAACATTGACTCACTGCTCATTTATTAAACGTTTGTAGTCCCTGGAACTGTCTGTATTACATTTTGATACATTTGTATATGTCACCCAATTGTATGTTTTTGTGCATCAACCTACCAGTATAATGTTCTAAAAAAAATGATCTTGGTTATTGCCAGAGACCCAAATTATTTCTCAAAATAGTGGTACATGTTCATACGTCTTCCTTTTCTACCTGTGGGAACATACAAAAATGAATTGTTTGCTGCCTGTCATGTGCACCAAATTTCCCTATTCCTTGCTATTAGTAACCCACCTAGGTTCCTACATTAGTAAAACAGGTGAGAAAGGTTTCTTATAACAACAAATGTTCCTATGAAAAGTCTGACTACATTTGAACTTTAGAACAGCAGATAAAATGTACAGGTCTCCTTCCCACATAAGCAGAGGTGTTACTGTTTAAGCCAAGGTATGCATTCGGCCTCCCGGCGGAGGAGATGCCAACGCTTACAATACCGGCGTCAGAATACCGGCGCCAGCATCCCGACCGCCGGGATGCCGAAGGTAAGTAGCAGGGTAGTGGGGAGGGTTAGGTTTAGGCACTAAGGGCGGAGGTTTAGGGGGAGGGGGAAGTTAGGTGTAGGCACTAGGGGAAGTTAGGTTCAGGCACCAGGCAGGGAGGGTTAGGGTAGGGAGAGGGTTAGCATACCGACCACCAAGTGTCGGTATGTTAACCCTGTCGGGATCCAGGCGTCGGCATTCTGACTGCCTGGGTCCCGTGTGTCGGTATTACATATCGATTCCTAAGCTCTGTTACACTTTACATACTGTACTGGCTTTAACTGCTGTATAGTGCTATTTCACCGTCAAGGAAATTACGGCTCCATGATGTTGCTGGCGCTCGCCTGTTTTTTTTATATTGTTCATCATTCCCTTTTATAGATGATTTCACAGTTTGTCCTACAGAGATGAAACTTCCTCCATTATTGTAGAATTGACCGTGGGATAAATAAAGAATGCTTAGAACTGTTACCATTTTATTTCATTACAGAAGAGGAGAAATACCTGCATCTAGAGACTGTAGGCCAGCAGTTAGAGGCAGAGAATGAGAGACTGACTGATGCCATGAAAGAACTACAGAGGAAACTGGGTAAAGCTCAAGCGGAAACTACCAAAGCAAAACTCTCTATGGCTCAGAGAACCAGCCAGTTTCAGCTCATCCAGGAGGAGCTTCTGGAGAAAGCTTCCAAAAGCACCAAGCTAGAACAAGAAGTAAGTGCAGATCACACGTACTCTCATGTATGTTATACTAGGTACTCTGTAATGTATGTTCTGTTTATCTGTAAGTTACTTGTATGTATTTTAGATCTTTAAAATATTTTCTGGTGCTGATACTTCCTTCATATTCAAAACAATGTTGGAGCACAGGGAGGTCAAATAAAAAATATGCAGATGTAGATTGTTAGGGGTACGTATCTCTAAGTCACCCTTTCAATCAAATTTAGATGGATTTGCTCCTAATTCAAAATTAATATTTATGTTTTAAAGGATATTTTCTCTTTTCCATAGCTACAATATCTTCATCTTTCATGTTATGTACCTGCAAGGGTGCCCCATTCATGATGGGTCAAAATTAGTGATCGTGATGGGGAAGTTGTTCACTGTTTTGCTTGGATGGGGGTGATAGCTTTTCTGGGCTTCGTGGGCTACTCGATGCTTAAAATAATTATAGACTCTTAAGGAGGCAGGAAAACTGGGTACGGGTACTTGTACTTCTATGCAGGACACCCCCTCAATCCGTAGAAAGTAGAGCGGAATAATCAGGACAAGGTTTCATTATGTACTATAAACTGTATAGAATGTTATAGACCGGCAATGGAAGGCTCTTTATTAGGGAATCGGTATGTAATGCCACCGGATGTATTGCCGGTGGACTAAGTACCGACGCTGGAAGCCCGAACCGTCAGGTCCCCAACTGGGGCTGGTAAGTACCCTAACCTCCCCCTGGTGGTGCCTAACCCTAATCCCCCCACCCCTGGTGATGCCTAACCATAACCCCCCTTCCCGCAAACTAAACTTAACCCTTCCAGGGGGTGTCTAACCCTAACCTCCCCCCAGTGGCCCATAACACCCCTCTTCCCCTAGCCTGACCCTAACCCTCCCTGGGGGGTGCCTAAAGCTAACCCTCCTCTGCAGCTAACAGTCCCCGCTTACCTTCGTTCGGGATGTCGGGCATTGGGATTTCGGCGTCTGGGTAAAGATGGGCATCGGTATTTAGACCTATCTTTAGTACTGAGTCGGGCTTCCAGCGTCGGGATTCATACGTCAGGTATTCCGGACGCCGGTAAATAAACTGCATCCCCTTTATTAGTATTAACAGTTATCACTAGATAACAGTTGCCACCATGATGACTGCTTTCCTTCCCACTTCTGGCTTTCACTATTTCAACCCCTACAACTAGTGTGCTGCCTTCATCTTGCTTATGACATAATTGTGCCAGGTAGTACCTCCCCCAAGCTGCTAGCACCTAGCGTACCTGCTCTAGGCACTCTGCCCATGCTATGCTTCCTGTACTGAAAGGTCTCAGTAGGCCTGCCTCTGGGGGAGAAATGCTTGCCAGGGATGGAGCCGTCCAAGCTGTGGGATAGGGTCACAGGCTACAGCCTATTACTCCTTGTTCAACCAGTGCACTGCAGTCACATCTTGGCCACCCCTGCTGTAGCATTTTACATCAATTTATAATTTTTCTAAACCTGGAAAGAAATTCTGTGATTTTTACGATTATACTTTTCAGATGACAAAGAAATCTTTAAAGATCGCCTCGCTGCAGAAACTCCTGGAGGTAAAGACCCAGGCTTACTCCTCCGCTGCAGCTCAGAATGCAGAGCTAGAAGAGGAACTCAAGGTGATTCTTTTTTCTGCACACAGATGCAATGTGTGACAAATGATCAGAAAGAAAGGGTAGTCTCTTTATGCCTTGTCTCGCCATTTTCATCAATTTAACTACCATTGCGTTTTCATGACATTTTTTATATTTTTCAGGATTTGAAAGCTCAGATACATCACTTAGAGGAAAACATTAGCAAAGAACATAAAGAGGTTCACTTGGCTTTTGAAGAATCTAAAAATATCCACCTTGTTCAACACAATGAACTCTTGAAACAGATTGAACATGTAAGATCACCAAAGGCGCATATTATTTCATGTTATATTATGTAGAAAAATTAAGATTTAGCCAATCCATTCAGCTCTGCTACTTCTTAACTTGATGCAGTTGATCAGGGAAGGGCTGGCAGTATTTGGCCATGGGCCAAGCTTTCAGTAATACTGCTTTTATACCGAAATTCTGGGTCTGACTCGGAGGTTGGAACAGGGTTCCAATCCGGATCAGACCCGGAATTTCTCCGGCGCCGACCCAGGATATTCCTGAATTTGCTCCGTTCACACCGGAGCCGGGTCTGCAGAGACCCAGCTTTTCCTGCGTTGAAGTGGACGCTTCGAGATGACGTCATCTCCAAGCGCCACTGAAGCCGGGCAATCATGCGGCACGATCCAGGTCACTGTGACCCGTATCGCGCCGTTTACACTGCAGGGTTTCACGGGTTATTCCTGTGTTAAACCCTGCAAATTACCTGGATTGTAAAAGGGGTATAGGTGGCTCTTAGTTCAGCAACAATATTCAGTATGACCTGCACTGCGCTGCACATAATGCAGAAACAAGGTAAACCTGAAACGAATAAAAATCGGATTTATTAGTTGCTGTATGAACCAGTTGCATTAAATGAAAACCTACATCATTACTAGTAATTGTGACTAGTCCTCTTGCTACTATTGTTTTGTGAATTATATCGCCGAATGTAAATATACACACTATATACATATTTATATATACATATTTATATATATATATATATATATATATATATATATATATATATATAAATTATAATTATTATTATCCTTTTATTTATATAGCTCCTTACGTAGTACATAAACAAATAAATGAACAAGAAACCTTTGACTTATAGTATAATACAATGCGGGACAAGGACAAGGTTTATGCACATTGCTGCACTGGTGATCATAACACCCAAATAAGCAACAGGGCGTAAGTGTTAGGTGCCCTAGTGGGGAGTAAGGTATAAGTAAGGAGAAGCACAGGAGGGTAGAGGGCCCTGCTCATAAGAGCTTACATTCTAATGGGGATAGAATATATATACTGTATTATATGATTTGCTCACTTATCTACTTGATGCCCCTATCCAGCAGTTAGCGTTAATTACATTTGCCTCTAAAGATACTGAGTTTTATTTATTGGGATTCCAAGGTATGAAAAGGAATGAGATTGCAATCCAAAAAAGTCTAGGGTTACCTACAGTAATGACCATAAATGTGCGCTGTTACACCATCTGCTCCTAGTTAATTGAATCTGCCCCTTAAAATAGCAGGAGCATGAAGGAATAACCTGTATATTAGATTTGTTTTAAAATGAAATATTATTAAAGACTCACTCAACTTTTCTACAACTACATTATGGTTGTTTATTTAATGATACTGCATACAGAGCTTGTTATGCCAGTGTTAGGTTAATGAAGGTAATCTATCATTCAAGTCGCATGTCTTTAGTTCTCAGTGAAAATAGATTTCTGATAGATTAGCTAGCTGTTATGTATTGATAAAGAAGCAGCCTGGGGAGCTATATGCATTCTGACCTCTACGTGAAATGGTTCATTTTGCTCCCCTGGCCTAATGGCAGAAATGTGATCTGTATATACTATGTCACAACGTATTGTGATTTGATGATTTGATTCTTGCAGCTCAAGAGCCAGCTGGGGTTAAAGAATCTTCAAGTATCTGAACACGAGTTTACCATAAAGACCCTGCAAGAGGACACTGTATCAAAACAACAGCAGCTCGATTCTCTGGATAACTTGCTGATAGAAACTAGAAGGGTACATACTTTATCTCTTTTCCAGACTGTGACCTTGTATTCTAAAATTGTTGAATAATAGTTTGATTAATTAAACACACTAGCCACATGATTCGCAGTTTAACCTAGAGATTGATGTTCAATGCACATTTGTCCCTCTGTGACACTCAAGGGAATACATAGATTGTTGTTACCATAGAGTACTGGTCACCGGACACACTACTACCTTCAAAACTGAAGACATCCAACAAAATGAAAGCCTAACCGGAATCCACAATTATCCTACCCATTGTTCCATGGCAACATGTACAGCATATTCTTAAGTAGGTGCAGCCGTCCTGTATTATAGCACACCGTATACTTAACACCGATAATGCGCCTAGGTGAATTCCGCAACGGCAGGAATACACATCGATGATCATTATATATTTTTTGTATTTTTGCTCTATGCAACCAAAGACAAATATGCAGAAATTAATGTATTCTTTTTATGCCAGAGAAAAATGATCACCGCTTTGTCCTATTTAACAAGAGGGCTTGCACATTTTTCCTGCAGTCCCTTTAGGTTGCTATGGGGCCTGTTTATAGGCTCAGTTTATCAAGTAGCGATAAGGTTAGTTTCTGCGGCAGGTAACGCCAGCTGATGTTGACTATAGCGATTCTGGCATCGCTTGGATCCCTTCCTGGTCAAATATCAATGCATATATTCTGGGTGCCCTTCACAGACAGCGTTAGGGTAAAACTAATACACTGTATTGTGTAAGTGGTGTTTCCAATAGCATTGCAGACTGCTAATATATAAATTTTTGAAAGCAGGGCAATGTATCTACACAGTCTGTGCCATCTTCACCATTATTTCTCAGTGTGCCTTATTTTCTGTTAACGCTGGCTTGTGTATTTTATTTTTTTTTTTTACTCAAAGGAAAAAGACCTTCAAACTGAAAGCACAGTGGATGCAATGAAAGCACTTGACAACCAGCTGGAGGGTGAAGCTTTAAAGGTGAGTCACTGTTCTGTATATACAGTATAACATAGAATTATTTCAAGCACATGACTGCCCCTTGTGGCAATAGTGTGGATGTTGCACCTTAACCTTGTGTGAACCCAAGATCATCATCCTAAGTGTAAAAGTTATATGTTTTGGATTTGCAGGTAAGACAGCTTGAGTCAGCACTAGTAGTATGCAAAGAAGAACTGGGATTGTATTTACAGCAGCTAGAAGACAACAGGGAATGCTTTGAAAATCAGGTCAAGAAAAAAGGAGACGAGGTAAAAGTTTATTAAAATAAAAAAAATTATTATTGAAGTTCAGTTGTTATGAGTGCATTGTATTCAAGTGTTATAGGGCCTATACATCTGCAATTAATTGGGGCAATACCCCATACTGCCGATGCTGGAGTTGGGCGATCGACATTGTTGGACAATCTCAAATCGTCGATTCCGATTTAAAAATGATTTAAATTGGCAAGTCTGGGATTTCTAACATGTTGTATTTTGCTAATCACCCGAGAAATTGCCTGTAATCGGAGTCTGCTGATCGGATCGCCATCGGGGAATTTCCGCTTATATGTATGGCCCACATTACTTAATACCTGAGTGGAATCAAATCTACAATGCATTTGAATTAAGTATGGCATTTATAGCAGGTTCAAAACTAGCACAACTAACCAGTGCTGGGATCCAGTCAGGAAGCCGACGGTCGAAATGCAGACCGCCGGGCTTCCCGACTGTTAAATCCCGGCAGGGTACTAATGACACTCGTCAAAATCCTGACGCCTGTCGTTATACCTATGCCAGGAGCCTGACGCCCGGCATACCGATCGAAGGTAAGCCTGGTGGCAGCTGCGGACAGCCGGGGGGGTGGTGTTAGGGTTAGGGGCTCCCGGGGTGGACTTAGGGTTAGGCACCCCCCCTTCCCGGGAAGGTTAGGGTAGGGAAAGGGGGGCTTAGAGCTAGGTACCCCCGTGTAGAGGTTAGGGTTGGGTACACCCCAGAGAGACTTCGGTTTAGGCTGCGGGGAAGGGGGGGGTTATGGTTAGGCACTAGGGGGGGAGGTTAGGCATCCCTAAGGGAGGGTTAGGGTTAGTGGGGGGGGGGGTAGGTTAGTGATACTTACCAAAATCCCGTCAGGATTTCCACTGCTGCCTGTCTGCCGGCGGCGGGATTTGAACCGCCGGCCTTACAGCTGGCTGTCATTCATACTGATTCCCCAGTGCAGAAACATTTTATTTACTATAATTATGTGTTACTTTGTTTATATTAGCTATCCATTGGAAGGGCTTTCTTATGTAAGCTTATAAATGCTAAAAAGTATTTTACTAAACAAATATAATTTTCATTATAATTGATTAGTGACTGCTGTTTTGCATTATGTCACGTTAACTTGGCATGCAATATTTTCTTTTCGCCTATATTTGCTGCCAGCTAAACCAGAAAACCAACCAATAATGAAACATTTTGGTGCATTAGAGTAAACATAAAAAAATTCTACTTTCTGTGGATGTATAGTTTTCCATATAGACCTGGTTCCATGAAATCGTAACAGTGGGCCTGATTCAGACCCGGTCGCAAGCGCTGAGTACTCGCAACCGGGTCGATGGTGGCCCACAGTGCATGCACACAACGGAGCCGACTCCGTCGTGCGCATGCGCAAGACCCGGCTAGCGACGGGCAATCCGTTGCTCTGGTCTCGCACCAAAGGGGGCGAGCTGTCGATGTTGAGTGACAGCTCGCCCCGTTTGGTGGGCGGGCCGGGAGGTGGCTGCCCAAACGGAGGCGTTCCCGAGTGAATGCTTGCCGTTTGGGGGCGGCCCCACTGACATCACGAGTGATTTTAGTGGAGAGCTTCCGGCTCTGTTAGAGCCGAAAGCTCTCTAGGGCTTGCGATGAACGAGACCCTACCACAAGGGTCTCGTCGCAAGCCCGATGGTCTTGACCATCGCGACCATCATCATGGCCGCTCGCTATAGCTGTGGGTGGTCACCCACAGCTATGCGAGCGGCCAGGAGGCCGCTCCAAAAAAAAAAAAAAAAAAGCCTGGCCGGCCCTGATTAGTTTAGCTAACTAAACTAAGCAATACTTGATCTTATCTTTGCCAGGATAAGAGACCTCTTACCAGGGAGTTTGTGTATGGAAAAAAAGAAAGGCAAGATGCATTGTCCCAGTGCTAACCGGATGAGGGGTCATATTGGGGAGGCAATCCTAATGCACGACGGCCATCCATTTCTTGGACCTGAGTATAGGCGCTACTCTGATCCAACATGTTCTCACTGGTTGGTTTCAATGCAGCAGTGGAAACCGCTTTGACTTGTGTGGCTGTTTTGCAGTCCGTAGCCACCCTGGCTGTATGCACAGTAGTTTGCTCTGATGTTAGGTCTGTCTTTCATTCTATAATCTGATAGATTTTATGCTTGAAATGGCTCTGACCTGTGTGTCTGTTTAGCAGTACACTCTTCCCTCATCATACATAAGAGTCTAAATGGGGGAGTATGTCCAGAGTTGGGACAGCAGTAATATTTTTCCCTGTTCCAGATGCCACTCTAAATTTCTGGTGGCCAATCGGGTACTGATGCCTAGCACACCACATGCGAGTCAGAATTTCAGCAATTGCCTAAAAGGTTGTACCTCCTAGTTTGGCGGATCCATGCAGACCTTATGCAGCTGTTATTCCCTGGGTGGCCGAGCAGGATGCCACCCACCTCTGCCACCCAGTGGGGAAACTCGGGACCTGAATCTTATTTGCTGATACTGCAGTCAGAAGCCTTTTTGCTGTACTGTGACACGAGACAGTCTTGGCATTGGATTGGTGCTTAACCTAGTTTGGTCTCATCGCCTCTTCTGGTGAAGGTTATGGATTCTACCATCGCAACCTACTTACCAAAGTGCTCTGACACTGATTGAGACTTAGTGGTCTGACTTAGGCCCTCATTCAGAGCCGTACGCTCTGAGCAGAGCGCACGCTCTGAATGAGGGCCGCCCTCCATGAAAATGGAGCGTCCTCCTGGACACTCGTATAGCTGTGGGTCACCACCCACAGGCTATACGAGCGTGCATTTTGATGGCCGCGATGGTCGTGACCATCGCGACCATCGAATCTGCGTGCCGGAGCCTGCGGTTGAGGTTTTCAACCGCAAGCTCCGGAGTGATTTTGGCTCTATCAGAGCCAAAATCACTCCCACTGACATAACTAGTGATGTCAGTGGGCCGGCTTCTGACGGGAGGCGTTCCCGTGGGAACGCCCCCGGCAGGGAGGCACGCCCCCGGCACGCCTACCAAAGGGGGCGTGCTGTCAATCAACATCGACAGCACGCCCCCTTTGATCAGACACAACGAGCGAAGGACTTTCCTTCGCTCGTCGCGTCTGGCGCATGCGCACGACGGAGCTCCCTCCATCGTGCGCATGCTCAGTCCAGAACATCGACCCACTTGCGAGCGGACAGCCGCTCGCGAGTGGGTCTGAATCAGGCCCTTAGTTTGTCTGCCTCTAGCAAGGAATCCTATAGGCAGCAGGGAGTCGGGAATTTGATGCCAGGTCCCTAGCAGGTGCTACGTCTTCAGGTAGTCAGGAGTTGGCTGGGACCGACAAGTAGGGAAAAAAAACAACCTGTTTTTCTCTTCGTTTTCCTCTCAATTGATCAACTTGTTTTCCACAGGTTCTAGGCCTATTGTAAGGCGATTACCCTTTGTCCTCTCCTCGGAGAGGATCTTGTACATTTCACATTAAAATTCCACTTTTCCTTGATCAATAAAATGCTCTATTTCCCCATGGCTATATGCAAGAGAGAAGAGATAGAATATACAATGGGCCTGATTCAGAATTGTACACATTTGCACAAAGACGTAACTGCAAAAATATGCCAATGCCTGCAGAAGGTGTCTGAAAGGAAAAGATGCCTCCTGTAGCATCTCCGATCCAATGCCTGCATCCGAAGATGCAGGATCTCATCAACATCGCGACCATCAGACGCCCCCATTTTCTGAAAACACAAGCAGTGCTGTTCCTTCGTTTTGCCTCCCAATTGGCCGCAGCTTGTCAACTATTGGGTTTGTGAACATCTCTGAACCAGGCCCAATGTGCGGCTATATATAATATCTATTCACCATGGAATGTCTCGCATAAATGGCAACGTGTAAGAAAAACCACCACACAGGATTTATCCCCCTTCGTTCAAGTTTCCTACTGGTTGTATAAGTTTAAACAAGCACAATGTCCCGGTAACCTATAGCACGGGAAGATGACTCTGTTCAGGTAGTGGAGGTGGAAAATCCCTCTGTCCCCCTTGATGCGTTTTGGACCATGGTCCTTTTTCAAAAGCATTGTGGTCCAATTTGCAAATGTCTCCCTTATATACTAAAAGTAGCACCAATCACTGCTTATTAGTCTGGTCTCATTACCAACTCCTGGAGACCAGAAGCAAAATAGCCACCAAACCGGAACGGCATGTGTTCCACGCTCTTTTGTGTCCAGAATAATGTATTCAATTCAACTGTTGATGATCTTGTGCCTTCCGGCTTATATCTAAGGAAATTCAGCCGGGAATAACATTAGATAAAGAAGAACCTCCATTCTTAATAGTTAACTTTTGCTTTTCTTTGGAGCCATATGCATTCCAGCAGAATTTGTTCACATTATATTGCAGATGATTTATTATTATTATCATTTATTTATATGGCGCCACAAGTGTTCCACCGCGCCTTACAAAGTATATAAACAAATTGGTGACCAGAGACTTACAGTACAATACAATACAATGCAGGACAAGGACATGGATAATATGGTCGCTAATGTAGCAATGTAGAACACCCACATAAGCAGCAGAGCTTAAACAACCAAGTGTTAGGTGCCCTAGTGGGGAGTAAGAAGTAGATGAAAGTAAAGTAGGGAGAAGCACAAGAGAGGGTAGAGGGCCCTGCTCGTAAGAGCTTACATTCTAAAAGGGAAGGGAAGACTAACAGGTGTGACACAGATGGGGTGGACTGGATGGAAGGAGCATATAGCAGCAAGTTAGGATGAGAGCTGGAAGGCTTTAATGAAGTAGTGGGTCTGGAGAGCCCATTTGAATGATTGTAGAGAGGTGGAGAGTCTGATGGGGAGAGGGAGATAGTTCCAAAGGTGCGGATGCAGATCGGAAATGTAGTGTTTAAACTATAGTCTTAAGGTTCAATTCTCAACTAAGTTTTCTTTTGTAGAAACCTGCATGCCTTCTTTCCAAGATTGATGCATGTACAGCCTCTCCCCATATTACTCTTTGGATTCTCAGCCTACTGATGTAATGGTGTTCTCGTTGCTTACCTGAAGGAGTCTTCCTGTTTTTTTTCAATTTCTAAGTTGGTTTGGAGCTGGGGGCACTATATTGTAGGTCTCCTTTAACAACAAAAAAAAATAACTGCGATGCAGCCTCTGGGGCATAGAGGGGGATAAGCTTGAGCTTTTAGAGTTAGATTTAAAGCTCCTGCACTGCACTTCTATACCCCATGGTACCCTATAAGTGCAAAAGTAATATCTTCTCATTTTGGTTGGAGGAGCGCTTTAAATTTTATGTGCAGAATAATACTTTAGTGTATATCATTCTATTGAAAGATAAACCGGATATAAACCCATGTTACATAGTTGTGGAGTAGCATCAGAGATCCAACATGTTTAGCACATGTATGCGTGTTTGTACACAATCACATTTTTGCCCCACACACATTTTTGTATGTGTGTGTGTGTGTGTGTGTGTGTGTATATATATATATATATATATATATATATATATATATATATATACTGCCTTTGAACCTCTATATACCCCTGCCTATACCTTCTAATATCCTGCCTATAAACCTCTGAGGATGACGATAATTTGTGTCATACAGTAAATAAAGACTCTGGACCTAGAACCTGTGGTTCCAAAGCACAAAGTATTATTCAAGTAAAAGTACAGCAGTTACACGCTATGATCCTCATAAAATCTTAGTGCAAAGAGATTATTCAGACCCAAGTACAATTATACATACGCTCTGTGGTCCAGATGTTAGGCATCAGCAAGAAACCCCTCGTCAATTTGCATTCAGCACAAAGACTAGGAACCCAGGGTCAGAGCACAGATATTTTTACCCCCCAGAAATAAACAACACAATAGAGAAGTTTGTTGCTAATACCATTGGTCCTAAAGGAGAGGGCAAATGTTACAAGGCATTTAACAGGTTGGTTCAAATAGACACGATCCAGCCTCTAACAACTGGTGGTCTCTGGTTTCCCGCCCCATGCAAATCTATAATGTACATTTTGTTGCTTGAAGTCTCTGCGGTCCATAAGTTGAGAATGCATGTTGCGATCTCTCCATCGATATTACCGGAATACTGTAAAATGAGTCCGCATCAGTACAATACCAAACATGGCTTACTTATCACGTATAAAACCTTAGTTACGAAATAATCTTTATTTCATAGCAATTATAGTAAATGTGCATACTTGAATCTTATACCTTAAAGCTTATGGAACCTTGTATGTGAATATGTAATGTGTGAGTATGTGGGGCTTGATGTAAAGACGCTAGTTAACTTGGGGCAGATGCGTGTGCATGAAGCTAATATTCAGCGTTTTCATACAGGATCTTATGCATTCGCTAATATGCGACTAGTTAACAGCGCAGTTGTGCGTATTAATGTGTGTATGAGAACACCTAGAAGTGTTGAATGCTGAACATTATAGTTCCATGACTTGCTCATTCCCCAGCAGCCCCCACCCTTTTCAGGCTCCAAAATACTGGTCTTTGTTCTCCCAGGGCCTGTGTGGATGCAAATTAGCACAGCTACAAGACCCAAACCTCAGATAACACTCTTGGCTTTGAAGGTATTTTATTGTAGGAAGCCTGCTAATGTAAGGTGCTACAAACGACTGTATTCGAGCAGGGCCACCTGGAGTGAGAGCATACGTTATGTCCATGAAGCTTGTCTTCACAGGCTAGTTGTCACGTGGCCATTTGCTCTGTTTAGCTAATGCAATCCAATTTTGACATACTGTACAGCCATTTCTGAAATATATCCTTTAGGGGAATTATAATACACACACTTTATCCAGAGCACCCAAACTACGTAAAGTCATGAAATGGGCTTTTGATGAATCACCGATGGTCACAGATGCAATTGCATGATGCTAATAGTAATATCGCCACATGTACTAAAGTGTGAGTTTATCTAAAATGGCGCTTAGGCGGCCATTCGCTAAATGGCGTCTTGCGATCTCATTTCCAAGATGGAGTCTTGCGGCCAGTCGCAAGATTGCGTCGCTGCAATCCAATTCTTGTCTCAGTCAATAATCCAGCTTCGACTATATATATATAATATTATTCGTGTTTGCCCTTAGAAGAACACTCTTCACCTCTTGTCTCTTCAATAACTGGCTATGTGTGCAAGGAACACTTCAGTTATTACATTTACTAATACTATTTCTGGAAATCCTTCAAGGTTCAGCTTTTGCAAAAGGAAATCAAATTAAAGACTCAAAGCCTTCAGGAGACCATTGAAGATAATCTGCTTTTGCAGCAAACTCGTCACCAGCAGCAGCAGATGTTACAGCAGGGAAATGCACGTATCGGGGAACTAGAGGAGACGCAGGCAGAGTTACAGCAACAGGTACATTACTTGTCCTTTTTATTGTTACCTAACATTCGTTAGGTTAGGACCACATGATATCTCTTGCTTACTATGAGTCACCTGACTTTCATAGCGGTGAATACGGAGGTACTGCACATTGTTGTGTTCAACCTTTGGTCATTTGCTGTGAAAAATCAAGCATTTGGTACAGTATATATTAATATTATTCTTTTTTTCGGCTTTACACTCCTTGTCGTATACATGTGTTAAATTACCATCGCTTTTAACTTTTATGTTTGATTTGATTGATACCAATTTGATTTAGTTAACATTTTTTACATACTACAGCTAATCAGTTTGTCTTCACTGTAGGTGTCCAAATTGGAATTTGAACTTGAGAAATACAGGTCAACTTCTCAAGGAGAGATGAGAGCTTCAGAGGAGAAACTACAGGCAGCCAATCAAGAGTTGGCTTTCAAAAATCATCAAGTTCAGGAGTTAAGCAAGACTCTCAAGTAAGTATATACGGTATGGTATGTTCATGCCGTATGTCAGGCATTTATGATTTATGTTTTATTAATGAGCTCTACATCACAGAAGCCATACTGTTCCATGCACGCTGAGGTAGGCCATTGGTTCAAAATGAAGGTTCCAAAGATGGCATGACAGTGCAAGGAGCTGTGATTAAGAGGGAATGAGTCATAGGGCTTGATACAGAGTTATACACTAATGACTTCGCATTTGTACGCAGCTGCTATGTGAAAATATACAAATGTCACGGCCGCCAGATGTATTGAGATGCCCACCTGTGGCTGTGCAGATCCAAGCATCTGCGTAAAATGTTGCAGCATTTGGGTACAGAGCTGCAGCATCAGTCGCACATCATTCAATTGTTGCTGTCCCGAGTGAATCTATAGTCCCACAAAATGGACGTGGGAATTGAGCTGCTGGAGCTATATTCGTTGCGTACGGGGTCATAGGGTGAGACACTGTTCCGAAGCAGTCACCACACACCTGTGTTCTTTGCCGCCACTCCCCGTTACCTCCCCCAAATGCTCCCTGACTGTCAATCACACTGCAAATAAATAGAATAGAAAACCCTTAAGTAAGGCGCTGAGTATGAATGCACAAATGACTATCGTAGCTGTGAGGAGGAGTGTCAAATCTCCTGATTAAATCTCAAAAGAGAGACTGGTACAAAAGGGATAAAACACAGCACTGAACCTCAATTAAAGAACAAAGATACAAATTAGTTAATTGTCTTTAATAAATCAAAAGTAACGTAATTTAAAACATAGGTAGCTTTAAAAAGCAGGAACATCCGTTATCTTGACACTGAATACAGCACATAAACAACCAAGCCAAGCATCACATTAATGAATCTAATTGTAAAATAAAACCCACTTAGTGGGAATATTGATTATAAGCTGGAGTCCAATACTGTGCCCTCTGATGACGGAGGTCTCCTATGTAGCTTATATAAATACAAATGAATAGTGTCCTGGTGGCAGGCTGGTTTATAGATGATTGCGCGTGAAAAACAAATCAAAGTCCCGTATGGTGGAACCCTGCAGAAGCGGCTAAGCTAGCCTGTAATCTCACCTCATGTATGAGAGTCTGGTGTCCGTGGGAGCAGGTAGTTCCATGATGGCAAGCAGGCAAGTGAGACAGTGATCCCTTTAAATAGGTCCTCAAATTAGTTAATAAACTGCAGCTATGATTAAGTAATAGGTTAATTTTAAACAGTGTGTCTTAAGAATGTCTCAAATAAGTAACATAAAATAACAAAGAAAAGGACTAATATAATCTGCTAATATCTACGGACGGCAATCCAATGAGCTATAACACTGCACACTGCAAATAAATAGTTGCTGCGAGCGACTACGGTCATGGGCCTTGAGGCATGTGCCGTGTGACTTAGACGCATGCGCGGTGTACTGATAATCGCTCAACAGCGGAATAGTGTACAACTCTGAATTCAACTAGACTAATGGGGCCCATACATCTGCAATTATTCAGGGCAATTCCCTGTGAAAATCTAACATTTTGGGCAAGCTCGATTTGCCAACTCCGACCCAAAAATGATCAGAATCAGCGAATCATCTGTGATGTTTAACATGTTGTATTTTCCTGACCAACTGAGAAATCGCCGATCATCGAAGTCTGCAGATCGGCACTGGGGAATTGCCTGGCAGATGTATGGCCTGCATTACATTTTCAAGCACTTTAAATTAGAATGCTATTTTATTATACTATTGTATGTTACCATTTAAGACCGAGTTGGCCAGACTTTCAGACTTGGTGATCTACTTTAAATGACAAAAATCTATTGTGATCTACCATAGTACAAAATCATCATAATGCAATTCTTTTTGGGGTGCTATAAGGCATTGAAAACATGAAATGAACTAAACATCAATTTTCACCTAATTATAGGGTGTTTTTCACTTATAAAGTTATTGATGATGTGAAGTTGGCGCATGAATCTGAATGTCTTGTGTTAACTCACTAAAAGACTGTTCTAAGTTAGTTAGGCAGATATGAAGGCAGTGTTTTAAATGTACATCGATCATGCGGCTTCTGTATCTCAATTTAATTATCTTCATTTGTGAAACAGCGAATTCACAAAGAGTTGATTAAAAAAAAATGCTGTCAAATGAAGAGCTGCTGTTCTCAAGCCCGGGTACAGTTCTTCACTGAGTAGTTTCCAGAAATGAATGTCAGAAGCTCTTGCTTTCAGAGGGATATCAGATTGCAGCTTTAGCATTTCTTCCTTTACATTTCATGTCTTCATATTGAACATAAAGGAGATATCACCAGAAATTCAGCAATGTCGACATCAGCAAATGGAAATCGCACGAAGGCAGGATAGGCTCAAGCCGCTTACTATCCTGAAATCGCCTCTCTAGTTCTTCCCAAAGATTTTCTATCTCTGCACAGAATGTATCCTATGTGCTGCAGCTTTCAGGATTCAATATTAAAGCCATAATATATAATCCTTTATTTTGTGTTGTAGTCAGATGAAACGAGAGTTTGACCTTTGCACAGAGAGGTTGAGCCAAGCAGAGGGACAGCTGGCGTGTGTTACTGTAGATGGGGAATCAAAAAGAAACCAACTGAACCAGTTGGAACTGAATTTGCAGAAAACACAAGTGGATCTGCATGACAAAACGCAGCTCGGTAAGACTTGAGGTGATACATAACATGGGTTGGGTTGGGGGACCCGCAGTCAGGATGCCGGTGAAAAGACCGACCATGGCATCTCTATGCTGAGATTCCCGAAAGGGGCTCTGTAATTATCCTAGCCCTCCTCCCTTCACCCCCTATCCTTAACCATCCCTTCCTGCATCTTAAACATAATCCTCCCTGTTGGTGCCTAAACTTAACCTTCCCGTCTTAGTGCCTACACCCCCGGGGTGCCTAAACCTAACCTTACAAACCCCCTCCCTCCCATGGCTATCGGCCAACCCGGCCCGCTATACTTACGTTCAGGATGCCGGCAGTCTGGATTCCAGCGACTCAACTGATGTCTGGATTCCAGCGCTGGGTATTTTGACCACTGGCATCCCGTGTGGTGGTAAGCTGACTACATCCCCATTAAACATCATCCTTTAATGTTTTCACTTTGCGCTTCTTACCTAGGACAGATGTTACATACATCAGATAATTATAGTCATTGTTAATACATGAGTGTACTGTACATCTAAATTTGTTGTGTTACAGCTATTGTAAATCCAGTTCTCTAGATGTCAGTACAGCCATTTCTCTTTTTAGTGGCTCTTCTACAAGAGCAGGTGCTCAGTGCTGGGAACAATCTCAAGAAGAAAGGAGAAATGGAACTGGAGCTGCAGCAGCTGCGGAAGGAATTGCAGGACAGCGTGAAGCATGTTGAAGAACTGCAAGAGACCCTCACAAACACCCATCTGTCCATGGAAGAGAAACAAGTGATGGTACAAGCTCTAACAGAGGAACTACGGTTAGTAACGAACAACTATTTGTTATTTGTAGAATGACCTTAAACAAGTTGGATGTATGAAACTCTTTTCATATACTGGTATGTTTGTAAAACAGCAGTTGTAGATTTATTCCGGTAGCTTTCTTATCTCCATGGTAGCACGCTCAGCAGAGAGGAGGAATGAGTGTGGAAGCCTATGCTGGTCGCCAGTCCTGAAACAGCCACAGTCTTTTTATTGTGTCTAGTAGCCAGTGGTGATTCATAGGTTTTGCAGACAGGAACTTAGGCTTCAGATCTTTATTCTTCAAGGTTCATGTCAGAGGACCAGAACTAATCATGTGGGTTCCCAATATTTTACACTTCTGCTATTGGCAGCAGGTCTAGTCCCCTATATCTGCTCACTGCTTAGATGAGATCACTGACTAGCTACTTACAGCTGTTATAGGGAAAGTGCTGGTGGTAGTGCTTTTAATTGGTGCCAACATGACTGCTTATGTGAACCTCCTGTGCCTTTGACTTGTTTGAGCGTATCTCCTTTACACTCTTTTTCTTATGGGATGAACCTGCTGTGCTCTATAGGAGTACAACTTCCAAACTAGTCTCATACATCTATGCCTCTCACAAAGGAACTGCCATTTTTGGTGCTGGACGATCTGTGCTCCCTTTTAGCAGCTCCTCCGTGTAGCTGGGACTATTTAGCACTTGGTTATAGTGGCTACTCGGAGAGTACTGCCTGGAAGTGGTGCTTTGTAAAGTTGGGTCTATGAAAGATCATGTAACCCACCTGTACAAGTGACTTGTTTAAGTTCTTTAGTTATAAGGGCGGATTACAGTTAAGCTTGCACACACGCAGTGGAAGTTGTTTGCTCCTCCTAGTGCTCAGGTGCTGTCATTGCAAGTCTGTTTCGCGACATTCTGAACTGCATTCTGCATCACTCCTGGTAAACTAGGTTTCTATTTCTCTGTGCCAGAGATGCATCGATTTGCCATTGTTGTCCTTATAGTTGATTCCCTTTCTCCATCTTCTGGACTTCAGGTCTAATGTGCCTCAGTGTGTTTGAGAGTTTTAATTACTTCTACGCTTCATAAACCTACAGTCAGGTGCATAAATATTGGGACATTGACAGAATTTTCATATTTTGGCCTCTATTCAGCACCACAATGGCTTTGAAATGAAACAAACAAGATGTGCTTTAACTGCAGACTTTCAGATTTAATTTGAGGGTAATTACATCCAAATCAGGTGAACGGTGTAGGAATTACAACGGTTTCTATATATGCCTCACACTTTTTAAGGGGCCAAAAGTAATGGGACAAACTAAATAATCCTAAATCTAACTTTCACTTTTTAATACTTTGTTGCAAATCCTTTGCAGACAATTACAGCCTGAAGTCTGGAACGCATAGACATCACCAGACGCTGGGTTTCATCCCTGGTGATGCTCTGCCAGGCCTCTACTGCAAATGTCTCCAGTTCATGCTTGTTCTTCGGGCATTTTCCCATGCAGTTTTGTCTTCATCAAGTGAAATGCATGCTCAATTCGATTCAGGTCAGGGGATTGACTTGGCCATTGCATAACATTCCACTTTTTAGCCTTAAAAAACTCTTTGGTTGCTTTTGCAGTATTCTTTGGGTCATTGTCCATCTGCACTGTGAAGCGCCGTCCAATGAGTTCTGAAGCATTTGCCTGAATATGAGCATATAATATTGCCCAAAACACTTCAGAATTCATTCTGCTGCTTTTGTCAGCAGTCACATCATCAATAAATACAAGGGAACCAGTTCCATTGACAGCCATACATGCCCACGCCATGACACTACCACCACCATGCTTCACTGATGAGGTGGTATGTTTTGGATCATGAGCAGTTCCTTTCCTTCTCCATACTCTTCTCTTCCCATCACACTGGTACAAGTTGATCTTTGTCTCATCTGTCCATAGGATGTTGTTCCAGAACTGTAATGGCTTTTTTAGATATTGTTTGGCAAACTCTAATCTGGTCTTCCTGTTTTTGTGGCTCACCAATGGTTTACATCTTGTGGTGAACACTCTATATTCACTCTTGTGAAGTCTTCTCTTGATTGATGACTGACTGACACATATACACCTACCTCTGGAGAGTGTTCTTGATTTGGGCAACTGTTGTGAAGGGGTTTTTCTTCATCAGGGAAATGATTCTTCTGTCATCCACCACAGTTGTTTTCCGTGGTCTTCCGGGTCTTTTGGTGTTGCTGAGCTCTCCGGTGCGTTCTTTCTTTTTAAGAATGTTCCAAACAGTTGATTTGGCCACACCTAGGGATTCATTCAGAGGCGGCCGTACGGTCTACGACCGCACGGCCGCCTCGATGTTTGCCCAGTGCGCATGAGGGAGCCGGCTCCTTCGTGCGCTTTTGTGAGACCCGCTACGACTGACAGCGCCGGTCGTAGCGGGTCTCTTTCCAAAGGGGGCGAGCTGTCGATGTTGATTGACAGCTCGCCCCATTTGGAAGGCGGGCCGGGGGGGGTGGCAGCCCAAACGAAGGCATTCCCATGGGAACGCCTGCCGTTTGGGGGAGGCCTCACTGACATCACTAGTGATGTCAGTGGAGAGCTTCCGGCTCTGACAGAGCCAGAAGCTCTCCGGGGCTTACGACAAGTGAGACCCTACCCTAGGGTCTCGTCGTAAGCCCCGATGCTCGCGATGGTCTATGACCATCGCGACCATCACCCTAGCGGTCGTTAGAGCTGTGGGTGTAAACACAGCCTAACGACCGAAACAGAGGTAGCCGGTCAGGATGCAAGCGGCCGCCCAGTTTCCGAGCGACCGCTTGCATCCTCCGACCGCCTCTGAATGAGGGCCCTAATGTTTTTGCTATCTCTTTGATGGGTTTGTTTTGATTTTTCAGCCTAATGATGGCTCGCTTCACAGCTCTTTGGATCTCATATTGAGAGTCGACAGCAACTGATTCCAAATGCAAATGTCACACCTAGAATCAACTCCAGACCTTTTACCTGCTTAATTGATAATGAAATAACGAGGGAATAGCCCACACCTGTCCATGAAATAGCTTTTGAGTTGATAGTCCCATTACTTTTGGCCCCTTAAAAAGTGGGAGGCACATATAGAAACCGTTGTAATTCCTACACCGTTCACCTGATTTGGATGTAATTACCCTCAAATTAAATCTGAAAGTCTGCCGTTAAAGCACATCTTGTTTGTTTCATTTCAAAGCCATTGTGGTGGTGAATAGAGGCCAAAATATGAAAATTCTGTCAATGTCCCAATATTTATGCACCTGACTGTATATTGCAGAATAGAAAAAGGAATACTTTTATTTTATCTACAAATGGAATGCAAATAAAGGTGAAGAATAAATGAAACCTATACCTGTTTACAAAAAGTGCATTAAATGTGCAAAACACAGCTTAGCAATTTACAGCCACACACTACTGTCCAACATTTATTATATACATTGTTTACATACAGTATGTTAGGCTTCATTTACATTGGAATTCTCCCCCCTCTGAAAATACCTATAGCTACTTCCAAATTTTTCGATTGGAGTATTTAATACTTTAGGATAGCTTACTGAATACAGCAGTGAATTTATTGGGGGTCTGTAGGATAGCTTACTGAATACAGCAGTGAAATTATTGGGGGTCTTCAGGATAGCTGACTGAATGTAGAAGTGAAATCAGGGCCTCATTCAGCAAGGATCACTATTGCTAAAGCGTACGCAGATGGCCGATTGTTGCGTACTGCGCATGCGTTTACATCGCAGTGTGTGAAGGCACCACTGTGATCGGACTGCTCACTGAGACCATGTAGAGCCATCGTAGAATGAGTGACAGGCAGTGAGTGTTTGGGGGTGGTGACGGGGGGTAGTCGAAGAAACGCAGGCGTGACTGTCCATTTGAACGTCGTTGCATGGGCGTGCATAAATTAGCCTCTGCAATAGTATACCCAGCTTGAGTACTTAATGCGTGCAACAAGGAAGCCAATTTAGAGGTAAGGTCAGGACTGCTGTAATTCTGCGTGAGGGGTCTATGGTACTCTGATTCCAATGTTTGAGGAGGTTTGCAAGGTATTACGGATGCAAGAGAAGGCAAGTGGGCGTCTGCATGTTGTCCATGCGAGCACTTTGCGATTGCATGCATTAGCATACTTTCGCAGCAAACCTACGTGCGTGATTGCAGCCGTGATCCTATCAGCGATCCTTGCTGAATGAGGCCCTCAGTGTAGTCCTTTGGGATAGCTTACTGAATAGAGCAGTGAAAGTATTCTTTTTTTAGGGTCAGGCACCTAACCCAACGGTTAGGTTTAGGTACCAAGGGGAGGGTTAGGGTGAAGATTAGGGCTTAAAAATAAATAAATCATGCGTCGACCATTGTTGCGTCGACATTTTGACCCCGTCGACCATTTGTACCTGCGACCTTCTTACATGTCGACATTTTAGTGTGTCGACCTTTTGTCCCAGTCGACCTATTGACTGTCTAACATCCTGGGGCTAAATGTAACCGGGTTACAGTTTAGAAAATGTGAGATTTTAGTAACAAACTCTCACGCTTTTTAAACTCTGCCAATGTTATCCAGTCCGAGAACATGCAAACTCGTATGTTTTTCAGACTCTCATGATTTAAACTCTGATCCAGATGTTTACTGCTAAACTCTAACATTTTCTAAACTCTCACCTTATTACATTTGACATGGTATACCTTTTTACTGTGTTTCTGTTCTTCCACACCCTATTTACTGTGCTGTTACTGCATCTGCTATATAACCGATATGGCGGTACTGAAATGGTTATGGGTGTGACTGACATTACTATAGAGGAATTAAGGTGATGAGGATTTGTATATGGGACTGCTCCTTGTCATTCAAGTCTAGCTGCCTGAGTACAGAGTGCATGCAGCCTGCTTTCTGGCATTTCATTAAAAGTACAAAATCATTAGAAAGTTTTTATCATGACTATCCCATAAGTACAAATTGGTTTCCATCGCCTTTAATGTTAATTATTATTTTAATTGCAGAACATGCAAGAGAGAGCTGGAGGAGAGAGACCTTGAGCTGCTTGACATGGACCAGGCCCTAAAAGACAGGAATTGGGAGCTAAAACAAAGAGCAGCACAGGTGATTAATGTAATATCTCTCTTATTACCTACTACCTGAGATACCCGGCGTTGCCCGGGTTGAAGACTGGACCCTGAAGCACACCTGCAGCCTTCATTTGTTTACATTGTCCTCGCCTATAACTCCATTCCATTGATCCTGAAAATGACCTTACTGTTTGCTAACATGCATGCAAACCATGGCGTAACTACCATGCATGCAAGGGGTGCGGCTGCTATGGTGCTGGAGCTGCCACTGTGGCCGCCTCTCACTCTGCACCCAGTCACACACATAAGGTGGGACCGGTCCAGCCAGGGCCGCTGAGGGGGGCCCGGGTCGCAGTCTGTTGATTTTGGTTTCGGCACGCCAGCTGTTTATAGCTGGTGCATCGGCAGGCAGAAGTGAAGAGACAGCGCCGCTGGTCGCGAGGCAATCAGAGCTTACGGACCGGCAACTAATAAGCAGTGTCTGCTCCTGATTGCCTGCCGGTCTGCGAGCTCAGATTGGCTCGCGACCGGCGCCAGATTCAAGTTGCGCTGACGCTGTCTGTCCATGTTTGCCGTAGTTTGCTGGTGCACCAGCTGTAATTAACTCCACGCCAAATCCACATTTGCTGGCTGCTGATGGCACACAGGGGGAGGCGAGAGGCTGCTGGAGGGACATGGGGACTTGAGTTGCTGGAGGGGCATAATGTGTATGGGGCACTACTATTGTGTGAATTAACTATTACTGTGGTATAATGTGTAAGGGGCATTACTGTGTGGCATAATGTATAAGGGGCACTACTACTGTGTGGTGTAAGGGGTACTACTGTGTGGCATAACATGAATGGGCTCTGTGTGGGGGCAAACGTATGTTTTTTTTGTTTTTTTTTTACATCTGGGGAGGCCCATTTTAGGACCTTGCTATGTGGCCCCCAAAGTTCTAGTTACGCCCTTGCATGCACACAAAGAGGGCAATATGTATGGTCATTTTAAAAAGGATTTTATTATTGATTTTATATGAACTTGCATGAGTCATAAAGTTTGACACTTGCTCAGACTATGAGATTAAAAGAATAATTTTGTAGCTGTCACACAGGTTTTGGCAGACTGACAATTTCCACTGGAGCCAGCTCCAGAATCTGTAATTTTAAGAATCTTTCCATTTTTAGGGATTGTGTGACAGTGTGTGGCTTTGACGAAGTTCAGACCTAGGCAAAAACCTAATCCTGGTCAAACTACACCACCAATCTAAAATTGGTGGAGCTAGGTCCAAAACTCTGGCCTTGCATAAAGGACAACAGAAAGACATGCTTTCTCGCTTATTATATAGATAATGTTATGTGAAGTTTTTTCTGCATTCAATACAAACACAATATAAAAGAAAAAAGAACCTAAAAAGACCAAATCTGTTACCAATCCCAATTGGCATGACATGTACACACCCGTGCTTCTAGCATCATCTCCAGTCACCTTATTTCGCATCCTGCTATGTAATACAATAGACAAATTATTACTAGAGAACATAGGACAATTCAAGTCCATAACACAAGCTTCTGTTGCAAGACATCTGTTTCCCTAATTTCTACAGAGGATTTATGGTCTAACCTGGACTTTGTACTAGTGGGGGAGTCATTTTATCCCATTTTCATAATGTTGAATTTTAATGTTTTTCCTAATTACATTTTATATATTTTTTTATTTGTTCAATAGAAAATATAGGGCTCGATTCAATTTAGCGCAATGCTGAATACCCACGGAGGGCTCCCGGGACTATTCAATTCACCGTGCAGTTTGGTCCGACAGTTGCCAGTTAAGTCGTAAACTGACGGTTCTTGTGACTTAACGTGGGTGTTTAGTCGCGAGAACCGGTATTCTCCGATTAAAGTGCCGGCCGTGCGACTGTTAGTGCCACGATAAGCAGGAAAACAGCCGTGCAGCTGGCACTTTTGTTGGATATCTCCACGCACCCTCAGGGGTGCGAGAAGAAATCCTTTAGTCGGACCAAACAGCGCGGTGAGTTTAATAGCCCCAGGAGCATTTAGCATCACGCTGAATTGAATCGAGCCTATAATGTTTTAAGACTTGCGAGATGGGGTATGGCATTCCGTAAAGCCTTTCTGTATTAAATATTGAACTATCCCTTCAAGGATGGACTGAGCCATCAGAAGCACGGGACAGTTCCCACTGGGCTGGTCCCGTGTTCCCCTCAGTGGCTTGCCACAGCCCCTGGCTCTCCCCTACGCCTGGCCAATTCATACTGGTTGCCGTGCTTCCTGAATTTGCATTCCACTGTGACATGCAAACTGGAAGCGGTCATCTGCACACGCTGGCAGGCCCTTCTGGGTGCCTTTAGCCGGAAGATGGAGCACCTGGGAGCTCTACAGTTGCCTCTATGACAGTGGTTCCCAAACTGTGCGCAGTGGCACCTTGGGGTGCCTCAGTACACTTGCAGGGGTGTCTCAGGTTACTGTACCAGCACCAAATCAAATTATTTATGGTCCATGTAATGTAAATATGTGGACAAAAAGAAGCTCAAACCTGTCCACAACATAAATGAACCTAAGGATGACAGGTAGGCTCAGTTTACTTCACTTTACTACATTTTTTCTGAATTTCTCAATAAACTTTTGGCTTAGGGGTGCCATGAAAAAAATGCTGATACTCTAGGGCGCCGTGTTTCAAAACATTTTGTGAACCACTGCTTTATGACATTGGTCAGTCTTCTGTGGTAGACTGGGGCAATTAATGTGGGGGCCAAAGTTGTTGTTTGTTTGTTTGTTTGTTTTTCTGTGGGGGCCAATGTGTTTTTATTTTTCTTTCGTGTGCAATGTTTTTCATCTGCACATGTGACGGACGCTGGGCGAGTAACGGATATATCTGCAGATTGTTGTTCATACAAACTGAGCAATTATCATCTGGCCGCAGGTCCCGCTGGCCCCCTCCCTATGGCCTCCGCTGCAAGTGTACGCGTGGTCAGCTGACCGCCCTTACACAAAGCACGATGCCTCAATATATCTGCAGATATATTGGGCGTCGGTTGTGCAGCACAGCCGATGCGATATGCTTGCGAACAACGTCATTCAGACATATCTCTGGTACACACTGGCCGACGCACACAAGATATATTGGCCAATCAATTGGGTTTTTCATCCCAATCCACGCCTGTATCACTGCTAAAAGAGTACTCCAAATATAATGCAATTGTCATTGTCAACCTGCAGGATAATGTAAAAGTATGAGGTCATCATTTTTCCTATTGCATAGCTTTAATATTCGTCATTGAATGAACTTTTTTCTGTATTTCTAGCTGACGCAGTTGGACATGAGTATTCGGGAACACAAAGGAGAATTGGAGCAGAAAATGATTCAGCTGGAAAGTGCCTTAAAGAAATCAGAGCTGGAGGCAGAGGGTCGTAATAAACAGGTTAGAGTCCCTGCAATACAGCACTTGAATAATTCACAATTGTATATCGTTACTACCCTGCGCATATGCCTTGTTGTATAGCAGGGATGGGGAACCTCCTGCATGGGGGCCGTATAAGGCCCTCGGAACCATTTGGTCTGCCCCTCTAAGCTTTTTTCTGCTAACCTCATCTGGCCAGTAGGGTGCCTAGAATGGCACACTGCAGCCAGAATCTATGTAGCATTGCCGCCTGGAGCGTCCTTAGGACACTTCAGACTGTCACACCGCTGCCCTTACAGCTCTCCGGAGCATCCTCAGGATGCTCCAGGCATTGCAGTAATCACTGGTGATTGTGGCCCGTCCCCGCGTGACATCACACAGAGGGGGTGTGGCCTGCACTGTGCCCGCAAATAATGTTATATATATCAAAATGGCCCTCGGCACAATAAAGGTTCCCCACCCCTCTTATATAGCATGGGGTTTGTCATTGAAACGAACTGATCAGTTTAAGCTAGTCACAGATGTATATAATCGCTTATGACCATTTTATCATTGCAAGAACCACCAAAATGGCAACTAATGTAACTGCTAAATTTAGAATAATTTATGTTAAATGAACAGTTTCTGATCCCACAGACCCCTCACATCCAGGGGTGCCTAGAGGGTATGAGAGCGGGCAGGGGCGCCGAGAGGGGGGGGAGCGGGTACAGTTTGCCCGGGCTTCCAGAGGGGCCCGGCGGGGGCCCGGGTCTGGCGCCGCCCCCTCCTCACTTCCTCCCTCCCTCTGCAGCAGCTGTGTGCTGGGCTGCAGCGTGAGATTGCTTGTGGCTGCTAAGTAGCAGCCACAGCAATCTCCTATGCCTGAAGGGGGGAGCGATCACACTGATCGCGCCCCCCACTGGCTTTGCGCCGGGCTGAGGGGCTCACAGCGCCCCCTCCCCGTCGCTTTTTCGAGGGGGCCAGGCGTGGCTCTCTACGCCCCTGAGAGCGGGTACTAATTGTCTGAGCTTGTTGTAGAGGCCCGGTGGGATCCCAGGTCCGCTTCCCTGCCCCCTTCCCCAGTGGCAGTATCCTCTCTCTCCCCAGCCCAGCACACGCTGCTGTGTGACTGCGAGAGGTCCAGGGTGGTGCCCGTGCCCGTCCCTGCTTTCTTCGGCCCTGAGCGTCCCAGACCAGCTCAATAACAATTGCCAGCAGACAAGTGCCAAATGCAGCTGCTTTTCACTATTACATTAACTTCTACATCAATAAGTGAATCTTGTGGGTATATGAATAATCATTGTCTGTCATTTAAACGGCAACATTGTTACTCTAATTTTCACAGATTTCATCCCTTGATGAAAAACTTCAAGAAACAAGGGTTCAGGTTCGTGAAAAAGATTTTGGGTTACTTCAAAAAGATCAATATATTAATCAATTGCAAAAAGAAATGGAGAAAAAACAGCAAGCAATAACTGAAATGGAGCAGGTACGTGTTATCTGGATGTAAAAGCTTATAACTGGGTCTCTATCAGGTCAGGAAGCGAATGTATGTCTTCTAGGTTGTAACAAAAAATGTAGGTAGGTGCCCCATTTTATAATCTCTGCAATAAAAAACATTTGTAGCCTGAAAGGCAAATGGCTATTGGTCAGAACCCCCCCCCCCCTTACAAAAAAATCTGTGTGTCTTAGGTTTTTGTTTTTGATCAAGATAATGTCTTATACACTGACTAGCTGTTGTCTCACCCTGGCGAGACCAGCAGCACTATACAGACTGGTGGCAGCAGCACCCTCACCCACCACTCACACCAATGTCATTGTGTGCCCTGTGCACAGACTGCTATGTTGCCTATTCTATTCAAGTGAACGTGTGCCCAGAGCACCTTTCCCCTCACCCCTTAACGGCTGTGCGCACCGTGCCACACCTCTCTTGCATTGATGATGTCAATAAATGTATTTGTTTCATCTCGATCTGTCAAGATAAAGCTGAGCAAATACAATGTGCAGGTTATTTCTAGGAGTATTCATGAAAATTGGTTAAGTAGTTTTTGTGTCAACTTGGAACAAACACTAGACACAACGTTCTATATTAATATAGATTATATATAGTATGTAATTGTGCAAACCAGTCCCTTCTCTTCAGCTTCTTCTTCTTTGAAGATTTCTCAAGCAGGAAAAAAGATGCTGGTTCACGCTCAAAGCAAAAAGAACACTGATAATCAAACCAGATCTAATAAACTCTGCAAATAACATGGAGTATAAATGAGGTTCTTAGTGCATATTTGGCCAAACATGTGAGTCCATCCATCATAATGGAATGGGATTGAAATGCCGGCAGCTGTTTAGCCGGTTCAAATCCTGACAGCGGCTGCCCGACGGGATGAACATCCCGACAGAGGCAGGTAAATATGCTAACCTCTGTCCCCACCCCCCCCTAACCCTCCCTTAGTGGTGCCTAATCCTGACCTCCCCCCCCAGTGCCCCCCGGCCCTAGTGTGCATCTCTCAGCCCCATTCCCTGAGCCCCAGTGTGCGTCAGCGTCATTCCCAAGCACGTCACCCCAGTCAGCTCCAACATTCCCAGACCCCCTTTTTCTCACATCACTGAGCCCTCACAGCACTGACCCCTCACCTCTTAACAGTCCCCCTCTTTCTCACATCACAGACCCCCTCTTTCTCACAGCACTGACCCCTGACAGCATTGACCCCTCACCTCTACACAGACCCCTTCTTTCTTACATCACAGACCCCTCACAGCACAGACCCCTTCTTTCTTACATCACAGACCCCTCGCAGCACAGACCCACCCCCTCTTTCTCACATTACTGACCCCTCTCACCCCTCTTAACAGACCCCCTCTTTCTCACATCACTGATCCCCCTCACATCAGACCCCCCCCCTCACAGCGCAGACCTCCCCCCCCCTCACAGCGTAGACCTCCCCCCCCCTCACAGCGTAGACCTCCCCCCCCCCCTCACAGCGTAGACCTACCCCCCTCACAGCGTAGTCCTTCCCCCCCCCCCCCCACAGCGTAGACCTTCCCCCTCCCCTCACAGCGTAGACCTACCGGTTACCTCTGGCAGCCCCCACTGCTGTTCCGGGCTCCCGGGAAGCGGCTCCAGCTTTCCTCTTCAACGGCGCGCGTGACGTCATGATATAATATTTAGGGAGCAATGTGCAGGACCTGTGCACAAAACTTCATTTGTACTCCATGTTATTTGCAGAGTTTATTATGTCTGTTTTGACTCACAGTATTCTTAGTGGTTAGAGTGTGCACCAGCATGTAATTTTTCCTGGCACTACAAGCATGGTTGCACCTCTTATTATGTTTAAAATTAGGGTGTGTGTTCCAAGGCCCTCCCACTTTCCCCTGAAAGACTACCCAAGCCTAATAATGAAATGTACTCAAGAATATTATCAATGTTTTTCTATGTGCTCTATAAGATCTGTGCATACTGACTGCAGTGTTTTAGCTCATTTATTTAACTAAAAATGTAATTTAATGTTTTATAATCCTATAATTATCTCCCACTAAAAATCATCCTTTGCCTGGAACTCCTGTAAATCTCTGTCACCTGGACGGTGTTGAACAACATAGGGGATTGTGATTACTGTGGGAGTAATTCTCATCTGAGGAACGAAATCCTTGATACCAGTAGAAAGGGATGCATTCACAGTGTTTGTTCATAACACAGAGGGACTGGTGCAGGGTTGGAAGGAAATCGGGAGTACATTAAGAGACATGCATGAACGTTTTCATGATGTGCTGGCCCAGTTTAAAGAGTTATACTGTATACTGGCTATTCCTTCTCTCTCTATATATGGTCACATTCATATTGAAATGTCTTCATTTCCAACAGTATTTGTATAGACCTCTTTATAGCATTATTTTCATAGGTCTTCATTCTAGCACCCTGCACCTGTCACAACCCGTGCACTTCCTCTTTCTTGCCTGGGGTGTCGCTGTCTGCTCTGATGTTTCTAGCACACTCAGAGGATGTAACAAACTGCTGAGATACAGACCAGAGTGTGCAAGAGGCACCAGAGCAGAGAGCGACACCCCAGGCAGAAAAGAGGAACTGCACAGGTGGTTACAGATGCAGGGTGCTAGAATGAACAGTACATATTCCTGTTATAGGGGTTCAAAAGGGATAAATATAAAAAGGGCACCCATAAAAATTGCACTTGTTCAACTAGAAATTTCAATTAAGACAAGTTAGAGGAAAAATATGTGCAAATTTACTATGCATTTATAAGATACACCCAAGTCTTACTATAATACTATACACGCATGGTAAGACCAAGAACCTACTTTATTTAATGCTTTAAATATCTTGCAAGATAAAGATTACCATGCAAGTGTTTGATGAACGTTTATATAAGTATTCGGTAAAAGTTACCAGAATGCCTGTACAAACCAATACATTGAAATCATCTGATAATAGGAGATCCTATTACGTAAAAACTCTAATTACATCCCAGAATATTTAAAGAAAAACTTTCAAACCATTTTAAATAGCTAAATTTACTTCCATTGGTTTTACAGTCTCTGCCATTGCTAACTTGAAGGTTTCTTGTCCTCTATCAGAGTGAATGATGCTGTGTATTTCTGGGTGAATAACATTTATTATTATTTATTATTATTATTACTATTTACTTATATAATAATGCTATAATTTGCAGTTATGTGATTATAATTTGTTTCTGTTGCCTGTTATTAATGCCATATGGGGCAATTTATTTATTCACAAATCAACATTTTAAAGCGACATGTAAAGGAAAATTAGAGCCTAAAAATCCTTATTTTAAATTTATTTTCTACCTCCTTGTAAGAGATACCCAGAGTAATGACAGAGATTTGTGTACGTTGTAGTGATTTACAATAATTGTACACTTTGCTTGTGTGCGTTTCTCACAGTAAGTGTTTTTTTTCTGTACTGAGAGTAATGAACATTCTGTCAGTACAGAAATAAATTGATCCAGTTGTCTTGTTTAGTTTTCAGCAACGAGAAAGTGCTAAATATAAAAATGTATGAGAGATATATATATATATATATATATAATAAAAAAATGGATCTGCAAGGATATAATCAGTAAAAAGGACACAAAATGTAAAGATCTGTTTTTTGGGGGGTTTTTTATGTGTCCTCTTTACTGATTATATCCTTGCAGATCCGTTTTATTATATATATATATATATATATATATATATATATATATATATATATCATACACTTTTATATTTAGCGCTTACTCGTTATTAATACAATTGAAACAAATCACTGTTTATGAAAGCTGCTTTTTTATTTTTTTCTGAAGCGCTTGATTACATTTTATATGTTTTAGTTTTTCTATGTAAATGATTACAAGATGCATTCCTTACATTATTTTCAAGTTGACACATTTATACATCAGTTTGGTTAGTGTGACTGCTGTGTATTTTAGACTTTGAAAGAGCAGCAGAGCTGCATCGCCGAACAGAGGCAAGAAGGCAAAGATCGAAGCCAGCAAGTAAGACTGGCACGCGAGGGCATGCAGCACACTCACCTGGAACTCATGGAGACACAACAACAGCTGACTGGGGCTCAGAAAGAATCAGACAGGCTTACACATAAGCTGGAGGAAATGGATCGCCTTTCCAGGGAAAAGGTAGCCGACAATCCCAGCTTGGGGGATTCCTTCAATACCTTTTTGTTTTTTTGCTTTTTAACTGTAGCATCATCTCCTCATATGTGTAGAATGGTAAATTAATAGAATTTTTTATTATATTAATGTATTTTATATTGTACACCGCAATCACTACTGAAGAAAACGTACTGCTGTAATTGCTGTATCCTCATTCCCCGCTGATCTGTGGCAAGAAGGCAGACTCTGCAAGGTTAAAGAAGACACGATAGTAAATAGGAAACCAATGTTGAGCTATTTATATTACTGCTTTACCTGTTCTGGACTCTCCTGCCTGGAATAATCATCCAAAAAGAGGACTGCCCACAGAGAGGTGAAATCCCAAATATCTAACTTAAATAGAAAATAATACTTCTGAATGTATGAACTAATCGTAAGATTTTTTTTTTTATATGAACACCAGCTGGAGTACCTGGCGTTGCCCGGGATTTTAAGAATGTTGTTTACACATCATCCTCCAACCAACCACTCCTTAGGCAGGCCTCACGAAAAGTGTAACAAACTTCCCCATTAACAGTCCTATGGTCTTCGAAGGAAGTAGGACCTGTAACGGTGTAAAACAAACTTCGGAGATAGAAGCATTCAAAATTTGTAGGATGTACAGTATAAACCCGGCCAAGAGCTTCTGTTGCTCTGATACCAGGATGACCATGTACAGCGACTCCCTGTTTTCTGCGCAGAAGAACTTTGGGAGAAGATTCCACGTGTAATATTTTGGCAGCTCACAGTACAGCAGGGTCCTTGCAAAGTCATCATTTTGACACAGTTGGAAGAAAGAAGTAAATGTTGTTGTATAATTTGCTTTAGTCAGAGAGCTGAGAATGCTGGCAAAGCCTGCTAAACCTCTCTTCATTTAATAAACATTAAGATCATGACAAAACATGACAACACAAAACGCTTGCTCCGAGGCCCTACCCATATGCCGTGAGGCCCCACAATGAGCGTCCAGCAAAAATTGTGGTTTTTCATTAATTAAAAATTAGCAGTAATTTCAAAATTTTTTTAGTTTCCTCCGCCGTGTTTTAATACAAAAATTTCACGATCTTGGCTTGTGAACTGTGGATTTGTATAGAAAGACAGAAGGACAAATTTTTGCTTTTATATAGTAGATATTCAGTGCAACAACTGTGAACAGAGCGGTCTATGAGCCATAGGAGCCCATTTATCATTGAATATTTGCGGTGTATACCCACAAATACTAAGTAAACCCCCAGATGTTTTATGGAGGGATCGCAGCAGATATCTACAATATCTGCTGCTGTCCCTCCATTTCCACCAGCTCCGCAACCCCCATAGGTTTCTATAGGGCATGTGATGCTGTCAGATTTACCAACTTGGTCCCTACAACTTACGCCATCTGAAGATGGCGTAAGCCGCTGTAGCCTATGGGCTACACACCGCAATACTAGCCGGGAGAGGGTTCCATAGGAACCTCCCCCGCCAAAGGCTGGCGTGCATGTGTGTAAACCACACATGATTAGAAGTTCTGGCACAAGAGTGATCAGACCACTGAAATGGTCACTTCACTCCCAGCACTCCCTTTCAGTGCACCTGTCCCTGCGGGAGCATTTTGTTGCATTCCGGCACTATGATTGCATCCTGCAGTGCGATGATGGGCACTAATATCGCGCCCAGATCACATTGTAAGTTCAATCATAAATAAATGGGCCTCTAAGTAACAAAGCACAAACCGTGATGTGCAGACCAAAATCCTCTTTGGAGCTGTGCACCTCAACTTGCAAAACAACGGTTTCTGCTCCAGCTCTGAGCTCGTGTAGATTGTGGCATGCTATATACTTTTACTAGGATGCACTTTGTGCTGTACAATTGTATCTTAAAAGAACAACACATTTCTGTGGACACTTTTTTGTTTAATGATAAAGAAGAACTTTAAGCAACAAGAGTGCCAAATCTTTTTTCTGATTAATGTAAGCCATAAAGTATGCTAATGTCAGCAGTTTGTCAGGAGAAAAACTGAAAAGGTTTTATTTTACTTGCTATTATTTTTCTTTAAAAAAGGAAGTAAAAGTACTAGATGATCAGACTTTGATGTCATTTATGCTTTTGCGCAGTACACTTCTTTAGATTTTTTCATGGCATGCATTTCCTAAGAGCGGAAATGAAGTGTACATATTGATGTGACCAGTGCAGAACCAAGGTGACTTGCAGTGCCCTTTGGGGGAGGGGTGGTTGCTTTGTCTTATTGATTTTGTTTTATTTACCACCTCATGTTTTGTTTTTGCAAGAGCCTAACACAGCTGTAAATCGAATGGTTCCCACCATTGACTTCAATGGGGAGAACCGCCAGGTGACCTAGCGGTTCTCACCATTGAAGTCAATGGTGGACACCGTTCAGGCTCATCTCTCTGTCAATGAATGCTCAGTACCGGGATATCTATAGAGAAATGCCACGGCTGAGCTGTCATTTTGGAAGTACCGTCCTTGAAGGACTGTACTAAGGCCCTGATTCAGAGCCTGACGCTCTAACAGAGCGCTCGCTCTGAATCAGGGCCGTCCCTCTGAATTTTAGAGCGGCCTCCTGGCCGCTTGCATAGCTGTGGGTGACCACCCACAGCTATAGCGAGCGGCCAAAAAGATGGTCGCGATGGTCAAGACCATCACGACCATCGGGCTTGCGACGAGACCCTTGTGGTAGGGTCTCGTCTGCCGCAAGCCCTGGATTGCTTTTGGCTCTATCAGAGCCAAAAGCACTCCCACTGACATCACTTGTGATGTTAGTGGGGCCAACCCCAGACGGTAGGCGTTCCCATGGGAACGCCTCCGTCTGGCCAGGCACGCCCCCTTTGTAGTGAGACCCATAGCGACGGCTTGCCCATCGCTATCCAGGTCTTGTGCATGCGCACTGGCCCAACATCGACCAGCTTGCGAGCGCTCAGCGCTCGCGAACGGGTCTGAATCAGGCCCTAAGTTCATGGGTCGGGATTTTTTTATTTATTTTTTTTGGTGTGGACAAAATGACCTGTCCAGGGATTGCAGGTGAGTATGTGTGACATACCTTATATTTCCACAGTGTGTGAGTGTTGTCTTTATATTAACATTACTTTTGCAGCTGAACTACAGGTACCAGCGGGCCCTTAATGCCTCGCATGCTGCTACTTGTGTTACTCCAAGTACCAGCATGCGGGGGAGACTTGCTGGGACCTATAGTTCTACTCTAAAAGACAATGTAATTACATCTGTTATTACACAATCAACTATGCTATCAGTTCAGGCTGGGGGGACCCTGGAGAGGGGTCCCCACCTCCCCAGGGATCCCCGGCCTGGGCTGACTAGCGGTCAGGCGTAAGGCTGTGGCATTACACCCTCGCTAGAAAGAGTCTGGTACTGGTTATGGAAAATACAGGGGACCCCTACTAATTTTGTCCCATGTATTTCCAAAATCAGGATTGGCTCGATGACTATTTGGAAGTCCTTAACAACGAATGATATATCGTTTGATCGTTAGTAAAATTGCACAGTGTGTATGCACTATATCGTTCAGCAGTTCAAGGGAAATCGTTAATGACATATGATCGTTTGCAAATTGTTTAATGTGCACCCAGCTTAAGGTCTATCTATCAATTTCCGCAAAGAGTCTCCGTAAACTATCACCGTATGTCACTGTAATAGGGAATTACTTTTTGTTTCAAAGTAATAAAAATCTCTTCCCCAGACAGCAGTTCCAATAAGAGGCTGTCCTGTGGAGGAGTTTTGCAGCAAGGGGATAGCCATTGCTATAATTTTACAGGCAGTTAGAACGAGGCCATACATACAGAAAATGCAATGGAGGGGAGGTGGATTGATGACCGTGTGTGATCAGAAGATCCCTCTCAGGTGATGATGCCTCCATAGACATAGAGCGGCGGCTGGCGTTAGCTGAAGGGGTAATCTTTTCGGAGCTTAGTAATCGGACCTGATCACGGTACCTATTTATTAACAGTTTCTTATATAGCGCAACATATTACCTAGTTTTGTTCTTTTAATGCTTCCATTTGTGAAATGCAACAGAATAACGGACAGACATAGAGGTAGGAAGGCCCTGCTCGCAAGCTTACAGTGTATAGTGACTAAGCGGGACTACAGTCTGCAGCATTAGGTAGCCTGATGTAGGAGATGCAGACTTTTCTTAAATGGCCCTGATACTTAAATCATGCAAAAACTGCCTTTCTGCATGATTTTATGTCACTGGGGTCTGGTAATACAGTTGGAAAATCATACACACCATTGTTTTCCTCATTTTCTGACAGTGTCAGTAGGTTTAGTAAGAACTGGCCATATAACAGAGGGCAAACATAGCCCCATGCATTTACTTTTATCCTGCCCAGTGGGATAGAATAAAATAGAAGAGTTGTTTTTGGGTTCCAATCCCTTTTACTGTCTGAATTACAGAAGTCTAAGGACTTGTGGGGTAACATAGAAGTTACTGATTATTTTTATATTATTACATGATAAATCTATTTTGGTTTCCTATTGCCAGCTGCAGCACTTGAAACAAGATTTGGATGAAGCACAAGATACAATTTGTCATTTAAAAACGCAGCTTGAAGCCAGAAACGAGGTGATCAAAGCAACCAATGAAGTTCTGATCCTGAAGGTGAAGCTATATTTATTGAAATAAATCTCTGTGTATCTCCATCTCAGTCTTCTGCATCTAATGGAATGGGCTATTATATGTAGTTCTGACACTCTGGAATAGGAGAATATTTTTTTTTATCCATTGTAGGACAGATTGGAATGATTTCTTGCTTTTTATATCTGGTAAAATACAATTGTATTAGCTAGGCAATGAGCAGAGAGGGAGAGATTAGACAGGGGCCTGTAATGGAAGACTGCAGGAAAAGCAACTGACGATTCCCATAAAGTGCTACCTAATGTAAAGCAAGGAATGCATATTACTTGACGCTCCCCATAGTAGTGGGCTGTATCCGCTAACACTGCAGCCCCATTCAGTCAGCTTCAGCCTGACTGGTGCAGCATTATTGCAGAACCTCCTGTGCTTCCAATATTAGCATTATAAACATAGTAACCTAGAAGCCACAAAAGAAATATTCTCTCATATGAGTAGTTTTATTACAAAATGGCGTAGGTATACAATATTACAGGATTTTCACATTACTCCGTTAAAGAGGAAGTGGTAAAGCCCTAAAAATATTATGCACTTTGCCCATTATGGTGGGGCTCATTTCCACCCTACTCTAACCCACCACTGTAGTATCACAGCCATGTAAGGCTATCGCTAGCAGCCAGGAGTGACCTTTTGTCAGTGAAAACTGGGCAGGAGATTACACTCCCAATGTGTAGGTCTATAGTAAATGCGATATAAATTCAGCCTGATAGTTTTTTCCTCTCCCAGTGGTCATGCTTGGTCAAATCTTGACAATAGTCAGGTCCATCTCTTCCATTGGGCTTGTTGGGCAGTTGCCCAAGGGCCCGAAGCTTGTATGGGCCCGCCAACCCACCCCTCAGCTGCGGCCAGTTGGTAAATTTGTGATATTTTTATAAGCCGGCCGCCAGTACACTGTATTCTGATCTAACCTCCCTCACCCCATTCCCTCCCGGTGACAAGTACTCACCTCAGTCCCAGTTTCACTTCATCCGCCGGGTTCAAATCAGTCAGACAGAGTCTCTCTGCATGTGTGGGAGGTCTGATGGGCATGAAGAAGGGTTTAATTTTATTGACCAATTAAATTTTTTTCCCGTGAATGGGTGGGTAGGAGCCCCAGTGCATTGCTTTGCCTAGGGCCCACACTGCTGTTAAGACAACCCTGACAACAGTATTTAGGGATGAGGAGGACACCTAAAATACGGTTGCATGGAAGTGTCCATGATTAGCAAGAGTTATTTGAAGGTGGACATACCTTCACTTTAAGATGATAGAGAATATTTGATCCATGAACATCATAATCCATTAAAAGCCCCTCTGGTCTCTGCATTTTGTTTTGTTTGTTTTGTGATTGTTGCTTTAAAGTTTTCTTTTTGTATTTTGTTGTTGTTGTTTTAATAAGTGCATTAACTATATGAGTCCGTTCAATGTGCTTTGATTAGCAGTGTATTGTTTTCGTGTACGTTATTAAGACATTATATATGCATTTCTTTTTCCTGTCTTTGCTCTTGCTGCAGGAATCTGAGTTGACCAGGTTAAAAGCTCGTATTTCAGGATATGAAAGATCATTGGTTCTCAAACAGCAATCAAACACAACCTCTTTGTCTCATGATTTATTTAGCGACTATCATGAGCCAGAATCACGCAAACTTCCTGAGGCCTCATCCGTGAACTGGAAGATGCATGGCTCTATAAGTGACATAAGCCTGAACGACAATCCTTCAATAGATTTTCCAGAAAATATGATGGAGGGCATAAAGAACTTTGTTCTGCCTGATTCCTCACTAGCACTAAGTATCAGTGACAAGGTTGTCCATACGCCATCAGATAGTTTGAATGACATTTCCTTTAATCCTCTAGAGTATGTGGTTGATGATGACTGTAATAAGACATCTGACTGCCCTGATCTAGGGACTCTTAGTGGTATGCTTAAATATATTAAGCAGGAGATGAAATTATCAGAAGTCACACATTGCCAAAGGCAAGAATATGCGGAATGAAGATGGATGCCAACAACAACAGGTTTGTCTTTATTTTAGTTTATTTATCTTCCTTTTGGCATTGCTTTAAGGGTCCTATGTGCGCTGATTAAAGGCTTTGTTTAGATGCTCAAGATTTTAAGCTGGGTACACACTATAGCACAGGTTCTCAAACTCTGTCCTCAGGACCCCAAACATTGCATGTTTTTCAGGTCTCCTCACAGAATCACAAGTGAAAATCATTAGCTCCGCCTGTGGATCTTTTAAACTGCTTTAGTGAGTAATGACTACACCTGTGCACCTGCTGGATGACCTGGAAAACGTGAACTGTGTGGGGTCCTGAGGACCGAGTTTGAGAACCCTTTGCACTATATCATATATTGTGCAATCTTGGTACTTTTGACTAATCTGTATGACCAAGGCCGAAACTACGATATCTGTGTCCCAGTGTAAGGCAGTAATTTTGCGCTCCCTCCCTTCCCTTACCTGGATTTTGTCCTTGCTCCTCCATAAGGCAGTGCATTAGTCAGACGTCCCTGGTATAGTGACTTACATTATTCCACACACCATAATACACATTACACATTATGCCACACACTGTAATGCCTATTACCAAAGTACCACTTACATATTTGCCCGACACCATTTTATGCCCCACAGTAAGGCTTCTAATTACTTTAAAATGACCTACTCGTTGCCAGGGGGTTCCATGCTCGTTGCCAGGGGGTTTCAAGGTAGAAGATGCAGCTTTCTGCATCTTTTCCCGGCTGCGCCAACGTTCCCAGCACTTCCAGGAACGCTATGTGCATCCGTCTTCTCCTTGGCGGCGGCCATTTTTGGATGGCCGTTTTCAGCAGAACCGTCCGCATGGAATCTGCAGCCGCCCCCCCCTAGTCACCGCGCACTACAAGACCCGCGGGGTGTGCAGGGGCTGAGTCAGCCCTTTTCCACCCCCTGCATTCCAGTGCACGTGCACCTCTAGCTCCCTTCCTAGTTGCAGCCCTGTATATGACCATTGTATAGTGTATACCTGCAATCTGTCGTTTTCACCCATCGTTCATTACGTCAGCTCATCGGATGTTCTGCACGTCTAATGGGACGATTCCACGGATGACGTGGTGTTTTTACATGAAGCATGTAACGATGTATTGCATTGTAGTACAACCACCCTTTTTTTCCCACAGGTGCCACAAATTTAGGTTCATTTATCTTATTCCTCATAGCGCTCATTAACATTATTATTTATTATACCTTTTAACTGAGCTGCTCTTATTATTTACATAGCGCGGGGTCACAATATTTTTTACAATGAATCTTGTAGTGTGTGTGGCTATGCGATATATCGTTACATCGCATCGCTGGGTTGCACCATCGTACAGGTGTGTACATTGCTTTACTCTCAAAATACTACATATGGACAACAGATTCCTGCCATTTGGTTATTTGGGGAGGATGGAGTCTTACAGATACATAATTAAAATGTCTGGAATCCTCTTTAAATTATTTATTTAACAATGAACAAGCTGCATAAATCATTCAATAGCTTCACTGAGACCAAGATTATTGCACCAGGCTACATGAAGATGGGCATTTTACGTTTCTTTTTGTCACAGCGCTCAATTGAAGCTCTATTATGCTTCAGAAATACGCCTAAAACAGTAAAATAGTAATGATCAATTATTCATTATCAACAGTTTTCTTTAGAAAATGGGTATAAAAAAAATTACGTGTGCACCATGCCGTATAATGGTCGTATCACTTGTCGTAGAATCATTCTACAGTTATTTTCAGCCCACTTATGCTATAATAGTAGGCCAATTACCCAATATCATCTGCACTTGTACAGCATGTGTGTGTGTGTGTGTGTGTGCGCTTGTGTGCGCCATTATTCTCCACTCTACTAACATTGAAAATATGTTGTGGACACTATGATAATCAGCCATTAGCATAATATGGGTTCTTTATCTCTTTTTAGTTCAGCTGCTGCTTTGAATAACTGATTTCTCCTCTCTTTTCAGGTCTAGGTGTCACAACCTGTGGACCTTGTGGACCAACCTCTGCCTTTATATGTGTTATATTTGTATATGTTCATATTTATTTGTGGAAATGTTAATTATTTATACTTGTGAATTTTTATATTATGTTTTATACTTTTTTATGCCTTTTTTCACGAGTCCCATTAGTTTGAAATAAAGATGTGTAATAATTATATTGTTTCTTTGTCCAAAGTGTGTCATCACGGGTCTTACTCTGATGAGTTGCTTAAACATCAAAGTAAACTAAGCTGCTTATGTGTCATGCAGAGTGATTAGTTATAGGACTCAATTTTTGCTCTGAATAATTTCATCCAATTGTGAAGTGTGGTGTTTGGCATGCGGATTAAAGTCAGGTGGAATGTAAAATAAAGACTTTGCTGTTAAGAGGAAATACTTGAATAAAAATATATCAAGTGAAGATTTAATATTCACTGTAATAGTAGCTTTTTGTATGTTTTAGGAGTGTTGTCTCTTATGTTTATTTAGTTTCGTTCTTTTTGTAAGAGGCCCATACATCTGCGACTGATTGCCACAATTACCAGTTCTGCCAGGGTAGGGGATATTCAACATGGTAAACAATCTTAATTCTCTGATCCCTACCCAAAAATGGTTGGAATAGGCAAGTCGGGGATTTTTAACATGTTGAATTTCCCTTATCCGCTGACAGATCGCTGATCATCGATGGTCACCTGTCCGCGGACCATATCTGAAGACAGAACAAGGAATCGGGTCATAGATGTATGATACGTAACAGGGCTAAGATTCGCCTTGTGCCAGCCCGCCCCCTAAGCAATCGAAGTCATGACATCGCACCAAGGGGCTGACAGCATTGGGCAAGTGTAGTTGATCCTGAGGAAGCTCTGATCGATTGCACAGATGGTGCCCGTCTGGAGTGTCTAAAGGACGCTTTGACTCCAGTGCAGCAGTGATCCTGGCTGAAAGGTGCCATTCCAGGAACCCTGCTAGCCAGGAGCAAGGGCCATGGGGTGGCAACGGTGCCACCCACAGAGCCCTGTGCTCTACGGCGACATCGGTCGCACACCCCTAGTTATGGCCCTGGCCCGTATTAGAGCTGAAGCCATGCGATTTGTTCCAGCCAGGGCTCTGTTTTCTTCCACATGCAAAAAAAAATAGTGGTAGTTTGTGTGGTAATGTGTTTGCATGGTAGAGAACAAAGACTGGGAGTTGCAGTGGGGCAAAGCTGATGTGAATGATTATTGTTACATTACAGTGTAGTGTTCTATCTAATTAGTTCCCATACATTGACGAACTTTTAGATTTGTTTACATTTATTTGTATAATTTCAGTGAAAGCAATTATCATCAGTTATCAAATATTTTATGTAGCAGATTGCTTAAAGAAAGGACATTTACAGGTTGAGTCTCCCATATCCAAAATGCTTGGGACCAGAAGTATTTTGGATATCGGATTTTTCCGTAGTTTGGAATATTTGCATACCATAATGAGAGATCTTGGGAATGGGACCCAGGTCTTAACACAGAATGCATTTATGTTTCATATACACCCTATACACACAGCCTGCAGGTCATTTTATACAATATTTTAAATAATTTTGTGCATCAAACAAAGTTTGTGTACATTTAACCATCAGAAAGCAAAGGTGTCACTATCTCAGTCTAGCTCAAAAATAAATAAAAAAATGTATTTTGGAATATTCCGTATTTGGGATATTTGAGACTCAACCTTACTAACATTACACTAAACCTGTATCTACCAATCAGGATTTTTCTTTTAATCTATCAAATGCCAGCTAGACAATGAAATCAATTGTGTGATTGGTTGCTGTGGATTTAGTGTAGATTTACAACTTCCAGCAGCTTTATAAATAACCGTAACTAGTCCTCTAATACACAGGTTATCAAACTCGGACCTTAGGACCCCAAACAGTGCATGTCTTCCAGGTCTCTTCACAGAATCACAAGCTAGATAATTAGCTCCACCTGTGGATCTTTTAAAATGTGTCCGTGAATAATGAATATACCTACAAGTATGCACCTGCTGGTTGACCTAGAAAATGTGAACTGTGTGGGGTCCTGAGGACCGAGTTTGAGAACCACTGCTCAATGGTTTCCTGATTACTGTATGCACGTTCTCTTTTCACCTCATCTAAAATATGTTCCATTGTGATAAGCGCCAGTGACTTCTACATATAAAAGCCGCTAATAATATTTACAAATTTATAACTATCAACTTCCATCCATATGCAGGTTATTAAATCTCTGTATTGTTATGTGACCAACATGTAATGCATATATTTTATGGGATTGATCAAAAATGAGTTAATAATTATTATGATTTGAGGTACAATGGATTGTGTCTTTAGAGCTTGATTACTTTCATATGAAAATGAGGGATATTAGAAGTCACTAAAGCATTCTGTGCCTGTAGCCTTGTGCTTTTATACTGGTCACGGGACTCCAAGGAGCTTGTTGTCATCCTAATAATGAACAGTAGGCAGTGCATTATTCCAGAGTACCTGAATAGCAGTCTATGGCAAAGAAGTAAATGCATATTAAAGTGGTGTCACAGAGGCGCTGTGAACAATAGCCCTATTCAAGCGTATTCAGAGCTTCCCACCTGCTATTTAGTTACCATTGTGTTTAAAACAAAGTACAGTATATCAAAGAAAAATTAAAGTGTGTTTGAATAGGGTCGGAGAACTGTATTGTACTCCTTGTGCGTCCTATTCGGCCATTCAGATTATCACAGTGGTCATAGGAGATGATTGTACTTATGATGTGGGCGGCAGTGACTCGTCTCATGCGATTAAGATGCTAAGGACGAGACTGCCTGCTACCAGGCATATTGCCATGATGTGAGTAGAGGCTAGCACATGACCACTGACTGAGGCGGATCAGCAGTGACAGGAGCAGGGTACCCATTAGCGCAGAGAAATGATGTTGAGAGTCTTGTCCCTTTGTTGCAGGATGATTGTGGTGTCAGCCGTACGTTCTAATGAATATAAAGTTGATACACCTAACTTGCATCCAGCCTGTCAGGTAATTCTGGATAAACTGTGATCTTATCGGTTTGCTATGAGAACAGAGGCATCTGTAAATTGGAAAGCCCTGGAGAAGATTTCTTCTTTTCTTTTTTCTAGTAAAGGACTATTAGAATCCTGTGTACCGGACAGCGCCAAGAAACATGTATCCCCGACTTCAACTACTCTGCTGTTTTTTTGTTTTGTTTTTTAAATCCATGTAGATTTTTATTAGAAAATGTTCTACATATTATAAACAAAACAAAAAAACAGAAAAACAAGTAAATAAGTGTTGCCAATAAAAAAGGAAAGTACAGTGGTACAATTAAATACCAAAATATACAATCAAAGAAGTATCAGCAGTAAACCGAACCTGAGAACACAAATATGACATATAAACAGCTCGCGCATGGAAGTAAAATAAAATAATCGTACAATAAGGAAGCAAACAAAACAAAGAACGGGGCAAAAACAAAAAAGGGAAAGAAAAAGGAGAATAGAAGAGGCTAGATTACACGGAAAGATCCCCAATTGGTCTACGAAGGCCCAAAAAAGAAAGAGCCCATCTATCCCATAATTTGTGAAATTTAGAAAGGGCTATACGACTAGTATAGAAATACCTTTCATGATCAATGGTATCATTAACAAGTGCCCTCCATTTGTGTGTATATCAGGAGGATCTGGAGCACACCAAGAACGGGCAATAATTACTTTTGCTAAAGTGGATAAGCCTAAAACATAACGATAAATATTTGAATTAAACAATTCCTCAATATCCAATGCGAATAAACAAAGTTTTGTCTCTAAGGGAGGTAATGAGGGGAAAGTAAACTGTATATCAGACCATACCAAGGTCCAAAAATCATTAACTCTAGGGCAATCCCATAACAAATGCCAAAAATCGCAAATCAAGAGCATGACATTTGGGGCAATTAGTTGGAGCATTAATATCAATACGTGCAATAGAAACGGGACCGGTAAGACCTGTGCAAAATAAAATAATGGATTTGTTGGAAATGAACACAAGGGGAAGTGTATCTTATAGAGCCCAACAACTGAGACCATTGTTCATCCTGAAGAGAACCCAAATCTAGTTCCCATTTATTCCTAAGGGGGAGAAGGGCATCTGGCAAATTACGAGAGGTAAGATCACTTTAAAGACAGGAGACTGTCTTCTGAACAGGTAATTTGATAAGTGCAAGTTTAAGAAGAGAAGGTGATAATAAAACAGGGTCAGATCCAAACTGGGAGTGCAGGGCATGACGAAGTTGAAGGTATCTATAAAATGCCGTATGGGGAAGGCCAAACTCCATGCACAAATGATCAAAGGAGTGAAGCACCCCATTATGAAACAAATGGCCAAGGGATTTGATACCATATGAAATCCAGGAGGACTCCGATCCCAGCACTCCCAGCTCAGAAAAACCACCATTATACCACAGGGGGATCTCCAGATCCACACCCTCATCCCCAAATAATCCCTGAGCAAAATGCCAAACCAGTCGAGCCTGTCGAAGTAAGGGGGGAGATTACCCGCCAATTTTACAGATAACAAAATTTGTAGAGGAGCTAAAGGAAAGCCAGTTTGCACACTAAGAAATCCCGCCACTGCGGTATCAGTACCAGCAGATAACCAGGGCACCATTTGTGACAGCTGTGAAGCCATATAATAAATACGTAAATTAGAAAGGGCCAGTCCACCTGAAGATTTAGATCTACAAAGTGTACGGAGAGCAATCCGTGGTCTCTTATCTCCCCACACAAAAGAAGATAAAATAGAATCAATATGAGAAAAAACTTTTTTGGGAATATATACAGGGGAATGCTGTAAAACATACAAGTATTTAGGTTGAATGGACATCTTAAATAAGTTAATACGACCTGTCACTGTAAGCGGAAGTTTCTTCCACACATGAATCTTTTGTTTAAAAGCTGAGGTAATGGGCATCACATTTAATTCTACAAAGTCAGCAGGGATAGGTGAAATGGAAACACCCAAATACCGAAAGGAGAGAGTCCATTGTAAAGGGCAGGAGAGAGAGGGGGATAGAGGCAGGGAGCCATTCAAAGGAAAAATATTAGATTTGGACCAATTAATCAGCAACCCCGAAAAAAAAAAAAAATCCTTAATAACGTCCATCAAACGATCCAAAGCTGGGCCCGCGTCTGCCAGAAACAGGAGCATATCGTCCGCATAAAGAGCTATTTTGTCAATTACATGGCCCACTCGCACGCCCGGAATATCGGAATCTGAGCGAATGAGACACGCCAGGGGCTCGATAGCCAGTGCAAACAATGCAGGGGATAAAGGGCACCCCTGGCGCTTGCCACGCCCAAGTTGAAAAGAAAAGGAGACACAACCATTCACCGACACTCTGGCTGCCGGGGAAGAGTACAAAAGACGGACCCAGCCAATAAAACGAGGACCAAAACCAAATTTAGAGAAGACCTCCCATAAATACTCCCATTCCACAGAATCGAAGGCCTTGGCTGCATCTAAGGAGACCACCACCGTGTCAGAGGTATCCCCATGGGACATTTGCATATGGTAAAATAATCGTCTAATGTTTTGAGTAGTAGATTTACCAGGCATGAAGCCGGTCTGGTCAGGATGTATAATAGAAGTAATAACAGAATTAAGACGAATAGCCAGCAGTTTAGCCAATATTTTAATGTCAGTGGTAAGAAGGGAAATAGGTCTATAAGAGTCTGGATAGAGGGGGTCCTTCCCAGGTTTTGGGAGCACTACAACCAAGGCCTCCGACATGGATGGCAGGAGACAACCAGCATTCAAAAAAGCATCAAAAGTCTCAATGAGACGCGGAATAAAGAAGTTTTTAAATTTCTGATACACCTCTATCGGGACACCATCAACTCCGGGAGCTTTACAGTGTGGAAAGGAGGAGATAGCAACCTCCAATTCCTCCTCTGTAAAAGGAGCATCTAATTAATTCACTACCTCAATCTCAAGACGGGGCAACTACTCTGCTGGTTTTAGTGATTTCATAAGTTCCCAGAGGAAACCAAGAAAAATTAATCAGAACACTGGGCCTGATTCAGACCCGTTCGCTATCTGCGTACGCTCGCTAGATGTCTATGCAAATTTTTCAGAGTGACGCCACGGGAAGCGATACACCCAATCGCACAGACAGAGCCACCTACCAGCAACACGTCATCTCCAGGAAGTATTAAAACATTGGTACATCGAGAACCATCGGATGTGAATGCAGTGCTTGCGGTTGCTTTACCCTACTGCAAGCAGTGAGATTAAATCAGTGTAAAAAAATGGCAAGTGACGTGTACTATGACGCTGCCTGTTAATTATGCACGCTTGCAACGGCGTTGAAACACTCAGGCACGCCTGCGTTCACATCTCCAACCCCCCCCCCTGTTATTAGTGTCCTGCCCCTGTTACCACCCACGAAGGGCCTCTCCCGTCACTCATTACCCTGGGCTGCCTTTGCTGGGTAAGCAAGAGGGTTGCGATCGCTGTGTGTAGTTCGCGTACGAGCAGAATGAAGCGTGCGCGTACGCAGAACATCAGGCAGCTTGCGAACGCACAGCGCGAGCGGCTCTGAATCAGGCCCTCTGTGGTTGCAAAAAAAGTTGTGCAAGACACAAAGTCTGTGCGTGACCATAGAAATGCATCATCATTTTCATGTTCGCTTCCACTGCTCTTTCCAGTGATAACCACAACACTGTGTGACTCTTGTTCAGCAAAATCCAACTGTGCTCTAATACCTTTTGCATTTTCATTAGCTGATCAAGTCTTATGGTGGAGCACCAATGAGATTCTGCATAGCTTCCATTTGAGCAATGCCTGTGATATAGCTGCCACCAAATGATTAGCAATGCAATACAAATGGCCTGAAAAACGTGCTTGTAGCATTTCACCTACAGTACATCATTCTGTCTGCCTATCATCCCGGCTGCTCCATTTGTAGCCACAATGACTTTTGTGAGAAATCTGATCTTTTTTAAAAAAACGAAGGGCCTGATTCAGCAAGGTTCGCTAATGCGATTGCGGCAGCAAGCACGTACGCAGTTCAGCTGCAAAATTATGCAAATGACTGGGATTGCAATGCCGCTAGCACAACATAAACACACCCACATCCATACTACCTTGCAAGTCTGCGAAAACATCAGTACCATCGGAGCCTCGCACACAATTAAGGCAGGTCAGACCTCACTCACAACTGCTAAACTTCCTATCGGTATCTAGAGGTCAGGCTGCGTATGTCATCACATGGGCTTACTTATGCACGCTCTTGTAATGGCGTTCAAACGCACTTACACGCCTGCGTTTACTCGACCCCCCCCGTCACCACCCATAAACAGTACTTCCTGTCAATCACTCTGAGATTGGTCTGCGTACACACTGCGATCTCATTCCTGACCACAGTGGCTAGTTCGCGCACTGCGATGCATGCGCAGATCGCAACAATCGGCTGATTGCGTGCGTCTTGGCAATTGCGATCCTTTCTGAATCAGGCCCTAAGTTAGGACACTAACAATAGCTTCAAATGAACACTAGGAGGTATTTGTGCATTTCCAATTTTAACTTTAGGTGTAAATTATTATTTTTTTTGTAAATACTTGGGGGTATATTTAGTGAGCGTTTTAGAAGTGGAGCTGTTGCCCAAAGCAACCAATCAGATTCTAGTTATCATATATCTAGCACCTTTTAGGAGATAATAGAATCTGGTTGCTATGGGCAACATCTCCACTTCTAAAAACCCGCACTTTAGTAAATATACCCCTTGGACTTCATTATCAAAAGTAATTGTTAACGCTTCAGATATCACCCATTCCATCTCAGAAACCATTTGATAATGATTGTTAAGTGTTTTTCCTTGATCAGATCAATTCTTTTCCTAACAACGTCATTGGTGTAAGCTTCCATTAATGTAATTTCTTCTTTGTATACAGTATGCAGTGCGTAGAAAACGGCCATCTGTTTTTCATTTTTTTGTGGGAGGCGCAAGATTTTCTTGTTTTTATTTTATTGATATTGATGCTTAATGTTCCATTATCTCTTCATGATGGGCTGAAGTAAGGCCCTGATTCAGAGGCGCTCGCTCTGAATCAGGGCGGGACGGTTTTTTTCTTTACCCCGGCCTCCAGGCCGCTCACTTAGCTGTGGATGACCACCCACATCTTTAGCGGGTGGCCTGGCGATGGTCGCGATTATAGCGACCATCGGGCTTGCGACGAGACCCTTGTGGTAGGGTCTCGTCCACCGCAAGCCCCAGTGAACTTCCTGCTCTAATAGAGCAGGAAGTTCACTACTGACATCACGTGTGATGTCTGTAGGGCCGCCCACAAACGGCAGGCTTTCCTTCGGGAACGCCTCTGTTTGTGCAGCCGCACCCCCCCTCCCCCCGACCCGCCTACAAAACGGTGCGAGCTGTCGATCAACATCGACAGTCACCCCTGTCTTGTAGCGAGCCCGGAGCGAGGCCCTAAGTTCACGATTTGCCATGACTACTGTCATTTATGCTTGCCCTCAATCACAATATAAAGTCTGTCTACATATTGTTTATTATATTCAAACCAAAATCGTTCACATAGCCCACTGCCTAACAGCAGAAGTGGCTTCATTATATTTCTGTGGCATGAGGCACAACGATTTCCAAAAACATAGTGGTAGATTAATTGGTTGAAGTACAACATCTCCAAAAACATAACGGTAGGAACTATGGTCTCTGCGACACAACAGTTGCAATTACTACGCCGTTCTCCATATTATTCTCTAATGGAACACACCCAAATCATTCTCCCATCTATCGCCACTGGATTGGGCGTGCATTTTTATTAAAGTACGCATCTTTATTCAATCAGAAGCCTAGACAAACGCCAAAGTAAATATGATTTCTTGTTTGTTTGTTTTTTATAGTTTCTTACATATATGCTGGAGCTGAATTACCAATCACAGGGTGACCCATTATGATGATGCTCACTAATTGTCCATACATGGCCCCTTTAGTGTTTGATAATACCTTTTTGATATATTTTTATTTAGTGCTATCCAAAGTAAGGATATCTGTTGGTTCTGGAATTTACAGTAAAGCAAAGATTAAATAAATTGTTCCAACATTTTTCTGAATATGCTTTATATACTGTAATCTGGCATGGCTCAGGGATATCATGATTTTATATTATAAAATAGCATTACTGTTGTGTGGATGTTCCTTTGGTCCCTTCCATTTGAAGTGTGCTAGTGCCGTGTCAGTCCCTCTAGGCGCACCAGCGGCGATGGGTCGACGACCCAAGAGCTGACCAGCAGAATCCTCATGAAATGTGTCCGCTCATATGGGTGTCCAAATCGGACATGCTCTTCAGGTCTATGGTCAATCAGCTGGATCACTTTGCATTTGCGGCCAGTGCAATTGGAAGACCTTTAGACTGTGCCAACTTTTCCACATGCTCAATAATGCCCTTATCAAATTCTATGACATCCTTATTTGTCACTATGATAATTTAGGTGCCACGCATAGGGCAGATGTACTAAGCTCTGGAAAGTGCTAAATTGGAGAGTGATAAACTACCAACCAATCAACTCCTGACTGACATTTTTCAAACAGCCTGTAACATGGCAGTTAGGATCTGAGTGGCTGGTAGTTTATCACTTTCTACTTTATCACTTTCCAGAGCTTAGTACATCTCCCCAAGTCTGTGGTATTGCAGCATATGTGTTGCCCACTTTATGGTTTGCTATGTCTTGGGGCTCTCACTTTGTTGTCTGCACTCTGAGTGGGGAAGTTACCCCAACAATCCTATTCAACCCAAACAATCCGCTTCTAGCTAGTATGTGTCTTCAGTAGACCCCATCGTATGATCCCTGTGACCAAACACACTCTCATCATGCCCATCTATGTAGACTTTTCAGTCTACATAGATGGGCAGTTCTTATATACACACCAGCATCTCAGGTTGCTTAGCAACAGTTTAGTGTAGGTTTCAAGACTGTGGGGTCTATTTGCTAAGCCTTGGATGGAGATAAAGTGAACGGAGATAAGGTCCCAGACAATCAGCTCCTAACTGTCATTTTTCAAACACAGCCTGTGACATGGCAGTTAGGAGCTGATTGGATGGTACCTTATCTATATCCAAGGCTTAGTAAATAGACCCCTGAATCTCTTGATAGCTGTGCTCCACTGACATGTCTGATTGCACTGCAGTGCACTGTGATACGTCCTGCATGGCTATAATTAGCCTTTCATAATACAGCTTCTGAAAAAGAAAAATAATTATATTCTTATTGAGGTGTCTGAGTTTTTTAAGTGGGATGACATCTTTACCTTCTGTTTTTTAGGTTTATTGCATTTTCAGTTATTTCTTTTAGCAATATTTATATGTATGGGCACAGGTTTAGGAAAAGAAAAAGCCGGCACTCTCATGCTCCTAAACACCTTGCGCCGGTGCCCTCCTAAATTACCAACCCTCAAAGAAAGGGATGGAAAAACACAAAATGTGACAAACAAGTCGGCACTCTGGCGTCTTAAAGAAATGCAATGGACCCCAAAAGTAATATCAACATTTCAGAACACTTTACTTGGGTTCTTTCGTCAGGATACAAAAGATACAAAAAAGAAACATACCTTTATGCTGAACACGCCAGCACAACTTCCGGTCAGGAAGTTGAATGACATCAATTAAGTGAACACCCATCACCAAACATACTCAATATATTCAAATAAATACATCACTAAACATAACAAATAAACACAAATCAAAAAACATCAATTTTACCTTATGACATATGGTTATTAGAGGTTCGATTGCTAGGTAAAAAACAGATTTCAAAAGAGGATGTCAGAAAACAATTATTATTTGCGCTCAATATTAGCTGCAACTGACAATTAGCGTTAATTAACCATCCACTCCATTAATCATATGATATTGGTAATAGATAACATATCAATTAGTTAAACAAACCCTATATCATCCCACACAAAAAGTTTATTTAAAGAAAAATATGTAAGTTTGTGAAAATATAAATAAAAAAATAAATAAACAATACAAATACACTATGTGGATAAGAAAGAGAACCTAATTATAAATGCAATTATAAATGCGGAAAACACTTGCCGCATACATTAACTCACGGCTGTCAGAACTGGATCTCAGAAAAGCCAATATGATACCTGTAACCATACTAATAAAGAACGAGACTGAAAAAAAGTTACAAAACGAAACAAGATGTGTCTGATACAATATGAGATGAGATAAACTATGTGACACTTGAACAGTTACATCGTAACATCCCCATAATCTGTCTGCGTGTAAGATAATATAGTTTACTCCAGGAACCATCAATAGCCTTGAACCAGGCAAGACACACACTGTTAACCCTTGATGAATAACAGACGGGAAAGATAAATTACATTGTTAATATACGGCTGTTACATGCAATAAAACAGCCATTAGAAAACACAAGGGGAAGAAACAAATGATCAAGGAGAAGAATTCTCCCACAACAAACTTGGAAACAACCACCTAAATCAATATGACAAAATTGAAAGAGTCAAAGAAAACGCTGTAAACCCAGTTGTTCATTAAGGCCAAAAGGAGATATAGTATTTAACCTATAAATCCATTTGGATTCTAATTGTAACAAACAACGTGATCGGTCACCTCCTCTGGATAGGGGGGCGACGTGATCAATGATTTTGTACCTTAATGCGGCCAGACTATGCCCCGCTGTCAAGAAGTGTTTGGCTATGGGCTGATCGCTATGTCCCTTCTGGAGTGCTAATCTTCTGGCGCTTCTATGTAACGCCATCCGCTCCTTGAACATGCGGTCAATCTTCCCAATGTAATTGAGACTGCAGGGGCAGGTAATCATGTAGATTTCGAATTTGGTTGTACATGTAAGAAAATGTTTTATGGAATATTTTTTGCCTGTCAACGGATGGAAAAAACTGTCTCCACTAGCCATATAACAGCAAGTTAGACAATCTGGGCATTTAAAACATCCTAATTTATTTGAAGACAACCAAGTGCTTCGAGTTTTAGCAGGATCGGTGATGTCAGATCTTACTAATATATCTTTTAAATTCCTGCCTCTGGTGTAAGATGGCATGATAGAATTACATTTAAAAGATTTTAAGTCAGGGTCAGATGTAATGATTGGCCAATGTTGCTTGATTTTCCGATTAATGTTGTTACTTAATGGATTAAAATGATTAATCCACGGGATTCTTAATTGACTTTTACACTTAATGCTGTCTTTCTTCGAAGATGATAGTAATTGGTTCCGAGGAATAGCTAAAACACGATTTTTTTGTTTTATTAGGTCTTTTAATGGATATCCTCTCTGTTGGAATTTTTTTATCATATTATCTAAGTGGATAATCGCTATGTTCCTATTGCTGGTGATACGACATACTCGTAAAAATTGGGAATAAGGCAGACCTGACTTCATGCTGTTGGGATGGCAACTTTTATAGTGAAGCATGTTATTCCTGTCAGTTGGCTTGGAAAAGATCACAGTCTCTAATTTATTATCTGTTTTAATGATAGACATGTCTAGATAATTTACAGTCTCTGCACTAATGTTCCAAGTAAACTTTATAGGATGGTTTTCAGAATTATGTTGTTCCAATAATTCAACTAATACATTGATTGGTCCTGACCAGACGATTAATAAGTCGTCTATATATCTTTTGTAGATAAATAAATTCTCAAAGATATCCAACTTCGAATAAAAAAATATCTCTCTCAACGACAGCCATATAACAATTTGCTAGGGCCGGAGCCACGGCAGAGCCCATGGCACACCCGGAAATTTGTAAAAAGAAATGCCCGTCAAAGTAAAAGTAATTTTTAGTCAATGTCATCTCCAGCAATTGCATTGGGCACAGGTTTATATAAGTATCATTAAGTGATACTATTAATGTATTTGCTATGTTAAAGGTTAAGGAAGGTGCCATCAGAAAGCAGAGAGCACAGATATGGAGGCATGCAATCATGCATAGTACATTTAGGAAGCTCTGCTCCTGTAAATATCTTTAAATAACATAATTCGATTTAAAATGGAAGTGCACAGGTTACATTTGTTTTGCCATACATTTTAAACTGTTGATAACACTATGTAACCAATTTGTTGTCCTTGGGTAGTAAGTGCTGTCTCTTTATTGCTTATGTCTCAAAAGTACGGAAAATGGTATTTATTTCCCTGAAACTTCGCTTTTGTGACCAGGACATTTTATACATTGAAGATAAACATATAAAGTTGTACAAACATGACCACAAAATAATTAGAAGAGTATACTGTCCTTGGTAGCAGCGTTCAAACTCCAGTATATTATGGTGGATGCACTCGCCTTGTTCCTCCAAGTACATTCCCATTTTCTCCTTAAATTTCTCAAGATGAGCATCAAGAATATGGACTTTGAGGCTTTGGTGAAGAACTTTGGCACAATGGGGTGCAGAATGTCCCTCAACCAGCTCCACGCAGTTTTCGACGTTGGGATTGCCGAGGAAGCCCAGAAACACTGTGATAAAGCTGGTCCAAACAGCTTCCTCCTTCTAAGCGAGCATCTTTGGGAACTCCTTGCACTGCAGGATCTTCTTAATCTGTGATCCCACAAAAACAACGGCTTTGACATTTGCCTCAGACAGCTTAGGGAAAAAGTCTTTGAAGGTACTTGAAGACTGACAAATTCTTATCTGGAGATTTGAACAAATTGTTTCAAAAGGCCTAACTTGATGTGTAGTGGAGACACCAGCACCTTCCTGGAGTCCACCAGTTGCTCCTACTTGACGTTATTCATCCCCACGCAGAACTCTGTCCACCGTGGCTGGTGTCGTCTGTTGAAGTGCACCTTGCTCCCAAAGGTAAAGAACGCAGGGAAACCTGGTTCAAACTACCTTGCAGACCCATTCGGAATCGGACCATATTTGGAGACAGCTGATCCCCAGAGAGCTTGCCGTTCTCGCAAACTCCCAGCAATGTGAAGCATTAGTCGTAGGTACAGTCTGTGTTATTGGACTCCCCTTTGGCAGAGTTGAACTGTTCTGCAGCTCCTGCATTGCAACAGCACTAATGTATCAAATGTCCTGGAAAACAAGAACATTTCAAAATACAGTATATCTGACCAGGTCACAAAAGCATAGTTTGTGGGGAATAATTGGTATTTTCTATACTCTTGGGGTATAAACAATTAGGAAATAACACTTCAAACGCAAGGGCAAATGAAAAAAATAAACTGTTATATAGTGTAATTTACACACAACCACTATATATATAATATATAAAATATATATATATATATATATATATATATATACACATACATACATTGCAGAAACACTAGAGACCATAGCTGCCTTAAATGAACCCTTGCTTTACCCTGTCAGCCTTATACTGTGGAGTCTATCCAGATTATGTCATTATGCTGTTCACCCCCATTAATGTCAGAAAAGAGATTATCCAGCTTTAGACATAGATGTGCAGGTTTGCATATTTAGCCCTGCTGCCACAGCTTGGATACAGATAAAGCACTAAGAGGCACCGACTGGAGCCTAGAAATACCTTTCCTTGCTTCTGTTCATTCACGTTGGACACTTCTTACACAAACAGGCCTGAGGAATAGTGATGGCTCTAAAGAATGTTCTCATTACAGGCTGCTCAACAGGAATTGGATTGTCCATTGCGGCAAAACTGGCCAAGGACGAGCAGAAGAGATTCAAAGGTAACTGTTGGTGGTTGTTACTGTGTGAAGGATGGGAACAGACAACTAGCTGCTCTGGTGTAAAGAATGGATTAGTGTTTATTTATACAGGACAAACCTCTACTGTGTTCTCGTAATAGCCATTTATTTTCATTGTGAGACCGATCTGGAGGTCAGTTTGGAAATGTATTATGCAGGAACCACCTGTAGCCAATTGTACATTAACATTTACAGTTTCCACTGCCAACAGTGATTTGTTTTTTGTTTTTCACATTTCCCAACATATGTATGTTTATTCTGTTAGATACCATACACTTACTGTAAGCGGTCAGAATGTAGGTATACCAGCCCTTACCATGTAATCCTGTGTGCAGAGAATGCTATGTAAAGCATGTGGTTAGGTAACAAAGGTTTGTGTAAGAATTCAGCATTAGAATGAACATAGACTTTTTTTTTTAACTTTGAAACCTAGTGAATAAAAACTACATTGTGGTTAAAGGACAGGTACAGTATTAGTATTAGATGCATCGGCATTAGCGTATATAAGACACACTGCTAAATCTTTCCCACATGCTTTTGTGAAGGTATATGAAGAATGGTTCATTACCCACATACTGTAACATGAAATGGCGTTCCTGTGGGTGGAAAAAACATGGTTGATTAAAGGAGCCACTAGATGTTGGAAAAGACAGATAATGGTAAGACAGCAGTGCTGAGAGAGGGATATAAGGATTAATTACTCGTCACAGTTCATGGATACGATATAGCAACCGGTGACAAGATTGTGCCATTAAAGTGGGATCAGGAACACACACACTGGACTGTGCATGGTTTAATGAACTTTGCCTGGTCGGATGAAACCTGCTTCCTACAGTTTCACTCTGATGGAAGGACCAGGATACCACAAAAGCAACATGAGCTCATACAGTAGATCCATCTTGTTGGCTCTCATCAATACAATAAGCAGAACATTGTTGTGAATCAGGGGCATGTCATGGCAGCAGTGTACCTATTTACAACTAGTCTTTTACATCAAGAATTGTTCCACAGAGGACGATTAGGCCAGTCATACAATGGACCTCGGGGCATGCCCGTCATTTCTGTCCTGACAAATAATACCTCTTAATCTAATGGATCTTTAGGCTAAGTGCTGTATGTCTTCACATACAGCTTTACATAGTTACTATGTTGGTTCCAAAAATTATATTTGGATTATTTTTAATACTGAATGGTTATTTAATTATGTGGAACACCTGGAACAATTATGAAAGCTTTGTTTTTCCCCAAAAAGCTCCAAATAAATCTGTATTTTTGGTGAAAACATTACAATTGCTCCCAGCAGTGACGAGACCTTTCTCCTGCCAACAGCACAATATACTATTGTGTTTTAATATGATGTTTATCATCCAGCTCTTTCCCATTCTATTGGTAAAATATTCTTAATGCTAGTTACAAGCGATTGCTCTGTGGACCTCATTCAGAGGCGTTCATTAGTTGCAAGCGGTCGCACTGAATCAGTGCGGCCGCTTGCATCCCGAACAACCGCCTCCCTGTCAATCGCTAAGCTGTGGGTTAACACCTACAGCTCTAGCAACTGACATGGGTGATGGTCGAGATCATCGCGACCATCGGGGCTTACGACCAGACCCTAAGGTTGGGTCTGGGCACTCGTAAGCCCCAGGGAGCTTCCTGCTCTGATTGAGCAGGATGCTCCCCACTGACATCAGCAATGAGGTCAGTGGGGCTGCCCCAAAACGGCAAGTGTTCCAGCGAGAACGCCTCCATTTGGGCAAAACGGCAAGTGTTCCATCTGCCCGCCTCCCAAAAGGGGCGAGCTGTCACTCACCATCAACAGCTCGCCCGTCTGCTGTGAGACCCCTAGCGACGGAGCGTTCGTCGCTAGCCGGGTCTCGTGCATGCGCACGACGGAGCCGGCTCCGTCGTGCTCATGCCCAGTGGGGCAACATCGAGTCGGTTGTGAGTGCTCAGTGCTTGCGACCGACTCTGAATGACCCCGTGTCTGTATTGACACGTGGAAGCAAATTGACAAGTGATTTCTGTGCTGCCAGAAAAATAACACACTGGGAATAATAATAACTAATATTTGCGTTGGCTGTTACTGTATCCAGTAAGTCTCTGAGGCGTGTTAGGCATCATTAACTGCTGAGCAAATTCTGAGCAATCACACACGGTATCCGGATGGAAAATTGAGGGACAAAAATTCGACAGGTTCAAATGGTCGACACAAAAATGGTTGACATATTTTGGTCATGGTTTTTCAACATTGTTAGGGTTAGGCACTTCGAGGAGGGTTAGGCTAGGGCTATGTTTAGGTACAAGGGGGGGGATTAGGATTAAATGACAAAAAAAACTTTTTTTATTGTGTCGATCATTTGAACGTGTCGACCATTTGTTAGTCAACCTTCTGTCCATGTCAACCATCTGGTGTTGACCTATTGACTGTCAATCTAATTACTGTCGCTCAATTATACCACACCCTCACATACTGTACATGCTGATATTGTCCTTAGTAAATTCTCTGAATAATGTATTTCTAGGGAGTTATTTGTGCATTAATGTCCTATGTATATACATAATTTATGACACACACACAAAATATTTATGAAAACAATTTTGGGAATATGTGCATTGACTTTAGAAGTCACCCTCTTCTTTTTTTTTTTTTTTTTTTTTTTTTACTCTCAATTGAGTGCATTAGACTATTCCTAGTGTATTTTCTGTAATGAAATGGGTTAAGCTCTGATTGCATCAGATGTATAACCAGCTGCCACCTGCTAGTAAGTTCCCTAGCAACCGTCAGTAGATACTGTATAGCCTTACTTCTGTGATCAGAACTGGTAGAAATAAAACCATTATTTTTAGGTTAATGAATGTTTTATCCAAAACTACCACTGTAGTAGATATTGACAATTAAAACACTTTCTGCCAAAGTGTCTTTGTAGTAATAACCTACGGGATCCTGCGGCCGGCGGTTCATATCCCGACAGCGGAAGCCCGGCAGAGGTGAAGATCCCGACTGAACTAAAGGTAAGTATAAGCTAACCTAACCCTTCCTTAGGGGTGCCTAACCCTAACCCTAACCCTAACCCCCCCTTCCTAAACCTGTTTCCCAGGGGGGTACCTAATCCTAACCTCCCCTAGGGGTGCCTAACCCCCCCTTCCCCTAGCCTAACCCTAACCTCCCACGGGGGTGAATAACCCTAACCCCCCCCTTTCCTGCTGCCTAAACCGAAGTCTCCCGGCGGGTGCCTAACCCTAACCCCCCTCCCTGGGGGCTGCCTAACCCTAAGTGCCCCCCGGGAGCCCCTAACCCTCCATCTTCCCCCCGCGGCTGTCCACGCCCGATGCCTGAATTACCTTCGATCGGGATGCCGGGCTCCCGGCGTAGGTATAATCACAGACGCCTGTCATTTAACCCTTGCCCGGATTAGACAGTCGGGAAGCCGGCGGTCGGGATTCCGTCCGTCGGCTCCCGACTGCTTCCCGTTGCGGGAATGTAACATGTGAGATAATGTAGGTATATCCCACTTACCTCCCCACGCTGATAAGAAATCACTCTGCGTAATTTCACATCATACCAATTCTGACGCCGCAGCTCTATAGATGTCCTATGGGGAATGCTCATATTTTTAGTATCCGTATTAGCGCAATGGTGCCTTTGCTGCATTCAGGTCAAATAATTTACACTTCAGTAAGGATTGTTTTTATAGCCATACATTCCTTAAAGTGCATGGCTTACTGTTTTATGTCATATTTACCAACAGACCAGCTCCATTGTCTGTTCTCCGATACGCCCCTTAAACAAGTGTAAAATACAATTAATGGTGGCAACATTTACACTACATACATAAAAGTGGTGCTTCAAGTCCCTGAAGGGAACAACATATAAATGACTTCTATTTTGTTTTTAAATGAGATTCTCTGCAAAGCAAAACTAGAAGGTGAAAAATGCTTGCATTAAATTAAAGGCCTAGGTGTGATCTAGCCAGTTCTGAGCTGGTGCAAAAACTAGAGTGAAAAGGGCTGTGCGCCCTTTTCTATGGTAAGGAACCCCATTAAGAATGACCCTCTTTACCCTCTCCTGTCCGTAATTTTAAAAATAGCAAATTTTGCAGTGCTTCACAGAACCAGTCTCACCAGTGCCCTACTCCTCTGCAAGCACTGCGATCTTCCTCCTCCTCTAGCCATACACCCGTACCCTTATGCCTTAGCAGACACCTAGGCACACCTGCAAATGCACATCACCACTGAATAGGATTTTGGGCTGCACCTTGGCCATTCACTTAATAAATGACATCCACTATGTTTTAGGATCTAATGCTTTTTCCAATGCACAACTCTAATTCTATACTTTAGGGTTAACTGAATCTTTGTTATACAAAGAAAAAAAGTCTATTTGCGCTGATTAGACACCATTAATCTATAATTATAAAGTAAAATAGAATAATCAGGGGGTCTGATGTTCATTAAAAAAATAATATATATTGATATATTCTATATGCAATGTATATTTATTCAGGCTAGAATATGTCTACCCATATTGTAAACATCTATATTTTAACATGTAATACATACTGTATGTACCAACAAAAACTGCATATAAAAATACCTAAAACCAATTAAATAACATCACCAATTAAATAATGATCACAATAACTCCATGGAGATCTCCTAGTCTAATCTATGAATGACACTGTGTTTTTAAAAAGGACTCGGTCCATATATTCAAAAGACATTGCTCCTGGTTTTAAGTCCCAAATAAAATGCAGATGGAAACATGAAAGCTTGTATAGTCACCACTCTCCACTAATGTTGGTAGTCAGCGCTCAGTATGCTGTGCGGGAATAGGCAGTCCTGCATATCTCCTGTGCTGTAAAGAGCGGTGCTGCGGTTGCACGCCGCCCGTATATACACCTGCGGGACTCCGTCTGGGCTACAGATGCTGACGCTAGAAGTGGACGTCAGTAGCTTCTATTCCATATGGTATGGAGGATTCCCCAAGTGGACAGCAACAACAATATATATGGCAACCAGTCCCAGCGATGGCAAAGGGGAAAATGCACTAAGATAACAATTGTCCAGTCGAGCATTCACATATAGGGCTTAGGATCTAAAGCCCTATGTGAATGCATGACTGGACAATCTATTTTATTTTATAATTATAGATTAATGGTGTTTTATCAGCGCAAATAGACTTTTTTTCTTTTGTATGTCTTTGTTACACCATATTATGTGATGGTGTAGGTGTGTATTCACATGCACACATGTCATTTTGCTGCTGTTAAATATATTTTTGGTCATTTGACTGCAAGAATATAGATTATATACATATATCTTCTTTTTATTCATTAGCGCCTAACCTCTTGTTTTTGTAATGAATCCTTGTTATAACTCCATATTTTTTAGATAGTAATAACTTTTGTGGATCTGGGTTGCTCCCATATAAAGTTAGACAGCCCTGGTTGGTTAGAGCTGAGGCTGCTGTGTTATTATGGTGTTCTGTGGACCTCATGTTTGTTACATATGGACTGGAGAAAGGTGGCATAGTCACTGCAAAAGGCTAAGGAGAACCCCTACACTGTTCAGCACTGGACCTGTCCAAAAGTAAAGCTGGTATACTAGTATAAGCTCAGGGAGAAAGAAACCTGGAAAGTCTAAGAAATGGCAATTATTATTGGGGGACCCAATGGTTACCCCCAAACATGGCAGTCAGCACATAGTGACTCCTTCTCTGTTACAGAGCATACACTTGATATGTGGCATGGTTGCCACGACCTGGGGGTTACTGTTTTTGCCTAGCCACCACTCAATAGGGTGACTAGGAAGTCTAGGAGTTTTTCAGTGCAGGAGTTTATTGTACATGAATAGAGGCCAAGCTACCTTTTATGTTTGGGCCACATCAACTAAAAGTAACTAGCCCAGAATTGAGTAGCCCAGGGCATCGCCACTGAGTATAGTGGAACACCCCAAAATAATGATACCTCTGGTTGGCTAGCACAAGAGCTTTTGAGTAATGGGCATGATGTCTTGTGGACCATGTTGTCCTTTACATGGGGATCTTGTTGGAGAAGTGCACTAGCTGCCTACTTTTGTGAGATTCTTTTTAGCCCCCACCGCAGGGTGTGAGGAAGAGTCACTGCACTATTCAGTGCTCAGGTTTGGCTGCAATATGTTGAGGGCCTTAATCTGCATTATTCCCTTCTCCTGTCTACTAATAACAAAAACTAGGTTAGGGTCTTTTTGACTCATACTATCATATTATAGGGATACAAAAGGGATTGGTGTTGTATAGCATTCTGGTCCAGGAACTGATATGTGCAAGTCTAATTGATCCCCACCCCCATGACTTTTCTGATGGCAAAATTCAGAAAGTAAATCACATGATTGATGAGGTCACTGATGTAACATAGAGCATTTCAAACATTTTAGCTTTGGCCAGAGTTTTAACTATACTGAAAAAAGTTAACCCAAAATCAGCTTTATCTAATTGATGGTTATAAACTTCTTTTTTTTTTTTTTTTCAATCAAATAATTATTTACTTTACTTTTTGGCTTTATTAGTTTATGCAACAATGAGAAATCTTGGAAAGAAGGACGACATGGTAAAAGCTGCAGAAGAATATATGGGGAAAACTCTGGAAATTAAACAGCTGGATGTGTGCAGTGAAGAGTCCATAAGAGCATGCGTCAATAGCATCCCAGACCGCCGGGTAGATATTTTAGGTAAGTAGGATAACATGGCTGTAAAATATAGGTAATTAATTAAAAAAACACTGATGCATTTATACAGGTGTGTGATGGAAATATTGTGTAAAAAAAATGTCAATACTTTTCCATAGATTTTTGGGCGCTGAGTAAAATTCCATCAATTTCCATTTTTCTACAAAATGAAAATGTGATTTCGCTATCCATTAATTAGTCAGTTTTTACGTATAAATCTATTATTTTAATTTTAGCTGCTTTTTTTAATAGAATTTGTACCTTTTGATATATCAACTGTCAAATTATATTTTTTGGAACAAAAAGAAGACATGGGGGTGGTTAAGATACAGCTGGTGGCTGAGGATAGTCTTCCAGAAAAAAACGTTATCTGGGAAAATTTGCTGGATGCCAAAAAAAGCCCTAACCAGTCTTCACAACAAACTAGGGGTTAAATTTACTAAGATTCGAGTTTGGTCAAGATTGCAATCTCAGGTGAGCTTAGGCATTTTTTTCAACACGCAAAAATACTAAAGATAAACTTGGGTGAGATGTCTCTGTTTTCACTGTAAAACTCGGGTGAGATTGCAAACTCGAATAAACTCGCCACCGGCCAAACTCGATAGTACTTTTCATGAAACGATACAACTCTGGAATTTACTAATAAATGAGATTACAATCTCTTGTTGTCATTGTAGTAAACTCATAACTAAACAGAACTTTCAAATAGACCACCTCCTGAGCTGCGAGTTTGTCAGCAACATACACAGATCAGTGTGATTTGTGTATGTTTCTGCATGTAAACCTTATGTACAGGGTTCAAAGTGAAAAAAAAATTATGTAGGGTCCCCCCCCCAAAAAAAAAGCATAACCAGCCCCGGGCTGCTTAGCCAGTCTTGGTTCCTAAACATATGGGGGGGAAAAGGTGTAGGGTTCTCCTGTATTTTAGGAACCAGCACCTGGCTGCTGATTAGTCCTGGTTTTAAAAATAAGGGGGGAAATTGTATAGGGGTACCCCTATGTTTAAAACCAGCCCCTGACTCCAATCTGGCCGCGGTGTAATGCCACAGCCAGTGAACCCTATCACCGGGTCTCCCTGGCCAAAGCATTAACACCCTTCTTGGTAAATTTGGGTGTTTCAGAAGCCTAATCTCACCTGAGTTTCAGTGTGTCAAAACGCGTTTAAAAACGGCAAAAGTCGACCAAACACGAATCTTAGTTAATTTACCCATAGGACTTATGAAGCACTTTGTAAAAGCTTTGCCAAAAGAAGTATTTTATTTATCTGTAAACAGTTTCTAGGACTGTCGGATGTCAAAATGAAAAAAGGTATTCTTTTGGACCAGACTATCGAAAACTAACAGACAAGTACAAATATGAAAATGGAAACTCTTAAAAGAGATGCTTGGAATGCTTTTAAGGAAGTTGTAAAGAAGATCTTGAGGAACATCAAACAAATCCTAACTGCAAGCAAATAGTGGAAAACATGCTAGAAAAATACAAAACAGTAGGTTGTTCAATGAGCTTTAAAGTTCACTTTCTGAATGATGATTTGGAATACTTTCCTGAAAACCTTAGAATCATTAAAGGAGAGAGATTCCACCAAGACATAAAGGAGATGGAACGACGATACCAGGAAGATGAGATGGTAGCATTATGAAAGACTGCTGTTGAAGATAAAGAACCAAACAAAGCTTTGAACGGAAAAGAAAAAGGCAGTAAAAGGACTTGTAAACAACACATCAAATATCCTTGGAATCAGCCAATGATTTGCAGAGAATTTTCAGGAAGTTAGTTTTGCTCGCCTATGTTGTTATGATTTTCAACTCCTGACAGTCAACACATTTGCAGACCATAAAGATGCTCATTCTTCTGCTTTTCTTCACGTAGAACAAATATTTGCTGCACAGTAAGTCTACAATGTAATTTTAGTGCCAAGGCCAAATAAAGTGACTTCCTATTACAGTAAGAAACCGGATGAAAAAAGTGTTTGTTCATTTCTGCTAATAACTGTTGTGAAACAAGACGAGCGCATTTTAATTTATTTTATAGTGATAATCCATGTAATACAGTAACTGTTTCATATAAAATATAAATGACATCATAACTTTATATTGGAATAAGAATGTCGGGCTGTATGCAGTGAGGACTGGGTTAAAAAGATAAATGGTTTTATTTTTATTTTCCTATACAATCAGTATGCTGAATGTCTTCAGCTGCATATTTGTATTTTAATTAGGGGTGAGTGGGTTCGGATTTCTGAAATCCGAACCCCCCCGAGCCCCCCCAATCCGAGGCCGATCCGAGGCCGATCCGAGTCAGGCTCGACTTTTCCCGCCTGACTCGGATCTGAAATCGAGGCAAAACGTCATCATCCCGCCTTCCGGGTCTCGCGGGTATTTGGATCCTATATAAGGTACCCGCGGCGGCGCCATTTTCTCACTCGGCTGTGGACAGTGAAGAGGGAGGGTGGGAGTTAGGGCTGGCTGGGCTGTGTAGTGTAGTGCAGAGTAGTGTTGTGCTGTGCTGTGCTGCGCTGTGCTGCTGTTGTCCATAGGGGCTGTGTCCACTACTTCAAAGTCCATAGGGGCTGGCTGTGTTGTGCTGTGCTGCTGTTGTCCATAGGGGCTGTGTCCACTACTTCAAAGTCCATAGGGGCTGGCTGGACTGTGTTGTGCAGTCAGTTGTCCATAGGGGCTGTGTCCACTCCAAAGTCCTGTGCAGTGTCCCAGTCCTAAAGGGGTGCTGTAGTGTTGTCCAGGGGGTGCTCTGTCCATCAGGGGTGCTCCCCCCAAGTGCTAAAAAAATAATATTTTCTGTGTTTGTGAATTGTGTGCGCAGTAGCCGCACATGCATCAACAAAGTAGTGCCAAGCGTGCGCCTGTGTCATAAGTAAAGGGCCGGCTGGCTTGACCGTTAAAGGGTGCTGTAACCCCCAAAGTACACTCCAAACCAAATAAATATTTTCTGTGTTTGTGAATTGTGTGCGCAGTAGCCGCACGTGCATCAACAAAGGAGCAGCGCCAAGCGTGCGCCTGTGTCATAAGTAAAGGGCCGGCTGGCTTGACCGTTAAAGGGTGCTGTAACCCCCAAAGTACACTCCAAACCAAATAAAAAAATATTTTCTGTGTTTGTGCGCTCCTTAGCTGCACTTATATATCAATATAACATAAATGGAGGACTAAACTTTCTCCGATAAAAATAAAATAGGGAAAGATCAAGAACCACTTCCTCCTAGTGCTGTTGCTGCTGCTGGGAGTTGTTCATCATCCCAGAGAGGAAGTAGGAACACCACTAGATTCCACCTGCATCCTCAAAGCAGCAGCGACAAGCGTGCGTCTGTCTGTTAAAGGATGGTGTAACCCTCAAAGTGCGCTCCACAAACAATAAAAAAATTCTTCTTTTTTTTTCTGTCTTTGTGAAATGTGTGGGCTGTAGCCGCACCTGCATCCTTAACGCAGCAGCGACAAGCGTGCGTCTGTCTGTTTGAGGGTGGTGACACCCTCAAAGTGTGCTCCACAACAATAAAAATATTCTTCTTTTTTTTTCTGTCTTTGTGAAATGTGTGGGATGTAGCCGCACCTGCATCCTTAAAGCAGCAGCGACAAGCGTGCGTCTGTCTGTTAAAGGGTGGTGTAACCCTCAAAGTGCGCTCCACAAACAATAAAAAAATTCTTTTTTTTTCTGTCTTTGTGAATTGTGTGGGCTGTAGCCGCACTTGCATCCTCAAAGCAGCAGCGACAAGCGTGCGTCTGTCTGTTAAAGGGTGGTGTAACCCTCAAAGTGTGCTCCACAAACAATAAAAAAATTCTTTTTTTTCCTGTCTCTGTGAATTGTGTGGGCTGTAGCCGCACCTGCATCCTCAAAGCAGCAGCGACAAGCGTGCGTCTGTCTGTTAAAGGATTACATCGGTGACAGCATCCAAGTAGGCATGTCAGACAGTCCGTACATGTACTGGCAGGAAAAAGAGGCAATTTGGAGACCCCTGTACAAACTGGCTCTATTTTACCTGAGTTGCCCCCCCTCCAGTGTGCACTCCGAAAGAGTGTTTAGTGCAGCCGGGAACCTTGTCAGCAAAAGGCGTAGGAGGTTGCTTCCACAAAATGTGGAGAAGATGATGTTCATAAAAATGAATTATCAACTTTTCCAGGGAGACCAGCCTCCAGAACGTACAGAGGGACCTGTGGTGGTGGATTCCAGCGGGGACGAATTAATACTCTGTGAGGATGAGGATGTACACAACACTGAAGAGGGTGAGGAATCGGTGAATGAGGAGGATGAGGACGACATCTTGCCTCCGTAGAGCCAGTTTGTGCAGGGACAGATTAATTGCCAGCTTGTTTTGTGGGGGCCCAAACGAACCAATCATTTCAGCCACAGTCGTCTGGCAGACCCTGGCACTGAAATAATTGGTTTGTTAAAGTGTGCATGTCCTGTTTATACAACATAAGGGTGGGTGGGAGGGCCCAAGGACAATTCCATCTTGCACCTCTTTTTTTTCTTTGCATTATGTACTGTTTGGGGCCTAGTTTTTCAAACTGCCATCCTGTCTGCCACTGCAGTGTCACTCCTAGATGGGCCACGTGTTTGTGCCGCCCACTCGTGTCGCTTAGCATAGTCATCCATCTACCTCGGTGCAACCTTTTGGACATAAAAACACTATTGTGAGGTGTGAGGTGTTCAGAATAAACTGGAAATGAGTGGAAATTAAGGTTTTTGAGGTTAATAATAGCATAGGAGCAAAAAAATCAACACATTCTGTGATTTAGCTGTTTTTATGCTTTTTTAAAAAAAAATACAGATCCAAAACACAAAACCCAGAACCCAAAACACCGAAGGGTGGTTTTGGCAAAACCAATCCAGATCCAAAACACGAAGAAAGATCCAGATCCAAACACAAAACACGAAAAATGGCCGGTGCACACCCCTAATTTTAATGTGAGTGGAGACCATGGAATATAATCAGACATAGTAAAGTCCAATACAGGATAGTTCTCTTCCGTGTGCAAGTTATTATGAAAACTGGTTGAACACTTGCATATATTTTCTAAACAATAGTTTCTGAAATCTGGGATTATCATTATATTATGCCAGAAACTGACTCATTGATAACAAATTATTTTCAGAATAAGTATTTGTGTAGCATAACAGCCCTTTAGAGGGTTTGGACCTGATGCAGAGGTATTAATATGCAGCTTGTTTAGTGCACAGGTTCTCAAACTCGGTCCTCAGGACCCCAAACAGTGCATATTTTCCAGGTCTCCTCACAGAATCACAGGTGAAATAATTAGCTCCACATGTGGATCTTTTAAAATGTGTCAGAGTAATGAGTACACCTGTGCACCTGCTGGGTGACCTGCAAAACATGACCTGTGTGGGGTCCTGAGGACCGAGTTTGAGAACCTCTTGTTTAGTGTATCTGTGTGAATCCGCAATGCTCATGTACAGAAAGACAATGTATGCTTCTGCACCTTTACAGACCCGAATGCATTTTGTACACATGCAACATTATAACTGGTGATGTGGAATAAAGTACAGTAGGGAAGGGTCGTTCTCACATAGGCAAAGTTTGGTAAAGGCATGTTCATGCAAATGTGGCCTATTTAGACCATTAAATAATTGTATATATGCCTGTTAGCTGACGTACCATTTGCACCTGGTATCGTGCAGGTGCAAATACAAATTTGATGAAGATTACTTGTAGTTAGGGCTGGAACAGGGCTCTAGGCTGCCCTGGGCAGGCCCTTGACCCCTTAAGCTCATGAAGTCACAACTAGGGAGGCAAGACCGCCAGCTTTAAGAAGTAGAGCACTGCCCTGGCCTGAGCCAGGGTGCTGCCCAAGGGAAACTCCGGGCAGCTCTGCAGCAGTGCTGACTGCAGGGTGCCATTCCTCACTGCAAGCTTCATGCAGGATGCCGTTCCTCCCTGCAAACCACATGCAGGTGCCGTGGGACAGCAATGGTGCTGCCACCAGGACCTTATGCCCTGTGCAACGGCTCTACTCACGCACCTATAGTTATGGTCCTGCTTGTAGTAAACTCTAGGCGTATATGCTGCTACTTCATATGGATAGACATATGGATCTCGAGATGCATACAGCTCTGTATATAGGTTGATCATGCTGCTGCCTGGTGCTCCAGGATATAAGGGTGCAAGTTCTACCGCAGCCATGGGCATTAAATTTAGGGATATTTCTGAAATACATTTTTATTATACTTAATACTGGCTGCCAGGTCCAGCTGTTCAGTCACTCCAATGTCTGGTACAACCAGCCATCCCCTCCTCTTCTATTCCCTCCCTGCCAGTCATAATAGCTCTGCTCCCATAAAAGATGAGAAGCTGAAGATCAATGGAGGTAGACTCAGCCTGGCTGTTAGGATGATACCAGTAGAGTGGTGATGTGCCTAACAAGCTCAAAGCGGTCTTTCCCTTAAAGCTTCACACACCGGAACTAGAATGCCCCCAGGTCTTCCACTCCAAAGCGCAAAAGAAACTGTTAATAAGTAAACATAAATAAATAATTGAGGCTTATCACTACAAGATATTTGTCAAGGTGCTAGTGAGGGGAACGGCTGGTAGCAAGCAACCACACAGATGATACAATGCTGGGTCAGGGCTGGTGGCACACAGGCAATTAGAGTTATACAGTCTGGGTCAGTGCTGGTGACTGACAGCCAAGTTCAGTTAGAGACTTTTTCTGGGCTTGTAGCAAACAGGCAGATATGTTTAACCTAGATGGGACAGACAGATACATAATCCAGAGGCAGAGAAAGTCAATAGAAACTAGAAAACAAACTGAGTCAGACAAGCAGTAAAAATACAGATAATGCAGGTTCAGCTACAGCCCAGCAGGAACTATAGCTGGCACAGAAATAAAAGCAAGACTATTTAGCTTGTCACAAGCCAATGAGCAGTGTGATGAAAACTCATTCCCTACTACTCATTACTACCCAGACCTTTGTGCAGTTTGGAGAGTCTTTTAATAAGTTTCAACCAATAGCTTGGTTGGAAGTGCTCAGCTGTCACATTCCAAGAGCCTATCGTGACATAGTAGTGCTGCTGTGCAGTGCACCATGATCAATCGTTCTAGTAAAAGGAGTGAGCCTCTATGTCCATTGTCCCTCTAGCTTGGCTACTAGATCCACCAATTTGGAAATAAATATTGTTTTGATTTTGAAATAAATGAAACCATGAAGTTTGCATGTGGAGATCTCTGATGTGCTAATAGAGTGGGAACAAATATGGGAGAGACATGAAAGGTGTATAAGCTGATTATGATACACGCAGCTCAGGATGAAGAAGGGGACTATTCCAGTAACATTATGTATATTGGGCATGATATGAAAGTTTGGGGATTTCTTTTCTGGTAAATTACAAATGTATGAAAAATAGTGTTGGGAGGTGCACATTGGAAATTGTGGAAATATTCCAGTAGTAGCACCATAAAAACATGGAAGGGTCTCTTAAAAATATATCTATAGTGTCCAGTATTTTCTTACTATGTCCATGGTTGTAACTCTTCCTTTATCACCCGCAGTGAGTAATGCAGGAATTGGACTCATTGGTCCCATTGAATGCCAGAGCATAGAAGAGATGAAAACTGTGATGGATACAAATTTCTTTGGACTGGTCAGGCTACTGAAGGAAATATTACCAGACATGAAGAGGAGGAAGAATGGACACATAGTAATAATTAGCAGTGTCATGGGAATACAAGGTACAGTGACCCGCTCCATCTGTGCACTCTTCTCTTAACTGTACAGAAAACATTCATATAAGTTTAAGCAGCACACAACATAAGCTTAAGACAGTGGTCCTCATTCAGACCCGGTTGCAAGCACTGAGCGCTCGCAACCGGGTCGATGTTTATGCCCTTCACACACGCAGCGGCCGCACTGCGCGTGCGCAAGCCCCGGAGCGAGAGATCAAAAGGGGCGCAAGTCCCGGAGCCTCACTACAAAAGGGGCGGCTGTCGATGTTGATTGACACCTTGCCCCGTTTTGTAGGCGTGGCGGGGGGGTGGTTTCACAAACAGAGGCGTTCCTTAAGAAACGCCTGCCGTTTTGTGGGCGGCCGCACTGACATCAGCAGTGATGTCAGTGGGGAGCTTCCTGCTCAATCAGAACAGGAAGCTCCCTGGGGCTTGCGGTTGTCGAGAGCCAACCTTAGGATCTCGTCGCAAGCCCTGATGGTCGCGATGGTCTTGACCATCACGACCATCACCCTGGTCGGTCGATAAAGTTGTGGGTGGTAACCCACAGCTTAGCTAGCGACCAGGAGGCCGCACTTAAAATTACAAGCGGCCGCCCTCATTCAGAGCAAGCGGTCGCTTCTTGCTACTGCCTCTGAATGAGGGCCAGTGTGTGGTCTGTATTTCTGGAAAGGCCACACAGACCGGGACCTAGGCCAGCAAGATTGTAGGGAGGGCAGTCTGTTACTAGCAGTCATTTTTGTATGACCTCATGTTTGCAAGTTACATTTAGGATCTCACTGTAGGTGATGACAGGCTACACACCTACAGTACATGCTGCTGCTTATAAGCAGGGTTGTCAGTAGGGGTGCACTTAACAATCTTCCTACCAAAGGCAGCAACTAAAAGGTTTATTTTCCTATTCCTTACACCAGGCAATATAGTCATCTACTGTATTATACTTTTTCTAAAGTATCTGTAAATTAACTGGCTATCATAACTAATGCCAGTAGAGAACTAATGAAGTTCTGCAATTTCAGTTTCCTTCTGCAGTGTGGTCTCCTTCATGCCGAAACCAGCTGCCTGAGAAAACGGACTAGCCTACCATATTATAGGACCATTTCTCTTGCCAGGCGTAGCCTGTGTTTTTTATTTTTTATTTGTTCAAACCTCCCAATATTCCAATTTTTGGAATTGGGACAGTGTGAGAAAGGGGAGTGTTCATTGTGCAATTGGTGGTGGCTGCATCGCCATAGACTGCTCCCAAATCTCCTCTACTTCCAGGACAATGACTTTTGTATTTCCCAATGCAGCAGTGGTGGCAGGTGTGAACTGCACCCACTTCCTGCTGTGAGCGGACATGCCTTTTAGCATTTATGGCCGTCTGCATCAAAGTCATGTTCCTGCTGTTCCTTATTCATCTGGACATTTGGGAGATCCGTGTGTTGTCTTCTGGTAAAAAGGAAACAGAAAAATGATATGGAATGTAAAATAATTCAACCGCTTCCTTTTGCAAAGCATTAGTACTGGATAAAGAAGACAAATCAATTCTATATTTTTTGACAAATCTATCATTCCCCAGTCCAGGAATTGTATTAGGCATAGAATATTCACAATAAAAATGTAAAGGCTACTGTTCGGCCAGCCCCTCTATATCATCAATATGCATTAAAGCCTTAAGTTTTGTAAATATGGTGTGGATTCAGGAACACATATCCAAAAGGGCTCAAGGGTTCAAATCCCGACAGCGGCATCCCGGGAGCAGTGAAAATCCCGATTGTTCCAAGGTAAGTATTCACTAACCTAATTCTACACCCTAACCCTCCATTAGGGGTGCCTAACCCTAACCTCCACCACCCAAGTGCCTAAACCTAACCCCCCCTTCCACGCCACCTAAGCCTAAGTTCCCCGGGGGGGTGCCTAACCCTACCCTCCCCCCGTGGGTGCCTAACCCTCCCTGCCCCTAACCTACCCTAAACTCCTGGGGGGGGGCCTAACCCTAAGTCCCCCCCCCCCGGGAACCCTAAACCTAACCTTCCCCCACCCGCGGCTGTCCGTGCCCAGCTTGCCTTCGATCGGTAAGCCGGGTGTCAGGCTCCCGGTGTAGGTAAAATGACAGACGTCGGGAATTCGATGGGGAAGAACACGCAAAGCACAAATGTATAATCTACTGTATATGTCTGTATTACTGCATTGTGTGTGTCAGTAGTGTTCATTCTAGCACCCTGCATCTGTCACAACCCGTGCAGTTCTGCCTGGGGTGTCGCTCTCTGCTCTGGTGTTTCTAGCACACTCTGCTGATGCAACAAACTGCTGAGATACAGACCAAAGTGTGCTAGAAATCCCAGAGCAGAGAACGACACCCCAGGCAGAAAAGGGGAACTGTATGTATTGTGACAGATACAGGGTGCTAGAATGAAGACTGTTAGTGTGAGCATGTAATAATAGGATACTTCTTTCACTGATATCTCAAATTACTTTATAGGCTGATTTCTAAACACACTCACCTGTTCTTCATGCAGGTATTCTGTTTAATGACATATATGCAGCCTCCAAGTTTGCTGTTGAAGGATTTTGTGAAAGTCTTGCTATACAGACTTTGAAATTCAAACTGCAGTAAGTGTGACGTCCTTCAGTTATCAGGGTTGTGGAGAAAACACATATGCATGCATTAATGGCATTATCCTATTACTATTGGTTATTATACCATCTCATGGTGACCTCTTCATGACCTACACTAACATTTTGAGAAATTAATTTTTAAACTATTGTTCGTACATTTACCATATTTGGCAGACAATGAAAATCTAGATAGAAATCTGACTACTGTACATGATATGCTAATTAGAACAAATGGGGAGTGGTGCTGGCTAGTGATGTGCAGTCAGGAGAGGCAGAGCCTTTCCTGTCATACTTGGGGATAATCCAGAGTTTTGACTATAATAAATATAAGAACACTTTAAAGAAAATATTATAAATATCTTCTTTCTTTTATTCTATTCATTTTTATAGTGAAAACTCTGGAGTAAAAAGTGAGGCACTGCCTCCCCTATCTACCTTTTCTGCACATCCCTGATCAAAATTCACCACATTTCCAGCACTATATACTGCTTGTATAATGCCTACATTAACCCTTGGGTTCATATATGTAGCCAGTGCATCCCCGGGCATTTACCTCACTTCATATCACTGGTGCTGGATCACATTGATGCAATCATAGACCTTAGAAATATCACAACATTAGGGCAGATGTACTAAGATCTGGAAAGTCATAAATTGGAGTGTGTTAAATGACCAGCCACTCAGCTCCTAACCAGTGCTGTATCAGGATGGCAGTGCGCCCTGTGCTGGACTGCCGCCACTCTCGCTCCCCCCGCCCCCCTCCTCCCCCTGAGTGCATACGATTTCCAGCAGGGGTTGGGTGGAGGGCAGGAATTTTCCTTGCACTGCTGAGCAGCACTGCAAGATGTCTCTTTATTGAGACCTCCAAAGCCCGGCGGTCTGTGGACGGTGACCTTCGATGATTCCGCCCTGTGCGGAGGCACCAGCCGCACTGCCTTCCCTATGGCCCTGCTCCTAACTGTCATGTTACAGGCTGTTTTTGAAAAATGACAGTTAGGAGCTGATTGGCTGGTAGCTAATCACTCTCCAATTTATCACTTAGTTTAGTACATCTGCCCATGTCACTTCATTGCCTCACTATCTGTAATCTGGCTTCCATTTGTACTTCTGTCTCCACCTTCCCCTATCTTCATCTACCTGTTGGTGTCATCCAAGTGTCTTTTCTTGGCCCCCTTCTTTTCTCTATCTATACCTCCTCCCTTGGAGACCTCACCAGCTCCTATGGCATCTCATCAATACCACCTATACGCTGATGTCACCCATATTTGCCTATCCTCTCTCATCCTCTCACGCTTCCCCAACTGCCTGCCATCTCATCCTAAACTTCCCAGTACTTCCTAAACCTAAATCTTGTGTTCCACCCTTCAAGAGTCCCTCTATCTCTCACCCGTTGATAATATTACCCTCTCTTTTGTCACCCAAGTCTGCTGCTGCCTCTGTGTCATCCTTAACTCTGTCCTTTTTTCAAAGAAAATAAAGCATACCTATAATGTAGTATTCAAATGTAATGGAATTCAACCCCCAAAAATTCCCGCTTACGCACCAGTATATATGGAAAATAATATTCATAGGGCTTATTTACTGGAATTGCATTTAGATGCAAAATTCTCATTAAAAGATAGTATCCAATTAGACACTTGATTTCATTGCTTAAGATGCACAAGATGGATAAATGCTGTGATAATTAGATGCTGTGTTTCAGTGCAGGTTTTGCAGCTAAATGCCTTTCGAATAAATGAGGGAGACATAAAGGGAGATATACTAAGCTCTGAAAAGTGATAAATTGGAGAGTGATAAACCACCAGTCAATCAGCTGCTAACTGTCATTTTTCAAACACAGCCTGCAACATGACAGTTGGGGGTTAAGTGGCTGCCAGTTTATCACTCTCCACTTTATCACTTTTCAGAGATTAGTACATCTCCCTTTATGTCCTTATTGCCAGGACTGATAGAGCCATTGGCCACATTACTGGAGGGATTGGAAACTGGAGGGGATGCAGATACACCCCATTGTGTTCCTATGCTGTGCGCACAGAGGGGTGTTGTCACTGTATCGTGGGGGAGAGTGTTGCGGCAGCATGAGTGGTGTGGTTACACCTCCCCTGCACTACCGGGTTCCTACAGTGTCCCGGGCCCTTGTACTCTCCCTGTGACACCCCTGGGAACATTAAGACTAGGCTGGAACACAGAGATACTAGGATGCCACTGTCACAACACTTAGATTATTTCCATATATGCTGATGAGACTACATAGCTTTTCTTTCCATGTAAGTGGGACATGTGTTAATGATTTTTATCCTCAATGCAATCACACAAAAGTGAATAATGAATCTGGAGTGTGCAGTTGGGAGCCATTTGCTTAGAAATATGGTGCAGACGTAAATGTGTATATTATTGTATTATAGGTTAAGCCTCATTGAGCCTGGTCCAGTCATCACAGAGTTTGAAAAGAAGGTTTTTGAAGACGGAATGAATATGGACCTTTCTGCTGCAGATCAGGAGACTGCTGAGATGTTCACCAATGTCTATCTTAAAAACTGTAAATCTATCTTCCAAAGCCTTGGCCAGACATCTGAAGATGTGGCAGAGGTAACAAGTGTCTATGTTTATCCTCTCCAGCTCTATCAAAGTGGTGTGGGCATCAGGGGTGTATCTAGGGGACTGAGCTCCCCTGGCAAAGTAAGGGACTGGCTCTCTACCCCCCCTCCTCCTCATCTGTGTTATTGTTCTCCCCCTCCTCCTCCCGTTATTGTGCCCCCTTCCTCCTCATCTGTGTTATTGTGCCCCCTCCTCATCTGTTATTGTGCCCCCCCACCTCATCTGTTATTGTGCTCCCCCTCCCATGTTATTGTGTCCCCCCTCCTCATTTGTGTTATTGGGCCCCCCTCATCTGTTATTTTGCCCCCTCCTCATCTGTGCAAATGTGCTCTCTCCCTCCTCCTCCTCATCTGTGTTATTGTGCTCACCCCCCTCCACCTCCTGTGTCTGTTATTGTGTGTCCCCCACCTCCCTTGCATTTTTGTGTTCTTCTATCTCTACTCCAGTAGTTCACTTACCTTCTTCTCTCTTCACATGTTCCTGTCTTCTCTGCTCCTCCTCCACTGTCACACTCTCTGAGGGTCTTCTCTTAGTCTCTGGTCACAGGCAATCAGGCAGCGTTGCAACGTCATGTCCGTGACATTGCCGGGAGATGGAACAGATGGAACCGATGGCCGTCCTGTGACCTCTGGTCAGTAGAGGTGGTCTTTGGCGGCGCCTATGTCATGTATGGCCCTGTGCCCGGTGACGCCAAGCGGACAGACAGAACTACAATGTGATTCTACCCCCTAGCCGCAGGTGGTACTGGAGGGTCACTCCCCCCAGGCTGACGCCCTTGGCAAGTGCCATCCTGGCTGTTGGATAGATATGCCCCAGGTGGGCATATAGGCTCCTGTCTGGAGTACAGAAGTTAATTATGCACATTTATCCTGCTCATTTTATTATTATATGGTCCCCTATGCCCATGTGACATTATACAAACTTTAATTACATTGACTAGGGAGTATATTGTTGCAAATAAAGTACATTGTCACCTACTAAAAAAGTAGAATTAGGATGGATTTTTAAATGAATATCATGGTTATATTCACTGTCTGCTTCTTGTAGCTTCTTGCCAGTAGATTGATGTATGCTTTAAAGTTAGCTCTGATCATAGCAAAGTGGGGACACATGGACTTTCCCATTGATCACAGTAAGTCCAGTTATGTCACAATATTAATGTTATTAGAGAACTGCAATGGAAAGATGTCTCAAATCTCACCAGGTGGCCTCATGTGTCAACTGCAGCTGGATAGTTAACACTCAGTGCTAGCAATATGGTATGCCCACGATAGGCTCCTTTGATTAAAGTTAAATATATATAATACATCAGTTCTTTATTATTTATGCTACTCAGCGGTTCACAGTATAGGCACTATTCTGAGTCGGCCGAAACTTGGCTGGATCTGTCTTTCTGTGAAATTGGATGTTTCGGGCCGGGAACTGGGCGATAATAATGCGATTGCACTCGGAACCGCTCTGACTTGTGGGAGAGTAATAGAAGTGTAAGCTCTGTGCAATTCTGAGTCGTGCATACGGGGTAGGGAAACCTGTCTCTGACCGATCTCTTGCACCTCACAAGGGGCTGATGCAAGTGGAGATAGTAATAATGACAGTTGAGTTGACTGGTGTAAAATCAATGGGTGGGATGGCGTGGTTCTTTGCTTGAAGATGCACTGACCCTTGCATTAGCTGAACAGAATCATGATGTAATAGATCAGCCCCTATACATTTTGCATCAACTGGCCTGTGAGAAAGCTGTTTGATAGTGAAACACGCGTCGGCAGTTTTGCTGGTGCTGTTTGTTATAATATAAGGATATATAATACAAATGCCACATCGAATGCACTTTGTGATACTTTGCACAATAATATTTATGTCCTCATCAGACTGGAATCACCTATAACATGTCTGACTAGCTGCTATTAGGAATGAGTTACACTGGGGAATATACCCTGAGATAAGTAACTCGATCATCCACACCATTCCTGAGACAGCAACTTTTCCAGTGCTATTTGTGTAACATTCCAAATAAATTGGCAGATATATGTTCTCTTTAGACTGCAATGAGTTATGGTGTTTCTGAACGTGACTACTAATACTAATAAACGAGTTTTAGTGGAGAATTTACCCTGTGATAAGACTGGACTTTTTACATCAAATATCACTCATAATGAACAGTGACAAATGAGCAGTGTCCTAGCCAATAATAGTGTGACCGGCTTTAACAACATTTGAAAATACGCTGTAATATCAGTGAACAGAGACCATTGCATTGCAAACTGTCAGACACAGTGGATGCCATGTGTTTGCAACAGGATGTAGTCAGGATGCCGTCTGTCGAAATGCTGACCGCCAGAATCCCGACACTGAAAGCTCGACATGGGACTAAAGATAGGAGTCTAAATACCGACGTCTATCATTAGTCCCATGCCAAAATCCCGACGTCCCGGCCTACCGAACGTAGGTAGGCCGGGCATTGCGAGCAGGTAGCTGCTGGGGATGGGTTAGGTATAGGCACCCCCGGGGGGACTAAGGGTTAGGTTTAGGGTGCGCGGAGAGGGGGGTTATGGTTAGGCACCACGGGGGGGGGGTTTAGGGTTAGGCACCACCCCCAGAGTCTTAGTGTTAGGCACCCCCAAGGAGGGGTTAGGGTTGGGGGGGGAGAGTGGAGGGTTACATATACTTACCAGCCGGCGTCTGGATTTTGATCTGTTGGGCTTCCAGGGACGGGATTTGAACCGGCGGCTTTTAAGCCGTCGGTATTTAATACCCAACCCGTTTGCAACATTGTATATATATTGTGTATTCTATGTAACTATTCTACAATATTATTGAAACTGTTATAAGAAGATCTCAATAGGGTTACATAGCTGGCAATGAATACCAGATTACTTTAACACCAGGGAATTCATATTATAAAAGCACTGAATGAGTGTGGGCTAACAACACATTTTGGGATTATAAAGAATCAACATCAATATTGGCGCAGCAGCCAAGCAGGACCTTATTTATAGGACACATAATCCCTGTGTGTAATTATCAGGGATTATTACAGTGTGTGTGGCAGGAAATAATATTTAAAATACAAACAGTAATAAGCACCAGCTGAACAATTGGTGTAAACACATTTCTTTATTTCTTTGAACATCCTATTGCTTTTTGTTTTTATTTTGCTTGCTTCTCATATGTAACATATTGGATATGGAACATTGAGTATATTTTTAGTTAGCATTATAATAAAAGTTACATTACAAGATCTGATACGTTACCTGTGTGCACCGATAAAAAGATTTATTTTCCCTCTTTCCCTGTTCCCTGTGAAATGATACAGATATATGAATAATTAAGCATTAGGTATTACATGTGCCTCTACCAGGTAAACTAAGCATTAGGTATTACATGTGTCTCTACCAGGTAATATAAATTATGTTTCATTATCAGCACTGTTAAAGAAACAAAAAAAACCTAGTATAGAGAAAACAGCAAGCCTGGCCCTCCCGCTATGCTTCTTCATCGCTTTCCATCACGTGGACAGCCAGGATGTGCACCACTTTAAGGGGTCTATTCATGTAGAACAGAGTGTGCAGACTGGTAATTTTCACTATATAATACATCATATTGATGCAATATAATTCTAAAGTATTTCTAAGTTGTGATTCAGCACGACTTACCTGTCCGGCGACTACCTCCATGAAGCAGAATTGAGAAACGAAACAGAAACATAAGGCTCCAATTAGCAACGAGACATAACCCCTTTAGCACTCGGTAAAGGGGTCATGTCCTACTTTCAGTATTTAACAAACAGCGGTGAACTAAGATTACAACTGTTTGTCATTGTGTTGCTTACGCCATCTATATATGGAGAGAGTGATACGGTCCCCATTGCTGTTTCTGGGGACCTAGAAAAAGCCTTCCTGCTTCAGTGAAGCCTTCAAGGAATTGTCAAGTCCCAGCGGGATGAAAGTGACATGCACATTTGCAGTCTGGCCGTCACGCATGCGCATGATGCATCAGCCCGTCGCTGTCAGCAATACAGCAGAGGATGCTGCTGAGGAGGGGGATGTCGCTGGACCACGTTGGAGGGGTAGGTGATGTTAAATACCAATAACATATTATTTAGTATCACTGCAATACTAAAAAAATATGCCGCTGGTATTAAGGTTCGTTGTTAAATGGGGCCCATACGATTGTATTGTATGTAGTGATTCTACACATGAGCTAAACCGTTAGAGAAATCTTCTGCATCTCCATGATAACCCCCTTCTTGAATACAATGAAGAGCTGAAAAGCCCTGTTCTCATGGGTGGTTCGTGAAACAGGGCTTTTCACTTCTACATGAATAGACCCCTTAACTTTAATAACTGAACACACAAATACACCTTGTACTGTGGAAGCAGGAACAATATTAAGGGGGGTATGTGCTAGAGCGGAAAAAATAGAACAATATGGAGCATAGTAGGGTTCACAAAGCAGTTGGACATGTGGCCTAGGGTTCTATTTAATAAGCCTTGGATGGAAAATAAAGTGAACGGAGATAAAGTACCAGCCAATCAGCTCCTAACCGCCATGTCACAGGCTGTGTTTGAAAATGACAGGAGCTGGTTGGTTGGTACTGTCTCCGTCCACTTTATCTCCATCCAAGGCTTAGTAAATAGACCTCTTAGTCACAGACATTTAAAATGGCTACAGCTATCCCTTGGTTTCACTATATTATTATAATTATTAAAATTATTATCCTTTATTTATATGGCGCCACAAGGATACCGCAGCACCTTAAACAGTACATAATCGAATAAGCACACAATACAACAGATATTAACAGTACAAACAATGCAGGATAGATACATGATTTATACATTGCTGCACAACACTTAGATAAGCAGCATGGTGTCTGTAACCAAGGGTTGGGTGCTGTTGTAAATTAGAGTATAATTAAGTGAAGGAGAAGCACATGAGGGAAGACGGCCCTGTTCGTGAAAGCTTACATTCTAAAGGGGAGGGGGCAGACAAACATGGGTGACACAGATTGGCTGGATACAAGGGTCACAATAGTCTAACATCTATGGAAAGGTTAGTCTAAACTTTAAGAGGAAAAAGAAAATACAGCAAAATTGCACCAAGCCTTATGATTTGGAGGCCACAGCCAAGGACCATTTGAGAGGTCATCTTGCAGTGTGGTTTGGTAAAGTATAGTTGGAGTGGATAAGCAGATTGCATGGGGAGATCACGAGGGATGCAGGCAGCATTGGAGATCCAGGTGCAGGCACAATCCATAGGCATGTTGGAAGTGTGGTGGTAGATAAAAGCAGTCCTTAATAGCAGGATTTGCTGATCTGGTAAATTCTCCTTCTGTTCTCCTCCTGTTTAACTCCTTATTAACTCCAGCTTTAACTTAAATGTTCTATTGACACTTCAAATCTAGGCACTGATGTTATGACAGCCTAGGAGTGACAAATAAGTATGACTCAAGCCAGGTGTCCACAATGATTCCACCCCCACCCCCTAACACCCACCTCACACAACAAAGGGTCAGCAGTAAAATAAACAAATGGTGAGAGGACTATATACCAACACAGCTACAGAGTACTTTCCTGCCTTGATACAGATTTTAAAATAATGTGAAATACAGTTTAATCAATATGCTGGGTGCAGTAGTAGTTAATTACCTAGCAGATTTAAACGGCTGTGCAAATAAAAACCAAGGCAGCAATATGCTGGGTGCAGTAGTTAATTACCTATGGATGAGAAGAGATGAAAAATCACATCACAGTTCCTTCCAGGTTCTAGTATAGTAAGTAATAACCTGGCTTCCATCTACTTCTGCTACCTCTTCCAGCTTCCACTATCTTTCACTAGATTACATCAGGGCATATTTATCAATTATCAGGTTTCAGACCTGATATTTGTAACATCTTATCACCGCGGCAATAAGAAATTTTATAGCGCCCAAATGTATTAACATTCACATGCAGGGACAGGGGTTCCGAAAGCAGCCCATTCCTGTGATGTGTTTGGGGTGAAGTAACCTTATCAGGACTTCTGTGCATGCGCCGTCTACTGTCCATGTGTGGCTGCCATTTTTTGCGAAGTGTAGACTATAGGTTAAAACGGGCTAATGCTATCTTCAGATGACATTAGCTGTGAGGCCAAGCTCTGGAATGCTTTGCATCCCGGAGCTTGGTAAGTCTGACAGTTTTGCAGCCCCAAAGAAACCTATGGGATTAGGCTGCTGTTGGAAATAGATATCAGAGATATGTGCTGTGGTCCCTCCTTGCTACATTCAGGGGGTACTTAATATTTGCGGATACCCCCCCCCCAAAAAAAAAAAAAAAAAAATTGGTGTTCTCGGGGAATATCCTGCAAATCTTATTTGAGAAATAGACCCCTAATAATCTCTGAAAAGAGGGTGATGTCCATCTGCTTCATACTTGTTGATGGTGCTGATATTATCCTGGACCAGGAGACTCACTTTGGACACGCTGCACCATCCCGGCCTTGCTACTGACTTTTATCCTACCGCAAATTGTTGCAGCTAGAAGCATAGTAACTCCTAGCTGTATATTTACTAAAGTGCAGATTTTTATAAGTGGAGTTGTTACCCATAGCATACAATCAGATTCTACTTATCATTTATCTAGCACCTTCTAGAAGATAATAGCTAGAATCTGATTAGTTGCTATGGGCAACAACTTCCCTTAGAAACACACTTGGAGGTATATATACTAAAGTGCAGGTTTTTATACGTGGAGTTGTTTCCCCCCCCTAGTGCCTAAACCCAACCCCCCTGCAGCCTCAACCTAACCCTCCCCCACTGCCTAAACCTAACCCACCCCCCCTAGTGCCAAACCTTAATCCACCTCTAGTGCCTAACCCTTGCCCCACTACTTACCCTCAGGATGCCGGTGGTTGGAATGTCAGCGTGGGGATCCACCTTCTTATCTTCATTATAGTTATATTACCTTCCGCTTGTTCCCCTTTTTCATAGGTTGATCCTAATTCTCTGTTAGCTAAAGGACCCAGACGTGACGTTGAGTGATGGCAGAAGTGCGGTTCCATGCCCTGGCAGCGCTGTTATATTGCCTCAACTGTATTATCCGGCCACCAATAGTAGAAATTTTGCTCGCCACTGGGTTACTATTCCCAATCTATATCAACATGGATAGTAACTGATGACATCAGGGTCCTGTAGATGAAGGGGATCTTTCCGCAACCCTTTTTCATATAGCACTGGGTTGTGCTGCCCCTTGCTATGATCCAATACTCGCCTTGTTATTTGGGTCTTCCACCATTATCGATGTCACATTAGCTGCCTAATTATTATATTATTATTATCACTGTAATGCTGAATGCTAAATGTCTGCTTGCATGTGCCGAGCTACCATTTCTATGTTGTTCTATATGCTCACTTCTGTTTTGCTACTTGTCAATTTATCTTACTACCCAATAAAAAAAATGCCCTAAAATGGCCACAGCCATGAAGTAGTTAATACCCTTATCGTGACTCAGGTAGACATCAGGCAGCTGCTAGTGGAGGTGGGTATCTCCTACTAGGAAAGCAGAATATAGTATGCACAGATTGTAGTTTGCTAGATCGAGGTATATGAACCATCAGCAAGACAAATGTGTAACTATGTTTTTCTTTTACAGCACACGCTAAAGATTATCTTGTCAGAAAACCCACCATTCCGTCACCAGACAAACACCCTATACACACCAATGACTACATTAAAGTATGCTGACCCTAATGGTGACCTGCCTATTGATACCTTCTACAAGATGGTCTTTCAACATGACAAAATTTTCAATGCAAGCCTTAATTTCATCAAGTTGTTGAGGTGGAGGAGTAAAAGAAGTTTTGACCTTGGGAAACCGCAGCCCTAAGAACTATTGTTTGCACTTACTGTACATTATATTTCTGGATCACTTTCTATGCAAAAAGTATTTAAACGTAACCAGTGCCGTTAGAAACCACAGCAGTGAAGGGTCAAAGTAATGACACTAACAGGGGTATTCAATATGGGAGCGAAAACATTGTTTTTGCGTTAATATCGCACCTATGACGTCATTATCGCAGGTTTTAGTTTTACACTGTATTCAATTTCAAAGACTTTTCGCAGGTTCGAAAAGTCTTTGAAAAAAAATGGGGATAACTTTTCACCACTGAATAGGTGGCGAAAAAAAGTGCAGAATTGGGGTTTAGGGTTTTCGACAGCGAAGTTTACGTTTCATATTGAATTCCCCTCTCAGGGGTATAATTACTAAAGTGAGAGTTTTAGAAGTGGAGATGTTGCCCATAGCAACCAATCAGATTCTGCTTAACATCTAACTTGCACCTTCTAGAAGATAATAGCTAGAATCTGATTGGTTGCTATGGGCAACATCTCCAATTCTAAAAACTCTCACTTTAGTAAATTTACCCCTAAGTGTCCTAGCATTATTCCTGTTATTATGAGCCCTTTGTAGCTGAATCAGAAAATATCTCGTATCCCCAGTATGATGCATCGGGAGGTTGTTATGAAGATTGAGATGCGCCTAACACTCAATGTAATGTTGCTTCCCACACCTTTCAGTTCCTTGTACATCTGCCCACTGGCTGAGAGATTGGTTGACTGGAGAAGTACATAGAGCATGCTAACGTTCTTTGGTATGTTTCAGTCTGCAAAGATCATTTATGCTGCCCACATAAAATGATTACATATCCCCCTGTGACCAGCCAGGACTCAGCTGATGACCAGATCAACGTGTGTATGGGCTGGATAATGTACTTTATAAGTCATTGGGTGTCCAGCAGGACCTGTATAGAGAAAGTTGTACCTTTTTATTAAATTTAAGGAATGAAATGGATTAGAAGGGAAACTAAGGTACAACATGTCCCATTATGGCTTATTTAGGACACAGTAACGACTTTTGTTTTGTTTGATTTCTTCCTTCTGTGAAATGTTACTGTATGATACACTATGCAGATTAATTTTCAAATGTTACAGATTGATATCTAGATAAATTAAATTAGTTTGTGTTATATTTGAAATTAGATTGTAGGTTACTTAGAATAATCCCCATAGCCCGAATATTCAATATAAATATTGTTAGCTAGAACTGGTTACCCTATACTGTGCAGTGTGCAGATAGTTCGACAGGAGGTTTTATACAGTAAATAAATGGTTGCTGCATATGTTTGCATTGCTAAACAGAGAACAGGACTGTTGGTTAAAGTTAGGGATGCCACACCCAATACCCAGTAAAAATCCAATTTGTCCATCACAGTGTACCTATTGTGTTTTATTATGATTTAATATAAATATACTTATATTTTTAACACATTGCACTGATCTAATTGTATGTAATGTTGATCACATCTTCTTTAGAATGTAAGGTAGTACAGAACATATACTTCTGCACCCATCCTGTGTTGGTCTCACCCCTCTACCAATACTTTACTGGCTCCCCATGAACCACAGAATACAGTACAAGCAACTCACTCTCACATATAGGGGGAGCTGTATCACGCTGTGGAGAGAGATAAAGTACCAACCAATTAGCTTCTGTCACTTATCAAACACAGCCTGTAAAATGGCAGTTAGAAGCTGATTGGTTGGTATCTCTCTCTCCATGGTTTGATACATCTTCCATATAGATCTCAAGCACACCAGTCCCTCCAACCTCACTTCCGTTCACACTTCCGCCATCTCTGCTCTTGTCCACTCCTCTCACTCCCGCATCCAAGATTTCTCCCCTACTGCCTCACCGGTTTGGAACTCACTCCCTTACCCTACCAGACCATTTACCAGCTTCCACACATTCAAATGAGCCCTTAAGACCAGTGATGCAGAAAGGTGAGAGTGGGTACAAATTACCTGGGCTTCTGTAAGGGTACAGGGGAAAACAGTGCCTAGACCACAACCCCCATTGCAAATGCAGCAGTTTTGCAGTTACATGCACTATACGAATGTACATCTGGGTGGGACTTAGCCATGCCCCCTCCAGGGGCTGCCCTCTGTACTCAGAAGCCCTGCTTAAGGCTCACCTCTTCATAAAAGCCTAGCAACTCCTCAACTCAATACTCACCCACCTACTCTCTATACCAGTTTACCCTATTGATTACGCCCCTCCCTCTTAGACTGCAAGCCCTTTCCATGGACAGCACTCTTTCCTTGTTCTCTCCTCCTAGCACTATCCCTGCCACCAGGGTGCCTTTTTTCTCCTTCCTGTTTCCCATCAGCCACTCTGATCCTGTTTGCCCATCCATTTGTTTGCTATATGTTCATTGAGTGCCAGGGATAGACTGGGGCTAAACATCGGTAACTAGTACTGTGCGTGCATCGCAGGTGCTCATGCACAGGAAAAGGGGACGTGGGCACACCTCACTGGGGCATAGCCACTCATCATGGGGTTGTAATGCAAATCACATGGGTGTTGCCTCGCATTATGCCCCATCTAATCATGCTGGCCGAGCAGAGCACCGGAAGGCAGAGCTGCTCGGCCAGGGCTCAAGATGGCTGGACTATCCCATCAGACCACCGGCCAATCTGACAGTGCTGATTTACTTCCAACTCCCCCCACGTAACTTATCACTACTTGCTTTTACTAGGTATAGTGAGTTGCACTACCTTACCATTCACTCCATACGGCACCTCCTCACTCCACCCTGCCTTTGTGATATGAAATGGAGAACATTAGAGAACCGATATGGTAATACAAAAAAAACATCAATTGCTTATGTCATATGATATGCATAGATCATCAGGTACAAGTACATGACACCTGAAATACAAGATTCCCAATGAATCAACAGTCCCATGGATTGTTCCTCCTATTTACAAAAGTACCAGGTGAGACAGCCATCTTGGGCATACTACATAGGTTACATTGGGTGGAAAAAACAATACCTGGAGTTGTGGTAGAAAATGTGGAAATACAGATAGTGAGCCACGATATGATAAGAAAACCAAAGTAATTAGATCCACAGATTGTTCATTTTGATGAGTCAGCCGTCTTGGGTGCACTACATAGGATACAGTGAGGATGATTGGCAATTCATAGACGTGTGATTTGCTAACAGTTGTTGCATAACATTATCAGAATCACGCCTACATATAACATACTGTAAAAGACCACATAAAACACAGAAGGTGAAGCAGGCATCTTGTGCACACAAGTTACACAATACATTTTACATGTGAGACAAAGTTGGTGAGCTAGCCATCTTGGTGTCACAAGCCGCCGCTGCGTCTTGTTTGACAACAGTGCTCCGGGTGGCCCTCTCAGTCCTGTTGCTAGGAGATTAGGATGCTGGGCTGCTACTTCGTGAGGTCCTCCTACCTGGCTGCTCCGTCATCTCCGCCCTCTCCTGATTGGAGCTCTCTCTTTTTTCACCTCCGCTGAGTCCCTGCTCGGATGCCGGTTATAGCGTTCAGGACGTGACTTCCGGTTCAGTTTGTGGAGTGCATTCTCGTGGTGTTCCTGTACCTCCTGTCCAGCGTGTATCAGTTCTGTCTCAGCTGCACTGTGGCGTCTGAGTGGACTTCTGATTATTTACATTTATCCTGCTCATGAAAATCTAGGAGGATTAATGCATTTGGCCATCCGTATTGACCATCGTCTTTGGGGGCGTAGACTGGAGAAAGATTTGCCTACCATCCCTCCACAATCTCCAGTTTAGGTGACTCCTCATGATCAAGAAGAGCCCATGCAGCTAAGTGCTTTCCGTCTTTCTTCTGAGGAAAAGCGCAGAAGGTGGTCACTTGGGTTATATCTGTACTGTGGAGGAAAAGGACATACAGCCTATGTTTGTCCAGTCAAGTCTGGAAAAGGCAGGGTCTAGATGTACTGGGAGAGCTACATCTGGGCCTTGCATCCATTTCTCCCAGTAATTCAGTCCATATTCCCACAGTAATTCAAGTCTTTGATAAAGAATTAACCATTTCTGCCTTCCTGGACAGTGGTTCAGCAGATAATCTCATGGACATTTCCTTTTTAACTCTTTAGGTTTAATCCCCGAGTCCCTACCACAACCTATCTCTATTATTGGCTTGGATGGCAATCTTTTTACCAAAGGTGTAGTCAACTCTCGAACACCTCCCATCTGTCTTTCCATTGGAGCTTTACATTCCGAAAACATAATGTTCCTTCTGTTTCATTGTCCTCTGGCACCTATAATCCTTGGGTTGCCATGGTTGAGGAACCATAATCCTATTATCAACTGGAAATCTAGTGAGGTTCTTCAGTGGGGATCCACCTGTTCTTCACGATGTTTTGCTCTACCGGTACGAGTGGCTGCTACCATCCAGATTCTTCACCCTGCTATTCCTGCTCCCTACCGTGATCTCTCTGGAGTCTTTTCTAAGAAGAAAGCTGATTCTCTACCTCCACATCGTCCATACGACTGTGCCATTAAGTTACAGCCTGGAGCCAAGCTTCTGAAAGGCAGGTTATAAGCTTTGTCCCAACCAGAGAGTTAATATATGCAGGAGTACATCCAAGAGAGTCTTGAGAAGGGCTTCATCCATCCGTCCAAATCACCGGTTGGGGCTGGATTCCTTTTTGTGCAAGAGGAGGACGGGTCACTTCGACCATGTATTGATTACCGGGGATTAAATAATGTCACCATAAAGAACTCCTATCCATTGCCGTTAATATCAGTTCTTTTCGACCAACTTCATGAAGCATCCATCTTTTCCAAGTCTGATCTGCGAGGAGCCTATAACCTGATCCGGAAGAAGGAAGGAGAGGAGAGGAAGATGGCCGTTAACACTCACTCTGGCCACTATGAGTACCTGGTCATGCCGTTTGGTCTTTCTAATGCTCCCTCTGTCTTTCAAGATTTAATTAATGATGTATGGAGGGAATTCCTTTTGAGTTTTTGCCATCATATACCTAGACGATATTCTCATCTATTCTAAATCTCTGGAACAACATTGCCAGCATGTGAGACAGGTGTTAAAGAAACTCCAAGAGAATCATCTGTATGCAAAACTAGAGAAATGTGAGGTTTGAAGTAAAGGAAGTCTCGTTTTTGGGATATGTCATCTCTGCCCAGGGATTCTGTATGGACCCAAATAAAGTTGTAGCCGTCTTGGATGGACCCAACCTTCCCTACTAAAAGCCATCCAACACTTTCTAAGTTTTGCAAACTGTTATCGTAGATTTATCAAGTGCTTTCCCTCGATTGTCGTACCTATTTTGGAACTGACTAAAAAAGGGGCAGATACAGTGAACTGGCCTGTCAAGGCAGTACAGGCCTTTAATTTTCTGAAGTCAGCTTTCATCACTGCTCCTGTTCTCAGTCATCCTGATCCAGATCTTCCATTTATTGCTGAGGTGGATGCTTCCGAAGTTTGGTGTTGGTGCTATCTTGTCTCACAAAAGATCCCCTTGCTAAAAAATTTCATCCATGTGCCGCCTTCTCATGAAAATTTGCTGCTGCCGAAAGAAATTATGACATCGGTAATCGGGAGTTGTTAGCCATCAAGTGGGCTTTCGAAGACTGGAGGCACTGGTTGGAAGGAGCTAAACTTCTGATCAGTTTTGACCGACCATAAAAACTTGTCATATTGAAACGGCTAAGAGATTAAATGCTAGACAAGCACATTGGGCTTTATTCTTTACCCGTTTTAACTATATCATTTCTTTTCGGCCTGGCACTAAAAATCTAAAGGCAGACGCTCTTTCACAAAACTTTTAACACAGTCAACCTACTACACCTTCTGAAGAAACCATCATTCCGGCTTCCCATATTCATGTGGCCTTGACTAGGAATTTAGCTGATATTCTCCATTCCTGTCAGTCTGAAGCTCCTTCTGGAAAACCGCCGGGATTACTCTTTGTCCTTGAGAGATTTCAGAAAGCTGTGCTAACGAACTTCCATTCAACCAAAGCCATTGGTCACCTGGATATCTCCAAAACTGCTGAACTACTCTCCCAGGATGTTCATGAATTTGTCATGGCCTGTGAAGTTTGTGCTTGCAATAAATCTCCTCGTACCTCTCCTTCTGGCCTCCTTCTTCCCCTCTCAACGCCGTCTAAACCCTGGACTCATATGGCAATGGATTTTATTGATCTTCCTTCTTCCTCTCGCTGCTCGGTCATTTGGACTGTTGTTGACCGTTTCAGTAAAATGGCTAATTTCATTCCACTCTCCAAACTGCCTTCTGCCAAAGACTTATCTGTTTTGTGCGTTCAACATATTTTCCGACTTCATGGATTACCCTTGGACATTGTTTCAGATTGAGGAACTCAGTTTGTCACACGTTTTTGGAAAATCTATTTACTTCTGTTGGCATCAGCCTCAGTTTGTCATCCAGATACCATCCTCAGTCCAACAGACAGACTGAACGGGTCAATCAGTCCTTGGAGCAATATATTTTGTCTCCAAATATCAAAATGATTGGGTTTCTTATTTACCATTGGCAGAATTTGCTTTCAACAATTTGTCATTCATCTTTTACCATTTCTCCATTTTTTTTGCAATTCTGGACTGCATCCTAGAGCTAATTAGTTTGAAACCATTTCTGGAAGAACTTTTTTCTCTACCCCAGTCTCCAGGCTCCATTCGGTTTGGAAGAAGGTTCGTCAGTGTCTTCTCAAAGCATATTTTCACTCCAAGACATTGGCTGATAGACACCGCAAGCCATGCAAGTTCAAGGTTGGAGATTTTTTTCTGGTTGTCCTCTAAAAACATTCGCCAATGGTCACAGAAGCTGGGTCCTAGATTCAGTGGACCCTTCAGAATCATCTCTCAGATCAAACCTGTTGCCTTTCGGTTGAAATTACCCAACACATTCAGGGTTAACAATACACTCCATTTCTCTCTTCTCAAACCTTTTTTTTCTTCTTCCAGGTTCAGTTCCAGGGGTCCAGTTAGACTTTCTTCTGTTCTCATTCAAAGCCATCAAGAAATCATTGTAGAGAAGATTTTAGATTCCAGATTTTCATAAGGAGGTTTACAATCTTTGGTTCACTGGAAGGGGTACGGGCTGGATTAGCGTTCCTGGGTCTCTGAAAAATTTGTGCATTCTCCCTCCTTGAAAAGGTTTTTTTGAGAACTTCCCTGATCAGCCCCGTTCTAGGGGTTACTTAAACCCTCGTCAACAGTGCTCCGGGCCCTCTCAGACCCGTTGCTAGGAGATTAGGATGCCGGGCTGCTACTTCGTGAGGTCCTCCTACCTGGCTGCTCCGTCATTCTGCCCTCTCCTGATTGGAGCTCTCTCCTTTCTCACCTCTGCTGAGTCCCTGCTCAGATGCCGGCTATAGCATTCAGTACGTGACTTCCGGTTCTGTGTGTGGAGTGCATTCTCATGCTGTTCCTGTACCTCCAGTCCAGCGTGTATAATTTCTGTCTCAGCTGAACTGTGGCATCTGAGTGGACTTCTGATTATTTACATGGTGGTAGTCTCAGCCACACTGCAGCATCTAAGTGGACTTTCAGTTACCAACCTTACAGCTGTCTTAGCCGCACTACTGCATCTAAGTGGACTTTCAGTTATCAACCTTACAGCTGTCCCAGCCACACTGCAGTGTCTAAGTTAACTTCAGTTACCTACCTCACGGCAGTCTGTCACACAGCTGCGTCTGAGTGGACTTTTGTAGCTACATATCGGCTGCATCACGGCCGCATGGCCACAGCTCTGCAAAAGACTCTTTCGACTATCTCAATCACAACTTGACCACAAGGCCGCATCCCAGTCAAGTACACATCAGCCCTCAAGGCTGCATCCCAGCCAAGTACACATCAGCCCTCAAGGCTGCAACCAGGCCACGAGGTCACATCCCAGCCAAGTACACATCAGTTCTCAAGGCTGCAACTGGTGCATCTAAGTGGACTTTCAGTTATCAACCTTACAGCTGTCTCAGCCACACTGCAGCATCTAAGTGGACTTTCAGTTACCAACCTTACAGCTGTCTCAGCCGCACCGGTGCGGCTGAGTGGACTTTCAGTTACCTACCTCACGGAGGTCTCAGTTGCACGGCTGCGTCTGAATGCACTTTTGTAATTACATATCGGCTGTCTCAGCCACATCCCAGCCGCTTGGCCACAGCTCTGCAAAAGACTCTCTCGACTGTTTCAATCACAACTTGGCCACAAGGCCGCATCCCAGTCAAGTACACCTCAGCCCTCAAGGCTGCAACTTGGCCACAAGGCCACATTCCAGACAAGTATACATAAGCCCACAAGGCTGCATCCCAGCCAAGTACACATCAGCCCTCAAGGCTGCAACTTGGTCACAAGGCCGCATCAAGCCAAGTAAATATCAGCCTTCAAGCATGCAACTTGGTCACAAGGCCGTATCCCAGCCAAGTACACATCAGCCCTCAAGGCTGCAACACAGCCATAAGTCTGCATTTCCAACCCAGTCTTCTTCAGCTCCTTTGTGTTCCTCAATTCTCAATACCTAAACCATTTCTCCACAGTGAATCTACCCAGGGATTCTTAACACTTTAGCACATCCAGTGCTCAAAAAACAGACTGTTAGAAGCTAAGCAGTCCATTTGCGGTAAGTGAGAATGTGACAGGGTAATTCAAATTGCAGGAGGGTGGGTTAATAGAGGCCTAAATGGTACAAAGGTACAATTAATCAGAGGCCAAGATGGAGTTGAGGCATAGATGCCTGGGCAGAGGACTGAAGAAGCAGAAATGTTTACTGTGAGGAAAGTGTTGGATCTTCCAGCGTCAGGTTTTAGTTGCCAGGTAGAAGCAGAACACAAAAAGGGTCCCGTCTGAGATTTCCATGATCCAATGGAAAATCCAAATGCTGCTTCAAGCCCCAGGAGACAAGTGATGGAAGGTTATCTCTGCCATGGGCGGATGCCGGTGCTGGAATACTGACACCAGTCAGAATCCTGGTGCCAGCATCCCTACCACAGGCATCCCGATGGTAAGTAGTGGGGCTATGGGGACGGTTAGACACAAGGATAAGTGTTAGGGTTAGGCACTAGGGGGGAGGTTAGGATGCAGGGAGGGAGGGATAATTTAGGGGTCGGGTTAGGGTACATACCAGCCGTTGTCAGTATTTCAACCCTGTCAGGCTCCCGAGTGCCGGCATCCTGTACCCAACCCATTAATCTAGCCATGACTGGTGTGGAGAAATCTGAATGCTATACTGCAGTTATCATCTTTGGCAGTAATTAAAGTACCCCTCCTAGATATACTATAATAACATTGTGATGTCTGTAGGAATGTAGCAAACTTTGGGCCTGATTCAGCATGGATCACAATTGCAACGTGTACGCAGATCACCCAATTGTTGTGTACCGCGCATGCACCGCATTGTTGGTGTGCCGCAATTATGCACGCAGACAGTAATCCCTCAGAGTGAGTGACAGACCTTGACCGTTTGTGGGTGCTGAGGGAGGAGTGCAGGCCTGTCCATTTGAACGCCATTGCATGGGCGTGCATAAATTAGCCACTGCGATTGTCTACGCAACTTGAGTACTCACTGCGTGTGACGAGACTTGCAATTTGTCCTGCTATAATTGTGCATGAAGCCAATGGTCTCCGATGTTACCGATGTATATGCAGGACTGCGAGGTATTAATGATGTGAGAAAGCAACAGTGGGCGTCTCTATGCTGGCTGAGCGGTGGCAAACATTAGCATATTTTTCGCAGCTGCATTGCGTGTGATTATGCAGCTGCTATCCATGTTGAATCAGGCCTTTTAATTATTCTAGGAAACAGGATTGCCACCTAGCTGCTGGGCTCATATAGCAAGCCTCCTGAATCTTGATGAAGGCAAGGAGAGTGAAAAGAATTTACCTCCCCTGCCATAATGACCGGGAAGCCATGTAAGCAAGCAACTGTGGGTCCCATGTATAACTGAGTTATGTGTACACCCATAATTAGCTTCCCTCAGGCAGATTTTCAGATGCTTAATGATGGCAATCCCATTGCAAAGAACTGTAATCTGAAGGTTTAAAACTTCATATGTACACTGAAGTGCCAAAAGTCATGGGATAGCAGTATGTAATGGTAGGTTCTGTCATTGCACTGTGACATCTTGGAAATGCACAGACCTGCATCAGTTGTAATCTGACATCTCGTGAGGCAGTTGAACACCGGCTAGGCTGCTCATGGCAAGGTGACATGAATTATCGGAGTTCGAAGTGGGCATGATAGCGGGTGCTTGATGGATGGGACATGCTACTTCCAAAGTTGTGCAGACATTCAACATTCCTCTATGTATGGTGTCACACGTATACCGGGAATAATCATGGAAGGCATTACCACCCACTGTGGACAGCACAGTGGTCAACCACGGGTGCTTAATAATCATGACCAGCAGCGTCTGGCCAGAATTGTCTGTGGTAATAGACAAGTGACACTGGCTCAAATCATATCCACATTAAATGCAGGAGGTATCAGACGCATATCCAGCATGTCAGTGCAGCGTTCTTTGGTACCATGGGATATGGGAGCAGAAGACCCATCATAGTGCCCCTGTTAATACTCTGTCACTGGACACAGCACATCACATGGGCTCGTGACACCGCTAATTGGACCCTGGAGGACCGGCAATGTGGTGTGGTCCGATAAGTCACGGTTCCAGTTGTTTGGGGCTGATAGTAGGGGTCAGGTGTGGCGCAGAGCCCATGTCCCCTAGTTGTCAACAAGACTGGTGGTGGTTCCACAATGGTGTGGGGTGTGTTCACATTGCATGGGTTGGGTCCGCTGGTCTACCTGAACATTGACTGGTAACCGCTACATTGCATTGCTTGATGACCATTTGCAGCCCTTCATGGACTTCATGTACCCCAGCCATGATGGGATATTCCAGCAGCATAATGGACTGTGTCATCGGTCCCAAGTTGTCCAGAATTGGTTTGAGGGGCATTCTGGAGAGTTCCGACAAAAGCTGTGGCCACCACATTCATCTGACATGAACCCAATCAACCATTTATGGGACTTGGTGGAGGTCTCCATTCGCACCCAAGATCCTGCACCTACAAATATCAGGGAGTTGTAGGAAGCTGTCCAGACAGCATGGGTCAACATCTCTCCAGAGATCTTCTGTCCACTTGTGGAATCAATGCCACATCAGGTTGCGGCACTTTGTCGGACTAGAGGGGGTCCTACACAATACTAGGCATCTATCCCATGACTTTTGGCACTTCAGTATACAGTAATATACATACAGTAAACATACAGGTACAAAAGCACATCAAACTGAACTGTCTTACAGAGAAATAAACATAATTAAACATTTTTATAAGGAAGTGCCAACGTGAACACAAGGACAAGCTTGAAGGGACATATCAGAAACTTGAGTGTCAACTACAAACTTTGCAACTTTGTAAAATTGGTTGATTCAAACAAGCAAGATGGTGTGTCATATGTTTACGGTCCTTGGGAGCAATTGTCTGCAACGTTCTTTCTGATCCCTTCGAACACCTGTTTGACATGAAAGGTGCAACAAATATTAATTATCTATTGTTTAGATGTGCAACCGACACACCTGGCAACAGGAAAAGGGTGGGTTGGGATGTGCACTAGGGGAAATCCTGTTCTCTGGAACAAAAGTTTGCAGGTTAAAAATTCCGGCAAACCACTGTTTGTTCATCAGGAGGATTGCCGCCTGGCAATAAAATACACAATAGTTTCTTACGACTGTGGTACAATAAAATGAATAGTGTGCAGAATCAACATGTTACAAACACAGCCAACAAAAGAAATGATACTAAATATTGATCGACCAACTTATAGTGTGTAGAATCAACATGTTACAAAGTGAAGTTCTTTATAAAAGAAAAGGCTTCTTGCTTAGCAATAAACCATGGAGAAAACCTGTAGAAACAGCTTGTTTTTCCTTTCACTATATCCAGGTTTTAGTTTTTTTAGAGAAATGCTATTGTTTTGATTTCTGCACTGCTAACCATTTCTCTAGTGAAACTGATAGTGAAAAAGAATGGGGATTGAGGGCCTGATTCAGAGCCGCTCGTAAGCGGCCGCTCGTTCCCTCCGAGCGATGTTTGCCCAACTGCGCATGCGTACGGATCGTTATACGCATGCGCAAACCAGTCAGTGCGGTCGAAATTCATGTGCTCGCAAAATAGCGAATGCCTGATAATATGAGTGACAGGAGTAGGCGTATGTGGGTTGTAACGGGGGAAGGTGCTTGAAAACGGGGAGTGGAGATCCGAACGCAGACGTGCTTAAAGGTCAAAACGGGCGTTTTATGGGTGTGCATAATTAAAACAGCAGCGTCATTGACCACGTCACTGGGTTATTTTATAGCCAGAACTGCTCGCAAAATGGTGGTAGCAAAAACCAACCCCAAGAATAGCGAGCAGTTCATACCCTGGTCGATGTACTCGATTAATCTAATAAATAGCGGACATGACGTAGGATGCGAGCGGCCAGGGGGCGTATTTTTTCAAAAAACGACCGCAAGTTTTGTTCGCTCGTTCAGACCTAGAGGCGTGAACAGACCGCAAAGAGCGAACGGTTGATTTGAATAGCCACCCCTATTTTCTGGACGAGCGAGCGCTAATTGTGTCCGGCTCTCAGGTCATTTTTTCTATCCCGGGATTGGCCTCCCTACTTCAGACAGAATTAGTACTAAATTTAGTTTGTTTAGTATGAGCCCTAGATTGGACAAAAGTGATAAAACCAAGTCTAATTCCAAGTACACACTAGACCACAGGTTCTCAAACTCTGTTCTAAGGACCCCAAACAGTGCATGTTTTCAAGGTCTCACAAAATCATAAGTGAAAAAAGTAGCTCCACCTGTGGATCTTTCAAAATGTGTCAGTGAGTAATGAATTCACCTGTGCACCTGCTGGGTGACCTGGAAAACAGTAACTGTTTGGGGTCCTGAGGACCGAGTTTGAGAACCACTGCACTAGACAAAAATGTATTCCAATCGCGCGGATCAGGCTGACATATCGGACACATCGTCTAATGCAGGGGTTCCCAATCACGGTCCTCAAGGCACACTAACAGTCCAGGTTTTAAGGATAGCCATACTGGAGCTCAGGTGACTTAATTAGTACCTCAGTTATTTTGATTTAACCATCTGTGCTCAAGCCTGGATATCACTAAAACCAGGACTGTTAGTGTGCCTTGAGGACCGATGTTGGGAATCACTGGTCTAGTGTATACCCACTATGCGCGGCCCCGCTGCCCGGCATCATGCATGCATGGACGACGGAGCGACCCAGCTGCCGATGCCGGCATGTTCAATGGTGCCAGTGAACTACATTTTGATCGGTCGGTCACAGGATTGTGCAGTGTGTACTGACTGCCCGATATGTCATTCATCGACACCATCCAGCGTTGCATCGGGGTGGGGGTCGCCCTATGGTGTATCCACCATAAGGGATATATTTAATAAAGTGCAGGTTTTTAGAAGTGTGGTTGTTTTTGCCCGTAGCAACCAATCAGATTCTACTTATTTATCTAGCACCTTCTAGAAGATAATAGCTAGATTCTGAAAGAAACTGAAATTGCTGTGGGCAACATCTCCACTTCTAAAAACCCACACTTTAGGAAATATACTGCTTAGTGCAGAGGTTCCCAAACGGGGTCCTCAAGGCTCCCCAACAGTTCCGATTTTAGAGATATCCATGGTTGAGCACAGGTTACTTAATTAGTAACTCAGTCAATTTGATTTAATACTGTGCTCAACCATGGAAATCTCTAAAATCTGAACTGTTGGGGAGGCTTGAGGACCGCGTTTGGGAACCTATACCTATGCCTTAGTGTAAAGGTTCTCAAACTCGGTCCTCAGGACCCCAAACAGTGCATGTTTTCCAAGTCTCCTCACAGAATCACAAGTGAAATAATTAGCTTCACCTGTGGATCTTTAAAATGTGTCAGTGAGTAATGAGTACACATGTGCCCCTGCCAGGTGACCTGGAAAATGTGACCTGTGTGGGGTCCTGAGGACCGAGTTTGAGAACCCCTGCCTTAGTGTCTACTTTAGCACCAACAGACTCTAGAATACACTAAGGCAGAGGTTCTCAAACTCAGTCCTCAGGACCCCACACAGTTCACATTTTCCAGGTCACCCAGCAGGTGCACAGGTGTATTCACTACTGACATATTTTAAAAGTTCCACAGGTGGTGCTAATTATTTCACTTGCGATTCTGTGAGGAGACCTGGAAAACATGCACTGTTTGGGGTCCTGAGGACTAAGGGGGTCATTCAGACCCACTCGCAAGCGGCAGTACACTCGCAAGTGGGTTGATGTTCCCCACTGCGCATGCGCACGACGGAGGGAGCTCCGTCGTGCGCAAGCGCGAGACCCGGACTGCGACAGCCAAGCTGTCGCTCCGGGTCTCGCATCAAAGGGGGTGTGCTGTCGATGGTGACTGACAGCACGCCCCCTTTGGTGGGCGTGCCTGCCAGACGGAGGCGTTCCCATGGGAACGCCTACCGTCTGAAGCCGGCCGCACTGACATCACTAGTGATGTCAGTGGGAGTGATTTTGGCTCTGATAGATCCAAAATCACTCCAGGGCTTGTGGCAGGGAGACCCTACCGCAGGGTCTCCGTCGCAAGTCCGATGGTCGCGATGGTCAAGACCATCGCTACCATCTTTTTGGACGCTCGTATATGCTGTGGGTGGTCACCCACAGCTATACGAGCATCCAGGAGGACGCTCCATTTTAATGGAGGAGGGCCCTGATTCAGAGCGAGCGCTCTGGTCAGAGCGTCCGGCTTTGAATCAGGCCCTGAGTTTGAGAACCTGTGGACTAAGGTTAGCAGTGTCCCCAGATAGGATGAAAGAGAAATAATAGATACTGGCATGAGGCAATACTGTGCAGTGTGCATATTGACATGCACAATACTTTGTATACTGGCATTGGGACACATGTTATATACAGGTAATAATGGAGTGTACTAGGCACTTGTATACTTGAGCTGAAGCACCATCTTGCATCATCTCTGGCAATCCAAACACTGGCACTCAATGTAATAGGTTATGTAATCAGCTTGGTTTTGACTTGAAAAACGATTGCCGCTCTAAAAATATGGGAAGACTAACAGAAGTTCCCGCAGCAGCTGCAAGTCGCCACCTATTCTATAAGCCCCCAAAATTAGAGATGAGCGGGTTCGGGTCTAGAGATCCGAACCCACCCGAATTTAGCATAACTGAGTCGGATCAAAGCAAGCTCAGAGTTTCCCGCCTGGTCGGATCTCGAAACCGAAGCAAAACGAGTCTGAAATCTCGTGGTTCGCGAGCTTTCATCTCTATGATCAATGTAGTATATAAGGGACCACGCGACGGACGCCATTTCACTCCGGCTGTGGAGACTGAACAGGGAGGGTGGGTAGTGTAGGGCTGGGAGAGGTGCTGGTGCTATCTGCTGTGTCCTGGGCTGGTGACTGGTGATCCATTCTGGTCTCTGGTCACGGTGCTGTCACTGTCACTGGGCTGTCTGTTGTGTCCTGGGCTGGTGACTGCTGAGCCATTATGGTCTCTGGTCATGGTGCTGTCTGCTGATCCATCTGGGCTGTCTGCTGTGCTGGACTCCAAAAAAAAATAAATCAAAGTGTCTTTTATGTTTTTCTGTGTGTGCGCGTGCGTGTTAGGCTTAACCGCAGTACCGCACAAGATCCAGCTCAACTCCAGTCGTACTAAAAAAATCAATCAAAGTGTCTTTTATATATTTCTGTGTGTGTGCATGGGTGTTAGGTTTAACCGCAGTAGCGCACAAGATCCAGCCAGCAACGTAAGTTGCAACCTTGTGCTGCCCGACTCCAGTCGTTCTCCAAAAAAAAAACAATGAAAGTGCCAGCCAGCAATGCAAGTTGCAACCTTGTGCTGCCCGACTCCAGTCATTCTCCAAAAAAAACAATAAACGTGTCTTATATTTTTTTTCTTCTGTGTGCGCTCTTGGGTGTTAAGCTTAACCGCAGTTGCGCACAAGATCCAGCCAGCAACGCAAGTTGCAACCTTGTGCTGCCCGACTCCAGTCGTTCTCCAAACAAAAACAACCTTGTGCTGCCCGACTCCAATCGTGATCAATCGGTGCTCTGGGCCCAAGTTCTTCTGGAGCTTATAAAAAATTAAAATCATTTGTCTTTTTTTCTAATATTTTCGTGTGTGCGCAAGACTGCACGTGTGAATTTTGTAGCCGCACCTTGGCTACACTATTGGTGATTGTGACACTGCTTCAAGACTGCAGAAAATATGGGGGGCTGTCACATGACAGGAGAGCAAGGCCAAGAACCACATGTTGTAACTGCCGCCAGCAGTGCAAGGCCGTCAACTTCCTCGTCCTCTATGAAGGCCCATGCCCCATGGCTTAAGTCACGCCATCAATATGGTAAAGCAAGTTTTACTTGAAGTTAAGAAAAAAAATGTAAAGTATATTTGCCTTTAGATAAACAAAAAATTGGTAATATGCCATTCACTACACAAAGTGGCAAGGAAAGGATAAGGCCTTGGTCTTTCTTTATGAAGACTGCTGATAGCCCTTCCGCTTGTAGTAGTAGTGGTGGTGGTCCAATTAAAAAATGTGAAAGTTATTAAGACAGCTCCGGAAAAACCAACCGTGTGCCCTGAGAAATCGAAATCACAAATCCCCGAGGAGAGTGCAAGTGTGTCCGCGGTTGCCATGTGTGAGCCAGACCTAAATACTAGTGTACTGGAGGATCCTCCAAGTTCCAACAATTGTGTGCCCTCTGTAAATGGGGGGAAGGGCAGTCAACATCTTGCACATGTAGTCATGGATGATGCTTTTGTGGAATTGCACATGGAGGAGGAGGATATTTTGGTAGTTGAAGGCACTAAGGATGATGAGGATGTTGATGCCGAGGATGTCCTTTGTGTAAGTAAGGCAACAGCTGTTGCCCGTGGTTTGAAAAAGTCAAAGCCCATTGTTGTCATGCCGACACAAAAGACAAACAAATCTACTTCTCACGTGTGGAATTATATCCATCCCGATCCGGACAACAGTTGTCAAGCCATATGTGCCCGTTGCCATGCAAGAGTGAGTAGAGGGAGGGACCTAAACCACCTAGGAACCTCCTCCTTTTTACGTCACTTGGAGCGTTCATCATATATCAAAGTGTACGTCGCCAAGTTCCAAAACTCAAAACGTAACAAGTCCAGTGTCACCTACCTGCTCCCTCTCTGTGAGATCCAAGTGCCTTCGATCTCCAACACCAACACCTGCATCATCAACATCCTCATTCGTCATCGGAAGTAGTCCTGCTGCATCCAATGTTAGTATTCGAAGCACGATTGACTCCTCTCCTATCCGTGATTCCTCAGAAGGATCCTTGATGACTACGCCTGTTGCTGCTGCTGTTGCTGTGAGTGGATCTTCATCCCAAAAGGGGACCAGGAGGTACTTGTAGTGTATCCTCCAAAAAACAATTAACTGCCAAACAATCGTTTGCAAGGGCAAACATGTATGACAGCAATCACCCATTTGCACAGCAGATTACTGACGCCATAACAGCTATGCTGGTATTAGATGTGCATCTAGTATCCGCCATTACTGCAGTGGGTTTTCAACAGTTAATTAAGATCCTGTGTCCTCGCTACCAGATCCCTTCTAGAATCCACTTCGCTAGAACAGCAATTCCAAGTCTGTACAAGGACATTAAAAAACCTTATTAATGTCCTCAGAAATGCCATTGTACCCACTGTCCACTGATATGTGGACAAGTGGGACAGGGCATACTAAGGATTACATGACTGTGACAGCCCACTGGGTATTGCCTACAACAGCAACAGCAGCAACATCTCCCAAAAGACAGCTGATACAGAGGCAGGCTACTCTTTGTATAGCTGGTTCCACTAAGAAGCATACCGCTGAGAATCTCTTAGAAAAACTCAGGGAAATCATTGCTAAATGGCTTACCCCACTTGGACTCTCCTCGGGATTTGTGATTTCAGACAATGCCACCAATATTGTTAGAGCATTACATGTGGGCGAATTCCAAAACGTCCCATGTTTTGCTCACACAATTAATTTGGTGGTGCAACGTTTTTTAAAAAGTGACACGGTCGTGCAGGAGATGCTCTCGGTGGCCTGCAAAATATCTGGACATTTTAGACATTCGGCGACCGCTTGTCGAAGATTGCATGACCAGCAGGTACTGTTAAATTTGCCCTTCGATCAGCTGAAGCAAGAGGTAGTAACTCGGTGGAATTCTACCCTCTATATGCTTCAGCGGATGAAGAAACAGCAAAAGGCCATCCAGGCATATACAACGGAGGGGGAATGCATCTTACTAAAGTGCAGTGGAGTTTAATTTCCGTGTTGTGCAAGGTACTCAAACCCTTTGAACTTGCCACACGTGAAGTTAGTTCAGACACTGCCAGCTTGAGTCAGGTCATTCCCCTCATCAGACTTTTGCAAAAACAGCTGGAGAAACTGAAGGAGGAGCTGAAACGGAGCAACTGCGCAAAGTATGTCGTACTGGTGGATCAAGCCCTTGATTCACTTCACCAGGATCCAAGAGTCATCAATCTATTGAAATCTGAAAAATAAATTTTGGCAACCATTCTGGATCCTAGGTTTAAGTCCTACCTTGTGAGTTTTTTTTCCAACAGACCAAAATCTAAAACTATGAAAAGAGCTGTTGGTCAAAAAATTGTAAGCTGCAGCCGCATGTGAAACGCCATCATCTCCTTCAGTTTCAACAGCTGCCAGGAAAAAACTCAATTTTCCTTACAGAATGCCTGCTGGTCATGCAGATCGTTCAACAAAAAATGACATCTGTTCGGGCCTGAGAGAACTGCCTACTAGTGACATGTCTTCTACCGTGACTTTGTGTGATAAGGTTTCCATTCACAGAATGGTGGAGGACTATTTCAGAGATAACATCCTAATAGACATGTCACACAGTCCCTTTCAGTACTGGCATGAAAAAGAGGCAATTTGGAGTCCCATACACAAACTGGCTTTGCATTACTTAAGTTGCCCACCATCCAGTGTGTACTCCAAAAGAGTTTTCAGTGCAGCTGGCAAAATGTGGAAAAGATGATGTTCATTAAAATGAATTACAAATTCCACGAGGAAGACCTCTACCAACAATTACATCAAAAAATTAGAGGCGTCTATGGTGGATTCCAGCAGGGACAAATTAATATTGTGTGAAGGAGAGGATGTACACACTGATGGGGATGACAAGGACAAGGACAACTTGTAATGTACAGCCAGTTTGTGTATGGGATCAGCTTGTTTTATGGGGGGTCCAAACAAACCAATCAATTCAGCCACAATTGGCAGTCCTTGTCACTGAAATGATTGGTCTGTTAAACTGTCCTGTTTCGTATACAACATAAGGGTGGGTGGGAGGGCCCAAGGACTATTCCATCTTGCATCTTTTTCCTTTCCATTATGTGCTGGTTGGGGCATTGCTGCCTGACATTTTAAATTAATGCTCTGGTTGGTTTAGGAACCAATGATTTATTTTTAAATTCAATTTAACAGTCAGGGGCTGCACCCAATGAATTGTTTTTTAATTAATTTATTATCAATTTTACACCTGGCTGTCACTGTGATCGGCGTAGCTGCACTGGGGTGCTGTGCTCCAGTCTGTTGAGGGACTGCTGCCAAAATAATAAATAATTTTTTTGTGTGCATGTCAGCCACGCCTGTCATCGGCATAGCTGCCTGTCAAGGGGCTGCATGAATATTGCAATGAAAACCTTTTTTTTTTAAAGTTATTGGGTTACAAAAAGTTTTTTTTTAATCTTAAACATAGCAGAAATGTTATCCTGACAGCTTATAAAGTTATATGCTCTAAAAAACTAAAGCCTATATTTGTAAAAAACTAAAGCCTAATTCTGCCAAAAGAGAGAAGGACACCACGGCTAAACATAAGAGTCACCTTCTGGATGAATTGTCTCATTTGCATGGGGAAAACCCAACCCTCAGATGAGATGGATCTCAGCCAGTGGACAACATTGAAATCACCATTAAAAAGTCACAATGGAAGACTACAGTGTGGAGAATCTTTCTTCACAGTCAGGAGAGGCCACAGAGAACATGAAAACAGATGCTCTAGGTGCTGAACTTCAAGGACTTTCTCCATCATGTTCTGCAGTGTGGAAAGGTTTAATTCACATGTTTTCTATAAAGCAGTTCAAAGTGTCTGGCTATAACACCCACCTTTGCCAGGAATTACCAAAGATAATTACAAGCAAAGGATTCATCTGTCCGGAATCTGTCTGGGAATTCATGGATCGTATTTGGCCTGAATGCACATCCAGTGATTCTGTCACTGTGTTCTGTAGCCGACTTTATTCCTACCTGAATCGCAAACTGAAATACAGAATAGTAATCACAGACAACATGGAGACCTTTGTTATTCCGCTGCCTGCATGCCAACCAATACCTCTCAGACTACACTCACTGGGGGTACCAGGTCTTGATAATGACCATCCCCATCTGTTGCTAGTCCTTCTTATTCAAACCATCCATCCTGGACTTCCTGTCCAAATAGGGTAAGCAGGGTACAGAAAGAGGAGCTAGATGTCCCCAATTACATTTTTTTCTTCTATCATAGATGACGTGGAGAGATAAGAGCTTCAGATGTTGGAAGTACAGGGGCTCCCACCTATTTGGCTTGCCTCCAGAGAACAGAGCTTTATTCCTCAGGAAGTGTCTATGTCTATGTAGGTAGTCTCTGTCTGTTGGTAAACATCCTTCAGGAGATGGCAACCCAGAATAACAACAACTATAATAAATAATAATGTGTCCACTGATAACCAGCCTGATCCCTTAACAGCAACCCATACCCCATATGGCCAACTCATCATAACATGACACCCAGTTTGCAGCCTCCTCTTCCTTATGACACTAATCCAGTCGCCATGGTTGATCAATCAGCCATGTGTGGTCCACCCAATTTTTGGCCTTCTACATTCTAAGTTTCTAACATTAACATATCTAAGAGAAGTGGACAGTGGGAACAATGGCAATTTGAAGGCCACTAACTAACTCTGTTTTTTTTAATGTCCCTGTACAGGTTGGAAAATTCCGTTACAGAACAGAAGGTTTGCAAAGGATTATTTAAGTCAATTGTCTATTTATTTTTGGTAAGCACGCTTCCTGGTCCCCTTCTGGGATGAAAAAAATCAACTCCCAGCAAGCAGGCATGGCACTCAAGAAAGAATTCCCAAGAAAGACACAATGTAATACTTAAACCTTAGGTCTGAAATGTTGCATTTGCTGCTCTGTTTCGCTTGTTCACAATATATCTCATATGATTAAGTGGACAGTGGGAACAACGGCAGTTTGAAGGCCACTAACTAACTATGTTTTTTTTATGTCCCTGTACAGGTTGGGAAATGCCTTTATAGTAGATTTGCAAAGCATTATTTAAGTCAATTGTTTATTTATTTTTGGAAAGCACGCTTCCTGGTCCCCTTGTGAGCTTTGAGGTGGTCAAAATTGACTGGAAACGAGTTGAAATAAATGTTATTGAACTAATTAATACTGTAGGAACATAAAAAGGCCCATTTTATGTGATCTTAGCTGTTTTTTTTATTTTTTAAGAAAAATCCAGATCCAAAACCAAAACCAAAAACGAGAAAACAAAACACAGAGGTGAGGTTTTTGCAAAACCAATCCAGATCAAAAACCAGGGGAGATCCAGATCCAAAACCAAAACACGAGGGTCGGCACACATCTCTACCCAAAACCAGCAGCATTTAGAGCTGGAAACTCTGACTCAGGCTTGCCGACTTTCAGGCTGCCCCCTCCAGGAGGTAGCAGCCAGGTCAGCATGACAGGGGGTGTGGCCAACACAAGTAGGCAGGGCTATGAAACTACAAGTATTTGTGGGTGGGGCGAGGCCACGCGAGTACGTCATTTTGGCCCCGCCCCCGCTACAATGCCGTCTCTCAGCCCACATGTTTCTGTCCAGCAGCCCACATGTTTCATCAGCCAGCACCTCCGTCTGTCTCCCCAGCCATCCCCCTATACAGTGCCCCCAGTAGTAGTCCCCGCTATGCATTTCCACCAGTAGTAATCCCCCCTATGCTGCATTTCCCCCAGTAGTAGTCCCCCCTTATACAGTGCCCCCAGTAGCGGCCACCCCCCCATAAAGTGCCCTCAGTAGTGGCCACCCCCTATACAGTGCCCCCAAGTAGTCACACATCCCCCCCCGTGCCATTCTTACACACACAGAAAAATAAATAAAACCCAACTTACCTGATCCCCGCTCCTGCCGACGACCGCCGCTGTCCGCTCCTCCCGGCCCGCTCTGCACTATGGGAGAGACGTCATGATGTCTCTCCCATCACCCGCTGCTGGGGGAGCCGGAAGGCGGAGCTCATGAGTGAGCTCCAGCCGGCTCCCTCCGTGGACGCAGCAGCCAATGAGAGTGTGTCTGACTCTCATTGGCTGGCTGCTATGTGTGTTTGTTACTGTGTAGGGCAGACCGCTCTCACTGCAGTCTGCCCTAAATTTGTGGGGCCTGGGGGACTAGCGGTGGCTGCACTGCCGCTAGTTCCAGTCCTGACTCCTGGTAGTCCCGGCCTGATTCCACCCCTTGGCTGCTGGTGGCACTGCCGGACGGTGCCATCCTGGCCAATGGGTAGATACACCCCTGAAGTCCAGGAACAGAGCATTTTGTCCCTCCTGGAATGGGTCATGTTGGGAGGTATGGGGTTACAGAGGAGGCTGATTATTGAAGGATCTGCTATTATTATTATTATCCTTGATTTATATGGCACCATAAATGTTCAGCAGCGCTTTACAAAGTACATAAATAAGTGAACAAGAAACCAGTGACTTAAGCTGCCCATCCACTTGGCGATTAAACCTAGTGATTGAGCGATAACGACTGTTGTTATCGCTCAATCGCTTGGTAGTCGCCCGCAAATCGTGCAGTTTAATGTCTACTACGACCAGCGATGCGCGTGCCCGCTGGTCATATTGGACATCTATCATCGGGCAAACATGCTTGTCAACCTGATGAAAACGTCAGGTTCAGCATGTTACCAGATGATTGATGAGCCTGCACTGAACGACTGCTCATTCAGTGTAGGCACATCACAAACATAGAAATGATAGCATGATTACAATACCGTAATCGTGCTGTTGTTTCTATGTCGTGTAGTGGATGGGAAGCATTACAGTACAATACAATGCAGGACAAGGTTTATATACCCACTACTTCATCAAAGTCTTCCAGCTATCATTATAACTCCTTGCTACATGCTCCTTCGTCCCCATCTACCCCATCTGTGTCAACCCAGTTTGTCTTCGCCCACCTTTTTAGATTGTAAGCTCTCACGAGCAGGGCCAGCTACCCTCTTGTGCTTCTCCTTACTATAGTGTAATTTACTTCTTTCTCACCACTAGGGCACCTAACACTTGGTTGCTTATGCTCTGTTGCTTATCTGGGTGATATGGTCGCTAATGTAGCAATATATATTATCCATGTCCTGTATTGTATTGTTCTGTAAGTCACTTGTATATAATTTGTTTTTGTACTTTGTAAGGCGCTGCGGAACACTTGTGGCGCCATATAAATAAATGATAATAATAATAATAATATACATTGCTGCATTAGCGATCATAACACTCAAATAAGCAACAGGACGTAAGCAACCAAGTATTAGCCGTAGAAATGGGGAGTAGATGAAGGTATAACCAAGGGGAAGAGTGTATAGGGTCCTGCTCGTGAGAGCTTACAATCTAATATACCCTGAGTTTCCATGCCTGATAGCACCTGTAATGTAAACTGTAGCAACCAAACATTTTATTTATCTAACTTATGTTTAATAGATTAAGCAAATAAACTATGCTAATGGTTACCAATGCTACGTCTTTGTATGCAGATGCTTGGATTTCCGAAGCCGCAGGTGGGTGTCTCAGTACATTCCTTGGCGTCTGCAACATCTGTATATTTTTACACAGCAGCTACGTACACAGACGCAGCAGCGGCAGCATTAGCGTATGACTTTGAATCGGGCCCTTAGTGTGGAAACTGAAAGATTCAGGTGTGGTTTTGTGAGTGTGGATCCAGGCAGCTTTGTGTATATTTAGGGCCGGATTCAATTAGGTGAAAATCGGCCGATTTTTATCGCCGGTGTTATAATCGGGCGATTTCGCACATAATTGAATCCAGCCCTTAGTGTGAAAGTATGTGTGTTTGTGGGAATTTAGTGTTGATGCATTTGGTTTTGTGTGAATTTACTGTGGAACTGTCAAAACCCTGCTGTTTCTGTATTTAGCGTGGAGGAGGCATTTTCGTATGGATCCATTTTTTTGCTTGCACACATTTAGAATGGCACTGGCATTTGTGTATATCTGGGCAGGAAGTTTGTGTGACATCTAGCTTTTGGTGTGAATTTAGTGTGGAACTGATACCGGGCTTTTTTTGTGAATTTTGTGTTCATCCACCTTTTTCTTTTATGTGAATTTACTATGGATCTAGCTTTTACCTAAACCCAGATGAGATATAATTACCTTAAATCTACATCTCAGCTGATCTCAGTCACCTATTCTGCATAGAACAGGCCAATATTATAATATTACAGAACCTGGGTCACAGAGTGTATCATTCCACCTTTGTGATTTGAAGTATTTTATGCAAATGTCCCTTTAACAATAAGCTGCCTTCCGCCAATCCCGTGAGTGCAACGTGTGACGTCAGGAAGCGCCAGCGCGGCACAGCCATGGTAACCTGGACGTCGGCGCGCTCCCGGAAGTGGAAGGCAGTGCGCACTGCGCCGTGCTCCCCTCAGACGCCGCTTCCGGCGGGAGAAGGTGGCTCTCCTCCTCCGCCCTGACCGCTCCCCCCGGCTTCCCGGGATGTGCCTGTGACCGGCCTCCTCTCATCACCTGTTTTATTACAGAGCGCCCGCCCCGGCGAGGTGTGCGGGGCGCTGAGGATGCTGTGAGGAGGAGCAGGGAGCCGGCCCGGTCTCCTCTTTCTGTGGCGTTATCGTAGCCCGTGGTTTCCACTTCTTTGGTTTTATTGCTTTCTGCGTTTTTCCCTCTATCCACCCTTTTCCCACTCCCGGCCCGGAGACATGGCCTCCTCCTCTGGTAACGATGATGACCTCACCATCCCCCGGGCTGCAATCAACAAGATGATCAAAGAGACTCTTCCCAGTGTCAGGGTGGCCAATGACGCCCGGGAGCTGGTGGTGAACTGCTGTACCGAGTTCATTCACCTCATCTCCTCGGAGGCCAATGAGATCTGCAACAAGTCTGAGAAGAAAACAATATCCCCCGAGCATGTCATCCAGGGTAAGTAGTCACCCTCGCATGCACAAGTGGCTCTGTGTTAGCCGCGTGAAAGTGGCCCGTAGGGCGCGTGCTGGTAGCCTGTTAGGTGCGTGCAGGTGTGCTGGTAGCCCGTTAGGGGTGCGCTGGTAACCGGTTAGGTGTGCGCAGGTGTGCTGGTAGCCCGTTAGGTGTGCGCAGGTGTGCTGGTAGCCCGTTAGGTGTGCGCAGGTGCGCTGGTAGCCCGTTAGGTGCACGCAGGTGTGCCGGTAGTCCGTTATCCATTATTCAATCACAAATTGACTGTCATAATTGCATAATACAAATCCAATTACATGGTACTTGGTAGTGACAGTATGAGATGGGGCCCTACACATTATATAGTGCCATCAAATGTCACTAATGCTGTACAGGGAAAATTACAAAATACACACAATACAAAATAATTGTCCAAACAGACAAGTACAGATATGAAGGTAAATGAATGACCTTTATTAACTGTAGCACTCATTGACCCAGTGCCCTGGAAATGGTGGAGAGAGGATCAGAGCAGCTGACTGTAAGTGGGAGGCGAGCTGGAGCCAAGAATGTTGCCGGGTGAGAATCAAGAATGATGGAGGGCCCTGCTCATAAGAGCACACAGTTTGGGGGTAATCTAATCCTGGGTACACACTTAGACATGTGTTGTCCTGACATATAGTGCCGCAGGTACACCTAGATCAATGTAATGACCAACGGAACAATCCCTCATTCTGTCTTTCATTACCTGTGACTGCGCCCCATGTTATATCGTGCAGTTGGCGGTTTAGCACAGCCGACAGGACAATATCGCATGTGTCCATGGCAGCTTGCAGATAGTCTGTACACACTAGATGATCTGGCCAATATGTCGCAGATAGTCTGTACACACTAGATGATCTGGCCAATATGTCGTTCCGATCGGGCCAACATTGTCCTAGTGTGTACCCAGTTACTCATCTGTATGATCGCTGCACGTGAGGCCGGCGGTTGAAATTCCGACGCCAGCAGCCCGATGGGTGAAGATCCTGACAGGTGAGGTAAGTAGGCTATTCCTACCACCCCCCATACCCTCCCTTGGGGGTGCCTAAACCTAACCCTCCAGGGGGTGGGGCTAACCCTAAGTCCCCCTCGGGAGTCTGTAAACCTAAACCCCCACCGCGGCTAAGAGGTCCCATGCCTGGCTTACCTTCGTTCGGTATGCCGCGCGTCGGGATTTTGGATAATGATCAGTGTCGGGATTTCAACGTCTATTAGTCCCTTCCTGACTACGAACCCCCAGTTTTACAGTGGTAGTCAGATGTGTTCATGTACCTGCTGATAATCCTCAAATTATACATAACATCTGTTAAATTCACAGTTTTTCATGAACCTGCTGATAATTCCCCAGTAATACGTTCAATATAGTCCTGATGGTAATCCACAATCTATGAATTAGAAATCGACCCAATGAGTATTCACAATTTACGCGTTATACATATATCAGCCTGTTTATCACCATATATACATGAATTTGCTGATAATTCCCCATTTATACAAGGACCCACTGATAAACCATTTCTTAAGGTGGGTACACACCTGAAAGATATATCTGCAGATGATGGTCATTCATACACACTGAACGACCATCATCTGTGCTGCGGCGGGTCCCAGCATGCAGGGGGTGTGGCCTAATTGAGGACTGCGTGGCCACGCCCCCTAAAAAAGGAAAAAAGACATATTGTCTGTACACACTGGCTGACGGGGGCACGATATATTGGCCTATCAATTGATCTGCCAATATATCGCCCAGTGTGTACCCAGCTTTAAACATTATACTTAGACCTGCTGATTGTTTATCAATTACAGAATTGGTAATAAAGAACTACTTAGTTTGCATTCTGGTGCTTTATGCATAGAGCTTATAGACTTCTGTTTCTTGGGCAGGTAATGCTTTACAGTTTGAGAGATATACATCTCAATCTCTAAATCAATCATATTTTTTTAAAATATTGATGTGAACTCTTAATTTGGTAAACAAGTACACCTTATTTTTAAGATTGCATCTGTTTTGGGGTCGTGCAAACCTAGAACTGTTTGGCCAGTGTTTTGCTTAATGCTACCAACCTTAATAAGTCTATTGCTAAAAATAGGGTCATGGATGATATCTTTCTTGTGTTTTTCACACTCTAGCAAAAGTGAATCTCACGACTTGCATGTAGAGCTGGGTTATTGTTTATGCTTATTCTTATTGCAGGTCTTGTTCTTATTTGTACATGCCACAAATTGTGCTCTTAAGTAGGTGGAGATTTAATATAACAAGAAGACCACGTTCACTTTGTTTAGATTAGTTAGGTGTCTTTAAGTGCATTTAAACCGTGTCACTTGTCACTGTTAGTGATAATGTGCCTGGTTTTGATCTTTGTGGAGAACCAGAATGGTGTTTGCATATTCTCACAGTCTGACGTATCTGATTTCTTTTAAAGAGATACAGATACATAAATGTTTTTTAAGCTCTCACAGCATTTGTGCTATATATTGTACAAGTAACAAGTACAGTTTGTCTTCTGTGCCAGTGTGGATAGAAAAAAAAAGCGCAAAACATTTATACATTTCTAGATAGGCAACACATGATCTACAATCAATCATCATAAATTATTCTGATTAAACTGCATGTTACCACCCCCATTATTAATAATAATAATAATAATAATAAATAATAAAGGTGCATACACACAATGATTATTTTAACAATATCGTTCAATCGTTAATAAAAATCGTTCACTTTCTGAGTTAAAACGACGAACGATTATCGTTCATGCGCATTCACGTTTGTAGTTTAGTCAGACTGACCAACTGAACGATTTTCATTAAGGGAATATGCAAAAATCGTTTGTAGTTCAAAAAAATTGGTCATTACACTTTAAAAAAATCTGACAGAAAATCGTTCATAAAATCGTTGGTAACAAAATTTTGGTGTATGTGTGTATGCAGCTTTATTATTATCATTATCACCACCACTAGAGACCAAATTGACTTTGCAGCTTGGAAAATTGATTGAATAGATCTCCCCACACCACCGTTCCTCCTCTATACACAAAGTACAAAGGGAAGGAAGCGCTGTCATTCCAGGGTCATTTATGATTTGGCTGCAGTGCAGTATTCGCTGTAGCTTTAAATAAGTATGATTTGGCTTTTTTTTTTAAATCTGGCTTCAACTCTTACCATGCTGAGACTATATTGTCACTTTTTGGGCTGGTTACATTCCAACATCAATATCTGTAATTATTTATGCAGTGCTCGCACATATATTCTAACTTTGTTAGTTTTACGAGGGAATGTGTTTCCAGAAAATGGCATTAGCTTGATTATATCTCCTTACTTCGCAATAGCAATTCACCCAAATTGACCAAGAAAGGGCTATTTGTAATTGAAATTCCATGAAAGTGAACTAAAAGCACAAAAACCTTTGGCATTAACCCACTTTTCCATATTGACAAAATAACAGGTTTTCATAATATCTGCAGTTTTATATAAAAATATATATATCATTCCCGATAGACTGTTTTAGCAGGGCACCCTTCCCGATTTCAAAATGGAAGAATGCGCCCTGCCCTTTTGGCGGCGCCCCGCTAAATCGTCAAGCCGGGTGCCGTCATCCGCTGGCAGCAGTGTCCCGCTGGTGGGAAATATTGCGGTGCAATGCTCACCGCCAGTGAATAGATGCCGTGCGCAAGCACTTTTGATATGTTTTATCACAGCATTTTGTGTTTTGCCACTGCATTTGAAGAAACTTTCACATTTTTGAAGTTGTCCTGATTGACTGACCTTCACCTTTAAGCTGGGTACACACGGCACGTATGCAGTCCGTACACGCTGCACGATCCGGTGTCCAACCACCCGATACATCGTTAACCTGCACCATTCACCACCTTGGCATTGGCTGCTGGGTCACTCCATCGGCTGTGCATGCACGTCCAATGGAACGACACCGATGTTGCTGCGCATAGTGCATACACAGTAGACGATCCGGACTTTATGTTGGTACACTTCGCCATATCGTTTGAGAAAGTGTCTAGTGTGTACCCAGCATTACAGTGATGATGGGCTGTCATTATTTTCGAAGTTGAGCGGTACTTGTCATATTATGGGCTATTGCAATCAGAAAAGATGGCCTTCTATCAAATAGGGCTTTTTAAGACCCACCGTACTTTGACACAACACAGCTGTTGTTAGGCAATAACAAGCAAAGCAATTCCACAAATTGCAAAAACAAAACAAGAAATCAGGCGCTAATAAACAAAGTTTACTAACATATATAATTTCATTCTATAAGGACTAGAAATGAAGCAGCAGTTTCAATAGGAGTGTGTATCCCTCACTAATAACACATACAGTACATATATACCATAGAACACTGTGATACCGCACTAGTAAACTGTGGTAATGGCAGAAAATGCACATTAATCTGAAACATGCTTTATAGATAAATATGAAATGTAATAAAAAATAATCCAAATTAGGTATTGCGCAGTATGACAATAAAAAATTATTTGTGGATATATAGCGCTAAAAAACTACAAGTTAGTAATTTATACTAATGCGTATGTTGCATCAGGGCAATTAAATTGTTAGAGCATTTAGCTCCCAGGCTACACGTGGCTCATACATCTAGCTTCAATACGTCACTCAGCGCGACTTGCCTGGCATGATTAAGCCGCCAGGTCTCGTGAAATTCTGCTAGCGTTCGGTGTCTTTATTTTTCTTTCATCCACACTGGAGGTGCTTACGCTGGGGTATAGAGGCGTGGATAACTGGAGCCGGCACTTTAAATAATTTAGAAGTGTGAAGCTTCTCCCCCTCTATACCCCATCAGTCCTCAGTTTAGAAAATGTGCCTACTAGGAGCTGGTCACAATTTGCTGTGCTCCAGCAACACATCTATTTTAATTATTTAGGTTTTCTTTATTTTTACATCTTTTGACACTTTTAGGTACCCTTCGCCACCTCTCTAAAGGTGGGGTTCGGTTACCTGGCGCCCTGTCCTTATAGGAGGCAGGATGGAGTGCACAGCGCTTATATGAAAAGCACTGACAGCTCCTTACCGCCACAGCACATTCTCAACAAGAAGAGAAGTGCTGAATGCTGCAGAGTGACTTCTATCGGGGACCAGGCAGTGAGTAACCACCTGCGCATCCCCCGGCTCCCAGCCCAGCCGCTGCCCAGCGTTTTTACATACTTAGTGTGCTGGGCAGCTAATGCAGAGCACCTCCCGCTGAGCTCACCCTCCTCCCGCCGGGCTCACCCTCTCCTTGCTATTACAGTAGCGCGGGGCAGCTGATTAAGTGCGCTACAAGCGCGGCCACCTGCTATCCCTCCTCCCGCCGGGCTCACCCTCTCCCCGCTTTTACAGTAGCGCGGGGCAGCTGATTAAGTGCGCTACAAGCGCGGCCACCTGCTATCCCTCCTCCCGCCGGGCTCACCCTCTCCCCGCTTTTACAGTAGCGCGGGGCAGCTGATTAAGTGCGCTACAAGTGCGGCCACCTGCTATCCCTCCTCCCGCCGGGCTCACCCTCTCCCCGTTTTTACAGTAGCGCGGGGCAGCTGATTAAGTGCGCTACAAGTGCGGCGAGGCACCTGCTCTCCCTCCGCCCGCCCGGCTCTCTCTCTCCCAGCTGTTAGACGCGGGGCAGAGAGGCAGTAAGTGGTCCGCAGTACACGCGGTGTGGCGGGCGGGGGTGGTTAATGGCCACAGAAGCCATCTTGTAAGGAGGTTGATAGCCCTTTAGGGGATAAAGAAGGGGGCGGAGCTTAAAGGCAGTGCGGGTCTCTCTCCCCTACACGGCAAGCGGCTGTATAACAGCATGGCTGCTGTTATTTCATACACAGCAGCTCATCCTGCATCTCTATAAAGGGGATTGCAGTATAATAGACACAGAAAGCTGGATTCCTCTGCTGCCATTCCTGTGCTGCAGGACAAGTACATCCCTTGATTACATCCATGGTAAAGAGGCTGTAAGTAACTGGGGTGTAATGGTGGGTACACACTGGGCAATATTACTGAGCGACTGCACGATTACGACATCGTAATCGTGCAGTCGCTCAGTAATCGTGCACAAATCGTGCACTTTTATGTCGGAAACGACCAGCGATGCGCACTCCCGCTGGTCGTTTCCGACATTGTCCATCGCCTGAACATGCAGCACAATCTGACGATGTCGTCAGGTTGCTGCATGTTCGGGAATGGGGGAGGAGAGCCCGGCGCTGAACAATATCGTTAATGATATCGTTCAGCGGCTGTGCGCAATGTCATGAACGACATTGAGCACAGCCTGCCGGGGACACACTACACGATATCGCTCAGGGAGCATATCGTGTAGTGTTTACGCACCTTTAGTGCAGGGGAATCTGATCTGTGGGTGGGGGGGTTTCTCCTCCTGTGTCCCACAGCCTTCTTGTTTTTATATGTCTGTCTTTTCTGTTTTATGCTGTGTTTCTCTGGGTGACTGTGTGTACCATGTCCAACATAACCAAGGCTTCTCAAAAGCTGTGTCAGTTCCAAGTGTAACAACAAACAGACCAAACCACATGCCACTGGGTCCATGTTATGTGATGCTTGTATAACAACGGATTCACAGATGGCGATTACTAGCTCACCTGCTCCGCCATGGGCCACTGACATGGTAGGAGTTATGTCAGACTTATCATCTGAGTTGGCTGAGGCGCGCAGGTCTCAACCTCCCTGGATAGCTGGCTTAACCAAGTCTCTAGACACCCTTGTTCAGGTGATGGGTACAGCGGTGCCTACACCCTCCACTTCCTACCAAAGCCTTCTCAAAAGCGTACTCTAATGACTGTTCTCCAGTCAGAAGAGTCGGGCGAAGAATTCCTCGCCACAGAGGATACCGTAGAGGGTTAATTGGAGGAAGTTTTAAAAGAAGTTATCAGTGGCCTGGAAAACGTTGGATAGGCGGTTCCAAATTCCAAGACCTGGGTTCAGATCCCACATCCACTGACTAATGTGTATCCAGAGATCGTGCAGAGGTAAAGCACCTGTTCTGCATCTGGGCGTAGGTTCCCGTCTAGCTCCCCTTTTCCATTATCCATGATGGAGCAGTGGGAAACACCTCCTCCTGTTGATGCGTCTGTTTCCCGTCTCACTAAGAAAACAGCACTTCCGGTGCCGGGAGCTACTGTTTTAAAGTACCCTTCGGATCGTAAGTTGGAGACAACACTAAGATCTATAGATACCGCAACCGGAGCTCAACTAAGTCCTACACTTGTTACCGCCAGGGTTAACAAGGCTGTGGTTTGCTGGGTTGACCAGTTGATTTCAGGTTTAGACTCGGGTACTTCCAGAGCAGAATTACGTCTATTAGCAAAACACATCCGTAAGTCTGCAGTTTACTTGGTAGAAGCTTCTAAGGATATTTGTCAGATTAATGCTCGCATATCTGCATCTGCTATTTCAGGACGCAGAGCTCTGTGGTTGCGCGCTTGGCAGTCGGACGCAGAGTCCAAGCGTGCAGTTGAGGGTTTACCATTAACGGGTGACATGCTTTTTGGCCGGAATTGGACAAGTGGATATCCCAGGCAACGGGGGGTAAGTCCTCTTTCCTCCCGTCTACTGCTCTGGCTCCCAGAAGACCTTATACTGGACCTTCGTTTCATTCCTTTCGAGCCCCTCATTTTCTTTCATGGTAGAGCCAGAGGTGCTCCCAAGCAACCGAGAGGCGGCAGAGGTAGAGGTCGTCCACACACGGTTGCACGTAGACCAGAGCCTAAACCAGCTGAGAAACAGGTGGCATGACGGTTTTCCAACCCATCTGTGGTGGGAGCCCGCTTGCAAGAATATCAAGTTCTACAGGAGGCTATCAGTTCTCTAGTAGTGTCATCTGTGTTAGTTCCGGTTCCGGAGCATCAGCGAAGTATGGGGTTTTACTCAATCCTGTTTGTAGTGCCCAAACCGGAGGGTGCGGTCAGACCCATCTTGAACCTCAAATCCTTAAACCTGTATCGAAAGATGTATCATTTCAAAATGGAATCTCTGCAGTCCGTCGTTGCGAGCTTGGAACCAGGGGAGTTCCTATTATCCTTGGATATCAAGGATGCTTATCTCCATGGTCCCATGGGAACCACAACAAGCTTTTCTGCAATTTGCCATATTGAAAGAACATTACCAGTTTCGGGCATTGCCATTCGTGTTATCCTCGGCTCCCCGCATATTCACCAAACTCATGTCAGTCATGATCTCTCTCCTTCGGTCATCAGGAGTGAACATAATCCCTTATTTGGATGATCTGTTGTTAAAGGCTCCATCGGCATCTTTTCTATCAGATCAATCACAGAGGATTTTTCTTCCAACAGGACCTGTTAGCACAGGGGTCAGGGTCTCATCTGCTTCTACAGCGACAGATCCGTCTGAGCCCAGTTACCAGAGTGGCCTTCTCTGGTGGACGCAATCCACCAATCATTTAGCGGGCCGGAGATTCGGAGTGTGGGACTGGATCATCGTAACTACGGATGCTAGCCTCCGAGGATGGAGAGCAGTAGTCCTCGATTACCACTTTCAGGTTCAAGGGTCCCCTCTAGAACAGAAGTGGGCCATAAATGTGTTGGAACTCAGAGCGAACAATGCTCTGATAGAGGCAACAGAGTTTCTAAAGGGCTCATCCGGTAAGAGTTCAGTCCGACAACGCGACGGCAGTCGTTTTCATCAACGGTCAAGGAGGAACTCTGAGTCGCATGGCTATGCGAGAAGTAACTCAGATCCTCCGGTGGGCTGAGAACCAGTCAGTAATCCTGTCGGCGGTATTCATCCCAGGTGTGGACAACTGGGAAGCAGATTACCTAAATTGACAGGATATCCAGAATGGAAGCTTCATCCAGACGTGTTCAGCACGCTGATACATCGATGGGGATGTCCTCAGGTGAACCTCATGGCGTCACGACTGAATTGTCAGCTCCCAGTATACGTGTCAAGAACTTGTGATCCGCAGGCGGAAGCAGTAGCTGCTCTGACTTTGTTTACCTTCTTCCTCCGATTCCGCTTCTTCCTTATCTTCTAAAAAGGGATAAAACAAGAGACAGCCTCTGTAATTCTCATGACTCAGAACTGGCCTCTGAGAAGTTGGTTCTCGGACCTTCGGTCCCTATTGACAGACGATCCGTGGTCCTTTCCTCTGCTCCTGGATGTTCTGGGCCTTTTCATACACCCCAACTTAGCGCAACTGCGTTTAACGGGGTGGCTCTTTAAACCAATATCCTAAGACGCAGTGGCATCCCAGACGCTGTTATTCCCACCATGATACGCGCCAGGAAGCCATTTTCGGCTGCGCATGATCATCGCTTCTGGTGTGCTTATATCTCATGGTGTTCCGGTCGGGGTCTTCCGTCTAGGACTTTTCGTTTATCCCGGTTTCTGCTTTTCCTTTAGACAGGTCTGGATTCTGACCTTCATCTAGGAACCTTAAAGGTGCAAGTCTCTGACCTTTCCATTTTCTTTCAAAGAAAATTGGCCCTCATTCCTGAGATGCTGACGTTCTTTAAGGGGTCTTGTGCGCGTAGCCCCTTTCGTACTTCCAATGGCTCCCTGGGATCTAAATTTAGTGCTTCTGTTTCTTCAGTCGCCTATGTTTGAACCTTTTGGAGGATGTTGATCTTAAGTACCTGTCTTGGAAGACTGTCCTCCTCCTGGCTCTCGCTTCAGCTCGTAGAGTTTCAGAATGGGGGGCTCTGTCTTATAAAGCCACCTTACCTTGTGTTTCATGCTGATAGGGCGGAACTCCGGATGGTAGCCGCTTTCCTTCCCAATATTGTGTTGGCTTTTCATATCAATCAGCCTATTGTGGTACCGTCGTTGGTGGAGGACTCTGGTGGTTCTTCTGCCTTGGATGTGGTTACGGCTCTCTGCACCTATGGCTGCCAAGACAGCGTCCCTCCATAAGTCTGAGTCGCTTTTTGTCCTCTATGATGCTGTTCGGAGGGGTTGGCCATCGTCTAAGCAGACTTTGGCACGTTGGATTTGGCTGACTATTCATCTGGCTTATGTTAGTGCCGACCGTCTGCCTCCTTCGTCCATTTCGGCTCATTCCACACGTTCTGTTGGTGCGTCAGGGGCAACCGGTAGAGGAGCCTCCACGTCACAATTGTGCCGTGCGGCCTCTTGGTCTTCAGTTAACACGTTTGTCAAGTTTTACAAAATTGATACGTTTGCTTCTTCGGCATCCCGGTTTGGCCGCCTTGTTCTGCAGGCGCCTCAGAGCGCTCCCGCCTGTGGGGAAAACTTTGGGACGTCCCCAGCGTAAGCACCTCCAGTGTCCCCTAGTGGATGAAAGAGAAAATGGGATTTTGGTACCTACCGGTAAATCCTTTTCTCTGATTCCACAGGGGACACTGGACTGCCCACCTCTGCCTGTTCAGCTTGTTCCGTATGTTGTATGATAGTTATTGTGTGTTAATAGAGGGGGAGGAGCTTCACACTTCTAAATTATTTAAAGTGCCGGCTCCAGTTATCCACGCCTCTATACCCTAGTGTAAGCGCCTCCAGTGTCCCCTGTGGAATCAGAGAAAAGGATTTACCGGTAGGTACCAAAATCCCATTTTTTTTTTTTGTTATTTTGAAAATGCGTCTAAGTTGAAGTGCGATCCAACTAGAATGCACCAGCAGACTCTGCTGATTAATTTGATACATTTTTGTCAAAAAAAGATACCCGGCAATAGCTGAGTGTCACATGCTCTGGCGCGTTGAGAGGGGCTTTTTGGTGCGACTGCAGCAAAGATGTGAAAGTGCTTATCTCCTAAGTGCCTGGGAGTGATACAATTCCTGCAACAGACACTATTTTGTGTTCGATTGTACAGGATTAATCTCAGTCGGCAGCTTCTCCAGTGCTATGTGAAGCTACGGCCTGTCCGGCATTTGCGACCAGCCCCTGAGACCACCTTAACGCAGATTTTTTTTTTTTTTGTAACCCCAGGAGGGTGCATGCAGAAATCTGCGATCTGTGCAGCCCCATGGCTGGTCATGGGAAGTAATAGAATAGCTCCTGGGCTAAATTCCCTTGTAACAATTGAATCTCTCCCATAGTGTCTCAGTACTTAATGTCCCAGGTGATAGTTACACCGGTACTCCGGAACTATATTACGATATAGAAACAGGAATTTCCTAATGTGAGATGACTGTAGCAGGCACTTTAGACTGACATAGTAATCTCCACAAATTGACTAGAGAAATGTCTGGCTAGTATATTGGAGGGATGGAATCTGCACAAGTGATGCAGTGCGCTTGTTCTCGTTCACTCGCGCGAAGGTGCGATTGGTATGCGGCTAGTGACGGCAATCGCACGAGGGGACCCAGTAGAGATGGGCACAGAGCCAGAGGGTTTGGATAACTGACTGGAATATGAAAACCACAGCTCTGACATGTTTTGCCTCATGAAACGGAGGCTTTTTCAGTTCTACAAATTAGCTTTCAAAGGCACGTATTTACTATGACACTTACATTTAAAATGATTGTTTAATTTTGGTTCAACATCCCCCACCTCTAAACTTAATGTTTAAATGAAAACTTGTTGAGGATCCATTGGAAAATAATTTACTTAATTTTTTCATAAATTTTTTTTGGGGATAGAAACACACACAATGGCACCAGCTTAATCACACTACATGAGCTGACACAATAACAGTCTCCCAGTCAGTAGTCTGTGATGATGATAATATCTTTAATTTATAAAGCACCAGCATATTGCAAGATGCAAATAAAATCCAAAAAACAATTAAATAAAACAATGGATAAATATAGACCTGCCTGTGATTATAATATCAGAGGTGTGGTAAACAGCTGATGATGATCAGGGATACAGGCAGTTGGTGATCATGACTTACTGTGCCAGTACCTGGCTCCAGTGTATTGATATAGCAGGTACAGCACCGCTGTTAGTAAAAAGTATGCGACTAAGGGCATTGTACTTGTTTTGGCTCCAGTCAATCTGCAGACACATACATGACAATAGCTCAAGTTTAAGGGCCTTGTTGGATATCCGTGCTTTCGCCTCCATTATTTCTGCTCGCACCATCCTGAATTGATGAGAAAAAGCAGCAAAAAGTCACTTTTTGGCGCTTAACCTGCCATTTGAGCAGCGTGACCATTACTGTGCACGGGCATATCCACTTTACGCGTCTAAACACCATGCACTTGGGGTCGACAAGTTATAGTCCTCTGCGGCCATCGGCAAACAAATTATGCCCCTTGACCACCCGTTACTTACTGGCGCAAGAAAACACTTGAATTCCCCCCTACAAAATCTTCCCATTCATTTTATTTTCCTTTTCATACTGCATTTATTACATGACCTGGTATGTTTGACGTTTTATGTATGGTTTCTGAATATTAAAACCATTTTGTAAAGAACACCCTTTTCTTTATCCCCTAGCACTAGAAAGTTTGGGTTTTAGTTCCTACATCAGTGAAGTAAAAGAAGTCCTTCAAGAGTGCAAAACGGTAGCATTAAAAAGAAGGAAGGCAAGTTCTCGCCTGGAAAACCTCGGCATTCCCGAAGAAGAGCTTCTACGGCAGCAACAAGAGTTATTTGCAAAAGTAAGCATCTAATCGCCTCCATTTTTCTTCTCTTCCCCTAATTACAGCCTGCCTTGGCATGTTTCTTAAAGAGAGACGTGCGTCATTTCTGACAATGTATTTGTTGGTGACATCCAGCTGGTGCAGTGTTTGTTTTCCATCTGCATTAGGAGAGCCGTGTTGTAGATCCCAATTAAACAAATGTTCAGGAGACTAATGGATCTTGTGAAACAAAAAAACAGAACAATGGGAGCACAATATTATTATTCAGTTTTTTTGTTTCACAATATTCTGAGGTTAGCCACCTCTCTTTTGGTTGAGCTGCTCTATATGCACACACCTATTCCTCACCTTTAGCTACAGCGCCCATAATTTCGTGTTTTTTAACCCGACTGATGGATCTGCCTGCTATTGACATTTTATTGTTGAAACCATTGTTTAAAATATAAAAAAAATAAAAGTATGTTTTACAAGCTCCCTCAAAATTAATTTTCCTTGGAGTTTTATTGTTTGATCTATTTTTTTTTTTTTAGTTGTATTACTTTATTTTTAAAGCCATGCTCTGCTTTATTTTCTAGGCCAGACAACAGCAAGCAGAATTAGCCCAGCAGGAATGGCTACAGATGCAGCAAGCTGCTCAGCAGGCTCAGCTCGCAGCCGCCTCAGCCAGCGCAACCAACCAGGCAGGTTCCTCTCAGGACGAGGAAGAAGATGACATATGAATCCTCCCTGCTGGCTTTTCTATCTACCTGCTGAGTAGTTTTCACCTGCATAGTGAGAACCATGAGAAAAAGAAAATGCTTACCTGTTAAAGAAGAATTTTTTTTTTTTCTTTTGTTTTTAAGCCTCTTGGTGGACTGGTAAATTGGTATTCTAGGGATGTCTGTTAAGTCTCCGCTGTTATATGCTATATACGTGTTAAACATACTTTTTGCACTGTCAACACTCATGGTTCAGTATCATATCAATAGAGAATTTTTAATGGTCTTTATGAAAACTTTTATATATTAGCAATGAGTCATTTACTTGATCAATAAGCAGTGTTAAACCAAACTACAACTCTTAAATATAGTGAGATTTATACAGAAACTCTAAAAACAAACCTATTTGCATTACCTTTTTAACTAAGCTTAAAGAAAAAAAACGCAAAATAAAATCTTAGGAATTTTTTAATTTTTGGGTTGGGTCAGGACATTTGTTGGTCTGTCAAGAATATGATCATGAAGATGAGGTGTTTTGTTGATACTTTAGAATTGAGCACATGTGAAATTGTAGCAATTCAGATAATTGGTGCATGGCTGCATTAGGATACTGCCTGTCCAGGCTGATACCAGTTGATGGCGGTATCTTCTGTATGTGTCTTGTTTTATAAGGCTAAATGGGCAATCTATGGTTGAGTGCTACAAGAGCGTGTCAAAGGAGAATGGGTATGAAAAAATGGATGTATAATCTGCTACTGTATGTTCAGACGTGTAAACATGGTGACTGTAAGAATACACCTTCGGTCATGTTTGGGTTGGCACTAGTCATCATTTAGGACTTGGATTTCATTAAAACTCCCCGCCCCCCCCCCCTTTCTTTTTTCTTTTTTTAAAGTGCAATGCCCACAAATAAATTCACAGTGAAATCCATATAGTATCAGTGGTTCACAAGAATTTTCTGGGCTGACCATGTAAAACTGTGCGGTGTGTGTAGCATAATTTGGTAGATGTAAGTATATTTTGGGCTTTTTTTTTTTTTTTTTTGTACTATTGGTTAATCTCCCGCACCACTGTGTTGCACTCTTAAAAATGTGCTGTTTGTTTTTTTTTTTTTTTTGCTTGATGAAGTACAGTGTGGTTCTTAATCTGGATGTTGAGAAAGGGGAAAAAAAAAAAAAAAATTACCTGTCACAGTGTAATGTTTCATCAATGGCACCTCTGACTTTTATTTGGAAATTGATTACAATTTGTGCACGTGAAAACATAGAAGTGATATTTGCTATATCCTCTAAATGTACATCATCTAAATGGATTGACATTGATCATGCAGCTTTAAAAAAAACTAAAAAAAAAAAATTATATATATATTTTTTTTATATATTCCTAAAACCGTTCTAAGAAAGTTTTTATCATCACTCCAGTCCAAATCTGAGGGCGTCTGTATTTGCTCTCCCAAAAGTTGTGGACCCGTTCTCTAGCTGCCTGCTCGGATTTTGTAATACCAGTTATATAATTCATGTGAAGTGTCGGTTTACACTGCTGTTAGTCTCCATCTCGTTACAAGGTTCTTTGCAATAGTAAAATGTCTCATGCCATTTATAACGCGTCACTGATGCCGTAATCTCAATTTATACATACAAGTTTTACATAGACAATATTTAAATTGGTTATATAATTTACTTGTGTTTGTCATAGGAAAAGCTTGGTAAAGACATTCTATTACTGGGAACATTTGCAAACCTGACCAGCCCAACACTTATCATTCCCTGAATGATTACATTAGAAGCCTGGACCATCGTATTAACCCATCTTATCTTTTCCTGTCACTGTAATCTACATTATGCTAAGGACAGTGTATATATTATGTACCACAAATAAAATGGAGGGTGAACGCTAGTAATTCCCTTAATGTAAACTACTTTTTTTTTTTCTTTTTTTTTTTAACACATAGGAAACTAAAGCTTGATGCATGTAACATATTGTATTTATGATGTGAGCTCAGTTTTTGCCATAGTAAAACCAAAAGTGAGTAGTGACAGCCAAACAGCTCACGATGTTAAAAGTTTGGATAATATGTTGTAAAGCCAGGTTATTTCTAGAGCCTGATTTTGATTAATTGGCAGATGTGCTGATAGTGGAACCTTTTATGTAAATATTGCACACTTTACATGTTTTTAGTTAAGTTTTATAGCAAATTTTGTTTCTCATCCCTCTAGCTCTTAACAGGTTTTTTTGTGTTTCTATGTCTCTCCCTAGTAAAAGGCCCATGTTAAGAACTGTCTCCTGCAAATTACGTGAAAATAAGCCCCGGGATTGAGTGTCATAAATTATATCGGTGCTGCTTAATGTTTCATGTTTTACCTGCTATGTCCTACGATCATGAAACCAAGATATCCTCATCTATATATAGAATTTTTTTTTTTCTATCTTTATTTAATCTTGGTCCAAGCGTGCTAAAAATGAACAAGTGGTTATAGGTAATTTAGTGTTAGTAGGGTAGCATCAAAGTAATGAAGTGAGCTAGATATATAATATATTCTAGCCTGTATCCTGATGAGGCAAATATATAAGCAGACCTAACCATAGCTAGTTTACAATGAATGTTCTCATATTTTGTGATTGTCACTTTTGATCCAACTGAGAAGTTTTTGTTAAGACTGCAGAAAACTAATTTCATTTAAGGAAGCTGGTGGATTTTAGTGCTTAAATTTGAAATTTTTTACTTGGGTACTGCTTGAGAATTGTTGGTAAAGATCTAACTAAAGATGGGATATCTTCAAAATTTTTTTTTTTTGTGTGCATGAAATGGTTTTAATAACCAAAGATAGTTACATCAAGTATAGCCGGAATAATTCCAACATGCAGTGTTGACGTTTCTGATTTGTATTCTAACGCCCTGACGTTTTCCACTTGAACTGAAAGCCTTTCCCTGTAACCATAGAAATATATATATCACAAACATGAATTTCAGTGTGCAGTGTTTGAGATAACGTTGCTGCATTAATTGTTTGTGTTATGTGATGGTTGGATCTTTGTGAAATTTTTCTTTAAACATTTTTTCCCTTCTCTTATGCTGTATTCTTCAAGCAATAAACCTTTCATGTTTTTTTAACCGTATTGTGTTTCATATTCTAAAAAAAAAGTAAGATGCCGCACAAACTGGCGAAATGCGTTGCCATGTATGTTCCTTTGCTTGACAAAATGTAGGTTAAGATGTTTGCTATTGTGGTTCGGCAGGCAGTCCTAACGTTGAGTGACACTGTCGACACTAGAATATCAACATGGTTAAAATATCGTCATGCGAAATGTCTGCCTTATCAAACTGTTGACATAAAGGTAAATTAAGATAAGGTTTAAGGGTTAGAATTAGGCATAGATTTACCTGAAAAACAATGTTGACCTTTCATCAGTGTGAACATTTCATCATGCTGAATGTCCCCATAATGAACATTACGGCATTCTCATGTCAATATTATGAATGTCAGCTTACTACTCCGAACCCTGTGATTCATACACACTACTCGTCACTATAGTGCTTTAACTGTATGTTTTGCATGGTGGATCACTTAGTTCAGATCAATGTGTAAAAGCAGTGTATATACAAGCTCTGGCCGCACCACAAGCAGTAAATGCAGCGTTCCAGGTCTGCGAAGCACTGCAGAAGGAGGGGGTTATGGCAGAGGTTCCCACACTCCGCCATTACAGTCCAGGTTTTAAGGATATCTGAGTCCAGATAGGTAAATCAAATTGACTTGGGTACTAATGAAGTCATTTTTTTGCTCATGCGTGGATGTCCTTAAAATGTGGACTGTAATTGCGGCGTTTGGGAACCTCTAGGTTATGGAATGTTAACTCGTGAAGAATATTCAATGGATTCTTAAACTCAAGCCAGTAAAACTAAGTGGAAACAAACTCCATGAGTGTGTGATGTCCACCGTCTCCATAAATCAGTCGGGCATGCTAAACCAGGATCAAGTTGACGGCATAATGGTTATTTTCTAAATCCTGGATTATTGCTTTTGCAACAAATTCAGGTCTTTCAGAATGGATAGCGTATATATTGACATATACATATCTATATAATAAAGAGCCAGAAGAAGTGTCAGAACCCACTACTGTACATTTTTAGAGAGTGTAATTATAATTTGCCAATAGTGGGCACTTCCACCAGATAGGATACAAAGTCCGCTGGGATCCACCACAGATGCCAGCATCTGTTCAGGATAGTAGAAAATATATTGAGTAAGATATTGGAGCTCCTATACCACAGTCAAATATGTGTACTTGGTTTCCTTCTCTGACACACTTTGGGAGCTTGAGTTATATTTAAACACTTTTTTTTTTTTTTTTTTAAATTTTATTTAACCCAGACATTTATCGCTTGGAGACAGACCAGTTTTCTGTTGCCACTGTTACAAGATGGGTTTTGGGTATGCCAACACTCCACATTTAATTTATATAGGTTATATATAGTTTGGATAATTCCAGGCGGATAGTAGTCTCAAATAACGACCGTTCCCTACCTATATCATGATCACTGGAAATCTCTAATCTGATTAAAAAGTCCAAATCTATTGATTTGGGAAGGTGAATTTTTCCCACGGAACAGAAATAGAGGACACACTCCTAGCTGACCAACCCTGTGTGTTTCTGATATGTGCTACCATCTTTCAATGCGGGTGATTCAATTCAGCGGGAGTTGAATAGTGCCGGTAAATTGGTCCCGGAGCTATTCTGTTAAGTGTGCTGTTAGGTTGACTAAATGACTTCTTCTCGTACCCTCCTGAGGTTCCGAGGAGAAATCCCATTAAAGTGCTGGCCACTAAACTGTTTTCCGCCTCAGCGCAGCGCTAACAGCCTCGCAGCCGGCACTTTAGTCGCGAGAACTGCCATTCTCTGACTAAACACCCAGGTCAAATCACGAGAACCTGCAATCTCCAACTCAACTTGTAATAGACTAAACAGCGCGCTTAATTGAATCGCTCTGGGACCAACTTCCTGGCACTATTCAACTCACGCTGAAATTAATTTGCCCCAATGATTTTAGGCCCTCATTCAGAGCCGGACGCTCTGAGCAGAGCGCTCGCTCTGAATGAGGGCCGTCCTCCATAAAAATGGAGCGTCCTCCTGGACGCTCGTATAGCTATCAGAGCCAAATTCACTCCCACTGACATCACTAGTGATGTCAGTGGGGCCGGCTTCTGACGGTAGGCGTTCCCTTGGGGACGCCTCCGTCTGGCAGGCAGGCCCACCAAAGGGGGCGTGCTGTCAATCAACATCGACAGCACGCCCCCTTTGATCAGACACAACGAGCGAAGGAAAGTCCTTCGCTCATCGCGTCTGGCGCATGCGCACGACAGAGCTCCCGCCGTCGTGCGCATGCGCAGTGCACACCATCGACCCACTTGCGAGCGGACAGCCGCTTGCGAGTGGGTCTGAATGAGGCCCTTAGTCCGCAAGGCACTTGAGCTAAAACAGTGTGGAATTATTATTTAGAGACCTATCTGCTCAATTTCAATATGAAACTAGTGATTAGTAAAGGTTGTGTGTACAGTCTACTTTAAGGATGACCACTCAATGTATTCTGTTCTGGCTCCAGGTAAAGAAAGTGCTGTCCAGAAGTGACTAGCCTTTTTAAAATATGGATTAGGTAGGCGCAACCTAGTTTTTCACATTTGTTCATTTGAACATTCAAGCAACACATTTTTTCTAGCTGTACACATCACAGAATCATGCCCCAGCTTGCAAAACCCTGTTTCAAACATATTTGCACTTTAACTTTGCTCTGTTTTACTATTACCTGTCTAAATATAGCCACAAAGTACATTTTATTGGAGTTCAGGGGAGTAGAATTGGGCATGGCCCCAACAGCATTCTTGCCTACTCTCCTGGAAGTTGCGGGAGGCTCATGATTTTATAGGCAGCCCCCAGCACTCCCGAAAGAGTAGGCAGATCTTCTGCATCCTGCCCACGTCCTAGTAAAGTGGGCAGGATGGGTAGATTTAATTTTTTTATTGTGAAGTTGCGGGTCTGTAGGGGGGCGTGGTAGGGCTAATTGATGTGAACCCCATTATTTAGCACTGCCCCCTCCTCATGGACCCGTGAATCACGGGCTTTCCCCGTAAAAAGGGCCGCCCCTGAAACCGACAACAGCACCAACTCTCCGGTCTGCTCCCGGAGAGTGTTTTTGGAAAGTCTTAAGTATGACCAACATGCTGCAGTGAAAGCTGTAAGTGATCTAGATGCCACATCTACAGCTGAAATACCGGAGCTCGTCCAATATAGCCACGCTCCAAATAACTGACGAGCTGTAGAGTGCCTCTTTAATTACCTAAGCCTCTTATGTTATAGCTATAACTGATGATGGTTTCCAAAGGAAAACCTTGTACTGCAAAGCCAGCCATCCCTCTAGGATGTGGTTGCATATGGAGCTGTGTGCAATTCAGCCTCAGGCCTTAAATTTATACACAAATTGAGTCACCATTGCTTAATCATATACACTGTGTATATGATTAAGCAATGGTGACTCAATTTGTGTATAAATTTAAGGCCTGAGGCTGAATTGCACACAGCTCCATATGCAACCACAACTAGTGAGTTTTAGCCAAATGGGAGTTTGTAGGAGTCCACTGGGAGGACACATGCAAGAGAGCGGTCTCTGAGTGTCTTGGGCGTGTAGCTAGAGTTGTTTTCTATTTTAAGTTGTGCATATGACGAGAGTGATGCATATTTCAGACAGATCTCTTGCACCCTACATGGGGTTGGTGTAAGTACCGAGCAGTGTGATGCGTATGCATAAAAATGTACGCGTAGTCGCATTAATATTTTGCTAGCTTGGCCGCATATGGATCAGGCCCTTTACAGTGTATTGTCTGAAATTCTGTACAAATCTGGTTTATGATGAGGACTTTAGTTTTTCATAATGTTGCAGCAGGATTCACTGATATATGGTAAGCTAATACGTTTGTTATGATGCATCAATTACCTGATTTTAAACTCTGACACCTAATAAATTGCCTTAAGGTTTCTCGTAACAGTGACCAAATGAATGTGCTACTCCAACAACCACAACAAAATAGCAATGATTAGGAGACCGACCTAGTACAGATCATCCTTTATCAAGAATGAATCAGAGAATCTAAAGGTGCCCATCTACTAGCAGACATGAAAATGACATGCATTGTAATCGTGCAGTCGTTTGTCAGTCTGTGATGAGCCTGCACTGAACGAGCAGTCGTTCAGTGCAGGCTCATCAATCATCTGCAAAACTGCTTAACCTGACGTTATCGTCAGGATGACCAGCATGTTTGCAGGATGATAAATGTCTAAACGACCAGCGAGCACGCACATCGCTGGTCGTTTTAGACATTTTTCCAAACGATTTATGAACTATTATTGTTCAATCGCTCAACTTAATCGTCTAGTGGATGGGCCACCTTTAATCTTACAACTGAGCAACAGTTTCATGGGGGTATACAGTGCCTTGCAAAAGTATTCACCCCCTTTGGCTTTTTACCTTTTTTTGTTACATTACAACCTGTCATTTTTTTATTTTTTTTTTATCTGAATTTTATGTGATCTGGATAAAATAGTCTAATTTGGTGAAGTGAAATGAGAAAAATATATATAAAAAAGAATCTTTATAAATAAAATTCTGAAAATTGGTATGTGCATATGTAATCACCCCCTTTGCTATGAGGCCCCTCAAAAGTTCTGGTGCAACCAATTACCTTCAGAAGTCACACAATTAGTGAAATGAAGTCCACTTGTGTGAAATCTAAGTATCACATGATCTATCAGTATAAACAAACGTTTTCTGAAAGGCCCAAGAGGCATCACACCATGAAGACCAAGGAGCTCTCCAAACAAGTCAGGGACAAAGTTGTTGAGAAGTACAATTCTGGGTTGGGTTATAAAAAAAAAAATATCCAAATCTTTGATGATCCCCCAGAGCACCATCAAATCCATCATCATCAACTAGAAAGGCCGCCCACCAAAACTCACAGACTGGGCAAGGAGGGCATTAATCAGAGAGGCAGCACAGAGACCAAAGGTAACCCTGAAGGAGCAGCAGAGTTCCGTAGCAGAGACTGGTGTATCTGTGCATGTGACCACAATAAGCCGTACACTCCATAGAGCTGTGCTTCATGGAAGAGTGGCCAGAAAAAAACCATTACTTAGAGATAAAAATAAAAAGACACAATTTGAGTTTGCCAAAAGGCATGTGGGCTACTCCCCAAATGTATGGAGGAAGGTGTTCTGGTCAGATAAGACTAACATTTTACTTTTTGGCCACCAAGGAAAATGCTATGTCTGGTGCAAACCCAACACATCCCATCACCCCAAGAACACCATCCCCACAGTGAAACATGGTGGTGGCAGCATTATGTGGGGATGTTTTTCAACAGCAGGCACTGGAAAACTGATTTGAGTCGAGGGAAAGATGGATGGTGCGAAATACAGGGATATTCTTGAGCAAAACCTGTTTTAGTCTGCCTGTGATTTGAGACTGGGACGTGCTAAAGCAACACTTGAGTGGTTTAAGGGGAAACATTTAAATGTGTTGGAATGGCCTAGTCAAAGCCCAGATCTCAATCTAATTGAGAATCTGTGGTCAGACTTGAAGATTGCTGTTCACCAGCGGAAACCATCCAACACGAAGGAGCTGGAGCAGTTTTGCCTTGAGGAATGGGCAAAAATCCCAGGGGCAAGATGTGGCAAGCTCATAGAAACTTATCCAAAGCGACTTGCAGCTGTAATTGCTGCAAAAGGTGGCTCGACAAAGTACTGACTTTATGGGGGTGAATAGTTATGCACGCTGAAGTTTGCTATTATGTTGTCCTAAATGTTGTTTGATTCACAATATAAAAAAAACACAACTTCACAGTTGTAGGCATGTTCTGTGAATGAAATGATGCACACCTTCAAACAGTCCATTTTAATTCCAGGTTGTGAGGCAACAAAACATGAAAAATGCAAAGGGGGGTGAATACTTTTGCAAGGCACTGTATTTACTAAAGTGAAAGTTTTTAGAAATGGAGATGTTGCCCATAGCAACGAATCAGATTCTACTTAACATTCTAGAAGATAATAGCTAGAATCTGATTGGTTGCTATGGGCAACATCTCCACTTCTGAAAACTTGCACTTTAGTAAATATACCCTATGGGGAGGGAATTAAAGCACCATCTCTAGAGAAAAGACTGATATTCCAACAGCTGGTTTCCTCAATGTATTATTCCATGTAGGTATGTGCGATAGAATGATTGCTCACTACTCTCATTCATGTGTTCATAAAATTAATGTTTTCATTTTTTTAAATCGCAGATGAAAATAAAGTTTAAGGGGGTATGTTTAATGAACTTTAAGACCCCTTAGAGTACTGAAACTTATTTTCACTGTCTTTATTTAGATGCCAACCACTCTTCCCTTATTTAGCAAAGCTTGCCAGTGCAGTGTTGCCAGGTAAGTGTACCCAAACTGCTGATGTCTCTGAGTATGGGACACTTGGGGGATTTTATTACGTTGTGCATGGGGTTAGTTACTAACTTTGTGAGTTGAACGCATGAATTGAGCAGATCAGCTACAATTGTGTATCACATGTCCAGTCCTCAGGCACTGCAGGTAACGCTGGTTTTTCCCCGCAGCTCCTGAGTCTGCATTAAGTGCACCCTTGGGCATAACTGCGTGAGGTAGCGGGCAGTAATTTAATAGCTCCTGACAGAGTTGCAGTCGCGTGGTAAGTCCTGCTGCTAATTAATTATGCCCCTTAATTCGGCTCATTGAATATCCCATGTAACCTCTTAACTTAAGCTGGCCATCAACTATACAATTATCTGTCAGATATCTGTCCAATCTGGCTGGTTGGAATGAAAACCTGGTAATGTATGGGAGCAAATGACAGTCGATCATATGGTTTTAAACATTAAAAAAAAGGACAAAAAAAAAAGTTCAAATTGGTTAAATTTGTGTGAACAACCATTTTTGTCTATTTTCCAATGTTTGTGAGCAAATGGGTGATGCTCCCATACATTACCAGATTTTCATTCCAACCAGCCAGATTGGACAAGATCTGACAGAAAATTGTATATTGAATGCCCAGCTTTTATCTGTGTTTTTTTGCATTTTGAAGGATGTCTTCTGTTTGTTGACCATGTTAATTCCAAGGTTACTGTAGGAAAAGTAACTTTCTCATCCATAGGGGACACAAAATTGACACTGGTATAGGTGGATGAGCTGGAGTAAGGGCACCAACCAGTTAAGTTTCTTCTCCCAGCAGCCCAGGCTCCCTCTCTTCTATACCCAACCCCCAGCCTCAGGGACCAGTTTTTGTTTGGTGCCTGCAAGAAGCGGGCACTGTTTTATAGGGGCTGCTTTAAGCAGCATCAGTTTAGTTTATTTTAATTTATTTATTATTTTATTGAGCATGCACTGAGTCAGCTTCCTATAGGACACCCTCAGTGCCGCTACGACAATCCCTAGTACCGGTGGCCCCAGACTGGTGCATGGATCAGTGGCCGCAGCTGGGCACATTGGGGGAACCGGCAGTCAATGCCATTAAGGGAGACCTCCGGAAGTACTGGAAGTGGGGGCCTAGGTTGTCTCTGCACCCCCACTAGACCACCAGGGCAGGTTATTGGCAACATTAGTGATGGCCATTGCCCAGGAGTACATGCCAGAAGGTGGAGGCAGGCATTCCCTGTTAGCCCCTCCCTCACCCTTTGGAGCACTCCCTCCTGCCACAGGGCTCACTTATACCTCAGAGAAACGCTGATCAGCCATGTACTACATTGCCTGCCACAGCACCTCACCAGAGAGCAGTACAAGCTCCTTGTCTCCCTGTATACTTCACTCTTATGTGAGCAGATTATACATAGAGCTCCTTCCAAGTCTCTAAGCGCATTGCTGCTTTTTATCTGCTACCTTCTGTGGATAGGGCCAAATGAGAATCTCCCCTTCTGGTAGGCTCACATCGCCTGGCTAGTCAACCCACTACCCTTCCCTTAAGGATCCAGCACATAGGTGGGCTGGAGAACTTCCTTAAGGTGATTTACTCCATTGTGGGTGCTATTACACATACAGCCCTTGTGTCCGCCTGGGTGGCTAAGATCATTGGACGATGGGCAGATGCCGTGGAGGAGGGTCTCCGTACTAGTACCCATAGAACTAAATTGTTATCTCGGTAGACCATATCAGGGAAGCAAGTTCCTATCTTGGCAAGAGACCATTGACACGGGTATCCTAACCTTTAAGATGTCAGCTTCTGCTGTGGCAGCCAGGAAAGTCCTCTCGCTTCATACCTGGCACGCAGACGAAAACGCTAAGAAGGCATTTGAAGATCCCTTTTCAGGGGAGATTCTTTTTGGCCCAGAGTTGGACAAGATTGTGGCTATGGTACTGCGATGGCCCCCAGGTCGCGAACTTCAAATTTTCCCTCCTATTATCCACTGGGTAAGGCCAGGTTCCAGGGTTCTTCCACCAAGGGCTCCAAGTCCAGAGAAAAACAGACCTGGTCCACCAGATATCCTGCTACCAAGCTGACTTAAAAGCCTGCCGCATGATGGGGCAGGCCTCCACCAGAGAGACCTCAGCATCCGCTCCCGTCTGGTTTCCAAGATCATCATCCCAGTTCCTCCATCCCAGAAGGGCATGGGCTACTATTCCAACCTCTTCCTGGTTCAGAAGCTGGATGACTCGTTCCAACTCATCCTCAACCTGAAGTTGCTCAACAGATACCCAGGTACCCAAGTTACGTAAGGAATCTCTGCGCTCCATCATTCTGGTTCTGGAACCGGGGGACTTCATGGCCTCCAAACATTTTCAGGATGCCTATTTACATATTCCCATCAGGGTAGGTCACCAGCACTTCCTGTGGTACAGGAGGAACACTTCCAGTGTGAGGTATTGCCAATTGGACTTTCCACGGCTCCTTGTGTTTTTACAAAGGTCATAGCTCTAGTGGTTTGGTGGACCTTTTCACTCATGTACATCTTCCATCCAATTTCAATGATTCCGCAGGTCCTCCTCAAATTGAAGTTGGAAAATGTCAGCGTGATCCTTGTGGCTCCGGATTGGCTGTGCCGACCTTTGTACGCAGATCTTCTGGACCTCTCAATCGATGCTCCACTGCATCCTCACCGGCCGGATCTACGGTCTCGGGGCCCGTGCTTCCATCTGGATATGGCGCATCTCACTTTGACAGGGTGACAATTGAGACATCCGTCCTAAAAGATAAGGAGTTCTCATGGCCGGCCATTCATACCATGCTTAATGCTCAGGAGCCTTCCTCTGCCAGGATTTATCACAGAGTTTGAGGAACACAATTTGACTGGTGTTCACCTTGAGGCTTCAATCCAAGATCTTTCTGGCTATTGCGAGTCCTGTCTTTCTTACAGGCCAATCTGGATTTGGGCCTCAACCTTGCTTTGTCTATATGAGTTATTACTTTGCCTCTGTGTTCTCCTTAAATGAAGCTTCCTAGACAACATGGAATGATCATCTAAGGAAAACAGAGGTAACAAATCAAACTCAATTTCCTCCGCTAATTAAACGTCAACGATCACCAGAATAAAAGGATCTGTGTAAGGGAGTATGACCATCCCCTTTGAGTCTGATGAAGCCTGCCATGACAGGCGAAATGCGTTGCATCTTGGGACATCAGTCACACATGATAAGCATTCCTAGCGTGTGCGAGTCTCCTGGCAGACACCCTTATACCACCTCAATTCCGGACCCCTGACCATGCTCACAAGCGAATGGCCAGCGCTCTCCCTGAAGGGACTTGTGCTCACTTCAGATGTTTATACAGATACCCGGATAACAAGCAGAGGACTGATACGCTGCAGGACTGACTGAGTAAAATGCCTTTCAGGTATATCACCATTCTCCTGCCAACAAATCCTGCTTATACGTGGTTATTGCATTGTGAGACCCCATCACTTGGAATTTATAAAGCGACACCTTTTTTGTGGGGCAACAAGCATCTCCAACAGGCTTATAAAGTATTTAAAGGCAACCAGACAAGGAGATCCGGTTCTCCTTACTTGCTTAATGCTGGAATAGCTAGATATTGAAACAAAGGATTTCTTTTTACATCTTGACTAATTTGAACTGTCCTTTCAATGAGGCATACACTTTATTGGCTTTCCAAAGGATATATACATCTTCTTACTCAATTGTCTGTATTGTTTGTGATGTGTTCATTGTTAAATATCAGTTTACCGGTATTAGGTACATTGTTGTTTATTCTCCCATTTTATCAGTACACTTTTTTGATTATTTTTAGTCACATCTTAAAATATTAATATATATATTTTTATCATTGTGGGGCATATTCAATTAGGTGCAAAATGGGTGATCTAAATAATTTTTTTAACTTCTTTTGACGCAGTTTACCTTTGAGGGACTGTCCCAAGGGTGCAGGGGGTTTGCACCCCAAAGCCCCAATTCTGCACTTTTTTTCGACACCTATTGATAGGCGAAACTTTTTCGCCGGTTCCATTGCATTGAGTTTTCGCACCGCTGAAAAGTCTCCAGAATTGAATACGGAGGAAACTTTTCACATGGCAAAATGACGGCACCGCAAAACATTATCTCCGAAAACGGCTTTTCGCACCTAATTGAATACGGCCCTATATATATTAATATATATTTTTTTACATTCAGCTAAAATTATAGATTTATTATACTGTTTTCAAATAAACAATTTTAAACGTGTCACTATTGGTGAGCGCTGTTGTTTTCTTTTATTGTACATACTTTCATTGTCTGTAGGTTGGGAACCCTACATAATTCCAGCAGCCCCGTGTTAAGTATAGTTTTGTGTTCATAGTGAAGTGCAGCCACTTAGCCCAAAACTCCACCTTGCTTTGTCAAAGGTACAGGATTCAGCCCTTTATGTCCTCTTCCAGAGACAGATTGCGCTGTTGCTGGATGTACAGACTTTCCTACAGGGTGTCCTCCATATGCAATCTCTGTTTGTTCCTCTGGTGGCTTTGTGGGGCTCTATAGTCATCATCCCCTTGAGCCCTTGGACACAGTAGACATTTGTTTGTTTACATGGAAGACAGTCTTCTTCCTTGCCATTGCATGGCCCAGAGTTTGACTTGAGCGTATTGTCTTGTCGCTCCCCTTTTCTTACTTTTCACTCGGACCGGGCTGTCCTTCGGACACAGTTGGACTACCTCCCTAAGGTAGTTTTCTGGTTTTACATTAACCAGGAGATCATCGTCCCTTCATTCCAAGTACTGGACTCCTCTTCGGCGCTGGACTCTTTGGATGTAGTGAGGGCCCTCTGGTTTTATGTAGACAGGTTAAGCGAGTTCCCTAAGACAGATGTCCTCTTTGTCCTGTATGACTTGCGAGCTCATTCCACATGGTCAGTGGGCACTTCTTGGGCAGTTAGACGTGGCGCCTCTGCAGAGCAGCTTATTAAAGCAACCACGTGGTCTTCTGCCCATACGTTCCTCAGGTTCTATTCTTTTGACACCTTTGCCTCTGCGGATGCAGAGTTCCTGGTTCAGTGGTTAACAAAACATTGTTCTTGAAAGTTGAGCAGCGATGACCAGGTAAGCAATATAGTCATCGGGCCCTGAAAAAAAGTCCTTTAGGAAACCCGGTAAGTGAAAGACCTCTGGCGATAAATTCTACTGTAGATGTTTAAGCCCAGCTTTGAGGTTAAGCGGCACGAATTTCTTTGACTGTATGTCTAGTATTATAAGTATAGACCATCTGTCCTATAAAGGTTTAATACTAAGTGCTCTGTTATATTAGTGTTGTTTATCTCTTTTGTCTCTTCTCTTCAGTGTTCTTCTACCCCTAGGGAGTTTTATCTCCTACCTATTAGACAGCTTCTTATGCCACACTAATGTATTATTTTTTCTATTTACAACTCTAGCATCAAATTAAGTATCACTAAATCATCCAGCGCCATAAGAGAATTTGTGTATTATACAATGTTTTTCTGTTTTAAATAGTTTAAAAAATGACCAATTATCCAAATAAACTGATTGGATGCAAGGGTAGTCTGGATTATTAGTTTAGATAATCTGTGTTCTACTTGATGTTTAAAACATATACAAATAATGTGTATTCCAGAAAAGCGGCATTTCATTGTGATGTTAAATAAACCATGTGCACTTTTTACTCAATAACATAAGAAAAGGAGGAAGTGGGAGGAAAACAATATGTTATAGAATAATGATGAACAAAGATGGGTAATCTTAAAGAGGTAAGCAAAACTTATTAAATGCGGTCAAGTGCCGTATAGCATTTCTTTGGAAGTCCCCTTTACTCCCCTCCCTGACCTCCATTACAGAAGCAGTCTGTGTCACTTATCAAATGGAATTTATCTGTCACGACCTGCCCCTTGAGATTTCCAGTCGGGACTGGGAGTCGAGTGGGCTAGATGGGGAGGCCGCAGTAGCCTGACTTCCTCATTGGTTAATTCCGGATGTTGACGAGACTTGACCAGAGGCATGGGGTCTAACTCGGTGGTTTTCACCAGTCAAACCTCCAAGCGGGATATGGTTTTAGCTGCACCCAACGAGCAGGTTGCGGCCCCCTGGTCAGGAACTCAGGAATTAGCAACTGACAGGAAGACAGCTGAGTGGCCAGGAATTAACACTAGAGAATATCGGTAATAACTGATGTTGAGTATCACTGGAGAATATCGGTGAAAACCGATGTAGAATAGCTCTGGAAAATATCGGTAGTGACAGATGTTGAACAATACTGGAGAATATTGGTAGTAACCGATGTTGAAGAACACTGGAGAATGTTGGTAGTGACCGATATTGGGTAACACTGGAGAATGTCGGTAGTGACCAATGTAGCACACTGGAGAATATCGGTAGTGACCGATGCTGGAAACACTGGAGAATATTGGTAGTGACTGATGCTGGAAACACTGGAGAATATCAGCTGAGACTGATGAGAGGCACACTAGAGATATACCGCAGAGCCTAGTGAAAGAGCTCTGGAGAAGGAACAGCGTGGAGCCTGGAACAGCACTTCAGCGAAGCAGCAACTGGAAATAGAGAAGTTCTTCAGGCAACTTCCTGTTCCTGGAGTCCTGCTTTATACCCTTAGGTAGCTGGTTTTGTATGAGAGAGTCAGCTGAGAAACTGCAGGGCTACCATTGGAGTAAAGTCTGGTCAAGTGAGAGACAACATGACTGCAGCCATGGAAACTCTGCAATGGAGAATCACAGGGAAGTCTTCACCAAGCCCTGGGGAGAACACTCACACACCCACCGTTGCACCTGGCGTCTGACTGCATGGCTGATCAGAAGCCGGCGCCGCAGTGAATAATGGCCAATCCCAGGCCAAATCCTGACATTACATTATAGTTTCGTTGACAAAAGAGCTGCTCTTTTTTTTTCTTCCACCTGGTTCCCTTGGTTATCATTTAATAAAGTCTCTCAGCCTATGACCTAAGGCAGTGATTCCCAACCTCGGTCTTCAAGGCACACTAACAGTCCTGGTTTTAGTGATATCCATACTTAAGCACGTATGGTTAAATAAAAATAACTGAGGTACTCATTAAGTCACCTGTGCTCAACTATGGCTATCCTTAAAACTTGGACTGTAAGTGTGCCTTGAGGACCGTGGTTGGGAACCCCTGACCTAAGGGCTTTAACTTTGATATTTGCAGTGAGTCATCTTCCTGGTGCGATGGGCCCTCCTGTGTGTGGATGCGTGAGTTTATCCGAGTTTATTGTAAACTACCTGTGATAACCGTTGCCTGGGTTGAAGACTGGACCCTGAAGTACACCTGCAGCCTATATTTGTTTACATTGTCCTCGCCTAAAACTCCATTCCATTGATCCTGGAAAAAATCCCACTATTTGCTAACATGCATGCAAATAGTGGCGTAACTATCGGTGCAATGGGTGCGTCTCCTATGGTGCCTGAGCTGCCTCTGTGGTACTCCACTCCCCCTGCACCCAGTGACGCACACAAGGTGGGTCGGCAATGGGGCCCAGCTATCAGCGGTGTTGATTTGGTGCTGGTCCACCAGCTGATTACAGCTGGCACACCAGCAGGCAGACATGGAGAGACAGCGCAGCCGGTCACAAGGCAATCAGAGCTTGCCAATCAGCAGTGGCGGCTCCTGATTGGCTGCCAGTCTGCACGCTACGATTGACTTGCGACAAGCACCAGAGTCAAATTGCACCGGCTCTGTCTGTCCATGTCTGCAACCGCCTACAAACTGTAATTACCTGGCAACCTGTCACCAAATCCACACCTGTTGACTGCTGATGGCACTGTTGACCTGTTGACTGCTGATGGCATGGAGGCAAGAGGCTGCTGGAGGGACATGGGGAGCTGAGTTACCTGGGGAGGCATAATGTGTAAGGGCACTATTGTGTGGAATAATGTGTTATATGTGGGGCTACTATGTGGCATAATCTGCAAAGGGCTGGGTAACCTGTGCAATTAAGAGTATGCCCATTTTTAGGGATTGTGTGACAGTGTGTGGCTCTGACTAAGGGCCTGATTCAGAGCCAGACGCTCTGACCAGAGCGCTCGCTCTGAATCAGGGCCCTCCTACCTCTTATTGGAGCAGCCTTTTGGACGCTCGCATAGCTGTGGGTTACCACCCACAGCTTATGCGAGCGTCCATGATGATGGTCGCGATGGTCAAGACCATCGCGACCATCGGGGTTGCGACGAGACCCTGCGGTAGGGTCTCACTTCCGCAAGCCCTGGAGTGATTTTGGCTCTATCAGAGCCAAAAGCACTCCCACTGACATCACTAGTGATGTCAGTGGGGCGGACCCAGACGGTAGGCGTTCCCATGGGAACGCCTCCGTCTGGCAGCCACGTCCCCGGCATGGCCACCAAAGGGGGTGTGCTGTCACTCAACATCGACAGCACGCCCCCTTTGGTGCGAGACCCCGAACGACGGCTTCCCCGTCGCTCGCCGGGTCTCGCGCATGCGCACGACGGAGGCGCCTCCGTCATGTGCATGCGCACTTGGGTACCATCATCACGCTTGCGAGTGTCCTGCGCTCGCGAGCGGGTCTGAATGAGACCCTAAGTTCAAACCTAGGCAAAAACCTAATCATGGTCAAACTATACCACCCTGCCAAATTTGGTCGAGCTAGGTCCAAAACTCTGGCCATGCATAAAGGACAGACAAACACAGTTTCTCACTTATTACATTATTATAGATGTTGTACTATTGCTCATTTGATGTTGTAATATTGTGCTATACTATGATTGAGCCATGTCTGGATGTGCTAATGTAACCCCCACCCCCTTGCCTTATGTCCTCCCCTTCCATTCATTCTACTTTGAAAACTTAATAATATTTTGATTTGTACAAAAAAAAGGCTTTAGATTACTACATCTATATTTTTCTGTTTTCATAGATAATTATAAAGCCATTTTTTCTGAGGCTGCTTCACTCGTGCTTTATTGTGCTTGCATTAACCAATTACAAGTTGAGACAAATGTATATATGCATTTGTTTAGAAGCTTCAGATACCTATTTATTAATATTTGTGAGAAATGTCCAATAATTACCATTCCTTCTTGCCACCATTTGTGGTGGGTGGAAAATATTTTTCGGTACAGTTTATCATCTAATAAGCAGCTATACTGGTGACTCTTTAAATCTAGATTTAGGGGTCTATTTACTAAGCCTTTGATGGAGATAAAGTGAACGGCCAGTCAGCTCCTAACTGCCATGTCACAGGCTGTGGTTTGAAAAATGACAGGAGATGGTTGGCTGGTACATTATCTCCATCCACTTTATCTCCATCCAAGGCTTAGTAAATAGACCCCTTAATGACAACGATGAAAGTTGACAGTGCTGGGTGCTGTCCGGGCAGTGTTACTGCACACTGTGAGAGACAGAGGGATAGAGAAGGATGTTGTTTTCACTACAAGTACAAAATGACTGGAGCAGATCAACTTTGCTCTGGTGCGGGCACAGCTGATCCAAAGAATCAACTGTCCCTGTAAACTTTATCACTGATATTTCTGTAGCAGTGAAAATGAACACTGCTAAGTCTTACTCGGCAGTGTTCGTGCATATGCGTTATCTTGGGTTCACGCATGCTCACAAAGATCACGGCAGCTGATGGCAGCATCTGTATGGACCACTCTTCACAAAAAATCGGTATGAGATGCCGGCGCTCGGGATCCCGGCTTCGCGTAAGGGTTAGCATACCGACATTGGTTGGTCGGTAGGCTAACCTTCTCCCTCTCCCTCTCCCTACCCTAAGCCCCCCTCTTTGGTGCCTAACCCTTACACTCCCCCCCTAGTGCCTAATCCTACCCTCCCCCTCCCCCTCCCCGGGGCCTAAGCCTCTCTCCCCCCTTAGTGCCTAACCCTCCCTCTAGTGCCTAACCCTAAACCTATCTCCCCCTAATACTCTGATACTTACCTTCGGTATCCCAGCGGTTGGGATGCTGGCGCCGGGCTTCTGATCGACGTCGCGATTTCGGTGCCGGTAATAGGCTCGTCGGCATCCAGACCGCCGGGATGCCGAACACATACCCTTCACAACCCAGGACTCCTTCCCATGAGAACATCCAGAGCATCTGAAGATGGTGTCCGTGCTCGCAATCAAATTCCTAAAATGATCAATTTTCAGAATTTGAATACGGAGGTCCCCATACTCATGTATCAGTGTACTAGTGTATGGGGACCACATTCCGCTTCTGGGATGACAGGTAAGCAGGATATTGAAGTGAAATCTTGTGTGTTATCTGTATAATGAATGGGGGCAAAACTTAACTTTCACAAAAGTAGCAGAAACTTTAATATTTGAACATACTTTAAGGATAAGAAATAGGCCCCTTAGTGCTTTAATATATTCGTTGTTTTCATTAAAACACAGAGTACCTAGGTTCTCCAAATTTTTGTGTTATGATTAGAAGTGACCATGTATGTGGTTTCTTAGCTAAACTATATTATACAACCTCTATAGACTTCTATAAAGCATTAGTAACTGTGAAAATAATAGTAAAAATATAGAATACTTGTATGTTATAACCCAGCAATAACTAGGCAATACATCACTTATGCTGGGCACACAATATACAATTGTTAGTCCGATCTGCCTGATATTGGTGATTCGCCCCGATAACTGTAGTGTGTGTGTGGCCGAGGGTAAAATATCGATTGGTTGGGCATGCTGGATTGTCCAGCATGCACGCCGGTTGCGATATTTTGTAAGTTAAATGTCAGCAGCATCAGGCAGTGTATGCCTAGCTGCGGACAACCGACGGACATTTCCCCTGTTCCTTCACAGGGAAGGAGCAGGGAAATGTCTCCTCCCCTGGGGCAGAGCACAGTTATCGGGGCCATGAGATGTCTCAGTGTATGCCTGTGATATCTGTAGGCTGGCAGGCTGCCAAATAAAATGTCTGTTGGTCTGACATGCATTTTATCTGGCAGTGTATGCCCAGCATCAATCTAAATCATAGTGATATTTATGTTTCTGTAGTAAAGCAAACAAAAACAACTTGACTAAATTTTGACTAAAATAATTTACAGGCATGTCACTGTAAAGGAGCGTACACACTAGACGATATGCTCTCTGAGCAATATCGTCTAGTGTGTCCCTGGCAGGGTGTGCTCAATGTCGTTCATGACATTGAGCACACCCGCTGAACGATATAATTAACGATATCGTTCAGCGCCCGGCTCTCTCCACCATTCCCCAACATGCAGCAACCTGACGATATCGTCAGGTTGGCCTGCATGTTTGCCCGATGAACAACAATGACGAACGTCCCGCGGGAACACGCATTGTCGTTATCGTTCATCGTTTTGGTGTAAAAAATGGACGATATAGTGAACGACTGAACAATAATGATATCGTTATCGTTCAGTCGTCCACTTTATCGCCCAGTGTGTACGCACCTTAAATGTAAAATGTTTACTATAAATGTGTACAGTATTAGGGCTTATGTGGTGTATTACAGTATTCATTAGGGTGTGCAGTCCAAGTACCCTCCCTATGTCACAGTAAATGTAAAATGTTTACTATAAATGTGTACAGTATTAGGGGTTATGTGGTGTATTACAGTATTCATTAGGGTGTGAAGTCCAAGTACCCTCCCCATGTCACAGTAAATGTAAAATGTTTACTATAAATGTGTACAGTATTAGGGGTTATGTGGTGTATTACAGTATTCATTAGGGTGTGAAGTCCAAGTACCCTCCCCATGTCACAGTAAATGTAAAATGTTTACTATAAATGTGTACAGTATTAGGGTTTATGTGGTGTGTTACAGTATTCATTATAGGGATGTGCAGGCTCAGTTCTACTCGGTTCCGTTCGGGTTTTTTTACCGAATCTTATTGGGTATCAGCTGTCACGAGTTCCGTTCGGGTTTTTTTACCGAATCTTATTGGGTATCAGCTGTCACGAGTTTTGGATAGCCAATAAGATTCGGTAAAAAAAAACGAACGGAACCGAGTAGAACCGAGCCTGCACATCCCTAATTCATTAGGGTGTGCAGTCGAAGTACCCTCCCTATGTCACAGTAAATGTAAAATGTTTACTATAAATGTGTACAGTATTAGGGGTTATGTGGTGTGTTACAGTATTCATTAGGGTGTGCAGTCCAAGTACCCTCCCCATATCACAGTAAATGTAAAATGTTTACTATAAATGTGTACAGTATTAGGGGTTATGTGTTGTATTACAGTATTCATTAGGGTGTGCAGTCGAAGTACCCTCCCTATGTCACAGTAAATGTAAAATGTTTACTATAAATGTGTACAGTATTAGGGCTTATGTGGTGTATTACAGTATTCATTAGGGCTGTGCAGTCGAAGTACCCTCCCTATGTCACAGTAAATGTAAAATGTTTACTATAAATGTGTACAGTATTAGGGGTTATGTGGTGTGTTACAGTATTCATTAGGGTGTGCAGTCCAAGTACCCTCCCCATGTCACAGTAAATGTAAAATGTTTACTATAAATGTGTACAGTATTAGGGGTTATGTGTTGTATTACAGTATTCATTAGGGTGTGCAGTCGAAGTACCCTCCCTATGTCACAGTAAATGTAAAATGTTTACTATAAATGTGTACAGTATTAGGGCTTATGTGGTGTATTACAGTATTCATTAGGGTGTGCAGTCGAAGTACCCTCCCTATGTCACAGTAAATGTAAAATGTTTACTATAAATGTGTACAGTATTAGGGGTTATGTGTTGTATTACAGTATTCATTAGGGTGTGCAGTCCAAGTACCCTCCCTATGTCACAGTAAATGTAAAATGTTTACTAGTATAAATGTGTACAGTATTAGGGATTATGTGGTGTATTACAGTATTCATTAGGGTGTGCAGTCCAAGTACCCTCCCTATGTCACAGTAAATGTAAAATGTTTACTAGTATAAAAGTGTACAGTATTAGGGGTTATGTGGTGTACTACAGTATTCATTAGGGTGTGCAGTCCAAGTACCCTCCCTATGTCACAGTAAATGTTAAATGTTTACTAGTATAAATGTGTACAGTATTAGGGGTTATGTGGTGTATTACAGTATTCATTAGGGTGTGCAGTCCAAGTACCCTCCCTATGTCACAGTAAATGTAAAATGTTTACTAGTATAAAAGTGTACAGTATTAGGGGTTATGTGGTGTATTACAGTATTCATTAGGGTGTGCAGTCCAAGTACCCTCCCTATGTCACAGTAAATGTAAAATGTTTGCTAGTATAAAAGTGTACAGTATTAGGGGGTTATGTGGTGTATTACAGTATTCATGCTGTGTTGTCATTGTTACACCATAGATAATTTGACTGCAGCACACTAGGAGCAGAACAAATGAGTGTTGTTTGCATATTGTTTTGCCTAGTCCCATGCTTTTGGTCCTGTATAAGAACAGATACTCATTATCTCGGTCATGCCAAAATTATTCCGTATTTCGTAATATTTGGATATTGGAGACTCAACCTGTATTATTAGAACACTACAAATACCCACTTCTTGGAAATACTAATACAATATAAAATATTTTCTTACCTAAATATTTTTTTGCGTTGAATGTATTCCGGTGTAGTGCAGATTACATTATGTATTACCCTGTCTTTTGTGCCACCCGATAGTGCCCATTAACCATAAAACATCTCCTATTCAGGTGCTCCATTCCTACCAATTACCTATCACGTTCACCGGCCCCCATACTCTCAGGTCAGCCTTGAGTACCACTGCATGATTGTGTCCCCACGACCTTTTGTACTCATTCCCCTAGAGAGGTCCTGATCACACTTGCACTGACTGATCAGTCCATTAATGGGCCAGTGGCACGACATGAGTACCCAGAACCCCCCCCCCCCCCCAACAAACTGGAGAGCAGGCACCATGTTCTCAAGCCCCACCTCGCGGCAAAATGCTGTGATTCGCGGGTCAATCCGGAGGAGGAGGAGCCAATATGACGTGATTCCATTAGAATTGCATAATTTGGCACCGCCCTATCCTGATTGACCCGCGAATCGTGGCATTTTGTCACTAGGGGAGGAGCCTAATGACATGGTGCCAGCTGCCAGGTCCTTATCAGGTCTACAACTGCTGCAAGGTAAGTGTGCGTATGTAATGTATGTGTGATATGCAGTAGGTGTGTGTGTAAGATATGTGTGACATATGTATGTGTGGACCGGATATATATATATATATATATATATGTGTGTGTAAGTATTATATATATATATATATATATATACACACATAGTGTGTGTGTGTGTGTGTGTGTGTGTGTGTGTGTACCCCCCTGTAAAAATACCGGGTTTGCCCTGAGTGGTGTAGTACATTCACTGGAAGGAACAACTGCAATGCCAGACAGTGTAAAGGAGCATGCACAAAAAATAAACTTGTAGCAAGACTAAATGCATGCGCACATTAAAATAGATGCTTGTCAGCACCCTGCTTGTGAGAGAGCATACAAGCCAATAGTAAAATAAATGAGTGGGGACCAGAGGAGTGATTGTTGCTGGGTGTATAGATTGGGACAGCACCAATGGTCAGGGGCGTCTTAAGAGAGGAGGGGGCCCATGTGCACTCCCTGTGCGGGGCCCCATCCTCTCTCCCTGGTGGCGGCAGCTGGCTGACACGGCTGGCCAGCCACCGGAGCATTAGTAGACTCCGGGCACACTCTACTCCACTGCGCATGCGCAGAACACTGGAAAAATGGGCGCGGCGCCCATTTTCCGGGGTTCTGAACAGCGCTGATACCCGACGTGAGACCACGGACAGGTGAGTTTAAAATAATATGGGTGCAGTGTGTGCGGTGCGGGCACCCCCTGCACCCATTATAGATACGCCACTGGCGACGGTACACAAATGCAAATACTATAGGCAAGAGTTGGGTAAGCTTTTCAAGAGCATTTAAAGATATGGTTTGGAAGAGAGCCTCAACAGGTATGATAGAGAGGCAGGAGTGAGTATTTCAAGATGGGTTTTAAGATATAGTCAGGGGTGTGCTGCTAAGGGCTTTGTCGGTGAGGATTTGGAGTATATGGGGCCTATTCATCAACACTAAAATAATGTTTTTAAGGACATTTTCCTTAATAACCGTTATTTTAGTATTCATGAAGACACTTAACACAGGAGTGTTAGTATGGAGATATGGAAATTCTGCTATTCTTCAAATTCAGAAAATTATGTATTTTCGGAATTTGATGGTGTTACTATATGCCACTCTCAGGTGGCGTATAGCGGGTTACATTTACCTGCTGTCAGCTGGGCAAGTCCTCCACGGCTCGCTCCGTCGCTCCCTGGTCCCTCCTCTGGCTCCGGCTGCTGCTCTAACACTGTGTTCTCCCGGCAGAACACAGTAAAGTTTATGGGGAAAAAAAGTTATTTTTCTTGTTCTAAACTTTACTGTGTTCTGCCAAGAGAACACAGTGTCAGAGCGGCAGCCAGAACCGGAGGTGGCTGCAGCGGCCAGGTAAGTGGGGGACAGGGAGGCGAGCGGAGGGGGGGGGGGGTTGGATGGGAAACACAATTACCGCAGCTGTAAGCAGTGCTGCGCATGCGCTGCTTTTACGGATGTTACGGCGCATGCGCAGTTTACAGCTGCAGTAAGTTAGAGCAGGCAGGGAAAAGTATCTATTTCCCGAAGAGCTGTCATCGCAAAAATGACAGCGCATAATTGACAGCTTTTCGGAATAGATACTCATGGAGAGGAGGAATGATGAATTCCTCCGGTAATTAGTTAGCACTCCATGCGAGTTCTAAACCTAATTACCTCCAGAGAATGTTTAGTAATGATGAATAGGCCCTATGAGTGGTATGGTAGATGTGGAGTGTCTAGAGGGTAAGCTCAGTCTTGCCATAGAGTTTAAGATGGACTAAAGTGGAGACAGAAATATGAAGTGATGCCAGATAGAGCAGGTGGCAGAATTTGAGGCAGGAAATTATGAGAGAATAGATAGCATGAAATTGGGTAAGAAAAGGGAATATTCTTTCTAGCAATATATCAAAGGTGGAGATATTAGGACTACTAAAGTTTGTGGACCTTATTTTATACAGAATGCTAATGAAACTATATGCACATGTTCTGAGTTGTACATCTGTAAGTAATCACACCACAGTCCTTGTGTGTTATCTTATTGATTAGGGAAGGGTACAAAGTTTACTGCTCCACATTCTAGCCTATAGTGGTTTCCCCGAGTTGATCCCTGTTGAACTCCATTTTTTCGGAGGATAAAAAAGCCCACAAGTGGAGGCACCGCCAAGAGGAGAGTCCTCAAGAAAAGCCCATAGTATGTATATTTTGACCCTTTTGCCTATCCTTCTGAGATAGCATCAAATGAGCAGGTGTTACCTTTAGCCAAATTGGGCAACCATGTTGAAATAGAAGAGAGACAGTTGATCTTACAATATAGTAGAAGAGGAGAGAAGTTAGGGAAGAAGGTGTAGACTTGAGCTGATGCAGCATAAAGGTGTTAGTGAGGACGGATGAGTGAATTAGTACCCCAAGAGAAGATTTGGACAGTGAGAAAAGCAGAGACCTGAGAACAGTGCCTTGTGGGACCCTAACAGGTAGTGGGAGTGGAGTAGGGGATAGGGCAGATGTAGAGACCCTGAAGAAGCGGTTGGAAAGGTAGGCAGTGAACCAGGATGAAGCAGGAAAGAAATTAGTAATAATAGATTGAATATTTGTAATAGATTGAAGGTTGTTGTAGAGAGCAGGAGCAATAACACAGTGATGATGGTGATGATGGTTGCCAGCACTACTGAAGCACATGTAATTGGCTGTTTGCAAATGCACCATCGATGCTGATAAATGCATTTTTTGTTGCTCATGCAAGTTTTGTGTCCGTATTTGTGCAATTTGTTCCTACATAATTGAGATGTAGAGTTGTATATGATGTGTTAGAGAAGTAATTTAGGTGTTCTTGAAACCTAATACCAAATGCAGATTTCACAAGCAAAATAAGTGGTTTAAAGTATGACTGTAAGTATGAATAAGCTTATTGTGCTGTCTCCCTACAGCTTCCTGTTACACTGAGCAGGCGGTCACTAGGACCCACCAGAGCTCCGTCAGAAGGACTCCGACCTCTGATATGCGCTACTGCGCATATCACTTCTTTACTCCATTGAATCCATTAGGACAGGACAGACTTCACAACCCTAGCCATTTTTGCGGCCAAACATAACAGCAAGTACCATATACCATCACCAATATACAGGGCTACCATCCACCAGTGCATTTACCAGCTCACACCCGGAACACTACAACACCCAGCATCACCCTAAGCTCAAGGCTGCTATATTACACAAAGCTTGCCTACCACTGTTACACCTATGCTATCCCTGCATCATTTGTTTCTTGCTGTTCTACCAGATTACAATAAATCTAAGAACTGATTAAGCATACCACGTGTGGACTAACTGCCACCAACACCTGCGTTACACACAGTACCATAAGTACCTTGGCCAATACATGTGTACCTGGATATAACTTGTTACTGGAGGACTACTGCGCTAAGTAAACTCCGCTACGCATATCTGTGACAGCTTTACTCTGCTATTACTATCTGTTGTCACCATACTACTCTGCTACTGCTATATGCTGTCACCATACTACTCTGCTACTACGATATGCTGTCACCATGCTATTCTTCTACTACTATTTGCTGTCACCATACTACTCTACTACTACTATTTGCTGTCGCCATAATACTCTGATACTACTATCTGCTGTCACCATACTATTCTGCTACTACTATCTGCTGTCACCATACTACTCTGCTACTACTATATGCTGTCGCCATACTATTCTGCTTCTACTATTTGCTGTCGCCATACTATTCTGCTTCTACTATTTGCTGTCGCCATACTACTCTGCTACTACTATATGCCGTCATCATACTATTCTACTACTACTAAATGCTGTCACCATACTACTCTGCTACTACTATATGCTGTCGCCATACTATTCTACTACTAAATGCGGTCACCATACTACTCTGCTACTGCTATATGCTGTCGCCATACTATTCTACTACTACTATTTGCTGTTGCCATACTACTCTGCTACTACTATTTGCTGTCGCCATACTATTCTGCTACTACTATCTGCTGTCACCATACTACTCTGATACTACTATTTGCTGTCACCATACTACTCTGCTACCACTATATGCTGTCGCCATACTACTCTGCTACCACTATATGCTGTCGCCATACTATTCTGCTACTACTATTTGCTGTCGCCATACTACTCTGCTACTACTATTTGCTGTCGCCATACTATTCTGCTACTACTATATGCCGTCATCATACTATTCTACTATTACTAAATGCTGTCACCATACTATTCTACTACTACTATTTGCTGTCGCCATACTACTCTGCTACTACTATTTGCTGTCGCCATACTATTCTACTACTACTATCTGCTGTCACCATACTACTCTGCTACTACTATTTGCTCTCACCATACTACTGTGCTGCTACTATTTGCTGTCACCATACTACTCTGCTACTACTATATGCTGTTACCATACTACTCTGCTACTATCTGTTGTCACCATACTACTCTGCTACTGCTATATGCTGTCACCATACTACTCTGCTACTACGATATGCTGTCACCATGCTATTCTTCTACTACTATTTGCTGTCACCATACTACTCTACTACTACTATTTGCTGTCGCCATAATACTCTGCTACTACTATCTGCTGTCACCATACTATTCTGCTACTACTATCTGCTGTCACCATACTACTCTGCTACTACTATATGCTGTCGCCATACTATTCTGCTTCTACTATTTGCTGTCGCCATACTATTCTGCTTCTACTATTTGCTGTCGCCATACTACTCTGCTACTACTATATGCCGTCATCATACTATTCTACTACTACTAAATGCTGTCACCATACTACTCTGCTACTGCTATATGCTGTCGCCATACTATTCTACTACTAAATGCGGTCACCATACTACTCTGCTACTGCTATATGCTGTCGCCATACTATTCTACTACTACTATTTGCTGTTGCCATACTACTCTGCTACTACTATTTGCTGTCGCCATACTATTCTGCTACTACTATCTGCTGTCACCATACTACTCTGATACTACTATTTGCTGTCACCATACTACTCTGCTACCACTATATGCTGTCGCCATACTACTCTGCTACCACTATATGCTGTCGCCATACTATTCTGCTACTACTATTTGCTGTCGCCATACTACTCTGCTACTACTATTTGCTGTCGCCATACTATTCTGCTACTACTATATGCCGTCATCATACTATTCTACTACTACTAAATGCTGTCACCATACTATTCTACTACTACTATTTGCTGTCGCCATACTACTCTGCTACTACTATTTGCTGTCGCCATACTATTCTACTACTACTATCTGCTGTCACCATACTACTCTGATACTACTATTTGCTGTCACCATACTACTCTGCTACCACTATATGCTGTCGCCATACTACTCTGCTACCACTATATGCTGTCGCCATACTATTCTGCTACTACTATTTGCTGTCGCCATACTACTCTGCTACTACTATTTGCTGTCGCCATACTATTCTGCTACTACTATATGCCGTCATCATACTATTCTACTACTACTAAATGCTGTCACCATACTATTCTACTACTACTATTTGCTGTCGCCATACTACTCTGCTACTACTATTTGCTGTCGCCATACTATTCTACTACTACTATCTGCTGTCACCATACTACTCTGCTACTACTATTTGCTGTCACCATACTACTGTGCTGCTACTATTTGCTGTCACCATACTACTCTGCTACTACTATATGCTGTTACCATACTACTCTGCTACTATCTGTTGTCACCATACTACTCTGCTACTATTCTATGCTGTCACAATACTACTCCTCCGCTACTACTATATGCTGTCACCATACTACTCTGCTGCTACTATCTGCTGTCACCATACTACTCTGCTAACAGATCAGGAATCAGTATGATTTACTGCTGGCCGTATGGGTGTGCATAACCCTAACCTCCCCCAGGGGTGCCTTACCATAACCCCCCCTTCCCCTAGCCTAACCCTAACCCTCCTGGGGGGCTGCCTAACCCTAAGTCCCCCCTGGGAGCTCCTAACCTAACCGGCGCCCGGTTTACCTTCGATTGGGATGCCGGGCTTTGGGCTCCTGGCGTAGGTCTAATGACAGGTGTCGGGATTTTGACACCTGTCATTAGACCCTTGCCGGGATGCTGACACTCGGCATTCAGACAGTCGGCATCCCGACTGCATACCAACAGATTATGGGCCCATTAACTGCATGCTAGCAGTTGCCATCAATTAAACATCTCTCTAATCACCAGGCTAACGTGGAGTGGGATCTGTTACAAGACTATTACCATGTACAAATCTGGATGCCAAAAGTCCAGATACCCCTGGTGTGGTATACAATGATACCAAGATCATCATGTTCACAGATGACATGGAATAAGAGAATCTGAGTGAGAATGGATAGATCCTTATTCAATCTGTATGATAGAAACATTGCAGGGAGCAGAATGTCATTTGAGAAGCTACCAGGTGCTGAAAACAACGCTACATGATTGCTGTGAATGTTCTCGAGCAAAGAGGATACAAAGTGAAGCTACCAGGTGCTGAAAACAACGCTACATGATTGCTGTGAATGTTCTCGAGCAAAGAGGATACAAAGTGAAGCTACCAGGTGCTGAAAACAACGCTACATGATTGCTGTGAATGTTCTCGAGCAAAGAGGATACAAAGTGAAGCTACCAGGTGCTGAAAACAACGCTACATGATTGCTGTGAATGTTCTCGAGCAAAGAGGATACAAAGTCCAATTCGTGAAGGGTCGGTACGTGGTGTACAACCAAAGAGGGACTGTTATTGCCACAGCTACAGAGTACCACCAACTATATACCCAAGACACTGTGGAGTGCCGTGCAATGGTCACTGAAGAATCTACTCAATCAATGAAACTGTGGCACAGGCAGAGTCAGCAACAGAAATCCTGGGGCCCATCACACTCATGTTTTTGGGGCACCTTATCCTATCCCAGTAGGTACATGCAGGTTGGCCAATGGCTCATCCCCAAATGTCTCTCCAGCCTCATCCCCAACTGTGTCTCTCAACCTTATCCTCCCATTTCTCTCCAACCTCATCCTCGCCTGGGTTGCACCAGCTTCAACTCTTGTCTCTACAGCACCATCCATGGGTTTCCAGCCTCTTCCCCCCTATGTCTCTCCATCTCCAGCCATCCATTCATCTCCTCTGTGTCTCTCAGCTTCATTCCCCACCCAAGTTTCTCAGCTAGATCCCCCCACCCTCTGTCTCAGCTTCATCCCCTCTACTGTGTCTCTCAGCCTTTTCCCCTCTACTGTGTCTTTCAGCTTTATTCCACAGACCCTGTGTCTGTCATCTCCATTCACCAAACCCTGCATCTCTCGGCCCCAAAGCCAGACCCTGCATCTCTCTGCCCCAAAGCCAGACCCTGCTCCTCTCTGCCCTATCATCGTGACATCAAGCTTGGCGCCGGCACAAAAGAAAACTTTATTGTGTCGGGCTGGGCTGCTGCCTTCTTCCGACTCACTCTGACTGTCTGTGTCTCTGTGCCCAGCAGAGGCAAGGGGGACACATGAACTGGGCTCCGGAGATTCCTGAGGTGATCTCGGGGCCCAGTACAAGTGTCCCCTTTGTATCCTCCTGTTGCCGGGCCTGGACACAGGCGGTTGGGGCATCTTAAACCGAATAAACAATAGGTGCACTGCCCCTTTAATCAGCAAATGTACCTAATTTAAACCTAGCAGCTCCATCTGCAGGATCTGCTAGCTGCATACAACAAACAATACAAGTGGAGCGCTTGTTTGAAAACGTATACCACAATTTAGAAGAATATATATTTAATAAATAGAAAATAATGTTACACACATATAAAATCAAATAAGGTGCATATGTACACTCAGACTAAAAGATGCAATCCAACACAGGGCAATAGATGGAGTGTTTTACAGAACCAGAGTAAAAGTCCCTCCCGTGAAATATGTCCATGAATCGTGCTTTTTTTATATAGTCAATACTCACTGTCCAAATAAAGTGCCGATAGTCTTACCAAGGTTTGTCTCCCGCTGACCCGGTGTATCACCTGAAGTATGGTGCATATATGTATAACAACGGTCTCCCGTATCCTCTAAAGAGGGGCCGTCTTTGAGCAATGTCTCACTCCGAGTTAACGGACAATCAGTCGTCCGGATGTGTTAGAGCGGTCCCCGTATCCACTTGAGCGGGGTCGCCTTTTAGCGGTGTCTCACCCTGAACTTACAGGCAATCAGTCGTCTGAGTACTGTGCAGAAAGGTAAAGGCTGCTAATCCAAGTCCTGTGTCCCAGGGCGGCCATTCTCACTGGGCTCTCCTGTTAGCAGAGGTGTGCTGATATCTCCCTCTTGACCTACAACGGAGGTCTGATATTTGCAAGCACACTGCTATCCAAAGCTCACAGGTCAGCGGGGGGTGGTAAATAGCCTTATTGGACAAAACTGTGTATAAGCAGTCTAAAAACAAATAGGCTGAGCGATCACTGGATCCTTTACGCATTTCTCTGGGTAACAACACCTAGTTTCTTCAGAAGGCATGATCTCCAGTGTGGAAATGTGGGGTTTAAATTAGGGATGTACTGTTCCAAGGTGCTAGTTAAAATAATACTGTGACTAATTACGCTCACAGCTGGGATGGCTGTTGCTTATTCAATCAGAGAATGCAGCTATTTAAACTAGGGATGTGTGGGCTCGGATTAGTTCGGATTTTCCCGCCAAATTCTGATTTTTCCTGCCAAAAATTGGGTCTCGGAAAGAGGCAAAACGTCATCTTTCATGGACAAACATCATCATTCCTGGACAAAAGTCACAGTATTATTTTAACTAGCACCTTGGAACAGTGGTAATCTTACTAGATATAAACATTTCATACAGAAATACCTACAATCAATTCATATATCTATAAAATATGGTTAGAAATATATAGTCACAGGGGTGCACTCACCAGTCTTCCAAAAAGCTTTTAATCCATCTTATGCATATGGGTACATGCAATATAGCATCAATGTTTCGGTCCTAAGCTTGGACCTTTGTCAAGATACCTCTAAGAGTGATACCATTGCCCTTATATACCCTAAACATCCATATAGAACCTCCCACAATACTTAAAACCAACACTCATCTATTTATCAATTAGCTTAATAATAAACTTCATGGTGAGTAAAGAACTAATAACCACACCTGTATATATAAAAAAAGACAGCATGCAGTCTTACCTAATAAGACAGAGACCAGATAGCGCCATCGAGCATGTATCCAGCCTGATCACGGCATGCGTTCCAGCAGGGATTCATTTCCTGTCGTGTGGAACGCACAGCGCACCAGCAGGAAGCGACACCATATCATGTGGTTCATATCACTCAATCACGTGACCGCCGGTGGGAAGACTCAAGTAACACAGCCGATACTGGACAAACTTGATAGTGCTGCCCGGGCATATACATATAAATAAATAAGTTGTACCATTCTAAAGAAGTTATATAGTACTAGAGAAATACCCCATTATGGTTGTCTGAAAAAAGCCTGGAATATTTTCCAAACTGGGAATATTAGGAAACAAAAGAAAGGAGTTGCCACCCCCTTTGTAATGACGATAACTTTTGATACAGCTGGCCATATTGTTCGCAAGGCAGTAAACCAACATTGGCATGTAGTTGCCACAGATCCGAGTTTTAAGGGCCGATGTTTACTATTCCTATTTACAATATTGCGTCGGTGCTCCATAAATCGAACTTTGAACTTTCTAATGGTGCGACCGACGTATTGACTATTACAGGGACAGGATAAATACATAAATAGTCAAATCTGTTTTGCAATTTGTGATAGTACTGACCGGAAATTCTTTTCTTGTATTTGTTGAAGAAAAATTATTTTGTCTGTGTAATGTGTTTACATGTAGAACACCTCACATGGTTACATTTAAAACAGCCAACTATTTTTGAAGCCCGCCTATTCTTATCGATTGGTTTATTAGTTATTTCCTTCTGTTTTCCAAAATGATTGGAGACCAATTTTCTCTGAAGATTATCAGCCTTTTTATGGTATGGTAGGTTTACTCTGTAGCTCATTTTCTAAGACAGGATATAATTTTAAAATGTAGAAATTTCTAGTTATTATATTTCTAATTTTATGGGAGAGACTATTTTGTTTAGACACAAATACAACAGATTTATCAAAGGCGCTTTTCCTTTTAGGACCATTGTTTTTGTTTGAGAGCAACACCATCTACAGTTACAGTATTCTGCAAAGCCTTCTCAAGTTACTCTAATGGATAAGCTTTCTCCCTGAAAGAGTCCAAGAGCATGTTTGCTTGTTCAGAGAATCTCTTAGGATCGGTACAATTGCGCCACAATCTGCGCAATTGTCCTCTTGGTATAGTGTTGAGCCAGCTTTCTTGGTGGTTACTGTTATAACCAATATAATTATTACAATCTACATCTTTCTGATAAGTTGATATACAAATTGGTTATCTACAATTTCCAAAGTGATAGCTAAAACATGAATTGTGAATTGGTGATAAATGCTCGTGAAGGTGAGATTAAAGGATTTGTGATTAAGATAATCTATAAACTGTGTAATTAAAGAAACATCCCCTTTCCAAATAAAAAATAAATCATTTATATATCTGGCATATAGGACCAGGATCGCACCAAAAGGGGCGTTCCAAACGTATTCGTAATTGTGCGTGAGAATAAACTGTATAGAACAGAGGTTCCCAAACTCTGCCATTACAGTCCAGTATTTAAGGATAACCAAACTTGAGTCCAGATAGTTAAATCAAATTGACTGAGGTACTAATTAAGGGGCCTATTCATTAAACTTAAAAATTCTCTGGAGATAATTAGCTTTAGAACTCTCATGGAGTTCTAGCTAATTATAGGTGGAATTCATCATTCCACCTCTCCATAAGTATCTATTCCGAAAAGCTGTCATTTTTGCGATGACAGCTTTTCGGGAAATAGATACTTTTCCCTGCCTACACTACCTTATCGCATCTGGAAACAGTGCTGCGCATGCGCTGTTACATCTGTAAAACCAGCGCATGCGCAGCACTGCCTACAGATGCGTTAAGTTTGTGTAACCCCCGACCCCCCCCCCACCCCCCTCCACTCATCTCCCCCCCCCCCCGACTTACCTGTTCGCGCAGCAGCCTCCGGCTCCGTCCTGCTGGTCTGTCATGTGGTTTCCTAGCAGACCACATGACAGATTAGAAAAAAAAACAAAACTTTTTTTTTCTTTTTCTAAACTTTCTTGTGCTCTGCTGGGGAGCACACATGTCCGACCAGCCTCCGGAGCCTGAGGACGGAGCAGAGCGCCGGAGGGACTCGTCGGGGGACCTGCACACGCGGATACAGGTAAGTTTCACATGCTATTCGCTACCTCACAGTGGCGAATAGTAACTGCATCAAATTCCGAAAATTTATAATTTTCGGAATTTGATGAATACCACAATTTCCACATCCCCATACTAATGTATGGGGAGTGTGGAAATTAACGCAGGGGAACTTAGCAAGGAGATATCTGTGATATCTCCTGTGCTAAGCGGCTACATGAATACCAAAATAACGTTATTTAAGGAAAATGTCCTTAAAAATGTTATTTTAGTGTTGATGAATAGGCCCCTAAGTCATCTGTGCTCAAGCATGGAAATCCTTAAAACATGGACTGTAATGGCGGAGTTTGGGAACCCCTGGTATAGAAGATAGAATAAACTTGTGTTGTTCCACCGACACCCCCGACTCTTCCTTTAAATTTTTCTCCACTATCTCCACTATTTCCTCTCTCCTATAAAATACTATGTAATGCTTTAGCAGTGTTTTGATGTATATATATTTCTAACCATATTCTACAGATATATGAATTGAATACACCGGGTCAGTGGGAGATAAACCATCCACCGTGGTGAGACTATTGGCACATTATTTGGACAGTGAGTATTGACTATATTAAAAAAAAGCACGATTCATGGACATATTTCACAAGAGAGGGGCTTTTTCTCTGGTTCCGTAATACACTCCAGCTGTTGTCTTGTGTTGGATTGCATCTTTTAGTCTGAGAGTACATATGCACCTTACTTGCTTTTATATGTGTGTAATATTATTTTTTATTTATTACATCTATATTCTTCTAAATTGTGGTATACTTTTTCAAACAAGCGCTCCACTTGTATTGTATTGGTTGGGGCATCTATGCTATGATGGAGTACAGAAGTATCAGAGTGGTATGGTGGCTGGGATGTTGGAAGACAATCTTGAAAAACCAGCACAGTGATAGCTGTGTGAATGGTAAGCCGACACATTGCACCTTTCCTAAGTTTGCATCCAGAGCACACGTGCCATTGGAGCTAGTACATATTGACTTGTGTGGACTAGCAGAGGTTGAATACATGAGTGGTGGGCATTAATTCATGATACTCATCGACAATATAACAAGGATGTCTTGAAGAACAAAAGTCAAGTAACAAGAAACATCAAATTGTACAAGAATCACATTGAGAACCCAGAACAGGTCAGAAGCTGTCACCATTCTACTTTGCTAATATTTATGTGTGTATGGCTGAGGTAAATCTGGTGCATATGCTACTTGTGAAGACTGACATGCATCTTGCGATAGCTGCAACTTCAGACATGCATGCAGTTTTACAAAATTGATTTTGCACCTGTACTTTGTGGCCATTCAAACTCATGAACACATACCATTGTGCTCAGTCAAACAGACAAACAGAGATGGCAACAGCAATGACAGTTTAGATAGGTGATCAAAATTTGTTTAATACAACACCTCAGCGCATCAAAAGTAAAGCTGCCAACAGTGGAGACACTAGGGTACCTTAAACCCCTAAACAAAAATAAGTGACAATAGTAATAACATGTGTGGCCACCGTGTGGCGCTAAACTAAGCCAATCAATACGAAAAATGAAAAATGAATAGGCTACTTTCCTATCCTGTTCTCTCTTGGGACGATGTACCAGGGAGTTCCCAATATGTAAAAAGAGAGATAAGCACAATAGTGTAATATTGAAAAGATCAGGTGAATTTATTAAAACACACAAACATATAAATCAATCTTAAAAAGGCTAAATAAAGCCAAACAAATGCCTATTGGGCATGGTATAATAATGTCTTTAAAAAGAGGGGCCCATAAGCCCTGCGTACCAGATCCAAGATGTATAACTGCGTTGTGGGTGCAATGCTGACCGTCCGGACCAAGTCAAGCAGTGACTAACCAACGATAACTGGTACTGGGGGTCCAGGGTGCTTCTCCTCAGTAAATTGACTCTGCCGTCCTTAACGCGTTTCGAGCCCTCCTGGCTCTTCTTCAGAAGGATGCAGAGTCTCTGTCCATACCTCTCTTATATACCCCTAACCCAGGAAGTAAATTAGTTCCTCCTGGATCCAAAAATGACGAAACCGGAAGTGACGCATCCCGTGACTTCCGGTTCACGGCTCCCATCTAAAGTGCACAAAAAAAATATTTTTTTTTCTTGCTTTTTTCTTCCTCTTTTTTTCTTCTTTCTTTTTTCTCTTCCTTCTCCTTTCTTTCCTTCTTTCTATATATCTCATTCCTTTTCACTTCCCCTTGCTCTCCTCCTAGGTCCCCCTCTATGGGATGCCTCCGATCTTTCTCTCCTTTACATAGTCTCCTCCATATTACTCATGGGGCTGTCTTTATGTAAACATCTGTTTTTTCTCCTCCAAACCGGAAGTTGTCATTCTTGTTGCCATAGTGAGAGGTGTTGCTGTTAAAAAATTCCCGGGAAACCTTCACCATCATTCATATGGTCCACATAAATAAATAAATAGATAAAGAACAAGGATTATGGATTTTTAAAATACATTCTTAAGCAGAAATGGGGGCACAAAATAAGGTGCAAATATGAACATTCCTTTATGCAAACATATAAAATATATATAATATATATATTAAAAAATTAATGGATTAATTAAAATGAAAAAATTAGTTAAAAAACTGCCTATTAAATGAACCACTTCAACTCAAAATCTTTGTTCAATCCATCAGGAACTAATGTTTTCAAATTAAAAATCCATCTCATTTCATTCTTCGCAAGGTTAGTCTCAACATCCCTATCTTTCCATGTTGATTTAATGTGTTGTATCCCCATGAAATTCACAATATTCCTTGGAGAGCAATTATGCAACTTCTTAAAATGCTCCGATAGGGAATGTGTTTCCATTCCTTTTTTAATATTGCGTACATGTTCCCCCATGCGTGTTTTTAAGGCCCTTGAAGTGCGTCCAACGTAATGTAATCCACATACACATTCCACCAAATAAATAACGTTGGTGGTATGGCACGTGATAAAATCCATAATTTTAAAAGTTTTGCCTTTAACAGTGAACTCTGTAATTTTTGAGCAAGATTTAGGGACATTAATACACATACTACAGGTACCACAGCGATGAAACCCCTTGGTGCGTACTGGGTTATTGGTTGAAAAATCAAGTGCACTTCGGACCAATTTACTCTTTAAATTGTCTGCTCTACGGTAAATAAAACATGGTTTCTCTGGAAGTTCATCTTTTAAAATCGGGTCTTTTTTCAAAATTTGCCAATGGCGTTTAAAAACTCGTTCCATTTCTTTGTAATGACTTCCATATTTCGTAATGAACGACCATTCACTATTTTTATTTCGGTGTACGTCCATCTTTGGTTTTAAAAAAAAGTTTCTATCCATATTTTTCACCACCTGTTTTGTCTTTTTGATTTGACCTTTTTCATATCCTCTTGCTAAAAAATTATTCTCCATCTCATCCATTTGTTCCTCACACACCTTCAGGTTACTGCAATTTCTTTTGACCCGAATGAACTGGCTTTTAGGTACCCCTTTAAGTCTTTATCAAGATGTTCACTATCACGATTGATAAAACTGTTAGTATCTGTTGGTTTTTTAGAACTGAAAACCCTCAATAAAAGAATAGAGATTCTTCAAACCTTGATTCATCCGTTTGAGGAATCTGCAGAATATATAGGATTGGAGAAAAAAATAGAAGAGAAGATAGAGAAAGATACAAGGAAACTTGTAAATAAAAAATGTAAGAAGTTTCAAAGAGACTTTGATTTCCTGAAAAAGGGAAGAACAGAGAGGAAGAAGAAAAAGAAGACCGTGAATCAGGAACAACAGAGTCCGGGGGGAACCCCAGCATGTCTTAGAGAGAAAACACCGGTGATGAAGAAGACACTACCTTATCACAAAGAATTTAATTATAGGGACGAATTAAGAACATCAAGAGATCACTGGAGACCACAGAGAACAACTAATGCATCCTATAGATATCCATCGAATACTTATCAGGAAAGACAATACAAGCCCAGACGTGATTTTGATACATGGAAGACCCCCAAAAGATATGACAGGAGAACATTTACTGACAACCGTCCAAGGTTTGAGGATAAGAACAGATATGGACTATTGAATGATCAGGAACCAACCACATCTACATCTCCTTTTTTAAGGGTGGGACAAAGAGGAAAAGGAAGGTTTTGAAGGTTGGGGAGAATGTAAAAATGAAAAGAGGAAAAAGAGGGGGGCCAAAGAAAAAAAGAAAGAGAAAAAAAGAAAAAAGAAAAAAAAGAAAACGAACGAATAAGAGGGTTAATGACATGATTGTTGAAGAACAACCTTGTAGAATTTTTAATTTAAGTTCCAGAACTCTTACAAAAATTGAAGAGAAAGTTTTACAGAAGGGACTTAAATTTGCGCCTACATGTAAAATGGACCCATTTGAAGCATATGTAGATGTGCAAAAATTAATTCGGAAGATAACTCTAAAAAAATTCTTTCTTAGCAAAGAGCTCAATGCAGAAGGTATCCCCTCAGTACCACCAACGAAATTCAAGAAGAAATCATCTTTTTATCCGCTACACATTAAAGGGAACTTCATTGAAAGCTTTACCAAACTTATTCTGGATGATATAGACAGTATTAATGACAAAAAATACATCCGGAAATGGAATCTGAGTAAGAAAGAAAGAGAAGCGATCAAGACTCTACAGAAAGAAAAATCGATAGTTATAAAACCATCGGATAAGGGCGGGAGTATCGTTATTATGAATAAGAATGAATATGAAAATGAAATATACCGACAACTTAATACAGCGACCTATACCAAACTTAAATCAGACCCCACGAATAAAATTAAGAATCTTTTTTCCAAATTTTTAGAAGAAAGTGAAGGTAAAACTATGATAACTAAAGATGAGAAGAACTTTTTAGACACTACTAGCCCTCTAGTACCTACCATTTATGTATTACCCAAAATACATAAAAACGAAACCAAACCACCGGGACGACCAATAATTGCAGGCACTGGGAGTCTAACAAGTAAATGATCAGAGTTTAAAATATAAATAAATCATATTTAAGAGATACCATGGACACGCTTACAAAGATTAAAGATATCAAGTGGGATGAAGATATGTTCATGATATCTGCGGACATTACTTCTCTGTATACGATAATCGATCATCAGGAGGGGATAACAGCGACCAGATGGCATTTAGAGAAGACAGAAATGAACCAAGAACGTATTGATTTCATTGTGGAAGGGATCAAGTTCATTTTAAATAATAATTATTTCTTTTTTAATGGCGATTATTATTTGCAAAGTGTAGGTACTGCAATGGGTACCAAGTTCGCCCCTAGTTACGCAAATTTATTCCTGGCAAAATGGGAAGAAGATTATATTTGGAGTAGCAGATACTGGGGGACGAACTTGGTACAATGGCACAGATATATAGACGATGTTCTCTTTTTTTGGAGGGGTACACTTGAAGATTTGGAAAGTTTCTGTGTGGATCTGAATTCCAATGGATTGAATTTAAAATTTACTTTTAATGTGGATAAATTTACATGTAATTTTTGGATCTGAGCTTGTATATAGAGAATAATTGTCTTCAAACCAAATGTTTTAAAAAACCAACAGATACTAACAGTTTTATCAATCGTGATAGTGAACATCTTGATAGATGGCTTAAAGGGGTAACTAAAAGCCAGTTCATTCGGGTCAAAAGAAATTGCAGTAACCTGAAGGTGTGTGAGGAACAAATGATGAGATGGAGAATAATTTTTTAGCAAGAGGATATGAAAAAGGTCAAATCGAACAGACAAAACAGGTGGTGAAAAATATGGATTGAAACCTTTTTTTAAAACCAAAGATGGACGTACACCGAAATAAAAATAGTGAATGGTCGTTCATTATGAAATATGGAAGTCATTACAAAGAAATGGAACGAGTTTTTAAACGCCATTGGCACATTTTGAAAAAAGACCCGATTTTAAAAGATGAACTTTCAGAGAAACCATGTTTTATTTACCGTAGAGCGGACAATTTAAAGAGTAAATTGGTCCGAAGTGCACTTGATTTTTCAACCAATAACCCAGTACGCACCAAAGGGTTTCATCGCTGTGGTACCTGTAGTATGTGTATTAATGTCCCTAAATCTTGCTCAAAAATTACAGAGTTCACTGTTAAAGGCAAAACTTTTAAAATTATGGATTTTATCACGTGCCATACCACCAACGTTATTTATTTGGTGGAATGTGTATGTGGATTACATTATGTTGGACGCACTTCAAGGGCCTTAAAAACATGCATGAGGGAACATGTACGCAATATTAAAAAAGGAATGGAAACACATTCCCTATCGGAGCATTTTAAGAAGTTGCATAATTGCTCTCCAAGGAATATTGTGAATTTCATGGGGATACAACACATTAAATCAACATGGAAAGATAGGGATGTTGAGACTAACTTTACGAAGAATGAAATGAGATGGATTTTTAATTTGAAAACATTAGTTCCTGATGGATTGAACAAAGATTTTGAGTTGAAGTGGTTCATTTAATAGGCAGTTTTTTAATTAATTTTTTCGTTTTAATTAATCCATTAATTTTTTATTAACATTTTTAATATATATATTATATATATTTTATATGTTTGCATAAAGGAATGTTCATATTCGCACCTTATTTTGTGCCCCCATTTCTACTTAAGAATGTATTTTAAAAATCCATAATCCTTGTTCTTTATCTATTTATTTATTTATGTGGACCATATGAATGATGGTGAAGGTTTCCGGGGAATTTTTTTAACAGCAACACCTCTCACTATGGCAACAAGAATGACAACTTCCGGTTTGGAGGAGAAAAAACAGATGTTTACATAAAGACAGCCCCATGAGTAATATGGAGGAGACTATGTAAAGGAGAGAAAGATCGGAGGCATCCCACAGAGGGGGACCTAGGAGGAGAGCAAGGGGAAGTGAAAAGGAATGAGATATATAGAAAGAAGGAAAGAAAGGAGAAGGAAGAGAAAAAAGAAAGAAGAAAAAAAGAGGAAGAAAAAAGAAAAAAAAAAAAAATATATTTTTTTTGTGCACTTTAGATGGAAGCCGTGAACCGGAAGTCACGGGATGCGTCACTTCCGGTTTCGTCATTTTTGGATCCAGGAGGAACTAATTTACTTCCTGGGTTAGGGGTATATAAGAGAGGTATGGACAGAGACTCTGCATCCTTCTGAAGAAGAGCCAGGAGGGCTCGAAACGCGTTAAGGACGGCAGAGTCAATTTACTGAGGAGAAGCACCCTGGACCCCCAGTACCAGTTATCGTTGGTTAGTCACTGCTTGACTTGGTCCGGACGGTCAGCATTGCACCCACAACGCAGTTATACATCTTGGATCTGGTACGCAGGGCTTATGGGCCCCTCTTTTTAAAGATATTATTATACCATGCCCAAAAGGCATTTTTTTGGCTTTATTTAGCCTTTTTAAGATTGATTTATATGTTTGTGTGTTTTAATAAATTCACCTGATCTTTTCAATATTACACTATTGTGCTTATCTCTCTTTTTACATATTGGGAACTCCCTGGTACATCGTCCCAAGAGAGAACAGGATAGGAAAGTAGCCTATTCATTTTTCATTTTTCGTATTGATTGGCTTAGTTTAGCGCCACACGGTGGTCACACATGTTATTACTATAGCAATGACAGTTTAGTTCAACCGAGAGGGCAACATGCTATAGAGTTTCCTTCAGCGGTAAAGAGATGATGACTTCAAATCAGGTGTGCACAACCTTTTCAAGGAGTCACAATAAAATGAATATTGCTTAAACTAAGCACAGGCAAAGCAAAGCTGAATTGATAATCTGTCAAGGTGTGAAGTATTTTTAAATTAGGGTATCACAATAAAATGCTGTACATATGCCTTTAGAAAATGAGGGATGATAGTGAAATAACACAAATCAAATCTAATAAATGGCAACTCAGGCAAAACTTAGTAATAAACAGCATGAGACAAAAAAAATAGAATAGAACAAAAAGGAATACAACAATTCTACAATCTAAAGAGAAAGGATAAAACCTTATGAGATAAATTCTGTTCAAAGTAAAAATCTCCCTGGCAGTTAGAAATGGCAATGCGTTTCGTGGTCATCTGACCACTTCCTCAGGCTGAAATGGACAAATCAAGGACTATTAGCAACCACCGTAGGACAACTGTGTGAAATTGTCTAAAGGCTGTTATCATCTACTATTAGGCGAGTATATGAGTATAGCATAAGTACCATTTGTAGACAACAGTACACACTATATTTCCTTTCTCCTTCTGATATTACAGCACCTGAGGCAGTAGCAGCATGTGAGGCTGAAACACGTTGCTGACGACACGTGCTTCACACAGCCACTCAGCATACCAGCATACCAGCGAACATCCGGGCAACGACAACAGATCGCCGCACTCCCCCACACGGTGCACGCTGACACCCATCCTGGCTTGCAGACACTGTGAAGGAAGCCAGGGACTGGAGGCTGCCCACAGAAGCCACACGGGATCCAACACACTGCATGAATAGGACAAAACTCTGCCGACGGTTAGAGCAGGATTGTGAGACGCCGCTCCTGTTTCAATTTACCACTGCATTAATTTCAGCCTTTAGTGAGGGAACGTATGATAACCTCATACGGCAGGTAAGCCCTGGTCAAGGGTATACCCACACCCTACACTACAGTGCATGGGACAGAATACTCAGTGGGACACGCAAACTGCAGACGCAGTGCCCACCACAACTACAGGTTGTCACACAGGTGTTAAAAGGGAGACGTAGGCACAAGTGCCATATGGAAAGGGACCCCCTAAAGGGGTCACCTTATGTTACCTGCAACCCCATATAGGCGTGTCTTACACCTCACACCTAACCAGAGACATTCCCTGCTATAAGGATCCATCCAGTCTGGTTTAGAGACATGTAGAGACCCATTGGTCATCTACGGAAAGAGGCACCCTAAAGGAGCACTGTCACCCACCCACCAGAACCAGTGCCCAGGAACTGTTTCCTAAATATAGCCCCTGATATCCATTTGAATAATTTACTTTTTAATCATAATTCAAGGAGCAATCAGACTCCTTTAAGACTTTTCTTAATTACACAAATTAAACATTATTGTTCAATGCCATTTTAAACTGTCATATTTTACCTTTACATTGCTGTATATCACTATCTGACATATTGACTTTCTTTTTTTACAATACAGCACCACTATACACTCCCAGGAGCATATAAGGGTTAGCACTAGGCACAATTACTTTATTACTATTTCCTTTGGAGTTTGGACAACTCTGTGCCCAGCTGCTTCCAATACATTTGGTGGGAATACTGTAGCCAGGGCCGGATTAAGGCCCACATGGGCCTGGAGCTTAAAATGTTCAAGGGCCTATACTGAGAAGGGGAAGAGCTGTGATCGGTGCTGTGTGGGTGTGGTCAAAGTCACCTGGGTGTGTACACCCCCTACACTGAGGCACAATGTCTCCTTAACTACATAGAAATAGAAAAATTGCATTTTTTTTTTTTTAGGGTGAAAACTAGAAAAACTATTTAAATACTTAAAATGCCAGTTAGGCAGCTGGTAATCATGCTGTCATGTTGATGGGCCTATTTTTATATGGAGGCCTGGAGCTGGAGCTCCATCCGCCCCATTGTTAATCTGGCCCTGACTGTAGCGCTGGTGTGCGCAACCCAGATTTATTTTTTATACTATTTTTATTCAGAAAGGAACAGCAGAAAAAAGATGCACAAAAATTGTACATTTTCCAATGTAAAGTCATGAGAGAAAAAAAAGAAAATACAGTAAAGATACTTCAACCATGTTACAAGTTGCAACATACAATTGGAAAATAAAATGCAAGTATGTAAAGCTAGGACCAACAGTGTAGAGAGAGACACATTAAAATCAATATCAATAGGCCTGACCGCCACTCCAGCCGAGTTAGGCCTAGGGAGCTGTCATCCGCATATTGGTGAGTCTTCGAGTAGCGATCTGGTCCCATACCATTGCATGCAGTGGAAACATTTATGCAATTGATTTTTTAAGTCCCCTGATAAGGAATCTATGAACCCCTCCCAAATTGGAATTTTTTTTTCAGTTTGTTCTTCCTCATGTAGTGAGGCCTCCAGCCAGTCCATATGGAACACGTGAAACATTTTGGCTTTGAATAATTGTATAGAAGGGGGTTCCCTGTGAATCCATTGGTGCAATATACATTTGCGAGCCACCGCAGAGATTATAAGCATCAACTTTTTACTTCCCTGTAACATTCTAGTTATAAGGGATACAAATCCCAGAACTGCCCATTCTACTTAGAGACGTTAATCGCTAAGAAGTTAGGTCATTGCGAATCGCTTAACTTGTTTCCAAAAATAATTTATAAGTGGGTAATCCCACATGCAATACATGAATGTGACATACGGGCTATTGCATTTTGGGCAGGCCCCAGAGTCAGACATCCCAATTAAAAATCTACAATGTGGGGAAAGATATCCATTATGAAATATGTTGTAAAACATTTCCCTATACATTGAAGAAGATAGTGTTCATATGGAGTAGTTAAAAGTTTTCAAAAGAAGATCTATTGTCAGGTTTGGGAAAATCTGTGTCCAAGAGAATAGCCTGTGATTTTGTAAGATTTAAAGGGTCATGTAATATATGGTAGTATGTGGATGTGGCCTTCCTACCAGATGATGGTCTAGTTAGTGTGGCATCTAAGGGATTAGACCAGTCTTGTGCAGAAAGATGTCTAACAATTGAACTGGCATAATGCTGAGCTTGGTATACGGCTAGAGCAGTGATTTTCAAACTTTTCAACTCGAGGCACACTACACAAGATTTTAAAATTGCCAAGGCACACTATCCGGCTGTGCGGTGTGCGTTACCAATAGAAAAAACATAAACATTGGCTCCCACTTAAAAATATACACATAAATTGGCCTCCACAGAAATTTAACACACTACATTGACCTCCACAGGAATAAAACACACTACATTGGCCTCCTCAGGAATAAAATACACTACAGTACTAGTGCGCTGAGCTGACCGCCGCGGCACACTTGACAACCGCTCGCGGCACACTAGTGTGCCACGGCACAGTGGTTGAAAAACACTGGGCTAGAGTATGCAATAGGGGTAAGGTTTATTTATCCACCAGGGCTTGTATCTGAAAAGGGGAATGAGTGGTGTCGTCCACTAATGCTTTAACCTGGGATATACCCTTAGGTAGAGTGCCGGGGAGAGGTTGCCGGGAGGCTACGTTGCTGTTCTTGTGGGTTTGGAGCCGCATCCCGGCCTTGAGAGACACAGAGACACAGTCAGTCTAATGTGGTGCCTGTCACAAGCCAATCAGTGCTCGCGGACCGGCAGCCATTCAGCAGAGGCTGCCAGTCCGTGAGCTCTAATTGGTTCATGAGTGGCGCCACATTACAATGTAAACAGTACTGACAATTCCCCAGCGTGTGGCAGCCCCATCCTGCGCCACACCAAGCTCACCCACTGCACGGCCCTGGCAGGTAAGAGAAGGGAGATGGGGCCTTACTATGGCTTAATGTAAAAGAGGCATAATGTAAAGGGGGCCTTACTGTGGCATAATGTGTAAGGGGCTTTACTGTGGCATAATGTAAAGGGGTCCTTACTGTGACATAATGTAAAGGGGCCTTACTGTGGCATAATGTAAAGGGGCCATACTGTGGCATAATGTACAGGGGGCCTTACTGTGACATTATGTAAAGGGGGCCTTACTGTGGCATAATGTAAAGAGGTCCTTTCTGTGGCATAATGTAAAGGGGCCATACTGTGGCATAATGTAAAGGGGCCATACTGTGGCATAATGTATAGGAGCCATACTGTGGCATAATGTAAAGGGGGCCTTACTGTGGCATAATGTAAAGTAGCCATACTGTGGCATAATGTAAAGGAGCCATACTGTGGCATAATGTAAAGGGGGCCTTACTGTGGCATAATGTAAAGGGGGCCTTACTGTGGTATAATGTACAGGGGCCTTACTGTGGCATAATGTAAAGGGGGCCTTACTGTGGCATAATGTACAGGGGCCTTACTGTGGCATAATGTAAAGGGGGCCTTACTGTGGCATAATGTAAAGAGGTCCTTACTGTGGCATAATGTAAAGGGGCCATACTGTGGCATAATGTAAAGGAGCCATACTGTGGCATAATGTAAATGGGCCATACTGTGGCATAATGTAAAGGGGGCCTTACTGTGGCATAATGTAAAGGGGGCCTTACTGTGGCATAATGTAAAGGGGACCTTACTGTGACATTATGTAAAGGGGACCTTACTGTGGCATAATGTAAAGAGGTCTTTACTGTGGCATAATGTAAAGGGGCCTTACTGTGGCATAATGTAAAGGGGACCTTACTGTGACCTTATGTAAAGGGGACCTTACTGTGGCATAATGGAAATGGGCCATACTGTGGCATAATGTAAAGGGGGCCTTACTGTGGCATAATGTAAAGGGGACCTTACTGTGACATTATGTAAAGGGGGCCTTACTGTGGCATAATGTAAAGGGGGCCTTACTGTGGCATAATGTAAAGGGGGCCTTACTGTGGCATAATGTAAAGGGGTCCTTACTGTGACATTATGTAAAGGGGACCTTACTGTGGCATAATGTAAAGAGGTCTTTACTGTGGCATAATGTAAAGGGGCCTTACTGTGGCATAATGTAAAGGGGACCTTACTGTGACCTTATGTAAAGGGGACCTTACTGTGGCATAATGTAAAGAGGTCCTTACTGTGGCATAATGTAAAGGGGGCCATACTGTGGCATAATGTAAAGGAGCCATACTGTGGCATAATGTAAAGGGGCCATACTGTGGCATAATGTAAAGGGGGCCTTACTGTGGCATAATGTAAAAGGGACCTTACTGTGACATTATGTAAAGGGGACCTTTCTGTGGCATAATGTAAAGAGGTCTTTACTGTGGCATAATGTAAAGGGGCCATACTGTGGCATAATGTAAAGGAGCCATACTGTGGCACAATGTAAAGGTGCCATACTGTGGCACAATGTAAAGGGGGCCTTACTGTGGCATAATGTAAAGGAGACCTTACTGTGACATTATGTAAAGGGGACCTTACTGTGGCATAATGTAAAGAGGTATTTACTGTGGCATAATGTAAAGGGGCCATACTGTGGCATAATGTAAAGGAGCCATACTGTGGCATAAGGTAAAGGGGCCATACTGTGGCATAATGTAAAGGGGCCATACTGTGGCATAATGTAAAGGAGCCATACTGTGGCATAATGTAAAGGGGGCCTTACTGTGGCATAATGTAAAGGGGCCCTACTGTGGCATAATGTAAAGGAGCCATACTGTGGCATAATGTAAAGGGGGCCTTACTGTGGCATAATGTAAAGGGGCCATACTGTGGCATAATGTAAAGGAGCCATACTGTGGCATAATGTAAAGGGGGCCTTACTGTGACATTATGTAAAGGGGACCTTACTGTGGCATAATGTAAAGAGGTCTTTACTGTGGCATAATGTAAAGGGGCCTTACTGTGGCATAATGTAAAGGGGACCTTACTGTGACCTTATGTAAAGGGGACCTTACTGTGACATTATGTAAAGGGGACCTTACTGTGGCATAATGTAAATAGGTCTTTACTGTGGCATAATGTAAAGGGGCCTTACTGTGGCATAATGTAAAGGGGACCTTACTGTGACCTTATGTAAAGGGGACCTTACTGTGGCATAATGTAAAGAGGTCCTTACTGTGGCATAATGTAAAGGGGCCATACTGTGGCATAATGTAAAGGGGGCCTTACTGTGGCATAATGTAAAGGGGGCCTTACTGTGGCATAATGTAAAGGGGACCTTACTGTGACATTATGTAAAGGGGACCTTACTGTGGCATAATGTAAAGAGGTCCTTACTGTGGCATAATGTAAAGGGGGCCATACTGTGGCATAATGTAAAGGAGCCATACTGTGGCATAATGTAAAGGGGCCATACTGTGGCATAATGTAAAGGGGGCCTTACTGTGGCATAATGTAAAAGGGACCTTACTGTGACATTATGTAAAGGGGACCTTACTGTGGCATAATGTAAAGAGGTCTTTACTGTGGCATAATGTAAAGGGGCCATACTGTGGCATAATGTAAAGGAGCCATACTGTGGCACAATGTAAAGGTGCCATACTGTGGCATAATGTAAAGGGGGCCTTACTGTGGCATAATGTAAAGGAGACCTTACTGTGACATTATGTAAAGGGGACCTTACTGTGGCATAATGTAAAGAGGTATTTACTGTGGCATAATGTAAAGGGGCCATACTGTGGCATAATGTAAAGGAGCCATACTGTGGCATAAGGTAAAGGGGCCATACTGTGGCATAATGTAAAGGGGCCATACTGTGGCATAATGTAAAGGAGCCATACTGTGGCATAATGTAAAGGGGGCCTTACTGTGGCATAATGTAAAGGGGCCATACTGTGGCATAATGTAAAGGAGCCATACTGTGGCATAATGTAAAGGGGGCCTTACTGTGGCATAATGTAAAGGTGCCATACTGTGGCATAATGTAAAGGAGCCATACTGTGGCATAATGTAAAGGGGGCCTTACTGTGACATTATGTAAAGGGGACCTTACTGTGACATTATGTAAAGGGGACCTTACTGTGGCATAATGTAAATAGGTCTTTACTGTGGCATAATGTAAAGGGGCCATACTGTGGCATAATGTAAAGGGGACCTTACTGTGACCTTATGTAAAGGGGACCTTACTGTGGCATAATGTAAAGAGGTCCTTACTGTGGCATAATGTAAAGGGGCCATACTGTGGCATAATGTAAAGGGGGCCTTACTGTGGCATAATGTAAAGGGGGCCTTACTGTGGCATAATGTAAAGGGGACCTTACTGTGACATTATGTAAAGGGGACCTTACTGTGGCATAATGTAAAGAGGTCTTTACTGTGGCATAATGTAAAGGGGCCATACTGTTTCATAATGTAAAGGAGCCATACTGTGGCATAATGTAAAGGTGCCATACTGTGGCATAATGTAAAGGGGGCCTTACTGTGGCATAATGTAAAGGGGACCTTACTGTGACATTATGTAAAGGGGACCTTACTGTGGCATAATGTAAAGAGGTCTTTACTGTGGCATAATGTAAACGGGCCAACTGTGGCATAATGTAAAGGAGCCATACTGTGGCATAATGTAAAGGGGCCATACTGTGGCATAATGTAAAGGGGGCCTTACTGTGGCATAATGTAAAGGAGACCTTACTGTGACATTATGTAAAGGGGACCTTACTGTGGCATAATGTAAAGAGGTCTTTACTGTGGCATAATGTAAACGGGCCAACTGTGGCATAATGTAAAGGAGCCATACTGTGGCATAATGTAAAGGGGCCATACTGTGGCATAATGTAAAGGGGCCATACTGTGGCATAATGTAAAGGAGCCATACTGTGGCATAATGTAAAGGGGGCCTTACTGTGGCATAATGTAAAGGGGCCATACTGTGGCATAATGTAAAGGAGCCATACTGTGGCATAATGTAAAGGGGGCCTTACTGTGACATTATGTAAAGTGGGCTTTACTATGGCATAATCTGTAAGGGGCCTTAATGTGGCATAATGTAAAGTGGGCCTTACTGTGGCATAATGTGTAAGGGGTATTACTGTGGTATAATGTATGTGGGCCATTACTGTGGCATAATGTATATTGGGCATTACTGTGGCATAAATATATAAGGGTCATTACTGTTGCATAAATGTGTAAGGGGCCTTAATGTGGCCTAATGTAAAGTGGGCCTTACTGTGGCATAATGTGTAAGGGGCATTACTGTGGTATAATGTATGTGGGCCATTACTGTGGCATAATGTATATTGGGCATTACTGTGCCATCAATATATAAGGGTCATTACTGTGGCATAAATGTGTAAGGGGCAATACTGTGTAACATCTCACCGTTTGGAGCAGGGGATTGAAAACTACCTCCTCCGGCGATCCCCGGTTGAGCACATAGTGCATCAGCCTAGTGCTGTGTCTCACTCCCAGCCAGGTCCACTGATCATGTGCGGTATCTCTCAAGCATTGCGAGATCCTGCGTGCAGCCCTGGAGCAGGCTGCCGCCGCAGCAGCAGGAGCTGCCATATCCTTGCTGTGGGGATAGGGCAATGCCAAGCTGCAGCTTACGATATCGATAGCTGCAGCTGGCGGAACGGTCAGGTGAACTGACCATTCATATATTGCCCTGTCCATCGACGCTGCCATCTCGCATAGCGGCCCTGTCAGTTACCGCCAAGCCCCACCATTAATAAATGGGGGACAAGCGCTATTAGCGCACATAAGTGCGCTGATACCGCTTCCGCTTTTAATACATCTCCCCCTCAGTGTTTAAACATATAAAACATGGAGTAAAGCGAGGATTATGGATTCCACATCCGTCTTCTCTGCTACAGATCGCCTCACTGGACTAAGGTAAGAGCCAGAGCGCTAGTGCACAGTATCTCCTCGATACAGCGCCGGCTCACACCCATTTAAATCTGTCACCGCATGAATGCCTTTTTCTTTAATCAGTACAAGAGCCATTAATTCTGGGATAATTTCTTTTGCAATTATATTGCACTACATACTACAAGAACCAAATGAACTATTATGAACAATTCATCACCAGCACAATCTTCTAAATATTTCATATTACTTTAATCTTATTTTATGTTGTGCTTATTATTTCATGTTCATTTAATGTGATATATATATATATATATATATATATATATATATATATGCACAGTCAGGTCCATAAATATTGGGACATTGACAGAATTTTCATATTTTGTCCTCTTTTCACCACCACAATGGCTTTGAAATGAAACAAACAAGATGTGATTTAACTGCAGACTTTCAGATTTAATTTGAGGGTAATTACATCCAAATCAGGTGAACGGTGTAGGAATTACAACGGTTTCTATATGTGCCTCCCACTTTTTAAGGGGCCAAAAGTAATGGGACAAACTAAATGATCCTAAATCTAACTTTCACTTTTTAATACTTTGTTGCAAATCCTTTGCAGGCAATTACAGCCTGAAGTCTGGAACGCATAGACATCACCAGACGCTGGGTTTCATCCCTGGTGATGCTCTGCCAGGCCTCTTCTGCAAATGTCTTCAGTTCCTGCTTGTTATTGGGGCTTTTTCCTTTCAGTTTTGTCTTCATCAAGTGAAATGCATGCTCAATCGGATTCAGGTCAGGGGATTGACTTGGCCATTGCATAACATTCCACCTTTTAGCCTTAAAAAACTCTTTGGTTGCTTTTGCAGTATGCTTCGGGTCATTGTCCATCTGCACTGTGAAGCGCCGTCCAAAGAGTTCTGAAGCATTTGACTGAATATGAGCATATAATATTGCCTGACACACTTCAGAATTCATTCTGCTGCTTTTGTCAGCAGTCACGTCATCAATAAATACAAGGGAACCAGTTCCATTGGCAGCCATACATGCCCACGCCACGACACTACTACCACCATGCTTCACTGATGAGGTGGTATGTTTTGAATCATGAGCAGTTCCTTTCCTTCTCTTCTCTTCCCATCACTCTGGTACAAGTTGATCTTTGTCTCATCTGTCAATAGGATGTTGTTCCAGAACTATAATGGCTTTTTTAGATGTTGTTTGGCAAACTCTAATCTGGTCTTCCTGTTTTTGTGGCTCACCAATGGTTTGCATCTTGTGGTGAACCCTCTATATTCATTCTTGTGAAGTCTTCTCTTGATTGTTGACTTTGACACATATACATCTACCTCCTGGAGAGTGTTCTTGATTTGGCCAACTGTTGTGAAGGGGTTTTTCTTCACCAGGGAAATAATTATTTTGTCATCCACCACAGTTGTTTTCCGTGGTCTTCCGGGTCTTTTGGTGTTGCTGAGCTCTCCGGTGCATTCTTTCTTTTTAAGAATGTTCCAAACAGTTGATTTGGCCACACCTAATGTTTTTGCTATCTCTCTGATGGGTTTGTTTTGATTTTTCAGCCTAATGATGGCTTGCTTCACTGATAGTGACAGCTCTTTGGATCTCATATTGAGAGTTGACAGCAACTGGTTCCAAATGCAAATGTCACACCTAGAATCAACTCCAGACCTTTTACCTGCTTAATTGATAATGAAATAATGAGGGAATAGCCCACACCTGTCCATGAAATAGCTTTTGAGTTGATAGTCCCATTACTTTTGGCCCCTTAAAAAGTGGGAGGCACATATAGAAACCGTTGTAATTCCTACACCGTTCAGCCGATTTGGATGTAATTACCCTCAAATTAAATCTGAAAGTCTGCAGTTAAAGCACATCTTGTTTGTTTCATTTCAAAACCATTGTGGTGGTGAATAGAATCCAAAATATGAAAATTCTGTCAATGTCCCAATATTTATGGACCTGAGTGTATATATATATATATATATATATATATAGCAATATCATGTACTTAACTTTTAGAGTGTTTTTATATACGTACAGTATAAATATCACAACCATTGATTTTATTTTTTTAACACTTTGGAATAAACACTTTCAAAAATCCCCCGTTTATCTCTCTCTTTCCAAATATCCACTAGTCACACCATTTACAGTATAATATCCATAGTCACATAGAAGGACATTTTCTATATATTTGCGCCAGCAACACCATTTTCTAAAACTAGATCGCAGTGCAGTTCCTGTTCTTTGCTGCAGCTGTGATTAAAATAGGGAGGCCCCCTGAGATAGTGGGGCCCGGGGGATTGTGCCCCCACCCCCTAAATCTGGCTCTGTGACTGCAGGCTGGGAGGCAAGTAGAGAATGCTGTCTGGCTGCTCTAATTTTGTGTAATTCACAATCAAGGCGGCCAGGGATCATCTTTTTCTGCCTGCCCCTCAGCCGGCTGCCCTATGCATAGAACAAGAGGCTATATACTGTATATATATATATATATATATATATATATATACGTGCATATGCAAGATATGTTCCAGGCCTTTATTGTGCCTTTATGAGAAACAGCATTACTAATCTGTGCCGCCATCCCACTGTATTTAACTATTTCAGCAGCATGCACTGGACCTTGCATATATATATTGTAGTGTGTGTCTAATATATATTATACACATATTTTACACATGTTTAGATGAATACTTATATAAAAGTGATATATTTTAGATATTTATATGTGATATATCATTTATACTTATATAAATACACTCGTATATATCATATTTATATAATAATATATGTAATATGTGTGTAAAATATATATATTTAATTTATAAATTTACATATATATATATATATACACACACATACATATATATATATATATATATATATATATATACATGCATACACATATATATATATGTAGATATATATATATGCACGCACACATATATATATATATACACACACACAAACATATATATATATATATATATATATATACACACACACACACACATATATATATATATATACACTGTATATATATTAAATATATATATTTAATATGCAATTGATGGACAGTCACAGACAGTGGCTCTGAGACTCACAGCACAGCAGAGACAGTCAGTGGCGGCGGCACGCTCAGGCTCTTCCCTTCAGTGCAGCCAGTCTCACACCAGTCACCCTCTCCCTTGTCAGTTGAGTGCTGCCTCCCTGCGCCACACAAACATGGATGCCCACACCCCACCCCACGCTCACCTCTTCTCTCTGTGTAATCCCCTCAGGCCCCTCCCGCCGCTGCCGCATGGAGCCGCGCTGCCTTCTGGTGATGAGAGCCCTGGTGATGAGAGCCACCGCCGCCCGGTGCCCACTGACAGTGATGGTTGGTTTGAGAAGGGACCATTAAAAAAAAAAAAGTTGAAAAAAAACCCGTCAGTGTGCTTCCAGCGGCCTGGGCCCTCTGCCATGCCCCGGGTCTGGGTAATCTGTACCCGCTCCCCCCCTCTCGGCGCCCCTGGAAATGGGCAGTACAGGGGGCGTGATGATGCTATTCTCTGTAAGTCACATCATCATAGCCAAAGCCCCTGTATGCAATGCCACGATTTGCCTATTCTCTCTCTTATTATATATATATTTCATCAGAGTATTACTACAGTGAATCCATTTCTTCATCTACACTATTCTAAAAATAACACTTGCTTAGAATTGGGTAGTAGGAATTGTTTAAACTACTTGCTCCCATTATTACTGTTAGGAGGGTACTGCGCACAGCGCTGTCTCTCCCTCACTATGGGGTCCGGGACCCCGTCCTGGAGATGGAGGTGTGCTGAGGTCACAGCGTGACCTTTGACCCAAGTGCACTACAGCGCATGCACAGAGGCTCAGCAGTCTTCTCTTTCTGTCCTCCATTGGAAGAGGACACACCCCTGAGTGTCTTGCTGCACCTGAGGCTGTGCTACACATCGGAGGCACTACAAACCCCAATGTGTCACCACCTCTTACTGTTTGAGGGCCTCTGCCACCACTGAATGTATATACATATGTGTACTAGTCCATCTACGCACTCCATCTGCATTAACCCTGTAAGCTTCGAGCTGGATCTGTTTCTAACTGCTGTATGTGCATACCTGCATCAACCCTGTGTTTCCCTGCATCCTGTTATTTGCCGGTTAATTAAACCAATAAGCCTGTTTAAGTTATCTGCGGTGTGGACTGTGGGTCTGATTCACTACGGATCGCAATATTGCGTACGCACGCAGTTCAACTGTGATAGCAAGCTAATCCATTGCGATCACAATGCAAACTTAGCACAACATAAGGACGCTCACTTTACCTTACACCAGGCTTGCCTACCCTCCCGATTTGGCCAGGAGCCTCCCGATTTTCGGGTGCCGCTCCCGGCCCCCCGGAAAGGCAGGCAAGCCTCCCGGAAGTCTCACACCCTCCCCACCTCCCCCCTGAAAAAAACAGAAATCCCCGCAGCGGGGGGCCCGGTGACGCGATTCGCGCAGAATCGCGTCATTGTGGCCCCGCCCCCTGCTTCACAATGCCGAAAATCACGGCATTGTGAAGAGGGGGCGGAGTCATGATGACACACCCCAGTGTGACCCAAAATGGCCGCCCCGGCTCCGCCCCCAATGACCGGCCCCGCCCCCCACTATTAGCCGACAATCAGCTCCCTCCCGGAAGGCTGGAGCTGATTGTCGGCAAGTATGCCTTACACACAGCCGTAATGTTTAGCAGAATAGCGAAACCATCGGTACTAACCATTACCATCGCAGCCTCATGCACACTTACACAAGCACTGACCTCACTCACAAATTGCTAACAATCACACACTGTATGAGACCTCATACTCTATGGTATTGCAGTGGCTAATTTATGCATGCCCCTGCAACGGCGTGCGGACGCACTGGCACACCTGCGTTTCCCTCACCACCACTCCCGTCACCACCCACAAATGGTGCTCCTGTCAATCACTCTGCGAGGGGTCTGTGTAGCCTCTGTGATTGCAATCCCGATCGCAACAGCTAGTTTGCGCACTGTGATGCATGCACAGAACACAACAATCGGCTGATTGCCTGCGTATTAGCATCTGCGACCCTTGCTGAATCAGACCCTGAGTTCCATCGCACACTAAATATGTTAGAATTAAATAACAAAACTCCTATCTCTAGCTTCTGACCCCAGTGATTACTTAATATACAGTAACTCTTGCTATCTCTTTAACGTCATCTAGGTGGCGATGCAACAAAGGCTTCACTATTTTATATTCATTATCATGCTTTGTTCTTTTGTATGAGGCAGAGGTGATTCCTGGGTCTCTAGGTTTTTGTAAGACAGTACTGATTTTCTACTTCACATCTGTAACGTGTACTTACACCTACACACAGTAGACATAGCTAATGTGTATGTCAGACACTTGTACAGTACATATAAGAATACAGCCAATACATTCAGTAGAATTTAATCACATTATTGGCAAATATTAGTTTGTGCATCTTATACTCCTAAACATACAGGGTCTGATTCAGAGGTGCTTGGTAACTGGGTGAGCGATTAATTGCAACTGCACATGCGCATATAGTTCAGAAAACCCCTACTATGCATGTATTACACAGAGCACAGTGTACGCTCAGACATTCTACTGCCATCAGGAGAGACGGTAAAAGAAATGGATCGGCAAACTGATGGACGTACCTGGGTGATGACTGGGAGATGGACTGTAGTGAACGCCAAGAAAATACATCTCATGGGCATGTTATGGGGGTGTCACAGGCGTGTCAGTGAGAGTGGCTACATTCTCTTATGCAGAGCCGCAGCCACACAGGCCATGGTCGTTGGTGCATGTCAGGAATCAGCGGCGGTGTTACCGCATACTTGCCTACTTTTGAAAACTAGTCTCAGGGAGATTATAGTTGGTGGTAGAATGCGCCGTTGAGGGGGCGTCTCATGGTCCACCCAAAGGCCGTGTATCTATGTTTAAATGCCAGATATTTCTATATAACATTAGTAGCAAACTCGATTTGCATCGCCAAAACTCGGGTGATTTTCCCATTTTTAAACTCGCAAATTTACTAAGAAGTGAATTTAGCTGAAAGTGAGTTGGCCGATGGTGAAGCAGATCGAGATTTCTCCCCCGAGTAGTAAGTTTAGATGAGATTACTGACCCGAGATTGCAGTGTTTTCTCTCTGCAAAACTCTCACGAACAAGCAGCCTGCACATATCAGTGAGATTTGTGAAGGCTGCTTGTGAGTTGTACCTATAAAAAATGGGTTAAATGTAAAAAAAAAAAAATGACGTAGGGTCCCCCCCAATACGTAACAAGCCCCGGACTTGTCAGCCAGTCCTGGTTCCTAAAATTCTGGGATACAAAACGGGGTTCCCCCGTAATTTAGGAACCAGCACCTGGCTGCAGGGTGTCAGAGTTCAGCCGAGATTGGCCGTCCATTACCATCCCGCCGGCTTCCTCTGACTTCCTGGGCAGTCCGGCGGCTGGCGCGGCGACGTGGGAGGAGCCAAGCTTTCACCCTGTAGCTGTGGTGTCAGGCGACCCAGTGAGCGGGGATCACAGTTTCCGTCATGGGCGCCGCCATGACACTTTCCCTATGTCAGTACTTCCTTCCCTGAGTGGCCTGGCTGGTCAGTTGACACTGTGGGCCTATCAGCAGGCTTCCAGGGGTATATATCCGGCTCCTGTGCTCCAGGTAGTTGCCTGAACAATCATTGTCGCTGCTAGTGTAACTAGAGGAGTCTCGTTCCAGGTTCCCGTGCTTCCAGTGTGTTTCTTCCAGAAGCTTCTAAGCTACCTCACCACAGTGCCTTTACTATCAAAAGCCTGTGTGCAAGTTTAACCTCCATCTCTCCACAGTACCTTTACTATCAACAGCCTGTGTGAAAGCTAACCTCCATCTCTCCACAGTGCCTTTACTATCAACAGCCTGTGTGAAAGCTAACCTCCATCTCTCCACAGTGCCTTTACTAATCAACAGCCTGTGTGCAAGTTAACCCTTCATCTCACCACAGTACTTTACCATCACAGCCTGTGTGCAAGTTAACCCTTCATCTCATCACAGTGCTTTTACCATCACAGCCTGTGTGCAAGTTAACCCTTCATCTCACCGCAGTGCTTTTACCATCACAGCCTGTTTGCAAGTTAACCCTTCATCTCACCTCAGTGCTTTTACCACCACAGCCTGTGTTCAAGTTAACCCTTCATCTCATCGCAGAGCTTTCACCATCACAGCCTGTGAGCAGGTTAACCCTTCATCTCATTGCACCCTAGTGCATGATCTCCGGCCGGCAATCCGGCATATACTTCGTGGGATATCCAGCTGTTACCTCAGCCTACCAATAAATCTTCACACCTCTCTAGCCAGCACCTCAAGTGCCTTTCTCCAGCCAGGAGCTCTATCCCACTCCCCACGTGCCTATTGCAGGCATTACCCTTGGGCCACAGGTGTTTTGATTCTCTTTTCCCTGCAGGCCTTGGTCACCAAGTCAAAGGACCGCGACCTGCTTACAGGGAGCTGCACAAGCCCATATCCCGCTTGGAGGGGTCACTGGCGAACACCTCCTTGTGAGTTAGACTCCGCACCATTAACTAGGTCTAGCCAACGACCAATACTTGTGGATGCGGAGATCATACGTCCAGGCCTCTCGCCTTCACCTGCTCCCACAGCCTCAGACCTCGGCTTTCAAAAACCCGCCGCCCAGCGTGACACAGGGCCAGTGCTGGTTTTAAATACAGGGGGGGAAAAATGCAAAGGGGTCCCCCTATATTTAAAACCAGTACCGGACCCAAACTGACCGGGGTGTAATGCCACAGCCAGGAGACCTTGTCATCAGGGCTCCATGGCCAAAGCATTCACTCCCCAAGCCGGACAGCCCAAGCCGGAGATCTCAGACCGTAATGAATCAGGCCCACAAAGGTAATCTGGGGTCAAAGAGTTAGCCCCAGGGGATGGAAAGGCAAACTGTATTTTACATTGCAGGGCATACAAGATTAACCAACCACATCTGCACAATCTCAGATTTTTACACAGTGTATAATACAAGATACATTGAAAACCAGCAATGCACCATCAAAGCATACTTGCCTACCCTCCCGATTTGGTTGGGAGCCTCCCGAAAATCGGGTGCCGCTCCCGACCTCCCGGGAAGGCAGGCAATTCTCCCGGCTGCCGCCCAACCCTCTTATCCCCCCCGCAATGTCCCCTGCAACCCCCGCAGCGGGGGGGCCGGTGACGCGATTCGCATCATTTTGGCCCCGCCCCCTGCTACACAATGCCTATTTTATCGGCATTGCATAGCGGGGGCGGGGCCAAACTGACGCGATCGCATGACCCCGCCCCCACCACGCCTTCAAGTGATGTCACCCACCCGGCAACTCCCCCTTGTACCGGCCACGCCCCCCCCTTTCCTGCCGATCTGGCTGCTCCCTCCCGGAAGGAGCAGCCAGAAAGTCGGCAGGTATGCATCAAAGTACAGCAAACATTTAGCACAAGACTGGCATTTAAGAAAGATGCATTTACAAACTTTAACATGCATAAATAGCAGAGGATGTCACGGTGGGCATAGGTGTACACATAAATAATATTAGACCTTCAGCAGCAAGTTATCTACAAAATTTCACATACATAAATAATAGTAAGTGCCACAGCGGGCAGAAATACCCAGTAAAATTACACAGGGCCTTCCAAAAAATGTAAAACTGCAAGCTTAGCATTTACAGGTAAAAGATAGTCTAAATCAGTGGTTCTCAAATTCGGTCCTCAGTACCCCACACAGTTCATGTTTTCCAGGTCATCCAGCAGATGCACAGGTGTATCCATTGCTCACTGACACATTTTAAAAGTTCCACTGGTGGAGCTAATTATTTCACTTGCGATTCTGTTAGGAGACCTAGAAAACATGCACGGTTTGTGGTCTAAGGGCCTGATTCAGACCCGCTCGCAAGCTGGTCGATGGTCCCCCACTGCACATGCGCCGCCTCCGGCGTGCACATGCGCGAGACTCTTCCAGCGACTGCTGCTCCATCACTATGGGTTTCACTACAAGATGGGGCGACTGTTGATGTTGATTGACAGCTCACCCCGTTTTGTAGGCGTGGAGGGGGGGTGGCTGCACAAACACCTTAGGAACGCCTGGCGTTTGTGGGTGGCCCTACTGACATCACTAGAGATGTCAGTAGTGGACTTCCTGCTCTATTAGAGCAGGGAGTCCACTCGGGCTTGCGAGAGCTGAGACCCTACCACAGGGTCTCCTCGCAAGCCCGATGGTCGTGATAATAGCGAGTGGGTCTGAATCAGGCCCTAAATCAACCTAGCATTTTGAACAAAGAAAACCACGGCAGGTGAAGATACACATTTTAGGCTATGCAAAACCTTCAGGTAAATGGATAATTACAATGGCTGCCCGTAAAAGTAGTTAAATAATGCACCAGTTAGTGGGATTAATACAATCCTTCGATCATTGGAGCTCATTCAGACCCGCTCGCTAGATGCATTCTAATATGCAAATCCAATGCAAATCCAATGCACGCCCAGCAAGGCAGGTAATCGCACGACAAGGTATTAGCACGCCCTGTATATCTTGGCATGCGATCACTTAGTGTATGCAGACGCCCACCAACCATTCTTAAGACACCCACTTGTGCACGTCATCTCCTGGAAGTGCATGAAAACATTGGTACATCAGACACCATCAGATGCGAATGCAGCGTTTGAGGTTGACTATACCCTGTCACAAGCACTGCGATCACTTCAGAGTTAAATCCCACCAAGTGAGGTGTACTATGATGCTTCCTTTTAATTATGCATGCCTCTGAAACGGCGTTGAGACACTCAGGCACACCTGCGTTCGCAGCTACACTCCCCTGTTTCCAGTGGCCAGCCCCTGTCACCACCCACAAATGGCTTCTCCTGTCACTCACTCTACTGGGAAGTCTATGCGCAGTGAGCGAACACATCCCGATCTCTCGCACTGGTTCCAGCATGCACATTGTGATGCATACGCATGCGCAGATCGAAAATATATCGGCCAGCTACGAGCATTCGCATCATAGCGAGCGGGTCTGAATCAGCTCCATTGATCATTGCTTAGCAAATTACACTCAACAGCTCTCTCCATAAAAGTTATGCAACTACCATGGACCTCAGGGAAATTACATTGAAGCTGGAGCCCCACTTAACATAGCAGGATACTGTAGCTAGCAACAACTTTCTTACCCCCACTAAATCCAATAATAGAGGTTAAGGCCCTGATTCAGAGCCGCTCGTTAACAGCAGTACGCTCGTTGCGTTCCGATGTTGACTAACCGCGCATGCGTCGGTGTTACACTGCGCATGTGCGTACGGCAGATTGCGAGCTTTTTTTGTCTCATTCATCAAATAGCGTACAGGAAGTGACATGTCAAATGTGATTGACAGAACAGGGCGTTTTTGGGTGTTGACGGGGGAGGAGATGGAAAAACGCAGGCGTGGCGAGGCGTTTTTTGGGCGTACATACATTAACAAATGCGAACGTCAAATGTGTTCGTACCAACTCATACGTCACTGGATGATCCTCTTTCCCTTCAAAATGCTCGCACAGCTTAGGGGCTGGATAACTCGACCACAGTGGCGATGGCCTTCTCCTCCGTCCCGGCACTCCACGATGTTGCATCGATTAATCACGGCTTGTCAGAAAATCAATTAGTGTTTGATTGAAAACCGGCTTGGTATGTGTATTGAAAGCAGTTTTTTTGGATAGCACAAAACCGAACGCAGGTGGAAATCATAGCTGCTAATGTCTGGATTACACAATCAATTAGCGTACATTTGTGGGGGTGTATTTTGGCCGCAATGTGTTGTTTTTGGACTATTGTAACAATAATGTCATCATGTTTAGGTTTGGTGCCTCATTTTGTGTTTGCAAGGTGATTTTGCCTCCTTAGGTAATGTGTTAAACGTTCCTTAACGAGCCCTTTTTTTCCAATGTGTAATTTTTTAGGTTGAACGTTGTTGGCTTGTGGGCCCGGATTAAATGTAACCCATTTTTACAATAATGTCAGAATACAAAGTCGTACATTTGATGTAAATTTATTGGTATCCCCCAAAAAATAAATGCACATATTTAACCAAAACATTTTTGGCAGTGTTCATTCCACAATATTTATTAATTGTGCAAACAATAAATTGTTGGTAAACGTAAATGCAAAAATTAAAAACAATTCACAAGAAAGGAGAGGGAAGTTTTGGCCAGAAAGGAATATGAGGCAAGCACAGAAGGAGTGTGGGAAAAGTAGCCAATGCTGTCACCGTTTTTTCGTCCGTTTGGCTGGGGGAGGGAGGGCGCCAGACCGGGTCCGGGATGTCATTGGGCTGGCCTGTCCAGAGGCAGATGTTGTGGCCTCTGGACTAGGCACAGGGCTAGGCACATTTGGAGGATTGGCTGATGTTGTGCCAGAGGTGGAGGATCCTGATGTTCCGGCAGGAAGGGAGGTCGGCTCCACCATGTGCTGGAACGAGCTGCTCCAGGGCAGTGGCGATGCGGATGTTGGCCCTGGTATTTTCCGCCAGGGCCTGACCAATGGTCACGTTGGCCGCAGCATTTTGCTCCAGGGCCTCAGCCACCCGTACCAGACTGGTGTCCATCCTCTGCAGAATCTCCGTATGGAAATCCAATTTAAAATTGAGTTCTGTGAGGAAGGACACTGCCTGCGAGGGGGATTGCCCTGGACTGGCTTCTGCAGGGTCCTCAGCTGGATGTACTGGTTCCTCCCCTGCAGAGCCTGCAAAAATTCTGTGGCCAAGGCTCCCCTCTGGAGCAGACTCATCCGCCTGTGTCTCTGTTGGCAAAATGAGAAAAGAGTCACATTAGAATCTACATATTGGCACAATAACATTTCAGAGTTGGTGACATCACAATATTTACCTGGGACAACATGAGGAGCCGCAAAGTCTGGCATGTCCGTATCCATGTTGGACACGCCAAACACCTCCACAGGCTGCACACACCCCTGTGCCAGCTCTTCTAAATCAGTCAACTCCAATGACACAGGGGTGGGACCCCCACCTGTCCCCCTTGCATGCCTAGCCCTGTCCGCCAGTTTTTGCTTCAGGCGATATTTGAAGTCGGCCCATCTGTGGGTGAAATTGGAACCATTATCCTTTTGTTTAAAATGGGTTTTGGTTTTAGGGGGGGCAAGTGTTTACTTACCGCCGTTTGACATCCCGGGCTAGACGGACATAATCACCCACCCTATTGACATCAACGGCTACCTCTTCCCACATTCTCCACTTCTGGCTTGCACTCATATTCCTGTCTGCCTGTGGCAGGATGTCCACACACTTCTGAATCAAAACCTCCATCTCCTTTCTTGTGAATTGTGGCTGCCTTTTCTTTTTGGCAGCTTTGCCCGGAATACTGGGCCCAGCAGCCTCTCCCATGTCATCCTCCTCACCTATTTGTGTAATTTTTGAGAATTCTCAACTTCACAACTTGCACAATATTATGTTTCTAATTAATCATTGAGTCAAAATGCCTGAAATACTTACCGCCAGACTGTTGTCCATTGTTTCCCTGGTCTGTAGCCATGTCTGAGCTCCAAACAAGAAATACACCAAAATTTTTTTATTTTTTTTCTCGTGACGTATTTATACATGCGACCTTATTTTTCGGCCGCATCATTGATTGTGCGTTCCTATGATCCCTCCTTAATTTGTGCGGGAAACTAAACACTATTTATGGCTTGGGGCGTCTCGAGTCGAGGTGGCGTTTTTTGAATGTTGGAGGTTACGTTGGTTGGAGTTGATTGTTGGCTGGTGTAGGAGTTTTCGTTGTTGGAAGTATTTTTTTGGGATATATTGGTTTTTTTAGTTCCGTTCGCTTTTTTTCGTTTCTAATTTTTTTGGCCGTTTCCAGTTTTGGTAAGTTTTGGGAAGTCAAACTTTGGTACAATTTGTGTCTCCTTCTGTTTATGATTTTTCTAACTTTTTTTTGGCGTCATTTCATCTCTCTTAGGTTTTATTTTGGCTCTGCCCCAAAGACCTTTTGATCCGGATTCTTATATATTATCTCTTGGTAAGTTAATTTGTTAAATTGTTTTGTAAATGTTCTTGTTTGTCTTTACGCAACTTTGGTTGGCCTTACACATGTAACCTTTGATTTTCAAAATCCGAAATCTGTGTTTTTTTTGTTTTTAGCTGCGTTTTTAGAACTTGTATTTGCGAACTAATTAGCGCATTTTTAATACTTTCTATTGTGACTTGTATTTGCGAACTAATTAGCGCATTTTTAATACTTTCTATTGTGACTTGTATTTGCAAACTAATTAGCGCATTTTTAATACTTTCTATTGCGACTTGTATTTGTGAACTAATTAGCGCATTTTTAATACTTTCTATTGTGACTTGTATTTGCGAACTAATTAGCGCATTTTTAATACTTTCTATTGTGACTTGTATTTGCGAACTAATTTGCGCTTTGTGAAATGCTTATTCATTCCTTAAAATTGTTTGTGTTTTCTCTTTAGCATTTGTTGCTTACATTTGGCCTCAATTTGACGTAGTGTGCGCAATGTCGTTTTGCTCTTTGCCCAAATGTGTGTTTCTCCCCTTTTATGTTTTGTCTTGCTTAAATTTTCGAAACAGAAATGGCCAGCATAAAATGATGTATATTTATGTTGTGATTATTTCCAGTTTCCACATATCATGACAATACCCCGGCATGTAAGCATCAATGGATGGTATCTTCAAGCTAAGTAAAAAGTTTAATTTTTGGGGGGGTTAAAAAGCCTGACATTCAAATCTTGCCATTTCAGGTTGATATGGGTCGGATTGTTCTGGCCATGCTCCGGAAGCCGACCAACCTCAATCTCGTCCCAGGCGTAGGCATCGTAGGCGTGCAAGGCCCCAGATATTTCGAACACGTGTCACCCTTTTTGGAATGCCCAATGATGAGGTTTTAAGACGCTACCGTCGTCCTCCCAAAATCATCATAGACACTCTCTCATTAATAGAGAGTGATCTTGAGCGGCAAATTGACAGTCCTACAGCAATACCACCACTTACACAATTTATGGCGGTGTTACATTTCTGTGCCTCAGGATCGTTCCAAACAACGGTGGGAATAGTGGTGGGCATATCACAATCCTCCTTTTCCCGGATCCTGAGGGCAGTGATGGAGGCACTTTTCAAGCACCTCCATCATTTTATTCAAATGCCTTTGGATATGGGTGCCCTTAGTGTGGCCAAGGCCAATTTTTACCAAATAGCTGGCTTCCCACACATCATAGGGGTTGTGGATGGTACTCACATACCACTTCAGCCTCCAGCACGGCTGGAGGCAATATTTAGAAACCGGAAACACTATCACTCCCTCAATGTAATGGTGGTATGTGATGCCTCCCTCCAGATCCTGTCCCTGAATGCAAAATTACCAGGAAGTGCACATGACTCCTTCGTCATCCGGCAATCAGGGATATGGCACAAATTAACCAACCTACAAGCTGGTGATGCGTGGCTTCTGGGTAAGTGGAGACCTTTAGTACATAAAAATGTTAAGCTTCATACAGAGTGATCCTGATGTTGTCTATTCTTTTTCACAGGAGACAGTGGCTACCCTTGCATGCCCTGGCTGCTCACTCCTTATTTGGCTCCCACACCAGGGCCACAAAGTGAGTATAATTCTGCACTTACAGCCACCAGGCAAGTGGTGGAGCGCTGTATCGGCCTTTTAAAAGGCCGATTCAGATGCCTCCACCGCTCTGGTGGCGAGCTCATGTATTTGCCGGATATGGTTTCGAAAATGGTGGTCCTGTGTGGGATATTTCACAACATCGCCATAAGGAGTGGTGTCCCAATGCAGCCAGAGGATGCCTTACCTGAGGATGGCCCTCCCGAGGTTGGTCGGAGGTCAGTATGTGGGGGGGCCATACGCGATGATGTGGTGGCCAGATTTTTTAGGTAATTATTGACAAAACAACAGTGTTTATACCTAATGTGTTAGGGTTTGTTTGAGAACATCTAATTATTTATTTTTATTTTCTCCATCTTCTGTTTTTTCACATAATCTTTGGCACTCCAACGATGACTACTTCCTGCTACCCTTTAAAAACCTGTATGTGGACATTTTGGGGATATATTATGGAACCCATATTGCAATGCCATATTTGTGGAATCATGTTGGCATGGTCCTTCGTCAACCAGTTCTTGATTTGTTGTTTTTTTATTTGGTTTTGTTGGTATGTGTTGTATTTGTGATTATCACTGTGTGTTTTGTTTGTGAGTGACCACTTTGATTTTTCAGTTATGTTGTGAATAAATGTTTTGAGAGTGAAATGTTGTACCTTTTTTGGAACGTTACAAGCAAGTGTAACCAGGTTCACACACGTTACATTTGACTAAGGGGTAATCCAGTACTGACGCCAGTTGAGCTAAAATGTAATATGTTTTCAGGGTCCAAACCAACACCCAAAGAAAGCCTGTACAATCATTTGGCTTCGTAAGATTGGCCTAAGCAGCTTGCACCCCAACTAGGAACCTGTAAAATGTAGTAATATCTAATTGTGACTACACCAAAAAAGGGAAATGAGATTGTTACTGTTAGGTGTTTCTTGTGGCTGTTTTACATAAAAATACAACACACAATCTTAGTGTCAAAAATTGGTAATCCTTCCAGGAACAGTCTACTTATGTCAGGGTAAACAATCTGTGATTTAGAAAAAACGAATGAGCCAGAACGTTACTTAGAAAATAACACTTTATTTATAAAATGGTCAAAAAACAAAAAAAACTAATTCCTAAGGAGGACCGACATATGGTCAAGGACCACCAGCACACCGATGATATTGTGGCGCATCCGGGCCACACAGGCGGCTAATTCTGCCCGACGCCTCTGTTCCTCTGTGGGTGAGAAAAGTGTGGGGATTAATACAACAATAATGAAACCACATTAAAAAACAAGCCAAAACCAAAACCACAAAAAAAAACCATAATTACACCATTAAAACACATCAACCAAAAATGGTCTAGGCCAAAAATACAAGGCCAATGTACAAATTCCGACAGGTGTGATATGTGTATGTTTAAATCAGCAGTAACAGGTAAAGGCAATCGGCAAAATCCCCAAAAGTGTAGCCAAAAACCCCAAATAAAGGAACCACACATGATTACATACAAACAGTTTGTGTCGATAAAAAATCCCAAAGAAAAACATACCGGAAGAAAAAACGCCAGCTCCGGAAGGCCCTCCATCGTCCTCCTCGGAGGTGCCTCCATTACCCAAAGATCGGGGCGGGGTTATTACCGACTCCGGGGAGGGGGTAATTCTAAGAGGGGTGGTTGGAGGAGAGGGGGAATTGGGACGGAGGGGAAGGAGCCCCGAAATTTCAGCCAGAGGGTCTTGGAAGGCTGGGGAGGAGTGGGGAATAGGGGAATTAGTGGTTGTGGAGTGTTGGCTGGGGGTTGGGGAGAGTGGCCGTGAGCGCCGTCTGGCCGGACGATGACGGCGTAGTCTTCGCTGGGCCCCTAAAAGATGTGAAACAAATTGTGGTTAGTTTCAACACAAATCCGCGAAAAACACCATTTTCGAATCCCCCCCCCCAAAAAAGGGCCATGCAGATATGAGTACAATGAATAAATATGAACTACATGGAAAACATGGCCATGCAGATATGAGTACAATGAATAAATATGAAATACAGGGAAAACATGGCCATGCAGATATGAGTACAATGAATAAATATGAAATACAGGGAAAACATGGCCATGCAGATATGAGTACAATGAATAAATATGAAATACAGGGAAAACATGGCCATGCAGATATGAGTACAATGAATAAATATGAAATACAGGGAAAACATGGCCATGCAGATATGAGTACAATGAATAAATATGAAATACAGGGAAAACATGGCCATGCAGATATGAGTACAATGAATAAATATGAACTACATGGAAAACATGGCCATGCAGATATGAGTAAAATGAATAAATATGAACTACAGGGAAAACATGGCCATGCAGATATGAGTACAATGAATAAATATGAAATACAGGGAAAACATGGCCATGCAGATATGAGTACAATGAATAAATATGAAATACAGGGAAAACATGGCCATGCAGATATGAGTACAATGAATAAATATGAAATACAGGGAAAACATGGCCATGCAGATATGAGTACAATGAATAAATATGAAATACAGGGAAAACATGGCCATGCAGATATGAGTACAATGAATAAATATGAACTACAGGGAAAACATGGCCATGCAGATATGAGTACAATGAATAAATATGAACTACAGGGAAAACATGGCCATGCAGATATGAGTACAATGAATAAATATGAACTACAGGGAAAACATGGCCATGCAGATATGAGTACAATGAATAAATATGAACTACAGGGAAAACATGGCCATGCAGATATGAGTACAATGAATAAATATGAAATACAGGGAAAACATGGCCATGCAGATATGAGTACAATGAATAAATATGAAATACAGGGAAAACATGGCCATGCAGATATGAGTACAATGAATAAATATGAAATACAGGGAAAACATGGCCATGCAGATATGAGTACAATGAATAAATATGAAATACAGGGAAAACATGGCCATGCAGATATGAGTACAATGAATAAATATGAAATACAGGGAAAACATGGCCATGCAGATATGAGTACAATGAATAAATATGAAATACAGGGAAAACATGGCCATGCAGATATGAGTACAATGAATAAATATGAAATACAGGGAAAACATGGCCATGCAGATATGAGTACAATGAATAATTATGAAATACTGGGAAAACATGGCCATGCAGATATGAGTACAATGAATAAATATGAACTACAGGGAAAACATGGCCATGCAGATATGAGTACAATGAATAAATATGAACTACAGGGAAAACATGGCCATGCAGATATGAGTACAATGAATAAATATGAAATACAGGGAAAACATGGCCATGCAGATATGAGTACAATGAATAAATATGAAATACAGGGAAAAAAAGGCCATGCAGATATGAGTACAATGAATAAATATGAAATACAGGGAAAACATGGCCATGCAGATATGAGTACAATGAATAAATATGAAATACAGGGAAAACATGGCCATGCAGATATGAGTACAATGAATAAATATGAAATACAGGGAAAACATGGTCATGCAGATATGAGTACAATGAATAAATATGAAATACAGGGAAAACATGGCCATGCAGATATGAGTACAATGAATAAATATGAAATACAGGGAAAACATGGCCATGCAGATATGAGTACAATGAATAAATATGAAATACAGGGAAAGATGGCCATGCAGATATGAGTACAATGAATAAATATGAACTACAGGGAAAACATGGCCATGCAGATATGAGTACAATGAATAAATATGAACTACAGGGAAAACATGGCCATGCAGATATGAGTACAATGAATAAATATGAACTACAGGGAAAACATGGCCATGCAGATATGAGTACAATGAATAAATATGAACTACAGGGAAAACATGGCCATGCAGATATGAGTACAATGAATAAATATGAACTACAGGGAAAACATGGCCATGCAGATATGAGTACAATGAATAAATATGAAATACAGGGAAAACATGGCCATGCAGATATGAGTACAATGAATAAATATGAAATACAGGGAAAACATGGCCATGCAGATATGAGTACAATGAATAAATATGAAATACAGGGAAAACATGGCCATGCAGATATGAGTACAATGAATAAATATGAAATACAGGGAAAACATGGCCATGCAGATATGAGTACAATGAATAAATATGAAATACAGGGAAAACATGGCCATGCAGATATGAGTACAATGAATAAATATGAAATACAGGGAAAACATGGCCATGCAGATATGAGTACAATGAATAATTATGAAATACTGGGAAAACATGGCCATGCAGATATGAGTAAAATGAATAAATATGAACTACAGGGAAAACATGGCCATGCAGATATGAGTACAATGAATAAATATGAAATACAGGGAAAACATGGCCATGCAGATATGAGTACAATGAATAATTATGAAATACTGGGAAAACATGGCCATGCAGATATGAGTACAATGAATAAATATGAACTACAGGGAAAACATGGCCATGCAGATATGAGTACAATGAATAAATATGAACTACAGGGAAAACATGGCCATGCAGATATGAGTACAATGAATAAATATGAAATACAGGGAAAACATGGCCATGCAGATATGAGTACAATGAATAAATATGAAATACAGGGAAAAAAAGGCCATGCAGATATGAGTACAATGAATAAATATGAAATACAGGGAAAACATGGCCATGCAGATATGAGTACAATGAATAAATATGAAATACAGGGAAAACATGGCCATGCAGATATGAGTACAATGAATAAATATGAAATACAGGGAAAACATGGTCATGCAGATATGAGTACAATGAATAAATATGAAATACAGGGAAAACATGGCCATGCAGATATGAGTACAATGAATAAATATGAAATACAGGGAAAACATGGCCATGCAGATATGAGTACAATGAATAAATATGAAATACAGGGAAAGATGGCCATGCAGATATGAGTACAATGAATAAATATGAACTACAGGGAAAACATGGCCATGCAGGTATGAGTACAATGAATAAATATGAACTACAGGGAAAACATGGCCATGCAGATATGAGTACAATGAATAAATATGAACTACAGGGAAAACATGGCCATGCAGATATGAGTACAATGAATAAATATGAACTACAGGGAAAACATGGCCATGCAGATATGAGTACAATGAATAAATATGAACTACAGGGAAAACATGGCCATGCAGATATGAGTACAATGAATAAATATGAAATACAGGGAAAACATGGCCATGCAGATATGAGTACAATGAATAAATATGAAATACAGGGAAAACATGGCCATGCAGATATGAGTACAATGAATAAATATGAAATACAGGGAAAACATGGCCATGCAGATATGAGTACAATGAATAAATATGAAATACAGGGAAAACATGGCCATGCAGATATGAGTACAATGAATAAATATGAAATACAGGGAAAACATGGCCATGCAGATATGAGTACAATGAATAAATATGAAATACAGGGAAAACATGGCCATGCAGATATGAGTACAATGAATAAATATGAAATACAGGGAAAACATGGCCATGCAGATATGAGTACAATGAATAAATATGAAATACAGGGAAAACATGCACACGCAGTTAGGGCCACAAAGACAAACATGAAAACCACAGTCCATAAAACTTACTTTCGGCGATCTGCATGCGAAAGCATGCCAGCAAGCGGGGCGTCCGCCGTTGCAGGTCCGACCACCTGCGCTCCAGCTGCCCGATCTGGCGCCGTGAGCCGAAGGAGCGCAGGCGGGCCAGTACCTCCGCATATGCGGAACGCTTTTCGCGGATGGTGATGGGTGGAGGCTGGCTGGTGATCCGCCTATCCATGACCTCCGTTAGCACCAGCAGCTCGCGCCTGGTGAATGCGGATGCTCTCATGATGGCAATGGTGTTTTTGTTAAAAATAATTTTTAATAAAGTGCCCCAAAAATTTTTGATTGGCTAATGTACTTGGGTAATTAACAGGACCAATTCTATTGGTTAGTGTATGAGTCATGTGTTCGACAGGGCCAGAAATCTCTTGAGACTTATGATAGGCTTGATGCAGTGACATGCGTAAGCAAATTTAAATAAAGAAATGAACTCCGGGAAATATGCGGGTAGAAAAACAAATAGAACAATTATTTAATTGGGGCTAACATGTATTTTGACAATTAAAAGCGAATGTTTAAGCCGTACGTATTCTGCGGGTAAACACAAACACGGACATGAATAAAGTTTATTGCATTGTGTTAAAAAAAAACAAAAAAACTATTTAGCGAATTGATATATTGATTGGCATGATACGATTGAGGGAGGTAGGCAGAATAAACGAGCAGTTAATCGAAATCTGACAGTCCAACTTCCGGGTAGTACTAGTGCGTGCGTTCCCTTCAAGCCACTTCGGGGATGTACGCTCGCTATTTGGCACGCTCGTTAGTTAGAGGAGGGGTCGCTTGAGTTTGGGGAGGATGTTTGGCTGCGTGCGAAAATACGAGCGAGTGCTTGAATTTAAATATTTTTTTACGTACGCCGAACGTACGAACGGCCACTTGCGTCCGGGTCTGAATGAGGGCCTAAGTATAGGCTACCCCGGGGATTCTAATCATTTTTGTAGTCGAAACTCTGAAGTAAAAAGTGTATGGCAGGTGAGGCACTGCCTCTCCTGTCTACCTTTTCCGCACATCCCTGATCAAAACACACCAAATTTCCAGCACTATATACTGCTGCACCTTTGTATAATGCCCACATGAACCCTGGGGTTTATATATGTATCTATAAATCTGACTGTGATACTAGCCAGTGCCTCCCCAGCCACTTACCTCACTGCATGTCACTGTAGCACTCCTCGGCAGGGACCGTCAACAGGCAGAACTCCAGGGGTCTCGTCTTCCTGGCGTTGGAGTTAATCAGCAGACAGAGGGCCTGATTCACTACTATACGCAACTGCGTATGCAATAGCGATTATGCACGCAGTTCAACTGCGATAGTATGCTAATGCATTGCGATCGTAATGCACTCGCAGCATACCATAAGGACGCCCACTTTACTTACAGTAGCACACATCCGGAATGTTTAGCAAGACTGCGAAACCATCGGTACAGTCGAGCACCATCGCAGCCTCATGCACACTTGCGCAAGCCCTGACCTTACTCAGAAATTGCTAACAACCACACTCGCTATGAGACTTAGGACCTCATTCAGAGTCGGTCAAAGCGGCCGCACGGTCGTACGCCACCAATGTTCGCTATACTGCGCATGCGTAATGTTCGCAATGCGCGTGTGCAAACTAGCCGCTACGATCAGAAATTTCTCTCTCTTTGAACACAGCCAGGTCGGTAGTTTGAGTGACAGATTGAGGCGTTTGTGGGTGGTAACAGGGGAATGTGCTTGAAAATGGGGGAGTGGATATCCGGACGCAGACGTACCTAATTATGCGAATGGCGTTTTATGGGAGTGCATACGGTTTATGGGAGTGCATAATTAACAAAGTAGCGTCATGGCACATGTGACATGGGAGGTTTTTACACTGACATGATCGTAGAGCTTAAGAGAGGGTATGGTCAACCTTAAGCTCTACGACCAGTTCCGATGGTCTTGATTAATCCTTATTTCTACTTCAGAGGAGGTCCACAGGGTTGACCTTGGGGTGTAGCTGGATCTGGATCCACGGGCACCACGCAGTTAAAGCTTTGCTGCTCCCAGGATGCACTTGGGTCTGTCCTCCTCTCTACCCTACCCCGAGCCACAGGCACCTCAGTTTTAGTTGGTGCCCGGCCGGAGTCGGGTCACCCTGGCGCAGTGGGGCTGCATAAGCAGCCCCTAAGCTTTGTTTTTATTTTATTTTTACAAAAGAAGAAAAGAAGAGGTTATTTCTTTATTTTTACTTCTTCTGAGCGGCAGCATCAGACTGTCCATCTGGACGTCCACGCTGCCACTCCAACAGCCCCGCTGGCGCTGCGACGCCAGTACTGATCTGGGGATCGCAGCGGGACAGGAGTCAGTACTAGCGTGGCTCCGGGACCTCCCACAGACTGCTGCCGGACACAAGGGGCCAGGTAAGCCGCGTACAGCGCTTCGCGCTGTGCGCGGGGGAAGTGTATGCAGTCTTTATGCCGCCGGTCTCTGGGGACAGACCGGCGGCGCTAGTAGCGGCAGCGGGCTCCCCCCTCTGTGGCATACCCCGTGTGACCACTGGACCACCAGGGTGTAAGACCGGCAGGGAACCGGCGTCCCTGGGGTTTCATTACTAGCAGGGGAGGCAGCCTTCCCTGCTTGAGCGGCTCCTCCCCTCAGCCCAGCGCGCCTTCTCTCATGCGTGCTGGCGTCGCTGGGCTGTTCTCACTCGGCCACTCCTCCTCAGAGCTCTCCGGCGGCCATCTTCCCAGGCAGCAACGCAGAGCTCCCAGGCGGCTTCCAGTGGACCGGTCCCCCTGCGTACCTCTCCCCTGTTCAGGACAGTGTTCGCATCGCTATAGCCCTCCCAGACACTGAATCTGGGAGGTTGATTGTAGCTGAAGGTGCAGTGAGTATAACTTCCTGCATGGTACGTGACTATTGCTAGTGCTGCTGTCTGTGCTTTTTCTACTTACTGTCAGCTTTTTACCAATCCCTTTCCTTCTCCTACGGCCCGCAGGTGCGTGGGGGAGGGGTGTTCTTTCTGTGTACCTCACTTGTATAGATCTACGTAATTGTGAGGTCCGTCACATACTGCGGTATGCTACTCAGTACCATATTGTGGGCTGTTTGTGTTGCATACTTGGGAGTGCGCAGGTGTTATACGCCTTACCTCGTTTCGGTGATACATTTTTATCGCAAAAAGTTGTATGTCATGTCTGATGAGGAGAATGAGCGCTCCGTGGCTCCTGTGTTGTTTTCCTGCCGACGCTGTTCGGCAGGGGTTGACGGGGCGGATTTGTCTCAGGATGGTCTGTGCGGGCGTTGCCAACTGGTACCTGGTCCCTCTAAACCCCCGGTGGCGCAGGATCCTCCGTGGGCGATGTTTACGCAAGTGCTGGCGTCGATCGCGGACCGGCTTGCGGTCCCGACTGTGGTCCCTTCTAGGGCGTTGCCCCAGCCTACCATCCCCCGTTCCCCGGGTGTGACGCATCTGGTGCAGTATCCTCCCGGGTCTCAGACTGTGGGTCCTTATGCGGGATTGCCTGTATTTGTGCAATCTCCCACGGTGCCGCAGCAGTTGATGGTACCTTTTCAGGGGTATCCTCAAACGGTACCCCCTCGATGGGTGGATGTCCTCTCCAGCTCTGTTCAGAGCCTGGCGGCTTTGTCATCGGCCTTTCAATCTATGTTGCACAGTGATTTGCCCCCACGGGCGTCCAAGTGACCCATTCCGGCTTCATTGGCAGCACAGTTCACGGACACGGATGTGTCTTCGGATGACGGGGAGATCCATGAAGACTCTGACTCGGATGCCGGGGCCCAGGAGGTGGAGGCTAAGTCCTCCATTAATGTGCCGGCATTGGTTAGGGCGGTGCAGGCCATCCTTCATATAGAGGAGGATGCGCCGGCTCCCAGGTCGAAGTACCCTACTTTTAAAAAGGCCAAAGTAACTTCGACGGTTTTTCCCCTGTCCGACCAGTTAACGGATCATATGGCAGGGGCCTGGCAGTTGCCCAGCAAGAGATTCCAACCGCAGAAAAGGTTGGCTTCAAACTATCCCTTTCCTGAGGCTCATTGCAGGAAGTGGGAAACTCCGCCTGCGGTGGATTCCCACGTTACCCGCTTAATTAAAAGCGCTACGCTGCCTTTGCCGTCGATCTCCTCCCTGAAAGATCCCACGGACAGGAAAGTGGAGACTTGTTTAAAGTCTATCTACTCTCTCTCGGGGGCGGTGGCCCGTCCGTCCATGGCCATCTCTTGGGTGGCTAAGGCCATCGAGAGCTGGGCCAACACTTTGGAGGATACCTTTCTGGAGTATGCTCTGGAGATACAGAGAGTGTTGATAGGACAAATGAGGGATGCGGCTTCCTACATTGGGGAAGCATTGTTAGATGCAAGCCTGCTGACCTCTCGGGTGTCGGCTGCAGCTGTGTCAGCGCATCGGTCCTTGTGGCTGAGGTCTTGGAGAGCTGACGCAGACTCCAAAAAGGGCCTGGAGGCCTTACCTTTTAATGGGGAGTTGCTTTTTGGTCCAGACTTGGACAAAATAGTGGATACTCTCGCTAAGTCTAAATCAGCCTTCCTTCCTTCGGCTTCTGCACCTACCAAGGTATGGAGCTCTGCCTTTCGGTCCTTTCGGGTTCAGGGCAAGGCCAAATGTCAGTCCTTCCTGAGGCAGTCGGTGACCAAGGCCGCTTCTAAGCCCAAGAAGCAGGCCTGGAGTGCCAGGCGCCCTTCTTCCAAACAGGAAGATAAACCTTCCGCCTGATGGGACGGGCCTCCCTCTGGGGAACCCCAGAGTGGGAGGCCGACTTCTTCTGTTTGCCCAGTGCTGGCACAATACCACCACGGATGCCTGGGTTCAAGAAGTGGTCTCCCAGGGGTACGCCCTGTCTTTTCGGCACAGACCGCCCCACCAGTTTTTCTGCATGAGTCCTTCTCAGGACAAGACCAAGGCGTTACAGATTCAGGAGGCTATAGCATCCTTGCTGAAAGCAGGGGTCATTGTTCCCATTCCTCAATCACAACGAAGGGTGGGGTACTATTCGTCTCTGTTTCTGGTGCAGAAACCCAATGGTTCTCATCGCCCTATGCTCAATTTGAAGTCTCTGAACAAATTCCTCAGAGTTCCCAAATTCAGGATGGAAACGTTACATTCCATCATTCTGGCAATGGAACCTGGGGATTACATGGTGTCCCTGGATATCCAGGACGCCTACCTCCATGTTCCGATAGCACCTTCGTACCAGCGGTATCTGAGGTTCGCTGTTCTGCAGCAGCATTATCAGTTCAGGGCGCTACACTTTGGCCTCTCCACGGCGCCAAGGGTGTTCACAAAGATTATGGCTGTCATGGCCGCACATATTCGGAACCAGAATGTACGGCTGCTGCCGTATCTGGACGACCTCCTGTTGCTGGCGAGCTCCCCGGAGGTACTGCTTCAACATCTCCACCTGACGATCGCTTGCCTGCAAGCGCACGGGTGGCTGATTGGAAAAAGTCCTCCCTGATTCCATCACAGCGGATGGTTCATTTGGGAGCCCTGCTGGATTCTCATCAGCAACGGATCTTCCTGACTCCGGAGAAGGTCTCCTCCCTACAGCTGCGGATACACAGTTGCCTGAGCAGTTGCCGCCTGTCGGTACATTCGGCTATGAGAGTTCTGGGGTCCATGGTGTCCACATTCGACATGGTGGAATTTGCCCAGTTCCATTCCCGGCCCCTGCAGGGGCTGATTCTATCAGAATGGAACGGGTTACCTCAACGGATCCGCTCTCAGAGGCTGGTGTTGTCCCCAGAGGTTCGGCAGTCTTTGGTTTGGTGGCTTCAGACAGCTCATCTGGTCGAGGGGCGCCCCTTTTGGATCCCGGACTGGGTCCTGATCACGACGGATGCCAGTCTCCGTGGTTGGGGGGCAGTGACCGGCTCATTATCACTTCAGGGTCGTTGGTCCGCAGAAGAAGCACTTCTCCCCATCAACATCCTGGAACTGCGGGCAGTATACAGGGCCCTGCAGTCATCCGGCCCCATTCTTCACGGAAGGGCGGTTCAGGTGCAGTCCGACAACGCCACCACGGTGGCGTATATCAACCACCAAGGAGGAACTCGCAGTCAGGCAGCGATGTCGGAGGTGTCTCGCATTCTTGCTTGGGCAGAGTGTCACATTCCAGCGATCTCGGCAGTCTTCATTCCCGGAGTCCTCAATTGGGAGGTGGACTTCCTCAGCCATCACGACGTACATCCCGGGGAATGGTTGCTTCACCCAGAGGTATTTCAGCTACTTGTGGACAGGTGGGGGCTGCCAGAGCTGGACTTGATTGTCTCCCGTCACAATCACAAGTTGCCCGTGTACGGGTCAAGGACAAGAGACGCAGGCGCCTGTCTGGTAGACGCGCTGTCGGTGAAATGGACATTTCACCTGGCGTATCTGTTTCTTCCGATATCCCTGCTTCCTCGGGTTCTGCAGAAATTCAAGCAGGACGGTGGCACGCTTGTGCTGGTAGCTCCGGCGTGGCCCAGACGTCCTTGGTACTCCGATCTGAGGAGCCTCTCCATCGACGCTCCGTACCTTCTTCCTCAGCGTCAGGACCTATTGTCTCAAGGGCCCTGCCTTTACCCAGATCCGGGTCGGCTGTCTTTGACGGTGTGGCTCTTGAGACAGCTGTCTTAAGGTCTCGAGGTTTCTCCAGTTCGGTCATTGGTACCATGCTTAGGGCACGCAAGCCTACTTCCGCACGGATTTACTATAGGGTGTGGCACACTTACTTTCGGTGGTGTGAATCCAGAAGCTATGATCCTCAGGTGTTCCGGGTTTCCAGGATCTTGGAGATCCTTCAATCAGGTTTGGACCTCGGCTTACACCTTGCCTCTCTGAAGGTTCATGTGTCTGCTTTGTCCGTGTGGTTTCAACGACGGATTGCTACACTGCCAGATGTTCACACCTTTTTCCAGGGTGTTCTCCGGATCCAGCCTCCCTTCATGCCTCCGGTGGCTCCTTGGGACTTGGCGGTGGTGCTATGGGTCTTGCAGGGTCCTCCCTTTGAGCCGCTTGAGTCGGTGGAACTCAAGTGGCTGACGTTTAAGACCATTTTTCTCCTGGCAATTGCTTCTGCCAGGAGGGTGTCAGAATTGGGGGCGCTTTCCTGTCGCCCTCCTTTTTTGAGTTTTCACCAGGACAGAGCGGTGCTCCGCACTCGTCCTGAGTTTTTGCCCAAAGTGGTTTCCAAGTTCCACATTAATCAGGAACTTGTTGTGCCAGCTTTTCAGTCACCTGATCTTTCAGCTGGCGAGGGTTCCTTAGATGTAGTCCGGGCGCTTAGAATCTATGTGGACCGGACTGATTCGGTTAGGAAGTCTGATTCATTGTTTGTCCTCTTCGGTTTTCACAAGAGGGGTTGGCCTGCCAACAAACAAACGTTGGCCCGTTGGCTTCGTTCCGTTATTTGTGAGGCTTATGCACAGGAGGGTTTACCTGTGCCAGCCTCTGTTAAGGCTCATTCCACTCATTCTGTGGGCCCCTCTTGGGCTGCTAGACGTGGCGCCTCTGCTGTTTAGCTGTGTAAGGCGGCCACTTGGTCTTCAATTCAAACGTTTTTGAGGTTCTATGTGTTTGACACCTTCGCCTCTCAGGATGCATCCTTCGGGCGCCGGGTGCTCCTTTCAGCACAGGAGCATCCCCGCCCATAGTTGAACTGCTTTGGGACATCCCCAAGGTCAACCCTGTGGACCCCCTATGGACCCTGAAGTAGAAAACAAGCGATATGGTAAGAACTTACCTTTGTTATCTCTGTTTCTACGAAGTCCATAGGGTCCACAGGGCACCCGCCCTGACGCACCTGGCTTCATATGGGCTGTGTGGCTGGTCACCGGTTTTCCATCTCCTATTTCTGTGAGTATGGTTTCTTGTGTGTTCCAGTCTTCCTTCTCTCTGTTTAGTCTCCTCCTCCGGCCTTGGCTGCTTACCAACTGAGGTGCCTGTGGCTCGGAGGTGGGGTATAGAGGAGGACGGACCCAAGTGCATCCTGGGAGCAGCAAAGCTTTAACTGCATGGTGCCCGTGGATCCAGATCCAGCTATACCCCAAGGTCAACCCTGTGGACCCTATGGACTTCGTAGAAACAGAGATAACAAAGGTAAGTTCTTACCATATCTCTTGTTATGCCCGGAGATGAGGTGTAATGCGTACGAGAAGGGGGCATATATTTTTGAATTCCGGCCGCTTCCTCCCCTTGGTCGGCCAGCTACCGATCCGAACTTAGGGATGCAACTTGCGAGGGAATCATTTACATGTCTGACCCCTTTTCCCGTACGACCGTGCGGCCACTTCGACCGACTCTGAATGAGGTCCTTAATACTGCGTCACAGCGGATAATTTATGCAGGCCCCTGCAACGGCGCTGAAATGCACTGGCACGCCTGCGTTCACCCGATCACCCCCCCATCATCACACACAAAAGGTACTTCCTGTCAATTACTCTGCGACGGGTCTGCCCCTCTGCAATCACAGTCCCTATTGCAGTGGCTAGTTTGCGCATGCACACTGCGATGTATACGCATGCGCAGAACGCAACAATCGGCCGATTGCATGTGTAATCACAGATGCGTACGGTAGGGTCCCAGGTCGGCTCCAGAGGTCCGACGGCAATTACCCTCTCGAGGCAGTGGTGAGTGAGGATCTCCAAAGGGGGCATGTGGTCCGTCTCACAGCACAGCCCCCCCAGTACCTCCGCTAATCCCCGTAAGACAGCACAGCAGCCCCCTTCCTCCTTGGGGAGCTGCTACTTATTCCCCTGCTCCCTCACAGCACCGCCTCTACAGGTCCAGTTCACACTAGTGAGTGGACAGGGGCCCCAGTAGCTGCCTGCCCCAAGGGCCCTCTGCTTTGCAACCCAGGGGCCAATAAACAGGCAGGAATTTTTTGGGGTTTTAGCTGTTGCTTACCAGCCCCTGGGTCCTGCAGTAGAAAAGGGGTCATGCAAAGTTCAGCATCCCCTGCCTATGTAATGAATGGGCTGTGTTTTACATACACACCTAGCTATGGGGCCAGTCCTAGGCTTAGTAAATAGACCACAAATAGAGATGCCAGATGGATAAAATATAGACAATATAGACATCTCCGCTGGTGGTCCACGTTCTATGTCACTCGGGAGAGTGAATATAGGGGGACCTCCGCATCACATGGATACTTTTCCTTCCCAACGAGTTGGAGCATAGTCTACACAATTTATAAGCCTATAGTTATCGGATATACCCAGAAACCCTATACATGGACCATTGCTGTTGGCTTTATCAGGTTTGTGAGTATTATCATAAGTGTACACACTTATTTGGGATTCCAGGAGGGTCCATAAGTAACGACTCATTCCTATTAATATATATGATAATAAGTTTGTGATTGCCACCTTCCATTGTACACACACAAAAGGAGGCTGATATAGAACAGGCATAAATCATGTTTATCACCTCAGTGGTTGGACTTACTATATACAGCCGGAGACTCTTGGTATACTTTTAAAGAAGCTGTTTTCTGGAGCATTATTAAGGATTTTATTGAGTGAAAGAGATCTGCAACTATCTTGCTATTATGCTTTTATTTGATAGAATTGCTTAGTACTCTGTGAATGTTATGCTCTACTGTTTATGTATAATAGGCATTTAAGAGTAAATTAAACGTATTTTGGAAATAACACATCTGTTTTTCTTTTGCTTTGTTTTTATAGTCTATAATAGTGACATGATTATATAAGACAGCACTGTCATATATTTTGTTTTGATACATTCATTACTTTATAAGTTGATTTTTGGATTCACCAGTATCCATCGAGAGGGATAACAATGAGGGCCCAAGGACAATTCCATCTTGCACCTCTTTTCTTTGCATTATGCACTGTTTGGGGTATTGCTGACTGTCTTTTTGCATAGACAACAAACATTTTAATAGTTTATTAAATTACTATCTTGTCTGCCACTGCAGAGCCACTACATTTCCTAGATGTGCCATGTTGAAAGTTGAACTGCCAGAGACGCTGAAATCTTCGACATGTGGTTGCAGATTGCCGAAAATGTGCAGAAATGTTTATTGCCACAGACAGCATCTCCTGCATGTCCCTTTCATTTAAAAAAAATTCTGAACCACCAAGTTTATTTTGTGGGCAAAACATGTGACATGTTTACCCAGTTGCTATAATACTCTCCCCTCGTCCATCATAAATTGGCTTTGGAATCAAAAAACTTAATTAAATGTATAAACTAATCAATCCCTCCTTCCTTTCCTTGCCTTCAACTACATACAGTACATACTTCATCTCCCTCATGCCTCTTGATTAATGAAAACTTTCTTGGTTTCTTTGTATGGGGTCCTATAGTTTTAGCTAACTGCCATCCTGTCTGCCACTGCAGTGCCACTCTGTTTCCTAGATGTGCCATGTTGGAAGTTGACATGCCAAGTATTTGTGCCGCCCACTGCCGTTGCTTAGCTTAGTCAGCCAGCTAGCTCGTTGCAACCGTTTGCCCCAAACCTGGATGAAAACAATATTATGAGCTGTGAGGTGGTCTACTTTGGCTGGAAATTACTGGAAATTAATGTTATTGAGGTTAATAATACTGTAGGAACAAAAACAGGCCCAAATTATGTGATTTTAGCTGTTTTAATCATTTAAAAAAAAAAAAAACAGATTCAAACCCAAAACCAAAACACGTGAGGGGCGGTTTTGGCAAAAATCTTTAATTCTGTGGTGCTTTACAGAGAATATTTCAGTCATTCACATCAGTACCTGACACTGTAGAGCTTACAATCTATGGGCCTGATTCAGCAGCATACGCAATAGTGATTATGGATGCAGTTGAGCAAGTTTGCCATTGCGCATACGTACAAGCCACACTGCGCGTGCACATCGTTCACATTGTGATTACCGATGCATAAAGGAATGCATCGCAAAGTGAGTGACAGGCTGTCAGCATTTGGGGGTGGTGACAGGGGGGTGGTCAGAAAAAAGCAGGCATGCCTGTCCATATGAATGCCATTTGATGGGCGTGCATAAATTAGCCACTGCGTGCTACGAGACTTACAGTTTCTGCGACTGGCCAGACCTGCTGTAAATGCTGTGTGACAGGCCGATGAGCGTCGATGGTACTGATGGTCACACAGAAAAGCGAGGTTGGACGGATAGGAGAAGGCAGAAGTGGGCGTCTTTATGCCGGCCTGTGCTGTTGCAGGCATTAGTATATTTTTACAGCGTTCCATACGAAATTGTAGCTGCGTAGGCTCCTGAATGAGACCCTATATTCCCTATCATATGTACACTATGGATAATGTTTTTTTTATACAGAAGCTAATTACCCTACCCATCTGTTTTTGGGGTGTGGGGGGAGGCCAGAAGACCTGGGAAAGCCATGACCAGAAATTGATCTAATGACCTCAGTGCTGTGGGGCAATAATGCTAACCACTACGCCATCCATGCTGCCCCATTTGCCACTTCATTCTAAGAATTGTCTATTTAGATCCAATATTTAGGAGGGCTCCTAGGCAGGCAGCATGATTTCATTGTGGAGTGCAGGTCTGTTTTGCTAATAGAGCTAATCTCTCTCTATATAAATATCTGTCTATATACTAGTGTGATAATACTGTATAAATATTTGTATGTACTCTGTGCTGCTGGGGGACCCTGCTCTTTCCACCAGATAACTCTCAGTCTGTGGCTTCCTGATGCCTCCATTCCCCTCCTCACATCATATCACTGCCCCTGTCACATACAGCCCTGTCCTCACTAACACATCACTCATCTCCTGATATACTCTGTGCTACTGGGAACCCTGCTCCTTACACATGCAAGCAGCAAGCATGTTAAAGGCTAAACCAAGCTGGTTTAGCCTTTAACATGCTTGCTGCTTTAAAAAATACAGGCATACTCTTATGTATTCCCGCAGCAGTGCAGGCTCACACTCTATTACATTTTGCCTTATGTTTCTACAAAATCAGAGAAAATGTCCTACTCTCCCATCTGTTGTCACCATGTTGTCCTTCTCTCTCTTCTGTTGTCACCATTCTGTCCTCCTCTCTCTTCTATTGTCACCATTCTGTCTTCCTCTCTCTTCTGTTGTCACCATTCTGTCCTCCTCTCTCCTCTGTTGCCACCATTCTGTCCTCTCTCTTCTGTTGTCACCATTCTGTCCTCCTCTCTCTTCTGTTGTCATAATTTTGTCCTTCTCTCTCTTCTGTTGTCACCATTCTGTCCTCCTCTCTCTTCTGTTGTCACCATTCTGTCCTGCTCTCTTCTGTTGTCACCATTCTGTCCTCCTGTCTCTACTGTTGACACCATTCTGTCCTCCTCTCTCTACTGGTCACCATTCTGTCCTCCTCTCTCTTCTGTTGTCACCATTCTGTCCTCCTCTCTTCTGTTGTCACCTTTCTGTCCTCCTCTCTCTTCTGTTGTCAACATTCTGTCCTCCTCTCTCTTCTGTTGTCAACATTATTTCCTCCTCTCTCTTCTGTTGTCACCATTCTGTCCTCTTTCTCTTCTGTTGTCACCATTCTGTCCTCCTCTCTCTTCTGTTGTCACCATTCTGTCCTCTTCTTGCTTCTGTTGTCACCATTCTGTCCTCCGCTCTCTTCTGTTGTCACCATTCTGTCCTCCTCTCTCTTCTATTGTCACCATTTTGTCCTTCTCTCTCTTCTGTTGTCACCATTCTGTCTTCCTCTCTCTTCTGTTGTCACCATTCTGTCCTCCTCTCTCTTCTATTGTCACCATTCTGTCTTCCTCTCTCTTCTGTTGTCACCATTCTCTCCTCCTCTCTCCTCTGTTGTCACCATTCTGTCCTCTCTCTTCTGTTGTCACCATTCTGTCCTCCTCTCTCTTCTGTTGTCATAATTTTGTTCTTCCCTCTCTTCTGTTATCACCATTCTCTCCTCCTCTCTCTTCTGTTGTCACTATTCTGTCCTGGTCTCTTCTGTTGTCACCATTCTGTCCTCCTGTCTCTACTGTTGTCACCATTCTGTCCTCCTCTCTCTTCTGTTGTCACCATTCTGTCCTCCTGTCTCTACTGTTGTCACCATTCTGTCCTCCTCTCTTCTGTTGTCACCATTCTGTCCTCCTCTCTCTTCTGTTGTCACCATTCTGTCCTCCTCTCTCTTCTGTTGTCACCATTCTGTCCTCCTCTCTTCTGTTGTCACCATTCTGTCCTCCTCTCTCTTCTGTTGTCAACATTCTGTCCTCCTCTCTCTTCTGTTGTCACCATTCTGTCCTCCTCTCTCTTCTGTTGTCAACATTCTGTCTTCCTCTTGTCTGTTGTCACCATTCTGTTCTCCTCTCTCTTCTGGTGTCAACATTCTTTCCTCCTCTCTCTTCTGTTGTCACCATTCTGTCCTCCTCTCTCTTCTGTTGTCACCATTCTGTCCTCCTCTCGTCTGTTGTCACCATTCTGTTCTCCTATCTCTTCTGTTCTCAACATTATTTCCTCCTCTCTCCTCTGTTGTCACCATTCTGTCCTCTTTTCTTTTCTGTTGTCACCATTCTGTCCTCCTCTCTCTTCTGTTGTCATAATTTTGTCCTTTTCTCTCTTCTGTTGTCACCATTCTGACTTCCTCTCTCTTCTGTTGTCACTATTCTGTCCTGCTCTCTTCTCTTGTCACCATTCTGTCCTCCTGTCTCTACTGTTGTCACCATTCTGTCCTCTCTCTTCTGTTGTCACCATTCTGTCCTCCTCTCTCTTCTGTTGTCACCATTATGTCCTCCTGTCTCTACTGTTGTCACCATTCTGTCCTCTCTCTTCTGTTGTCACCATTCTGTCCTCTTTTCTCACCATTCTGTCCTCTTCTCGCTTCTGTTGTCACCATTCTGTACTCCTCTCTCTTCTGTTGTCACCATTCTGTCCTCCTGTCTCTACTGTTGTCACCATTCTGTCCTCCTGTCTCTACTGTTGTCATCATTCTGTCATCCTCTCTCTTCTGTTGTCAGCATTCTGTCCTCCTCTCTTCTCTTGTCACCATTCTGTCCTCCTCTCTTCTGTTGTCACCATTCTGTCCTCTTCTTGCTTCTGTTGTCACCATTCTGTCCTCCTCTCGTCTGTTGTCACCATTCTGTTCTCCTATCTCGTCTGTTGTCAACATTCCTTCCTCCTCTCTCTTCTGTTGTCACCATTCTGTCCTCTTTTCTCTTCTGTTGTCACCATTCTGTCCTCCTCTCTCTTCTGTTGTCACTATTCTGTCCTGCTCTCTTCTCTTGTCACCATTCTGTCCTCCTGTCTCTACTGTTGTCACCATTCTGTCATCCTCTCTCTTCTGTTGTCACCATTCTGTCCTCCTCTCTCTTCTGTTGTCACCATTCTGTCCTCTCTCTTCTGTTCTCACCATTCTGTCCTCTTCTCGCTTCTGTTGTCACCATTCTGTACTCCTCTCTCTTCTGTTGTCACCATTCTGTCCTCCTGTCTCTACTGTTGTCACCATTCTGTTCTCCTAACTCGTCTGTTGTCAACATTCCTTCCTCCTCTCTCCTCTGTTGTCACCATTCTGTCCTCTTTTCTTTTCTGTTGTCACCATTCTGTCCTCCTCTCTCTTCTGTTGTCATAATTTGTCCTTTTCTCTCTTCTGTTGTCACCATTCTGACTTCCTCTCTCTTCTGTTGTCACTATTCTGTCCTGCTCTCTTCTCTTGTCACCATGCTGTCCTCCTGTCTCTACTGTTGTCACCATTCTGTCCTCTCTCTTCTGTTGTCACCATTTTGTCCTCTTTTCTCTTCTGTTCTCACCATTCTGTCCTCTTCTCGCTTCTGTTGTCACCATTCTGTACTCCTCTCTTTTCTGTTGTCACCATTCTGTCCTCCTGTCTCTACTGTTGTCACCATTCTGTCCTCCTGTCTCTACTGTTGTCACCATTCTGTCCTCCTCTCTCTTCTATTGTCACCATTCTGTCCTCCTGTCTCTACTGTTGTCACCATTCTGTCCTCCTCTCTCTTCTCTTGTCACCATTCTGTCCTCCTCTCTTCTGTTGTCACCATTCTGTCCTCCTCTCTCTTCTGTTGTCAACATTCTGTCCTCCTCTCTCTTCTGTTGTCACCATTCTGTCCTCTTTTCTCTTCTGTTCTCACCATTCTGTCCTCCTCTCTCTTCTGTTGTCAACATTCTGTCCTCCTCTCTCTTCTGTTGTCACCATTCTGTCCTCCTCTCGTCTGTTGTCACCATTCTGTCCTCCTCTCTCTTCTGTTATCACCATTCTGTCCTCTTTTCTCTTCTGTTCTCACCATTCTGTCCTCTTCTCTCTTCTGTTGTCACCATTCTGTCCTCCTCTCTTCTGTTGTCACCATTGTGTCCTCTTCTCTCTTCTGTTGTCAACATTCTGTCCTCTTTTCTCTTCTGTTGTCACCATTTTGTCCTTCTCTCTCTTCTGTTGGCACCATTTTTACTGCATCATACAAATAGTAATGTTCACTATGACTTACTGTATATACTCGAGTATAAGCCGAGTTTTTCAGCACATTTTTTGTGCTGAAAAAGTACCCCCTCGGCTTATACTCGAGTGAAGTGTGTAGCGCTGACCGGACGGAGTTCGGTCAGCCCTACACAGCACAAACACACAGCCGCCGGAGCCGGCAGCTGTGTGTTTCTTGTAATCAGCAGCCACTAAGAGTCTGTCAGATTCTCAGCGGCTGCTGCTGCTCCCACTGCGGGAGCCATCTTCCGGCTCCCGCAGTGGGTAATGGGAGAGACGTCATGGGTAATGACGTCTCTCCCATGCAAAGCGACCGGAGGAGCTGTTAGCGGCGGGACCAGGAGCGGGGGTTTCAGGTAAGTGTTTATTTTTTTATTTTTATTACGTCTCTCTACTGGGGGGGGGGACTACTGGGGGCACTACCAGGGGGCGATTACTACAGGGGGCACTACCAGGGGGCGATTACTACAGGGGGCACTACCAGGGGACGATTACTACAGGGGGCACTACCAGGGGGGGATTACTACAGGGGACACTAAAAGGGGGGATTACCACTGGGGGAACTACCAGGGGGGGATTACTACTGGGGGCACTACCAGGGGGGCAATACTACTGGGGGCACTGAAAGTGGGGATTACCACTGGGGGCACTACCAGGGGGGATTACTACTGGGGGCACAACCAGGGGGAATTACTACTGGGGGTACTACCAGCTGCTGCTTTTCCCACCCTAGGCTTATACTCGAGTCAATAAGTTTTCCCAGTTTTTTGTGGTAAAAGTAGGTACCTCAGCTTATATTCGGGTCGACTTATACTCGAGTATATACGGTATACTGTTTTTTCACAGTCAGAGAAAATGTGTTATAAATATGATTTTGGCAGCTCTAACCAAAGAACAGCATCTACCAATATGATTCAAGCAATGCAAAGCTAATACTTCATTGTAAGAGATGTTTTAAGGGTTTTATTTTATTCTATTATTTATTTATTTTAATTATTTATTTATTTATTTGTTTTTAGCCACATTGTTATGGACTTGAAAGTGATGTAGATTTTTTTAAACAAAAAAGTATAAATGTATATTTATGACTCACAACACAACAAATATGTATGTTATGCTATGTTAACAAAACACAATGGGCCAAATGTAATAGGGTGTCAGTTTTAGTAACAGTACAAACTCGCACTTTCTCGCACTTTGAAAAAGTTAGAGTTTGTACTGAAACTCGCAAATTCAATAGCCTGCAAACTTTTCAGCTCGAGGCTACTGCATTTGTAAGTTTAGGCAAGTTTAGGACTATGTAAACTGACACCTTTTAATGCAAGTAGCATTAAAAGGTGCGAGTTTTAGAGAAGCCATCACAGATCAGTGAGATCCGTGATGGCTTCTGTGTGTGTGTAAAAAAAAAAACGTGCACCCCCTCCCCAAAAGCATAACCAGCCCTGGGCTTTATAAAGCCTGTTCTGGTTCTAAAAATACAGGGGCCAAAATGCGTAGGGGGCCCCTGTATATAAAGAACCAGCACGTGGCTTTGTTGAGCTGCTCCTGGTTCTGGAAAATCAGGGGACAAAACGAGTAGGGGTCCCCTGAAAATTCCAGAACCAGCACCAGACTCTTTCTAGCGGGGGGGAGAATGCCACAGCCAGGGAAAACCTTTCACCGGTTTCCCCGGCCAAAGCATTATCCCTGACCGCTAGTCAGTCCAGGCCGGAATTAATTGAGGTTAATCTTGTGGTTACATCAATGATACAATGTCGCGACATGGTATCATTGATGTAACCACAAGATTAACCTCAATTAATCTTGCGGCTACGATGTAGCGGCTCCCTGCATAGACTTCAATGGGGATTTCTCACCATAGAAGTCTATGGGACACACAGCCTGGCCGCATTCAGCTAATCAGGGAGCTGCTCCGATGGAGATGCTCCCTGATTGGCTGGCGGTCCCTTCACTGACATTGGCTGGCGGCCCCTTCACTGGTCATTTATGCGGAGCAAAGGTATGTGTACACACATACCTTTGCTCAGTCCGGCATGGATCTTTTTTTGGCGTTTTTTTATTTTAACCCCTGGATTGTCTACTTGGACAAGTGGACGTGATCTACGCATAGGAGAGGTGAGTATGGATTTTTTTTTTCAGGTACACCCCTATGGATTACTTCGGATACTAGGTGAGTATGTGTGAGTGTGAGTGTGCATGTATGTTTTAATAAAATTTTACATTCACGGTGTATGTTTGTTTATTTACGTATTTCTTTAGTTGTGGAACTACCAGTGCCAGCGGGCCCGTAATGCCCCGCATGCTGGTATTTGTGGTTCTCCAAATACCAGCATGCAGGGGAGGCTTGCTGGTACTTGTGGTTCTACAACTAAAGACAATATGCAAATTTTATTTTTACACTTTACACTAACACTATCAACCCGGCACCCACCGCCCTAGGGTGCCGGGGATAGCCCCGGGCTATCAGTCTAGGCCTGGGGTCCCCTGGAGAGGGGGACCCCTTTATTGGGGGGGTCCTCAACTCCCCAGGGAAACCGGTGAAAGGTTTTCCCTGGCTGTGGCATTATCCCCCCGCTAGACAGAGTTCGGTGCTGGTTCTGGAATTTTCAGGGGACCCCTACTCGTTTTGTCCCCTGATTTTCCAGAACCAGCTCAACAAAGCCCTGTGCTGGTTCTTAATATACAGGGGCCACCTACGCATTTTGGCCCCTGTATTTTTTTAACCAGAACAGGCTTTATAAAGCCCAGGGCTGGTTATGCTTTTGGGGAGGTGGTGCACGTCATTTTTTTTTTATTTAAAAACATTTTACATAAGTACACACAGAAACATGTACATATCTCATGGCTATGTGCATGTTTCTGTGTTAATCTGACCTGCTCAGGATGTACTCGCTAGCCTGAAGCAGGTCTATTATTTGGGGACTTTTGGTAAACTTTTTTTTTGCGAGTCTGAAACAGACACTCTATTACATTGGGCGAGTTGATTGTTTTCAATGTGAAAACATCTGGAAGCGAGTTTGAGAATGGAGAGTTTTAGTAACTATGAAAAATGCGAGTTTTAGTGAACAGACACCCTATTACATTGGAGAGTTGTGAAAAATTGCGAGTTTAGCACCAAACTCGCAATTTACCAAAACAGACACCCTATTACATTTGGCCCAATATATATTTTTAAATAAAATAGAAAACAATTCATTAAATATCACGAATGCAATTCAACTGATTACAATAAGTCTGTTTGCAATTTTATTAAATAACTAAACATACTGTAATAAATATATGGTTTTTGGAAATACAAAATAATTTTGGAGAAACATTTTTAATGTTACTATAGATTTTTTTAATTAGCTTGCTCCAAAGAATGGTGAGAGCTAACCAGGGTCAGAATATCCAAGGAATAGAAGGGTTAATACAAGCCGAGGTCAGAGCCAGAATATATTACAAGCCGAGGTCAGAGCCAGAATATCTGTCTGTAGAATGGTGAGAGCCAGCCGAGGTCTGAGCCAGAATATCCGAAGATATTCAGATAGCTGAAGAAGCCGCCGCCAAGCAAGGAGGCAGGGAAACGCGTTAAGACATTGCCGACTTCTTATCACTCACCTGTGCTAATAACCATCGTCCTGTTCAGGTTTGGACCCTCGTTTCATACTTCGGATATAGCTGCATTCTGGGGAATGCTGTCAGCAGCTGGGAGGAACAAGCTGCGGTCTTTACATGGATATTAGATTTCCCACTACCTACCTGTGCTAATAGAACTATCGTCCCGTCCAGGTCTGGACCCGCGCTTCATACTCCGGATATAGCTGCACTTTGGGGAATGCTGCCAGCAGCTGGGAGGAACAAGCCGCGGCCTTTCACACGGACATACAGAGACAGAGGCACTGGATACATATATATCTTTTACCCCAGGAGCTGGGACATGAGACACCAGTAATACAGAGGGACGGCCCGGAGAGTGGTGAGAGTAGCAAATCTGCTACCAGATACATTATCTATTGTCATCGAATTGTTGCCATTTCACTTGTTACATATTGAACTAAACACTGCTGGATGACAAAAGACTGTTTTGGGCATTCACGGCCCCAAAAAACTAAGTGATGTTCAACTAAGCAATGTGCAGATTCACATCTATATGATTTATGGCATTCATTAAGATCAAATAGATTGTCATTCAGGTGCTTAATAATAATCATCTTTACCCGCAGAGCCTAATAACAAGTGTATTTTTACTATTGAATTCCCAAATCTAATACAGTTTATCGATGTAGGTTAGACTTTATGATTGAACATATTTGAATATGAAATTGCAGTATTGGCTCTTATATACACTTTTAAAAAATATGTCGGCCGGACGATGGTCATCTTAAGGTATTATGTAAATTTTTTTTGATCTTTTAATAAATTGTTCTGATTATCGCCACCTCTATATTTTATATAATTTTTTCTGCGTTCATAGAATGGTCAATACTAGCCAAGGTCAAGTTCTGAAGCAAACATGGGCCAGAGCGGCACAGGAGCTGTTAACACTGGCATCAGAATGAGAGTCCAAAGCCTAGATAAAGGGTCATCATCCAATCATAAGGCTGCAATAAACTAAGTGGACGATCATGTGTGTCACGTTTAGGGTGTTTAGATCTGAATCATGACCCATGCACTGAGCTGATGGGTTGTAGCAGAATAGTGGTGTAGGATCAGAGGTCTCTACATGGGTGAGACCCATGTGGTAAATGCCTGGTGCCTTTGGAGAGGTCAGTGATACCTGCAAGGCTCCCAGTCTGCCCCATGGAACCAATTTAGTGGAACTCAACCCCTTACGCTGAATGTAGGGTTAAGGGGCTGGAACCAGTGTTTAAGAACTCCCTGAGTATTCCCTTTGCAGCTCTTTCTTTGGTGATCCCCATGTTGTGCTATCATGTGCTGCAGTAGCAACAGAGCAGACAGACATCGAGGTACCCTGATATCAGTTGCTGCTTCTATCTATTTCTGAGAGCCATTGTGCCTGCTCTCTCATTCCCTGTTCACTACTTTGTATAACAGGTAACAGCAGAGGCAGCGACTTATAAGTGCTCCACTCTTTTACCTATACCACTACTTTGACAAAAGGCTAAACATGTTATCTGCTATGCAATATTACACTGTTAAATGTGATAAGTGTTCTATGTTTGTTAGCATATGTATGTATACTGATTAAGCATCACTGCAAAAGAAACACATCCTGATTATAGGCTACTCTCCTGGTAGGCCAAAACCTAGGAAATACTAAAAACATGCATTATCTGCTACAGACAATCTTTTGTGAGCTAAATGGCATGCTCATACCTGGGAATACTGAATATATGCTTGTGATTTAACCGTGACTCACAATTGAAATATGGTATGCACAAACCTGGGATATACTGAACACATGCTTTATTTGCATACATTTGGTCCTATGTGGTTTAGAAGTACCTACTAAGAACTCTATTTAGATACAGACCCTAATTACAGGCTATGCTTTGGTATGCTTAAACCTGGGAAATACTGAATATATACTCTACCTACAACATATGGTTTTCTGTGATTCTTTTATAATTCACATGATGTACAGCAATATGGTACTGTGAGGGAGATTTAATAAAGCTTGGAGAGAGATAAAATTAGAGATAAATAGCACCAGCCAATCAGCTCTTAACTGCCATTTTTCAAACAGCCTGTAAAATGACAGTTAGGAGCTGGTTGGTTATTGCTATTTATCTCCAATTTTATCTCTCTCCAAGCTTTATTAAATCTCCCCCTGTATGCTTAGATCTGGGATATTCTGAATACACGACTCATGATTTTCTATGATTCATAGGACTAAATATGAAATTCCCAAACTTGAGATATACTGATTACATGGTCTATTTGCAACATATGGTTCTATGTGATTTACCTGTAAATTTATTGATGACCCCATGCTGCTGATTAACTTTCTTATGTATATTCATTGAATAACCTAAACCTTATACACTCTAAGGCAGTGTGTAATGCGGATATTTTGTTTTTGTTTGTGCTCATTTGATTATTATTATTACCAGTTATTTATATAGCGCACACATATTCCGCAGCGCTTTACAGAGAATATTTGTGCATTCACATCAGTCCCTGCCCCAGTGGAGCTTACAATCTATATACCCTATCACAAGCGCACACACATACACACTAGGGCTAATTTGTGTTCGGAGCCAAATAACCTACCAGTATATTTTTGGAGTGTGGGAGGAAACCGGAGTACCCGGAGGAAACCCACGCAAGCACAGGGAGCATATACAAACTCCGCACAGGTAGGGCCGTGGTGGGAATTGAACCCATGACCTCAGTGCTGAGGCAGTAACGCTAACCGTTACACCGTCTATGCTGCCTACCTATGTAGTATCATTAATGTGTAAATGTATTGCACAATCATTGACCCTGAGAGACAGATTACTTGCTAATTTTGATATATATTGGTTAATTTGTGAGTAGGTGTCTTTTCTTTTAATCTGAGTGTCCTTTGAATTTCTATATATTCTTATTTCTGTCACATATATTTTCACTGTCTCTCACATATGTCATATTGTCAGACCGCTCTGGCATTTAGACAAGCTTTCTGATTTTACCAATATAATAGGACAAGTAGCCCAGGGTTATGCTGAGATTACTGTCAATATCTTGATTAATTGATGTTACTCAGTGAAGTGCAGTGAGACAGGCACATGGAGTGCTGGGAGCCTGTCTCACACCCTACTCACTGTAACTCTTAAATAAATAAAGAAGATAACAGTGCTAGCCCCCCCCCAGTACAACTCAGGGAGCAGGACAAAATTCAGATAATCGGTAGCCCTTCTGGAATCTGCTAACAGATCCTGAAGACCGATTATCATGGCTGGGTGACCGGAGCCTCAATCCTGAAGGAGGAGCCTAGGCCCAGCACCCAGTTCCCTACAATCTACAACAAACGCTGTAACAGAAACTCGGCATGACCCCCGACACTCTAGGAGAGGACCTACAGAGCGACAACCACCATCGATAGATGGTATAGCAAGCAGTGAGCACCAAAGTAGGTCAGGAGATGCAATTCTGATTATAATTAATGTAATGAATTACAGAAGTAAACTGAAGTACAGTGAGGATAAAGTCCAGTTGAACCTGCAATGAGCAGGAGAGATGTACTCAGGGGACTTGCTAGTAGATGAAGTCACTGTAGCAGAAGACTTGGCACTGGAAGCACTAGGAATATCTTTGTAATGACCAGGAGACTTCAGATTACCACAAGCTGGAACCACAGATTAACTCACAGACTTGGATGATAGAAGAACTGGGTAACAACCGGACGTCGTAGAAGTGGAACCAGAATGGAGAAAACGATGTAGCGCGCCCAATTCGTGGAACCAGAGGTTTGAACCGGACTGGGACGGGAGGTAACAGCAGAGCGGCCGTAGTGGAAATGGAATCTTGAACCGGACTGGGACCAGAGAGAGCGGCAGCCAGGGTGGAGCTGCAGGCTTGAACCGGAATGGAACCGGAGATAGCAGCAACTAACCGGAGTGGGACCGTAAGCTTGATCCAGAGTGAGACCAGTCAGAGCAACAGTAGTTGAGTCTGACTGCCGATGCTCGAACACGGGCTGGTAGGTCCTGGTTGGAAGCAGCATACAGCGCAGTACTGCAGAGTGAATGGAGTAGACTCAGAGGCAGCAGCTTGCAGGACTCCAGTAGCGCAGGTTCAGGCAGTGGATCAGAGGTAGCACTTTTTCACTAGTGAGTGAGATTACTGTAAGGTAAAGAAGCACATTGTCAGGGATAGGAAGATGTGGTCATGTGAGCGCAGGAGACAGGTAGAGACTGGACACTGGTGCTCACCTGATCAGAGACAACATGGCTGTTCTCATGAACCTCAGGGAGTGGATTGATAGCACACTGGGATAGAATGGCCCACCTTGGTAAAGCACCACCGGACAGGGTAAGAGTGACCAAAACTGCCAGAGGTGAGTGACCAGGACATCTCTGGCTGATGATAACACCCTTGTTCTTCATGGGTCCCTTCCACCACCTACACATCTGGCTTGGGCTGCCTATGGTCTTCCTTTGTCTCAGCATAGCAGAGCCCAGTATACAGAGCAGCTGCTACCTGAACTGTGGCGAAGATGATATATATGTAGGGTCCCAGTGAGTCCTGCAGGAAGAATAGCAATAATGAGAGTGGGGCTATGCTCTACATTACACGCATCACTTACTTACACTTGGGAATATAAATGTATCTATAGAGGATAGGTTATATAGAGGTTCCATCTTTAGCAAGACACAACTGGCAGCTCTACAGGGAAATACTCAATTATAATACATGTGACCAATGGCAGCAAAATTAGTAATAGAGAAAGTTTTTATGCATAAAAATGTAATATCAAAGTTACAGATAAGGTAACCAGAATAAGCTGCACAATGTTACAAATAAATCATGTTCGCATCAGATGGACTGTAACCCCAGCGCGGCTTGGAAACAGTGTATTTCTGGGCCTGCAGGTACGGAATAATGTAATTTCCGCTGGTTCTGCGCTTCCACCAGGAAGGAATATAATATAGAGCTTTACTTGTAGAATTGGGGAGCTAATTGGTTTTACCCATATGCACATTGGTTATTACATATTTATACATTAAAGTTATTTTATACCTAATTTCACCCTAGACGGCAGATCCACACAGCTGTAGCCACAGTAACAGGTGACTATACAGCATGGAAAAGTCGGCATGTAAAGGTCTATCAGTAGGAGGGCTCACTGCCAGAGACCTGAGAGTCTGACTCTACATAGAACAAACACATCTGTGACACAGGCTCACTTATACCCCTTTTCCACCAAATAAATAACCTGGGTTACTGCTGAGGAAACCTGGGTTTATGTTTGGGGTAAAAGGGTCTAAGAAAAATGATCTGGGCCTTGTTACCTGGCAATCTGACCCTGGCAGCTACCAGGATCGAACCTGGGAAGGACCCGGGTAATGGTGTGGTGTGAAAGGCATGGCGGATTGGCTGGCTTCAGCAGCACTTAGAGATTACATCAGCTCCAAGCGTCCACTGTAATGCTGGAAGAGCCAGATCCGGTGTAAATGGCTGGACTCAGGAATAACCGGGTCCAGCCGCCGGTGTGAAAAAGGTAAAACCTGGCTCCGACCAGGCTCAGTGTCCTGGGTTGGAGCTGGGTGATTGGTGGAAAAGGGGTATTACTTACCATGAGGCTTTGGAAGCTGATGACTATAATGAACTTCATGAGCCAAGTCCAGCTGCTGGTCACCGCCATGGCCATAGGGCGTATGGCCGGGATGAATAGTTCTGCTGCTATGTACGATGATATGGGCCCTGGTCCTATTTGATAGGCGAATACCAGAAGGTACAATGCCACTAGCAGCAGGTATTTCATCCAGCTTAGACTTGGCTGTGAGAGAAACAAAATCATTAAAATAAGTTCTAATAACTACTCACTGTGTATCTTCATCTATTAATGATTTTTTTTTTTCTACAACATTTAAATTTAATGCTTCATATTCTACAATTCCCCTCCTCAAATCATGTCACTGCCCCTGTCACATGTGGTCCTATCCTCTCTGACACATCACTCATCTCCTGATATACTCTGTGCTGCTGTGTGACCTGCTCCTTACACTACATAACTCTCAGTCAATGGCTTCCTTATGCCTCCATTCCACACCTCATATCATGTCACTGCCCCTGTCACATGCAGCCCTGTCCGCACTAACACATCACTCATCTCCTGATATACTCTGTGCTGCTGGGGACCCAGCTCCTTCCACTATATAACTGTCAGCCTGTGGCTTCCTGCTGCCTCCATTCCCCTCCTCACATCATGTCACTGCCCCTGTCACATGCAGCCCTATCCTCACTAACACATCACTCATGTCTGTGCTTCAGGGAGACCATGCTCTTTCCGCTATATAACGTTCATGTGTCTGGCTCTCAGTCTGTGAAAAAAGGTGATTTAGGGCCGTATTCAATTATAAGCGAAAAACCGAGATCTGCAAAAAAGTATCGTCGATTGCGACTTTTCGCCAGTCGGAAACTTATCTCCGTATTCAATTCCAAATATTTTTTTGCGTACGCGGAAATCAATGCAATGTAATAGATGAAAAACATTTGCCTCTGAATAGCAGGAGAAAAGAAGTGCATTTTGTTTATTTTGGGGTGCAAAGGTGGGGAAACCAGTCAGAACCCTTGGAACAGCCCCCAAAGGACAAATGCATAAAAAAATCCCTAGAAAAAGTGAGGAACACCATTAAAAAGTAGTTTGAATTTGGGGGCGAAAAAGTACAAAGTGGGAGTACAAACATAAAAAGTAGCGAAATAGACTTTTTGGGGGTCTGCAAGTATGGGTGTGGTGTTTTTTTGATTGCAGGTGCTTGCTTCAGGTGCGTTTTTGAAGTTTTTTAAATATCAATTTAGCGACTTTAAAATATGCTTACACCCATTTTAAAGTTCCCCAAATTTGACAGGACTACTTATTTTCACCGAAAAGACTGCTTAATGCTATTCTTCACCACTTGTGCAAAGACGCTAATTAGAAGCAAATGACACAACTTAAGTACCCCAAATAGCTTTATTAGGGGTATTCGGGCACATCTATATTGATCCCCAATGTTAGTGCATCTTTTTGGGGGTGACAGGCTGGTTTCCCCAATTCTGTCAGCACTTTTCGTCTGTTATACATTCGCCGGGATGCGTTTTCACGTGTTATGGAATTGAATACGGCGAAGAGCGGGGATGCGCACGATAAGTTTCTGCGTCCAAAAGACACGATGTAGGTGAAAAGTCCTGCAGGCAGAACTTTATCGCGTACGCGAAACTAATTGAATACCGCCCTTAGTGGAAATTTGAGGCCACTTTCAAAAAATGTATTTAAGAAAATACTTTAATTAAATTTGTGGTGCCTAAATAAACAAAAAAGTAGATTTTGGGGTAATTTGAGGCAATTTTTTGTTTAACACCAAAAAATTACATGTAATTATTGGGCCTCGTTAAGCTAATTGAAAACTTCCAAAATGCCTAATTATTCATGGGGGGGGGTGGAGGGGGGGAATGGGTGTCCAAGGGGTTCTGCACTGTTTCCCTGACCTTGTACCTTAAAATAAATATTTCCCTACCATTTTACACCCTCATTGTGGTGCGCAGAAAAAACCTGATTTTCCTCTGGAAAATGCGAGTTTCGAATTAAATGACACCAGGAATATGCAATGTGAGTTTGCCATGACAGCAGCTCGCACAAGCAAACTCGCACCTAATTGTACTAACCCCATAGTCTCTACCATATAACCTCCTCCTGCAGTAATGTGACTCATAGCTTCTATTGTACTATACTGTCCTCGTTCAGCAATATGTGATGTGTTCTCCTCTATGACTCACCAATGTGGCCCCTGATACCACCAGCAGGATATTACAGGAAGCCAGGGCAACTTGCCCGATCATGAGCAGGGTCTTCCTTCCCGCCTTCTTCACCAGAAGAGCCTAAATAAAGACATCAGATATGTTTTGCATGTTCTGAGGAAATGTCCTTCTTGATGATGAAATACTGGCCACCCCAAGGTTATCTCTGTAACGCAATCTGGCCCTGATCTGATTTGTGTCATTCTAGTTTCCCCATGAATACAGCAAAAACAGAAACATGCCAACAGCTGGAGAGAGAAAAGAACATGCATGTTCTACTGCTGGAAACATGGTTCCCTGTACCTGTGGTCCCATTTAGCACTCTGTACAAGCCAATGGCCCCTTTAGCACTCTGTACCAGACAATGGCCCCTTTAGCACTCGGTGCCAACCGATAGGCCCTTTAGCACTCTTTACCAGCCATAGCCCCTTTAGCACTCTGTATAAGCCTATGACTCCTTTAGCAATCTGTACCAGCCTGTGGTCTCTTTAGCACAGAAACAGGGGAAGAGAAGAGATGTACAAGTGTAGGCCAAATTCACTTAGGGTGTGTACACGTGTTTGAGGCTAAATCAGAGGTGGACACATCTGCAGGTATCAGTGTTGTCCAGGGACAGTAACAATCTGGTAATAAAATCAGATGTTCCCACAGTACAGAGTCTATCCCATATATGACACATACAATGCAGCCAGGCACTTCCTCAGGTCATTACCCCTGTGTGTCTATATTGAGGGATCAGCAGAACTGGTGCCCCAGCACTTACACATAAGATGATAGCAATTATGTTGATGAGACCCAATGACAATGCAATCTCCTGGGCATGAGGGAGGCCAGCGCTGTGCAGCATCTTAGTGGAGTAGTAATTAATCTGAAAGAACAAGATGACAAATTATGAGTACACAGACCTCCCAACATGAAGAACGCCCGAATGTGCAAGAACTGAGACGCCTACTTCTAGCGCCCGTGCACGTAGTAATACCGACTGGTGCGTCCTTAGACACCATGCTGACCAAAGGCTATAATGTGACACCAAATAACAACTATCAATCGATTTCTCTAATCAATATGGGCATTGTGACTACTTCCTGTCAGTACCATATCTAAGGGTCTGGCCCCCCTGCAAAAGGGGAGACTAAGGGGTGTATGTAATAGCCTGGAGACTGCAGGTATCGGCATGTCCAGTGTTTAAAAAACATTGAGCAGCAGTACACAGGACTCAGCAATGCCTGCAGTCCGCAGGTTATTACATATACCCCTAAAACTCTACTCAGCTGCACTTTTGGGCCAACACATTGTGGAGGCTCCGTGATGGAGCCCAGAGCCAGGAGCTTGGGGTAAAAAAACAAGACAAGACTGGGGTAATTCTAGAAAGCCTTTCCCAGCATCCGGTGGCCATTGGTGCTCAGTGGCTAAAATATGTGGGTAACTGAGCCGGATGGTCCCCCATCCTCTACAGTGCCCCAGCAAGTGCCATTCTGACCAGCCGTTACAGCCCATATCCCATTTCTTTATCTATTTCTCATTGTCACTATAGCAATTCTCCTAGGGAAGCACTTACTCCACTACAGCCAGATAACTGTGTGCAGGTAGTGATGATGAAGGCCCTGGACACTGGCTTCTTGTACTGAGTGAACAGCTGGCACAAGGTCACTTCTTGTTTCCTCATTATCTGGGTCACCTCATTCCACAGATCTTCCACCTCCTCCCAGATGTCTGATGTCCCCCGGAGTCTCTGCAGCCCTAAGAGACAAGAACAGCTTCTGGTCACTGTGTCACAATGTTCCGGTACATGGGTTATCACACTAATAGCTGTATTACTCCTACTATCATGATGCACCACTACATAGCAAAGTTCCACACACGTATGTGTCATTGTACCATTGTTATTATACACATTACATACAATAGCTCTCTATCCCACTGCATAGTTATCTCACATGCTGCATAGCTGGAGGCTGCACAGACTTGTGGTTACTACAGTATATATAGATGCAGACCGTCCCACATAGCGGGGTGCAGGTATGTATTATGGAGGAGACCATAGGAATCCTACTGAATGGCTGACTTTCACCCTTTATCACTATCACATCACACAGCTATATGTCCCCGTATCATCCTACATGGACATATTTACTGACTAGTAACTTCTGTATTACCCATTACTGCTTCTTCTTCTCTCCTGCAGTTGATGAATAGATAACGGGGACTCTCAGGACACAAGGGCAGGGTCACAATCTGCACAAGGCCAGGAACTGCTGACATGCTGAGCATTAAAGGCCACCACTTATCTGTGCCCAAAACGCTTTCCAGACTTGTCACCTGCAGGAGAAAGGAGAGTTCTCAGCCAATCAGATAACAAGGAACATAACTCAAGATATGTGATAATCAGGAGATAATTATACATTGCATACAAAGATCAGTACAGAATGACAAACGTCCTCCGGGGTCACAGTATGTACATGATGTCAGTACTTCCATTATATAAGACCAGTCATATACACAGACTACACAGTGTGACAAAGTATTTTCCTCAGTTATTATAGAAGGTGCATTACCTGCCCAATGCAGATGCCAATGGTGAAGGCCAATGGATGGATGGTGGAAAAGGCCGCTCGGAGGTTAGTGGGTGACAACTCCTGAATGTATAGAGGTGTCATGGTCATTGTTAGGCCACAGAAGAGGCCCATTAAGAAGCGACCCAGAATGAGCATCTCAATGGAGTTTGCTGCTTTGCACGATCCCATCAGCAGCGCAGACATCAGCGAGAACGCGTTGGTGACCACGATGGACGTCCGTCTAAATTCAGCCATATAAGAAAGAATATAAGGAGAAATGAGAAGAAGCCGCTGCACCAGAAACAGGCCATAGGACAAGTTATTCCCTCACATTTACATATATACTACACAATTTACATGTGTACTATATATAGGCAGGGCCGTTTCTAGGGCCGGGTGACCCGTGCAATCGCACGGGGCGTGCCTCCTCCGACCCCTGCTGTAGAAAGCCTGTGAACTGCCGGGCGCCTGCTGAGATTCAGTTACCAGTAAGTATTAGTGTTTTTTTTTTTTTGTGTGTGCACGCGGCTTTTACTAGGGACAATACTTGGAGGGGGGGGCATGTCTGCTGGGTGAGGCACTACTACTGGGGACATTACTCTGGGGGCACTTCTGCTGGGGGAAACACTACCACTGGGGGCACCTGGGCACTACTACTGGGGACATTACTCTGGGGGCACTTCTGCTGGGGGAAACACTACCACTGAGGGCACCTGGGCACTACTACTGGGGACATTACTAATGTGGACATGACTACAGGGGGCACAAGACTATAGGGGTCATGGCATAGGGGGCACCACTCCAGGGGGCACTACCACTGTGGGCACTGCATAAGGGGCATAAATACAGGGGGCACGTGTGGTTTTAAAACATAGTTTGTGGTTCTGGCTTTTCCAATATATTTTATGTGGAAGTGGTTTGTTGCAGTGTAATCCCTAAGTGGCCTTATTCAGTGTATTTTATGTGGACCTGGCTTATTACAGTGTATTTTATGTGTATCTGGCTTGTATCTTCAATGTGCTGGGCTCGACCCCCAACCTTACTAAAAAAAACGGGTGTGATACAAGGTCATACTTCTGCAAATGTCACACCAAAGGCATGCACACACAAGTGCGGCGTGGGTTTGTGACAGCTAGGCCACACCCCAATTTTTGAGCACGCGCCGAAGGCCACCCCTGGGCTCAGTAGTCACAGCAACTGACATTCTGTGGTCTTTCAAGACGACGCTCCCTTACTGTGGTACCACACCCCCCATGATTAGGCCACGCCCACAATATTACTGCTTCTTGAGGGAAGGGGGGGGCGCATTTTGACTGCTCGCACTGGGAGCCTCAAACCCTAGAAACTGCCCTGTATATAGGGCACTCATTGTGCACCAGACAGCATTGTATAAGGTCACACAGGCAGCACTGAGTAACATCACACAGACAGCACTGAGTAACATCACACAGACAGCACTGAGTAATATCCTATTAACATAAAATATTAATGACTTAAAAGAGAGTAGAACTTACCTCCCATATTTATTTGCCATCCGAGAAGCAAAGTGAGCTGATATAAAGGCCCCAAAGTATAAAATGCTGACCGTCACGGACCACAGTATAGTCAGGGTTTGTGGTGAAATATGTTTCCCATAACGCGTCCAGCATGAGCCAATAAAGAATTGCTCAAATAGCTGGGGAGAAAGATTCCATTATTCGGAGGAACTAAACATCAATACATGCACATATTCCATTTATTACAGCTTGGTATCAATTCTATGTGGATCTCAACTACCTAGTAACAGATACCACCCAATGTGCCCTGCAGACAGTGGGAACACGTCTGTCTATGGCAAAGGTTCTCCTGTGTGAGATTAGAGACTAGAGGCCCAGGAAGGATCCAATAGTAACAGTTACAATGAAAAGTTATTTATATTAATTGTTCCAATTGGGGTTTTTCCTCTTTTTTTAACGGAAGAATTATTTTTGGATTATGTAAATTCATGCCGGCTTTTACCCAGGATTTACTGTGTAACTGCAGTAACATCATGTTCCCAGGAGCTGGCATCCCCTACTCATCTATACTAGTATCTTAGTAATTAGTATTTCAGGTTATCAACAAGTTTTGTAATGTACTAACCATTCAGGTCTGATACCCAGGGTCATAGATGGGTATAATCCACCCTGTGCAGCGAAACCATCAATAGTTTTTCCCACCGATGGTCATCCCTGCTTTATTACTAGCGGGCAATGGGCCAAATAGAGGTGGGGCTGAGGATTTCCGAGTTGTGTGAGGGGGCAAAGCTACAGCAGGTTCTGGGTCTCAGCGCAAAGCAGAAAGAAAAACACCCATTGAGGGCTCTGAGCCATCAATGGTGAAGAAACATTGGTTCTCCATCATCGATGGCAAAACCATCCACTATCGGTAGTTAACCATCGATGATGGTTAACCCTCAGTGGTTGATGGCCATCTCTATCCTAAGGACGTATGAAACAGTTCTGCCGCAGTTCTACAGGCTGCAGGGTGCCATTCCAGGCCACATGCAGGTGCCATGGGTCAGCGATGTTGCTGCCCCGAGGCTGGAGGCACTGCTCGCACACCCCTAATTATGGCCTTGCTGATACCTACCCACAATCTTAACCCACATATAATAATAATTTGTACACATGAACCCCATATGATTTTCTACATATTATTTCTTCCATATCCTGACTCCAATTACATTTATCATAATTCCTGCTGAAAATTATTAACACAAGAAAAACAGAAAGAACCAGTGATTGTGATGTTTTCTCACCGAATGTGGGGAGTTGAGGTTTCCTGAGTGGTATCCAACCTGCAACGATCCCAATACTGCACAGACCACGGAACTGACCAGCATCCACGTGACTCTATGCTGAGGAGGAAAAGGACAATCGTCACAGCAACCATGACAGGAGATGTAACACAGGGAGAAAATCTGGTGCAACTATTCCACATTCATTTGCACCTTGTAGCAATAATGCAATAAAATAAAATGTTTATCCTGATGCCGCCATTATGTAAAGCTACACTGGGAAATTTCATGAAATAATATAAAGTTGGATTATTAAGATGAGATGAACGAGGTGCAACCATTAATCTGACTCTATATATGTTGTGACTCATACAGAGAAAGCACCTAAGGAAGGAAACCTCAAATACAACTATTACACTGCATGGCGCCTCCCTCCCTACACAGGCCCCCGGGAGAGAGGGGGACTGGGTACTAATTACCAGTGTGCTGTCTCTTTTCTTTCCTGATGGGGAGTGTGACCATACCTCCTGGATTTGGCCACTCCCCCTTCTGTACCCAGGCCCCGTGGCTGTCTCAGTGGCCCTGCCCCTACATTCATATATATGGGCACTGGCTAGTATTACTGTTACACATCCTATTGGGTCTCCATAAGTCCTACTTCTATCTGGTTGCTGAGAGTGAGAGGTGACTAACACATTGCAGAACACAGGTACCTGTAAGCCTGGAGATTTCTCCTCCATATCTCCGGGTAATTAGTGTATCCTCCGCTCTTCTCCCTGTTACACAAAGGAAATTTGTAGTCACATAAAGTCATTAGTTGTTACACTTAGAGCAAAGCTGCTTTACTGACATTTCCTACAGTGATCAGATGTCTGGCTAGCATGAGAGAAATCAGCTATGAGGGACATCACAGTAGGAGACACAATGAATAGGAAATCTACCAGTATAAAAGAAGAATGGAAGGTGGACTGTGCCGTCCTTAGTGATATTGGAATTATAGATACAAGTTCTTATCAGGATAACAACATGGGTGACATTGATCAATAAATATTATGTATCAGTCAGGTTCTTCTTTTGTAATATAGAAGGATCCCAGCTGTATATGTCCCCTGTAATATGCATACATGCCATTACCAATAGATACATCTTATATAGATAGATGGATAGGACGCTGGATCAGGCAAATGCAGAATACAAATGTCAGCCAGGGAGAGATGGGAAATTAGGTTACTGACCGACCGGCTCCATTTAGTAACAAGTTTATCTTTTACAAAAGGCTGAAAAAGCTCCATCAGTCCTCATTACATATTGTAATAAATAAAATGATCTTCATCACAAGAGACAGTGGGACTGATTGTGATTTGGGAGCAAAGTGAAAAAATAAATAAAAACCAAGTAACTTGGTATCTGGAACAAACCATTTTGCGATACAAGGGGAGCAAATACACTTATTATTATTGCATGCAGGATGAATACAGTACTGGCTGCTTTTTGCCTGTAGCCCACAAATGCTGAACAGCTTTATTTTTTCCCTACAATGTAGATTTGAGCTTGGTGGCCGGTCCGAGAGATTTGCCCTCTCTTGCGGGCGGCCGGGAGCACCACATGATTTTCGGAGCCTCCTGGCCATTCCAGAAAGAGTAGTCAAGTATGGTATAATAATGTAACAACACATAGACAGCAATCTACTATAATAAGTTTATACATTATAAATTCCAATCACAAAACTTCAGTTTCCTAACTATGTGATAAACAGCCAATCTGCTGAGAGTTACTGGCTGAAGCCAATGGCATCACTATGCAAATAAGGATCATATGGATTGCAGCGTTCTCTATTAGTGTAAGTATGGCCACTGCCACTGCTGACTCTGGGGACCAGATAGGAAATAATATTACACTCATTTATTCCTTTTCACACAATCGTACAGATAAATCTGCATATAATATATTGTAAGGAGAACCAGTCTGCTACACAGAATGGAGGTGACTAATATTCATGCGTTACTGGTATAAAGGTCTCAGGGAGCATTTGCCGATGAACAGCTGCATCTAAGGGCCTTCACGTGCAATTCTGTCTCTAAGGAGCGTGGCGCACTGCAATCGCCATCATGACAACGTCACTGAATATAACATGCTTTAGGCCTTGTATACTGCTCTTCAATATTCACTTACTAATCCTAGTGAATAATACATGGTAAGGATCACATACAACATGCAGATAAATGGGATTATATTGTGCTATTAGTCATTACTGAGAATGAGAACTAGGAGAATTTCCAGGAACAAAATGTTCTATGACAATCCCTTAAATGTTGGGACTATCCCTGGAAATTAGGGACAGTTAGAAACAATATAGACACCAAGTGCATTGCTCGGTCACAATCTGATGGATACTGGCATTGCCCATATTCCATGCAACAAGTGCACCTAATGACACCACTGATGATCTTTAAATAACCAAATTCTTCCAAGTTTACCACATACAGACAGATATATATAAGAGCTGGTGATAGATGAAATAATGATGGATTGGTTATAGCAGGAAATATAACATGACAATTTCTCAGGCTATAACCAAGACCCGTCCTCCCCTCCCCCCCTCAGCTACCACTCACCTTACTGAGCACAGCAGCGATGCTGGATGTTGAGCTGATGCTGCCTGGATCAGTTTCTGCACCGGAGGATATAAAATGTCGCCTTTACCTTCTATATAATAATAGAGGACAAAGCTAAATGCCAATAATAACGAATCTGGTGAGAGACAAATTAATGCCTCTAAACAGTCTGAGCAACTAGATCACCAGTGACTCTGGGTAATGTCAGACAATGTCTATGTTACAGCCAGAGCCACTGTGATGTCATGCACATGACATCACAGGCCCTCACCTAAGCAGGGCTCCTGTCTCCTGTATAGAGAAGGGAAATATATAGAGCTTATAGGACAGGCTTGGTTTGGGTTTATATCTCTATTCGATTTATATAATACATGTAGGAATAATTATACTCTGCAGAGAACCTCATCTCCTATATCATTGCTTACTGTTGGGGGACGCCCATCACAGCGATTGTTACATTTAAAAGAATTATGTTTCATAGATTTCCAGCTAGAAAATAGGGACAAATGAGGCCACATATCCGTTATTATGTAGCAATAATATTTTAATCAAGTAAGTTTATTGATTTTCCACATTTCACAATAAAAAACAAAAAGAAAGTAAAATAAAACCACATAAACAAGAAACAACAAAAGAAACAATAACATATAAGGGAGCACATGTGCATATAAACATCACAGAATGGCATATGAGCAGTACATACATAAAACAGACACTGATATCAGACAGAAACAAATGACAGCATCAAACAATATCACTAAAAGTATATATAATATAATATAATGTAGAAATAATATTTAATTAATATATTAAGGGGACACATTAATGAGTAATTAGATTAATAAGTCAATATTATGTATTAATTATATTAAGTTGCTAATATGAAATGATTGCTATTAGAGCCAGTAAGAATGTAGTTATGATGGGGAGACACTTAATACTTTATGGGCCTGGTTCTGAGTCACACGTAATTCGGTCGCCATTACAGGCGCGTCCAATGATCTGAGATCTATGAGAACATGTGACTGTATGCTGAGTCAGCGCTGCGGTATCTATCATGGTGACCTATCACACTGTCCATCCAGCATGGAATACCCCTCACCTAGCAGTCCTTGTGTGCACTGTGAGGAAGTCTTTTAGGGATTGTCTAGCTTGAATGTAATTAGCCCGGGACACGTGTGAATAGAATAAGTAAGTGCACTGCTGGGGCCCTTTTATATATCATTTGTAGTGAGAACAATCTACTCAATATTGGCTTTATCTCACCATATCTGCCGACCACATGATAGGATTCACCGCTCACTCAGATGCAATTCAGCATGCACTTTGCTGTGCTAGTGTCACTACAGGTACCAGATCAACCTGCAGGACCAGAAATCAGCCTCTGCTCACTCTCTGTAGTCAGCAAGGTGGACTCTTCTCCAATCGCCTGGGTGTTTTTCTATCGACTGTCTGCTTGGAGTGCCAAGACAGAGCCCGGAGCAGTCTCGCGCTGACATCCCCATCATTTATATGTGTGAAGTAGGAGGAGCTAAGCTAATATTATGTTAATAACAGATAGGGACCTAATGGTGCATACACACGGTCAGATCTGTCAGAAGAACGATGAACTACGAGCGATAAACGACAAATCATTTGAACGATTTTACCAACGATTTCATGAACTACGAACGATTTTTGACTGTAATAAAATGAATGAAAATCGACCAAATCTGACTGCAAAGTGCAAACACATCAGATGTCATTATCTGACAAACGGGAACGCGTATGCAGGGACACATGTCAGATTTACTTTCAGATATGAACGATTAAATGATTTTTTAAATCGTAATTTTACAAATCTGAAGGAAAATCTGACTGTGTATTCACCATAACTCCTGTGGCATCATCAGTCCATGCAGCAGCTTTGGGGCCTGCAGTGAGCAGGGGGGCCCAAAGATATTTCACCCTGTTAGGATTGTCCATTGCAGAGAGTGCATAAACTAGCAGATCAGGGGCCTTTAACTCACTGTCAGGCCCCAGAAGAGCCATAGTAAGTCCCCATAGGGCACTTAGGGATTAATAATAGGGCAGATGGAGTTCCAAGTCCCCCCATTGACAGGATTAACAGGAAAAAAACTTTTCCCTGTCACAGGCTGCCAGCAGCCGTCCTCCCAGGCCCCACCTCCTCCGACCCCTGCACCGCACTCGCACCTGTCAGTGAGATCAGTCACAGTGAGACAGAAAGGCAGTGTGGTGGCCACGCCCCTCCCCCGGGTCCTGAGCCTGTCAATCACAAGCTCCGCCCACCAGACTACAGGAGGAGCTGCTGCTGGATGGAGCCTGGTCAGTTATTTCTACATAATGGCTTTCATGGTGAGGAGAATCGATTAATGATTTGTGTGTGTGTGTGTATGTGTACGTATGTATGGGTGTGTATGCATAACTATGTGTATGCATGGGCGTAGGGATGGCCATCAGTGGGGTGTCCATCAATGGATACCATCGATGGGCCCATCAGTAATAACATCGATGGTTTGCACCCCCTCGACGGTCACCACTGCCGGGGCATGTAGGGCCAATCAAAAATGGAGGCAGAGCTTAGTGACTGCCAGGGATAGGGCTAAGCTCAATCATGTACAGAGAAATAGAAAACCATCCTCTCATAGTCACCAATGGTTCTCTGCCATCGATGGAAAAACTAGTTGACATCGAACAGGAACCAATCGATGTTTCAGAAACATCGATGGCCATCCCTACATGGGAGTAACTACCATAGCTGTAAGGGGTGCATATGCTATGGGGCCCAGAGCTTAGGGGGGCCTATCTTCCTTGTCAAAGTTACATGTGTTATATACATTTTTCACCACGTTGATTGTGGCTGATCGCACTATGCTATGGCGTGTCCCCGATCGCGGGAGTGCGTCTCCATTCAAGCATATGGAGACGCGAAAGCTCATCCCTGATCGCGGGAGTTATATCCTATGGAGATGCGAATGCGCATCTCCGAATGCGAGAGTCCATCTAGCGCCACGTATAGTGCGATTCGCTGCGCTATGGACAACAATGTAGCTGGGCAGATCTGTACATAGGGGTCCTCACATACTTTTGCTTTAGCCATTTCATTTACTGACTCTAGGGGAGCACCAATGGTAAGAGAGATATTGTTATTTTTGAACTGTACTTTCAATCACAATCAATGAACATATCACCGGTTAATATATAGTTACCACGCATATGTAGCGTGTTAGATATCTCTGCCTTAACCACCCCCAAAACAATATAAATTTGGCAATTAAGCAGTCCCCATTGAAAACTATAGGGGCTGCTTTTTCAATAAAAAATGGGTTCCCCCATAGATACAGTCAGGGGATCCTTAATATTTGTGGGTACACCTGCAAACATCAATAAATAGGCCCCTGAGTGAGATCAGTGCCAATGATTAGGTCATATCAAGTTTGTGTAAATCTGTCCTGCTGCCCATATATATAGTATTGCACATTACAGTGACAGTCTGCTGTCTGGTTCCATTGCTAACATGTCACACAATGTATACTATGTGGGAAGACAAAGGCAATATGATCAGAGCTGTCTCAGAGGATTTCAGCAATGCCGTCTTACAGAGCTATGAAGTGTCACAATAGGGAGACATGTTCTTCATCACTATTTTGTTTGCTGTAAGTTAGTTAACAATTGTGGAAGCTCATACAGAAGGGTTTCATGGCATATAAGGGGAATGTGTATATATGTATATTATATATATAGGGGTGTGAGGCCGCACAGAGCGCAGCACTCTGTAAGCTGCTCCGCCGCTCACCCACAGCTCCTGTATCTGGCTATCAGGGTGTCTGCAGCAGTTCCTCCTGGAGTATCCTTAGCACGCTCCAGATGGTCACAATGCTGCCCTCACAGCAATGCCTGGAACGCATTGCTACGGCACTGTACATATATATATATATATATATATACAGTATATATGTGTATGTATATATATATATATACCACACCCCCGGTGCAGACCACAGCACTGGTCATGCCTCTCTACATCATTAGTAACACCCACTGAGGCAGCACATCGATTACACTATAAAAATGTTTTAGGGGCCTATTCATCATCGAAGGCTATATCGCCTCTGATGATGACTTTTAGAACTTGCTGCGAGGGATTCTTTAGTATCCAACTTGCAGCGGGGGAAGCCTGGCACCGGAGCAATTCATCATTGCTCTGGTGAGGGGACAACTGCTCTGAAAAGCGGTTGTCCCCATGGAAAGTATCGCAGCTACTTCTGTAGCTGCATTACTTACCTGCTCCCCGTCATCCCGGCAACGCATGCATACAGCTGCCGGGGAGATGGTGAGGAGGCGCTGGAGGGATCCGCTCGGATCCCACTTTGTTTCCCCGGAACGCCTTCCCATAGGAAGGAGTGGGGATCCAAGAAAAAAAAACCCGTCTGAAGATGGGGCTTGTTCTTGGCAGCAAACTCTGAAAATGTTCAGTTTTCTGAGTTTGCTGAATAACGGGGGATACGATAGGACCCGTAATGATGATTGGCCCGGTAACTTAAAAATGCAGAAACTAGCATTTCTGCATGGTTACCGGGCCATTTATCGTTTGATGAATAGGCCCCATAGTCTCTCTCTGAGGGCGGGATGTGCTAAGCTCAAATATGTGGTAAAACCCCCAGAAATGCAGTTTTCGTATATCAGCTTCCTTACCTGTTTATTTTTGTCTGCTTACTAGTAATGATTTGTATTATAGTGTAAATACACTTTTACATCACAGTATGTAGAAGGTCTGCTACAATCAGGAAGAGTACCGTACACTTTCCATGCCATCGTGTGACCCCTGCAGTACTTTTCTCCATACTTTAGATTAATGCTAAACAAAGTATTTACAGTATAAGCCTGGCATGCAAGATCATGGCTAACCAGATAGTTTTCTGTTAAATCATCATAAACACATGAAATTGCCATGAGAACCACATTTTTCACTGAATGACTGGAAATAATGAATAATAAAAATGTTATATTAATTATTCTGCAGCTTATATAACCTAACTGGAGGTAACTGTCAGCCACCTAGAGTGGAGACTGCAAGTGATTGACAGTTACCTCCAGACCACAGTTACTTCACTATGTTTAAAAGAAAGTCACCCTTTGCTACCCCATTGGCCAAAGAATAATGGGCAGTTATTTTGCCCATTAAGGTCACCCAAAAAAGAAAAATAACCATAAAATCAGCAGTTAAAGACATGGATGTTGCTGCCATTTTGCAGACATGTTTGAAATATCTGACACGCAACATATCTATGCAAACATGGTGGTTTGCAATACAGGGTAACTGTTTCCATTGTTTCAGATGTTGCTGAGGATTTTCAGATATTTCCCCATATATCTGCCCAACAGCAGCAACAGATCTGTCTGAGTCTTCAACTGCCAATTTTAGGCAGAAGTCCTATATGGAGTATTAGGAGCTACAGTATTCAGATAGTTTCTCCATCATAAAGAGCATTATAAAGATGACAGCTGTCACAAAAGGGATGAGACAGATAATTTACTGGATACAGATATTAAATATAAACACTTCAAATATTTAATTATTATTTAGCTAAGTAATAAATTGCCTTTGATATATATTAATGTCCGATTATGAGTGTACCTGCTCTTTAAATGAAAGACAAATAACGGTTTTCCTTTTTACACCAACGTATGGTTTTGTTTTATGGTTTGAGGCTCCAAAAAGGAGATCTGTGGGGATTTAATAAACTTGATCATCTAAAACTTCTCAGCAGATAAATACATCAATCACATTCTTATACAATATCCTGAACACTGGTGATTTATCATTTTCTTTATCTCCGCAGCGATGACTGGGCTGACAGGTACGATGTGACAGACAGTTACCAGCGAGAGGCTGCCGGAGGGATTACCATTAAGCTGCAGTCGCCAGATGTGAAATGGTTTGACGATTATTACCTGCAGCATCGGCCGGAAACAAATCTCCGCAATCCGTGGTTCCAGGAGTTCTGGCAAAACAAGTTCAAGTGCAAACTGAAGGGATATACCCAGGACAGTCAGATCTACAACAAGACCTGCAACAGTGAGTGACTATACCTCTGTAATTTCTCAAGTCATTATTTTAAAGTGTGCGTTTTATACACAAAAGTGCCACTGACATTTTCAGCAGAGAGATAACACAATTTATGACGCTAAAGGTTGTACATCTACAAGTGTCATACACTCCACAATTGATATGTTGTTTACTGTAATGCAACCGGCGCTCACTGGCTGTACAAGCAGAGTGGGGAATGATCGGAATCAATACAAAGATGATGGCAAAATAAGGCTGCCGGAAAAAATATATAATACAAAGATAAAAGTTTTATATATTTATAAGATTGTAATCATTTCACCTTTCTTGAGTCCTTTGTAAAACGACTTGAAGACTATTTTCTTGAGCTAACTTCATTCACTGTACTCGGACTTTGAGTCAGAGAAGTACGCAGTGGCGATATTTACGGAGTTGAGCAATTATCGGAAAGCTGCGCATGCATCTAAGTCACACAGCGCATGCATCAAGATACATTACTGTAGTCGCTCGCAGCGACTTTGTACTCGCAGTGTGATTGACAGTCAGAGAGCGTTTGTGGGCGGTAAGGGCAGGGGCATTTCTAGAAAGGAGGGGGCCTGTGTGCAGTCTCCATCACGGGCCCCCTCCTCTCCCTCCGGCAGCCGGCAGCGCACTGAGCGGTGCACGAGCAGCGCCGCACTTATAGACTCTGGGCACTACAGAAGGAAGGAGATAGGTAGTGACAAACAAACAGGGAGAGACAGTACACACAGATATTTCTCACCGTGTCCACTCTTGCTCTTCGTCCGCTCACTCGCCTACAGGTCCCTGTAAGGAGATACACAACACAGCCGTGCAGGGCCTAAACCTATGTCAAGCAACTACACATACTAAACAACATCACCCTCAACCTACGGTGTGTGTGTAGTGCGACAGATATAACAACAACTAAACTTTTGCCCTGCACGGAACACCAAACACAGACTAAATAGACAAGAGCAAAACACAGTGCTGTCCCTTTAAATGTCTGCTACCTATCCAGAGCTGGCCAGCTCCTCTTCTCTGTGACTGGGGAAACCACTACCTCATGGGTGGAAGCCGTACAGCTCTCCACCACTGCTCACACCTCTAATCATCTGCCTCTCTGTTAGCACTGCAGCTAATGGGCTCAGGGCCCTGGGCCTAACGCCCAGGGTCTTACCTGCGGCTCAGGCCTAGGTGCCTGCCAAACGGTGGGCTCTGGTAGTGGTCTGGGCCTAATGCCCAGACCACATTTTATGGGGCTCAGGCCTATTTGCCTGCCTGTCTGTGGGGCTCGCCTAGCGGTCTGGGCCTAATGCCCAGACCACCTTATATGGTGGGTGGCTCGGGCAGTTGCCCGCCTACTTTATTATATAGTGACCTGGGCCTAGTACCCAGGCCACTTACACCTACTAATGGGGCAATCCTTTCATGGGGCCTAATGCCCGCTATAGTGCCCCGGGCCTTGTGCCCGCCTAATTACCCACGGGCCTAGTGCCCGACAATGCTCCACGGGCCTAGCGCCCGACAATCCTGGCGGTCTAGGGAGGGGGGTATATGGTGGGCCTCACGGAGGGCCTACCTGCTACGTTGGAAGAGGCTGCGGGGGGTAAAAAGAGAGATAAGCACAATAGTGTAATATTGAAAAGATCAGGTGAATTTATGAACTTCCAGAGAAACCATGTTTTATTTACCGTAGAGCGGACAATTTAAAGAGTAAATTGGTCCGAAGTGCACTTGATTTTTCAACCAATAACCCAGTATGCACCAAGGGGTTTCATCGCTGTGGTACCTGTAGTATGTGTATTAATGTCCCTAAATCTTGCTAAAAAATTACAGAGTTCACTGTTAAAGGCAAAACTTTTAAAATTATGGATTTTATCACGTGCCATACCACCAAGTAGCCTATTCATTTTCATTTTTCGTATTGATTGGCTTAGTTTTGCGCCACACGGTGGTCACACATGTTATTACTATTGTCACTTATTTTTGTTTAGGGGTTTAAGGTACCCTAGTGTCTCCACTGTTGGCAGCTTTACTTTTGATGCGCTGAGGTGTTGTATTAAACAAATTTTGATCACCTATCCAAACTTACCTTATAAATACGTACACTTTAGCTGCATCATGTATGCCCATTTCTCAGAGAGAAAAAAACTGTACAATCCGCATTTTATTAAAATTTTGATGAAGTTGAGATGACGGACGATGATGTTCAAACAGCTATGGCCACCATGAGCAAAAGCTTATTAAAGGAAAATAAACTCTGGTGGGAAATAGCGGCGCTGGAGAAATACCAGGCAGAACAAATAATTCCTAAAGGTTTACGAATTACCAAAACTCCGTCATTTGATGATTTATCAGAAACTTTTCAAAAAGAATGGAACAAAATTTTACAAACTTGTTCATTTTCATTGATAGAGTTAATTTTGAAAGAAAGGCGGGAAGAACTGAAAACCCTCAATGAAAGAATAGAGATTCTTCAAACCTTGATTCATCCGTTTGAGGAATCTGCAGAATATATAGGATTGGAGAAAAAAATAGAAGAGAAGATAGAGAAAGATACAAGGAAACTTGTAAATAAAAAATGTAAGAAGTTTCAAAGAGACTTTGATTTCCTGAAAAAGGGAAGAACAGAGAGGAAGAAGAAAAAGAAGACCGTGAATCAGGAACAACAGAGTCCGGGGGGAACCCCAGCATGTCTTAGAGAGAAAACACCGGTGATGAAGAAGACACTACCTTATCACAAAGAATTTAATTATAGGGACGAATTAAGAACATCAAGAGATCACTGGAGACCACAGAGAACAACTAATGCATCCTATAGATATCCATCGAATATTTATCAGGAAAGACAATACAAGCCCAGACGTGATTTTGATACATGGAAGACCCCCAAAAGATATGACAGGAGAACATTTACTGACAACCGTCCAAGGTTTGAGGATAAGAACAGATATGGACTATTGAATGATCAGGAACCAACCACATCTACATCTCCTTTTTTAAGGGTGGGACAAAGAGGAAAAGGAAGGTTTTGAAGGTTGGGGAGAATGTAAAAATGAAAAGAGGAAAAAGAGGGGGGCCAAAGAAAAAAAGAAAGAGAAAAAAAGAAAAAAGAAAAAAAGAAAACGAACGAATAAGAGGGTTAATGACATGATTGTTGAAGAACAACCTTGTAGAATTTTTAATTTAAGTTCCAGAACTCTTACAAAAATTGAAGAGAAAGTTTTACAGAAGGGACTTAAATTTGCGCCTACATGTAAAATGGACCAATTTGAAGCATATGTAGATGTGCAAAAATTAATTCGGAAGATAACTCTAAAAAAATTCTTTCTTAGCAAAGAGCTCAATGCAGAAGGTATCCCCTCAGTACCACCAACGAAATTCAAGAAGAAATCATCTTTTTATCCGCTACACATTAAAGGGAACTTCATTGAAAGCTTTACCAAACTTATTCTGGATGATATAGACAGTATTAATGACAAAAAATACATCCGGAAATGGAATCTGAGTAAGAAAGAAAGAGAAGCGATCAAGACTCTACAGAAAGAAAAATCGATAGTTATAAAACCATCGGATAAGGGCGGGAGTATCGTTATTATGAATAAGAATGAATATGAAAATGAAATATACCGACAACTTAATACAGCGACCTATACCAAACTTAAATCAGACCCCACGAATAAAATTAAGAATCTTTTTTCCAAATTTTTAGAAGAAAGTGAAGGTAAAACTATGATAACTAAAGATGAGAAGAACTTTTTAGACACTACTAGCCCTCTAGTACCTACCATTTATGTATTACCCAAAATACATAAAAACGAAACCAAACCCCCGGGACGACCAATAATTGCAGGCACTGGGAGTCTAACAAGTAAATGATCAGAGTTTAAAATATAAATAAATCATATTTAAGAGATACCATGGACACGCTTACAAAGATTAAAGATATCAAGTGGGATGAAGATATGTTCATGATATCTGCGGACATTACTTCTCTGTATACGATAATCGATCATCAGGAGGGGATAACAGCGACCAGATGGCATTTAGAGAAGACAGAAATGAACCAAGAACGTATTGATTTCATTGTGGAAGGGATCAAGTTCATTTTAAATAATAATTATTTCTTTTTTAATGGCGATTATTATTTGCAAAGTGTAGGTACCGCAATGGGTACTAAGTTCGCCCCTACTTACGCAAATTTATTCCTGGCAAAATGGGAAGAAGATTATATTTGGAGTAGCAGATACTGGGGGACGAACTTGGTACAATGGCACAGATATATAGACGATGTTCTCTTTCTTTGGAGGGGTACACTTGAAGATTTGGAAAGTTTCTGTGTGGATCTGAATTCCAATGGATTGAATTTAAAATTTACTTTTAATGTGGATAAATTTACATGTAATTTTTTGGATCTGAGCTTGTATATAGAGAATAATTGTCTTCAAACCAAATGTTTTAAAAAAACAACAGATACTAACAGTTTTATCAATCGTGATAGTGAACATCTTGATAGATGGCTTAAAGGGGTAACTAAAAGCCAGTTCATTCGGGTCAAAAGAAATTGCAGTAACCTGAAGGTGTTTGAGGAACAAATGGATGAGATGGAGAATAATTTTTTAGCAAGAGGATATGAAAAAGGTCAAATCGAACAGACAAAACAGGTGGTGAAAAATATGGATTGAAACCTTTTTTTAAAACCAAAGATGGACGTACACCGAAATAAAAATAGTGAATGGTCGTTCATTATGAAATATGGAAGTCATTACAAAGAAATGGAACGAGTTTTTAAACGCCATTGGCACATTTTGAAAAAAGACCCGATTTTAAAAGATGAACTTCCAGAGAAACCATGTTTTATTTACCGTAGAGCGGACAATTTAAAGAGTAAATTGGTCCGAAGTGCACTTGATTTTTCAACCAATAACCCAGTACGCACCAAAGGGTTTCATCGCTGTGGTACCTGTAGTATGTGTATTAATGTCCCTAAATCTTGCTCAAAAATTACAGAGTTCACTGTTAAAGGCAAAACTTTTAAAATTATGGATTTTATCACGTGCCATACCACCAACGTTATTTATTTGGTGGAATGTGTATGTGGATTACATTATGTTGGACGCACTTCAAGGGCCTTAAAAACACGCATGAGGGAACATGTACGCAATATTAAAAAAGGAATGGAAACACATTCCCTATCGGAGCATTTTAAGAAGTTGCATAATTGCTCTCCAAGGAATATTGTGAATTTCATGGGGATACAACACATTAAATCAACATGGAAAGATAGGGATGTTGAGACTAACTTTACGAAGAATGAAATGAGATGGATTTTTAATTTGAAAACATTAGTTCCTGATGGATTGAACAAAGATTTTGAGTTGAAGTGGTTCATTTAATAGGCAGTTTTTTAACTAATTTTTTCGTTTTAATTAATCCATTAATTTTTTATTAACATTTTTAATATATATATTATATATATTTTATATGTTTGCATAAAGGAATGTTCATATTCGCACCTTATTTTGTGCCCCCATTTCTACTTAAGAATGTATTTTAAAAATCCATAATCCTTGTTCTTTATCTATTTATTTATTTATGTGGACCATATGAATGATGGTGAAGGTTTCCGGGGAATTTTTTTAACAGCAACACCTCTCACTATGGCAACAAGAATGACAACTTCCGGTTTGGAGGAGAAAAAACAGATGTTTACATAAAGACAGCCCCATGAGTAATATGGAGGAGACTATGTAAAGGAGAGAAAGATCGGAGGCATCCCACAGAGGGGGACCTAGGAGGAGAGCAAGGGGAAGTGAAAAGGAATGAGATATATAGAAAGAAGGAAAGAAAGGAGAAGGAAGAGAAAAAAGAAAGAAGAAAAAAAGAGGAAGAAAAAAGAAAAAAAAAATATATATATTTTTTGTGCACTTTAGATGGAAGCCGTGAACCGGAAGTCACGGGATGCGTCACTTCCGGTTTCGTCATTTTTGGATCCAGGAGGAACTAATTTACTTCCTGGGTTAGGGGTATATAAGAGAGGTATGGACAGAGACTCTGCATCCTTCTGAAGAAGAGCCAGAAGGGCTCGAAACGCGTTAAGGACGGCAGAGTCAATTTACTGAGGAGAAGCACCCTGGACCCCCAGTACCAGTTATCGTTGGTTAGTCACTGCTTGACTTGGTCCGGACGGTCAGCATTGCACCCACAACGCAGTTATACATCTTGGATCTGGTACGCAGGGCTTATGGGCCCCTCTTTTTAAAGATATTATTATACCATGCCCAAAAGGCATTTTTTTGGCTTTATTTAGCCTTTTTAAGATTGATTTATATGTTTGTGTGTTTTAATAAATTCACCTGATCTTTTCAATATTACACTATTGTGCTTATCTCTCTTTTTACATATTGGGAACTCCCTGGTACATCGTCCCAAGAGAGAACAGGATAGGAAAGTAGCCTATTCATTTTTCGTATTGATTGGCTTAGTTTAGCGCCACACGGTGGTCACACATGTTATTACTATATCAATGACAGTTTAGTTCAACCGTGAGGGCAACATGCTATAGAGTTTCCTTCAGCGGTAAAGAGATGATGACTTCAAATCAGGTGTGCACAACCTTTTCAAGGAGTCACAATAAAATGAATATTGCTTAAACTAAGCACAGGCAAAGCAAAGCTGAATTGATAATCTGTCAAGGTGTGAAGTATTTTTAAATTAGGGTATCACAATAAAATGCTGTACATATGCCTTTAGAAAATGAGGGATGATAGTGAAATAACACAAATCAAATCTAATAAATGGCAACTCAGGCAAAACTTAGTAATAAACAGCATGAGACAAAAAAAATAGAATAGAACAAAAAGGAATACAACAATTCTACAATCTAAAGAGAAAGGATAAAACCTTATGAGAGAAATTCTGTTCAAAGTAAAAATCTCCCTGGCAGTTAGAAATGGCAATGCGTTTCGTGGTCATCTGACCACTTCCTCAGGCTGAAATGGACAAATCAAGGACTATTAGCAACCACCGTAGGACAACTGTGTGAAATTGTCTAAAGGCTGTTATCATCTACTATTAGGCGAGTATATGAGTATAGCATAAGTACCATTTGTAGACAACAGTACACACTATATTTCCTTTCTCCTTCTGATATTACAGCACCTGAGGCAGTAGCAGCATGTGAGGCTGAAACACGTTGCTGACGACACGTGCTTCACACAGCCACTCAGCATACCAGCATACCAGCGAACATCCGGGCAACGACAACAGATCGCCGCACTCCCCCACACGGTGCACGCTGACACCCATCCTGGCGTGCAGACACTGTGAAGGAAGCCAGGGACTGGAGGCTGCCCACAGAAGCCACACGGGATCCAACACATTGCATGAATAGGACAAAACTCTGCCGACGTTAAGAGCAGGATTGTGAGACGCCGCTCCTGTTTCAATTTACCACTGCATTAATTTCAGCCTTTAGTGAGGGAACGTATGATAACCTCATACGGCAGGTAAGCCCTGGTCAAGGGTATACCCACACCCTACACTACAGTGCATGGGACAGAATACTCAGTAGGACACGCAAACTGCAGACGCAGTGCCCACCACAACTACAGGTTGTCACACAGGTGTTAAAAGGGAGACGTAGGCACAAGTGCCATATGGAAAGGGACCCCCTAAAGGGGTCACCTTATGTTACCTGCAACCCCATATAGGCGTGTCTTACACCTCACACCTAACCAGAGACATTCCCTGCTATAAGGATCCATCCAGTCTGGTTTAGAGACATGTAGAGACACATTGGTCATCTACGGAAAGAGGCACCCTAAAGGAGCACTGTCACCCACCCACCAGAACCAGTGCCCAGGAACTGTTTCCTAAATATAGCCCCTGATATCCATTTGAATAATTTACTTTTTAATCATAATTCAAGGAGCAATCAGACTCCTTTAAGACTTTTCTTAATTACACAAATTAAACATTATTGTTCAATGCCATTTTAAACTGTCATATTTTACCTTTACATTGCTGTATATCACTATCTGACATATTGACTTTCTTTTTTTACAATACAGCACCACTATACACTCCCAGGAGCATATAAGGGTTAGCACTAGGCACAATTACTTTATTACTATTTCCTTTGGAGTTTGGACAACTCTGTGCCCAGCTGCTTCCAATACATTTGGTGGGAATACTGTAGCCAGGGCCGGATTAAGGCCCACATGGGCCTGGAGCTTAAAATGTTCAAGGGCCTATACTGAGAAGGGGAAGAGCTGTGATCGGTGCTGTGTGGGTGTGGTCAAAGTCACCTGGGTGTGTACACCCCCTACACTGAGGCACAATGTCTCCTTAACTACATAGAAATAGAAAAATTGCATTTTTTTTTTTTTTAGGGTGAAAACTAGAAAAACTATTTAAATACTTAAAATGCCAGTTAGGCAGCTGGTAATCATGCTGTCATGTTGATGGGCCTATTTTTATGTGGAGGCCTGGAGCTGGAGCTCCATCCGCCCCATTGTTAATCTGGCCCTGACTGTAGCGCTGGTGTGCGCAACCCAGATTTATTTTTTTATACTATTTTTATTCAGAAAGGAACAGCAGAAAAAAGATGCACAAAAATTGTACATTTTCCAATGTAAAGTCATGAGAGAAAAAAAAGAAAATACAGTAAAGATACTTCAACCATGTTACAAGTTGCAACATACAATTGGAAAATAAAATGCAAGTATGTAAAGCTAGGACCAACAGTGTAGAGAGAGACACATTAAAATCAATATCAATAGGCCTGACCGCCACTCCAGCCGAGTTAGGCCTAGGGAGCTGTCATCCGCATATTGGTGAGTCTTCGAGTAGCGATCTGGTCCCATACCATTGCATGCAGTGGAAACATTTATGCAATTGATTTTTTAAGTCCCCTGATAAGGAATCTATGAACCCCTCCCAAATTGGAATTTTTTTTTCAGTTTGTTCTTCCTCATGTAGTGAGGCCTCCAGCCAGTCCATATGGAACACGTGAAACATTTTGGCTTTGAATAATTGTATAGAAGGGGGTTCCCTGTGAATCCATTGGTGCAATATACATTTGCGAGCCACCGCAGAGATTATAAGCATCAACTTTTTACTTCCCTGTAACATTCTAGTTATAAGGGATACAAATCCCAGAACTGCCCATTCTACTGAGAGACGTTAATCGCTAAGAAGTTAGGTCATTGCGAATCGCTTAACTTGTTTCCAAAAATAATTTATAAGTGGGTAATCCCACATGCAATAAATGAATGTGACATACGGGCTATTGCATTTTGGGCAGGCCCCAGAGTCAGACATCCCAATTAAAAATCTACAATGTGGGGAAAGATATCCATTATGAAATATGTTGTAAAACATTTCCCTATACATTGAAGAAGATAGTGTTCATATGGAGTAGTTAAAAGTTTTCAAAAGAAGATCTATTGTCAGGTTTGGGAAAATCTGTGTCCAAGAGAATAGCCTGTGATTTTGTAAGATTTAAAGGGTCATGTAATATATGGTAGTATGTGGATGTGGCCTTCCTACCAGATGATGGTCTAGTTAGTGTGGCATCTAAGGGATTAGACCAGTCTTGTGCAGAAAGATGTCTAACAATTGAACTGGCATAATGCTGAGCTTGGTATACGGCTAGAGCAGTGATTTTCAAACTTTTCAACTCGAGGCACACTACACAAGATTTTAAAATTGCCAAGGCACACTATCCGGCTGTGCGGTGTGCGTTACCAATAGAAAAAACATAAACATTGGCTCCCACTTAAAAATATACACATAAATTGGCCTCCACAGAAATTTAACACACTACATTGACCTCCACAGGAATAAAACACACTACATTGGCCTCCTCAGGAATAAAATACACTACAGTACTAGTGCGCTGAGCTGACCGCCGCGGCACACTTGACAACCGCTCGCGGCACACTAGTGTGCCACGGCACAGTGGTTGAAAAACACTGGGCTAGAGTATGCAATAGGGGTAAGGTTTATTTATCCACCAGGGCTTGTATCTGAAAAGGGGAATGAGTGGTGTCGTCCACTAATGCTTTAACCTGGGATATACCCTTAGGTAGAGTGCCGGGGAGAGGTTGCCAGGAGGCTACGTTGCTGTTCTTGTGGGTTTGGAGCCGCATCCCGGCCTTGAGAGACACAGAGACACAGTCAGTCTAATGTGGTGCCTGTCACAAGCCAATCAGTGCTCGCGGACCGGCAGCCATTCAGCAGAGGCTGCCAGTCCGTGAGCTCTAATTGGTTCATGAGTGGCGCCACATTACAATGTAAACAGTACTGACAATTCCCCAGCGTGTGGCAGCCCCATCCTGCGCCACACCAAGCTCACCCACTGCACGGCCCTGGCAGGTAAGAGAAGGGAGATGGGGCCTTACTATGGCTTAATGTAAAAGAGGCATAATGTAAAGGGGGCCTTACTGTGGCATAATGTGTAAGGGGCTTTACTGTGGCATAATGTAAAGGGGTCCTTACTGTGGCATAATGTAAACCGGTCCTTACTGTGACATAATGTAAAGGGGCCTTACTGTGGCATAATGTAAAGGGGCCATACTGTGGCATAATGTACAGGGGGCCTTACTGTGACATTATGTAAAGGGGGCCTTACTGTGGCATAATGTAAAGAGGTCCTTTCTGTGGCATAATGTAAAGGGGCCATACTGTGGCATAATGTAAAGGGGCCATACTGTGGCATAATGTAAAGGGGCCATACTGTGGCATAATGTATAGGAGCCATACTGTGGCATAATGTAAAGGGGGCCTTACTGTGGCATAATGTAAAGTAGCCATACTGTGGCATAATGTAAAGGAGCCATACTGTGGCATAATGTAAAGGGGCCTTACTGTGGCATAATGTAAAGGGGGCCTTACTGTGGTATAATGTACAGGGGCCTTACTGTGGCATAATGTAAAGGGGGCCTTACTGTGGCATAATGTACAGGGGCCTTACTGTGGCATAATGTAAAGGGGGCCTTACTGTGGCATAATGTAAAGAGGTCCTTACTGTGGCATAATGTAAAGGGGCCATACTGTGGCATAATGTAAAGGAGCCATACTGTGGCATAATGTAAATGGGCCATACTGTGGCATAATGTAAAGGGGGCCTTACTGTGGCATAATGTAAAGTGGACCTTACTGTGACATTATGTAAAGGGGACCTTACTGTGGCATAATGTAAAGAGGTCTTTACTGTGGCATAATGTAAAGGGGCCTTACTGTGGCATAATGTAAAGGGGACCTTACTGTGACCTTATGTAAAGGGGACCTTACTGTGGCATAATGTAAATGGGCCATACTGTGGCATAATGTAAAGGGGGCCTTACTGTGGCATAATGTAAAGGGGACCTTACTGTGACATTATGTAAAGGGGGCCTTACTGTGGCATAATGTAAAGGGGGCCTTACTGTGGCATAATGTAAAGGGGGCCTTACTGTGGCATAATGTAAAGGGGTCCTTACTGTGACATTATGTAAAGGGGACCTTACTGTGGCATAATGTAAAGAGGTCTTTACTGTGGCATAATGTAAAGGGGCCTTACTGTGGCATAATGTAAAGGGGACCTTACTGTGACCTTATGTAAAGGGGACCTTACTGTGGCATAATGTAAAGAGGTCCTTACTGTGGCATAATGTAAAGGGGGCCATACTGTGGCATAATGTAAAGGAGCCATACTGTGGCATAATGTAAAGGGGCCATACTGTGGCATAATGTAAAGGGGGCCTTACTGTGGCATAATGTAAAAGGGACCTTACTGTGACATTATGTAAAGGGGACCTTACTGTGGCATAATGTAAAGAGGTCTTTACTGTGGCATAATGTAAAGGGGCCATACTGTGGCATAATGTAAAGGAGCCATACTGTGGCACAATGTAAAGGTGCCATACTGTGGCATAATGTAAAGGGGGCCTTACTGTGGCATAATGTAAAGGAGACCTTACTGTGACATTATGTAAAGGGGACCTTACTGTGGCATAATGTAAAGAGGTATTTACTGTGGCATAATGTAAAGGGGCCATACTGTGGCATAATGTAAAGGAGCCATACTGTGGCATAAGGTAAAGGGGCCATACTGTGGCATAATGTAAAGGGGCCATACTGTGGCATAATGTAAAGGAGCCATACTGTGGCATAATGTAAAGGGGCCTTACTGTGGCATAATGTAAAGGGGCCATACTGTGGCATAATGTAAAGGAGCCATACTGTGGCATAATGTAAAGGGGGCCTTACTGTGGCATAATGTAAAGGGGCCATACTGTGGCATAATGTAAAGGAGCCATACTGTGGCATAATGTAAAGGGGGCCTTACTGTGACATTATGTAAAGGGGACCTTACTGTGACATTATGTAAAGGGGACCTTACTGTGGCATAATGTAAATAGGTCTTTACTGTGGCATAATGTAAAGGGGCCTTACTGTGGCATAATGTAAAGGGGACCTTACTGTGACCTTATGTAAAGGGGACCTTACTGTGGCATAATGTAAAGAGGTCCTTACTGTGGCATAATGTAAAGGGGCCATACTGTGGCATAATGTAAAGGGGGCCTTACTGTGGCATAATGTAAAGGGGGCCTTACTGTGGCATAATGTAAAGGGGACCTTACTGTGACATTATGTAAAGGGGACCTTACTGTGGCATAATGTAAAGAGGTCTTTACTGTGGCATAATGTAAAGGGGCCATACTGTTTCATAATGTAAAGGAGCCATACTGTGGCATAATGTAAAGGTGCCATACTGTGGCATAATGTAAAGGGGGCCTTACTGTGGCATAATGTAAAGGGGACCTTACTGTGACATTATGTAAAGGGGACCTTACTGTGGCATAATGTAAAGAGGTCTTTACTGTGGCATAATGTAAACGGGCCAACTGTGGCATAATGTAAAGGAGCCATACTGTGGCATAATGTAAAGGGGCCATACTGTGGCATAATGTAAAGGGGGCCTTACTGTGGCATAATGTAAAGGAGACCTTACTGTGACATTATGTAAAGGGGACCTTACTGTGGCATAATGTAAAGAGGTCTTTACTGTGGCATAATGTAAACGGGCCAACTGTGGCATAATGTAAAGGAGCCATACTGTGGCATAATGTAAAGGGGCCATACTGTTGCATAATGTAAAGGGACCATACTGTGGCATAATGTAAAGGAGCCATACTGTGGCATAATGTAAAGGGGGCCTTACTGTGGCATAATGTAAAGGGGCCATACTGTGGCATAATGTAAAGGAGCCATACTGTGGCATAATGTAAAGGGGGCCTTACTGTGACATTATGTAAAGTGGGCTTTACTATGGCATAATCTGTAAGGGGCCTTAATGTGGCATAATGTGAAGTGGGCCTTACTGTGGCATAATGTGTAAGGGGTATTACTGTGGTATAATGTATGTGGGCCATTACTGTGGCATAATGTATATTGGGCATTACTGTGGCATAAATATATAAGGGTCATTACTGTTGCATAAATGTGTAAGGGGCCTTAATGTGGCCTAATGTAAAGTGGGCCTTACTGTGGCATAATGTGTAAGGGGCATTACTGTGGTATAATGTATGTGGGCCATTACTGTGGCATAATGTATATTGGGCATTACTGTGGCATAAATATATAAGGGTCATTACTGTGGCATAAATGTGTAAGGGGCAATACTGTGTAACATCTCACCGTTTGGAGCAGGGGATTGAAAACTATCTCCTCCGGCGATCCCCGGTTGAGCACATAGTGCATCAGCCTAGTGCTGTGTCTCACTCCCAGCCAGCTCCACTGATCATGTGCGGTATCTCTCAAGCATTGCGAGATCCTGCGTGCAGCCCTGGAGCAGGCTGCCGCCGCAGCAGCAGGAGCAGCCATATCCTTGCTGTGGGGATAGGGCAATGCCAAGCTGCAGCTGACGATATCGATAGCTGCAGCTGGCGGAACGGTCAGGTGAACTGACCATTCATATATTGCCCTGCCCATCGACGCTGCCATCTCGCATAGCGGCCCTGTCAGTTACCGCCAAGCCCCACCATTAATAAATGGGGGACAAGCGCTATTAGCGCACATAAGTGCGCTGATACCGCTTCCGCTTTTAATACATCTCCCCCTCAGTGTTTAAACATATAAAACATAGAGTAAAGCGAGGATTATGGATTCCACATCCGTCTTCTCTGCTACAGATCGCCTCACTGGACTAAGGTAAGAGCCAGAGCGCTAGTGCACAGTATCTCCTCGATACAGCGCCGGCTCACACCCATTTAAATCTGTCACCGCATGAATGCCTTTTTCTTTAATCAGTACAAGAGCCATTAATTCTGGGATAATTTCTTTTGCAATTATATTGCACTACATACTACAAGAACCAAGTGAACTATTATGAACAATTCATCACCAGCACAATCTTCTAAATATTTCATATTACTTTAATCTTATTTTATGTTGTGCTTATTATTTCATGTTCATTTAATGTGATATATATATATATATATATATATATATATATATATGCACAGTCAGGTCCATAAATATTGGGACATTGACAGAATTTTCATATTTTGTCCTCTTTTCACCACCACAATGGCTTTGAAATGAAACAAACAAGATGTGATTTAACTGCAGACTTTCAGATTTAATTTGAGGGTAATTACATCCAAATCAGGTGAACGGTGTAGGAATTACAACGGTTTCTATATGTGCCTCCCACTTTTTAAGGGGCAAAAAGTAATGGGACAAACTAAATGATCCTAAATCTAACTTTCACTTTTTAATACTTTGTTGCAAATCCTTTGCAGGCAATTACAGCCTGAAGTCTGGAACGCATAGACATCACCAGACGCTGGGTTTCATCCCTGGTGATGCTCTGCCAGGCCTCTTCTGCAAATGTCTTCAGTTCCTGCTTGTTATTGGGGCTTTTTCCTTTCAGTTTTGTCTTCATCAAGTGAAATGCATGCTCAATCGGATTCAGGTCAGTGGATTGACTTGGCCATTGCATAACATTCCACTTTTTAGCCTTAAAAAACTCTTTGGTTGCTTTTGCAGTATGCTTCGGGTCATTGTCCATCTGCACTGTGAAGCGCCGTCCAAAGAGTTCTGAAGCATTTGACTGAATATGAGCATATAATATTGCCTGACACACTTCAGAATTCATTCTGCTGCTTTTGTCAGCAGTCACGTCATCAATAAATACAAGGGAACCAGTTCCATTGGCAGCCATACATGCCCACGCCACGACACTACTACCACCATGCTTCACTGATGAGGTGGTATGTTTTGAATCATGAGCAGTTCCTTTCCTTCTCTTCTCTTCCCATCACTCTGGTACAAGTTGATCTTTGTCTCATCTGTCAATAGGATGTTGTTCCAGAACTATAATGGCTTTTTTAGATGTTGTTTGGCAAACTCTAATCTGGTCTTCCTGTTTTTGTGGCTCACCAATGGTTTGCATCTTGTGGTGAACCCTCTATATTCATTCTTGTGAAGTCTTCTCTTGATTGTTGACTTTGACACATATACATCTACCTCCTGGAGAGTGTTCTTGATTTGGCCAACTGTTGTGAAGGGGTTTTTCTTCACCAGGGAAATAATTATTTTGTCATCCACCACAGTTGTTTTCCGTGGTCTTCCGGGTCTTTTGGTGTTGCTGAGCTCTCCGGTGCATTCTTTCTTTTTAAGAATGTTCCAAACAGTTGATTTGGCCACACCTAATGTTTTTGCTATCTCTCTGATGGGTTTGTTTTGATTTTTCAGCCTAATGATGGCTTGCTTCACTGATAGTGACAGCTCTTTGGATCTCATATTGAGAGTTGACAGCAACTGGTTCCAAATGCAAATGTCACACCTAGAATCAACTCCAGACCTTTTACCTGCTTAATTGATAATGAAATAATGAGGGAATAGCCCACACCTGTCCATGAAATAGCTTTTGAGTTGATAGTCCCATTACTTTTGGCCCCTTAAAAAGTGGGAGGCACATATAGAAACCGTTGTAATTCCTACACCGTTCAGCCGATTTGGATGTAATTACCCTCAAATTAAATCTGAAAGTCTGCAGTTAAAGCACATCTTGTTTGTTTCATTTCAAAACCATTGTGGTGGTGAATAGAATCCAAAATATGAAAATTCTGTCAATGTCCCAATATTTATGGACCTGAGTGTATATATATATATATATATATATATATATATATAGCAATATCATGTACTTAACTTTTAGAGTGTTTTTATATACGTACAGTATAAATATCACAACCATTGATTTTATTTTTTTAACACTTTGGAATAAACACTTTCAAAAATCCCCCGTTTATCTCTCTCTTTCCAAATATCCACTAGTCACACCATTTACAGTATAATATCCATAGTCACATAGAAGGACATTTTCTATATATTTGCGCCAGCAACACCATTTTCTAAAACTAGATCGCAGTGCAGTTCCTGTTCTTTGCTGCAGCTGTGATTAAAATAGGGAGGCCCCCTGAGATAGTGGGGCCCGGGGGATTGTGCCCCCACCCCCTAAATCTGGCTCTGTGACTGCAGGCTGGGAGGCAAGTAGAGAATGCTGTCTGGCTGCTCTAATTTTGTGTAATTCACAATCAAGGCGGCCAGGGATCATCTTTTTCTGCCTGCCCCTCAGCCGGCTGCCCTATGCATAGAACAAGAAGCTATATACTGTATATATATATATATATATATATATATATATACGTGCATATGCAAGATATGTTCCAGGCCTTTATTGTGCCTTTATGAGAAACAGCATTACTAATCTGTGCCGCCATCCCACTGTATTTAACTATTTCAGCAGCATGCACTGGACCTTGCATATATATATTGTAGTGTGTGTCTAATATATATTATACACATATTTTACACATGTTTAGATGAATACTTATTATATAAAAGTGATATATTTTAGATATTTATATGTGATATATCATTTATACTTATATAAATACACTCGTATATATCATATTTATATAATAATATATGTAATATGTGTGTAAAATATATATATTTAATTTATAAATTTACATATATATATATATATACACACACATACATACATATATATATATATATATACATGCACACATATATATATATATATATATATATATGTAGATATATATATATGCACGCACACATATATATATATATACACACACACAAACATATATATATATATATATATATATATATATATACACACACACACACACATATATATATATATATATATACACTGTATATATATTAAATATATATATTTAATATGCAATTGATGGACAGTCACAGACAGTGGCTCTGAGACTCACAGCACAGCAGAGACAGTCAGTGGCGGCGGCGCGCTCAGGCTCTTCCCTTCAGTGCAGCCAGTCTCACACCAGTCACCCTCTCCCTTGTCAGTTGAGTGCTGCCTCCCTGCGCCACACAAACATGGATGCCCACACCCCACCCCATGCTCACCTCTTCTCTCTGTGTAATCCCCTCAGGCCCCTCCCGCCGCTGCCGCACGGAGCCGCGCTGCCTTCTGGTGATGAGAGCCCTGGTGATGAGAGCCATCGCTGTCTGCGGACGGCGGCGAGGGTCCCCCACCGCCGCCCGGTGCCCACTGACAGTGATGGTTGGTTTGAGAAGGGACCATTAAAAAAAAAAAGTTGAAAAAAAAAACGTCAGTGTGCTTCCAGCGGCCTGGGCCCTCTGCCATGCCCCGGGTCTGGGTAATCTGTACCCGCTCCCCCCCTCTCGGCGCCCCTGGAAATGGGCAGTACAGGGGGCGTGATGATGCTATTCTCTGTAAGTCACATCATCATAGCCAAAGCCCCTGTATGCAATGCCACGATTTGCCTATTCTCTCTCTTATTATATATATATTTCATCAGAGTATTACTACAGTGAATCCATTTCTTCATCTACACTATTCTAAAAATAACACTTGCTTAGAATTGGGTAGTAGGAATTGTTTAAACTACTTGCTCCCATTATTACTGTTAGGAGGGTACTGCGCACAGCGCTGTCTCTCCCTCACTATGGGGTCCGGGACCCCGTCCTGGAGATGGAGGTGTGCTGAGGTCACAGCGTGACCTTTGACCCAAGTGCACTACAGCGCATGCACAGAGGCTCAGCAGTCTTCTCTTTCTGTCCTCCATTGGAAGAGGACACACCCCTGAGTGTCTTGCTGCACCTGAGGCTGTGCTACACATCGGAGGCACTACAAACCCCAATGTGTCACCACCTCTTACTGTTTGAGGGCCTCTGCCACCACTGAATGTATATACATATGTGTACTAGTCCATCTACGCACTCCATCTGCATTAACCCTGTAAGCTTCGAGCTGGATCTGTTTCTAACTGCTGTATGTGCATACCTGCATCAACCCTGTGTTTCCCTGCATCCTGTTATTTGCCGGTTAATTAAACCAATAAGCCTGTTTAAGTTATCTGCGGTGTGGACTGTGGGTCTGATTCACTACGGATCGCAATATTGCGTACGCACGCAGTTCAACTGTGATAGCAAGCTAATCCATTGCGATCACAATGCAAACTTAGCACAACATAAGGACGCTCACTTTACCTTACACCAGGCTTGCCTACCCTCCCGATTTGGCCAGGAGCCTCCCGATTTTCGGGTGCCGCTCCCGCCCCCCCGGAAAGGCAGGCAAGCCTCCCGGAAGTCTCACACCCTCCCCACCTCCCCCCTGAAAAAAACAGAAATCCCCGCAGCGGGGGGCCCGGTGACGCGATTCGCGCAGAATCGCGTCATTGTGGCCCCGCCCCCTGCTTCACAATGCCGAAAATCACGGCATTGTGAAGAGGGGGCGGAGTCATGATGACACACCCCAGTGTGACCCAAAATGGCCGCCCCGGCTCCGCCCCCAATGACCGGCCCCGCCCCCCACTATTAGCCGACAATCAGCTCCCTCCCGGAAGGCTGGAGCTGATTGTCGGCAAGTATGCCTTACACACAGCCGTAATGTTTAGCAGAATAGCGAAACCATCGGTACTAACCATTACCATCGCAGCCTCATGCACACTTACACAAGCACTGACCTCACTCACAAATTGCTAACAATCACACACTCTATGAGACCTCATACTCTATGGTATTGCAGTGGCTAATTTATGCATGCCCCTGCAACGGCGTGCGGACGCACTGGCACACCTGCGTTTCCCTCACCACCACTCCCGTCACCACCCACAAATGGTGCTCCTGTCAATCACTCTGCGAGGGGTCTGTGTAGCCTCTGTGATTGCAATCCCGATCGCAACAGCTAGTTTGCGCACTGTGATGCATGCACAGAACACAACAATCGGCTGATTGCCTGCGTATTAGCATCTGCGACCCTTGCTGAATCAGACCCTGAGTTCCATCGCACACTAAATATGTTAGAATTAAATAACAAAACTCCTATCTCTAGCTTCTGACCCCAGTGATTACTTAATATACAGTAACTCTTGCTATCTCTTTAACGTCATCTAGGTGGCGATGCAACAAAGGCTTCACTATTTTATATTCATTATCATGCTTTGTTCTTTTGTATGAGGCAGAGGTGATTCCTGGGTCTCTAGGTTTTTGTAAGACAGTACTGATTTTCTACTTCACATCTGTAACGTGTACTTACACCTACACACAGTAGACAGAGCTAATGTGTATGTCAGACACTTGTACAGTACATATAAGAATACAGCCAATACATTCAGTAGAATTTAATCACATTATTGGCAAATATTAGTTTGTGCATCTTATACTCCTAAACATACAGGGTCTGATTCAGAGGTGCTTGGTAACTGGGTGAGCGATTAATTGCAACTGCACATGCGCATATAGTTCAGAAAACCCCTACTATGCATGTATTACACAGAGCACAGTGTACGCTCAGACATTCTACTGCCATCAGGAGAGACGGTAAAAGAAATGGATCGGCAAACTGATGGACGTACCTGGGTGATGACTGGGAGATGGACTGTAGTGAACGCCAAGAAAATACATCTCATGGGCATGTTATGGGGGTGTCACAGGCGTGTCAGTGAGAGTGGCTACATTCTCTTATGCAGAGCCGCAGCCACACAAGCCATGGTCGTTGGTGCATGTCAGGAATCAGCAGCGGTGTTACCGCATACTTGCCTACTTTTGAAAACTAGTCTCAGGGAGATTATAGTTGGTGGTAGAATGCGCCGTTGAGGGGGCATCTCATGGTCCACCCAAAGGCCGTGTATCTATGTTTAAATGCCAGATATTTCTATATAACATTAGTAGCAAACTCGATTTGCATCGCCAAAACTCGGGTGATTTTCCCATTTTTAAACTCGCAAATTTACTAAGAAGTGAATTTAGCTGAAAGTGAGTTGGCCGATGGTGAAGCAGATCGAGATTTCTCCCCCGAGTAGTAAGTTTAGATGAGATTACTGACCCGAGATTGCAGTGTTTTCTCTCTGCAAAACTCTCACGAACAAGCAGCCTGCACATATCAGTGAGATTTGTGAAGGCTGCTTGTGAGTTGTACCTATAAAAAATGGGTTAAATGTAAAAAAAAAAAAATGACGTAGGGTCCCCCCCAATACGTAACAAGCCCCGGACTTGTCAGCCAGTCCTGGTTCCTAAAATTCTGGGATACAAAACGGGGTTCCCCCGTAATTTAGGAACCAGCACCTGGCTGCAGGGTGTCAGAGTTCAGCCGAGATTGGCCGTCCATTACCATCCCGCCGGCTTCCTCTGACTTCCTGGGCAGTCCGGCGGCTGGCGCGGCGACGTGGGAGGAGCCAAGCTTTCACCCTGTAGCTGTGGTGTCAGGCGACCCAGTGAGCGGGGATCACAGTTTCCGTCATGGGCGCCGCCATGACACTTTCCCTATGTCAGTACTTCCTTCCCTGAGTGGCCTGGCTGGTCAGTTGACACTGTGGGCCTATCAGCAGGCTTCCAGGGGTATATATCCGGCTCCTGTGCTCCAGGTAGTTGCCTGAACAATCATTGTCGCTGCTAGTGTAACTAGAGGAGTCTCGTTCCAGGTTCCCGTGCTTCCAGTGTGTTTCTTCCAGAAGCTTCTAAGCTACCTCACCACAGTGCCTTTACTATCAAAAGCCTGTGTGCAAGTTTAACCTCCATCTCTCCACAGTACCTTTACTATCAACAGCCTGTGTGAAAGCTAACCTCCATCTCTCCACAGTGCCTTTACTATCAACAGCCTGTGTGAAAGCTAACCTCCATCTCTCCACAGTGCCTTTACTAATCAACAGCCTGTGTGCAAGTTAACCCTTCATCTCACCACAGTACTTTACCATCACAGCCTGTGTGCAAGTTAACCCTTCATCTCATCACAGTGCTTTTACCATCACAGCCTGTGTGCAAGTTAACCCTTCATCTCACCGCAGTGCTTTTACCATCACAGCCTGTTTGCAAGTTAACCCTTCATCTCACCTCAGTGCTTTTACCACCACAGCCTGTGTTCAAGTTAACCCTTCATCTCATCGCAGAGCTTTCACCATCACAGCCTGTGAGCAGGTTAACCCTTCATCTCATTGCACCCTAGTGCATGATCTCCGGCCGGCAATCCGGCATATACTTCGTGGGATATCCAGCTGTTACCTCAGCCTACCAATAAATCTTCACACCTCTCTAGCCAGCACCTCAAGTGCCTTTCTCCAGCCAGGAGCTCTATCCCACTCCCCACGTGCCTATTGCAGGCATTACCCTTGGGCCACAGGTGTTTTGATTCTCTTTTCCCTGCAGGCCTTGGTCACCAAGTCAAAGGACCGCGACCTGCTTACAGGGAGCTGCACAAGCCCATATCCCGCTTGGAGGGGTCACTGGCGAACACCTCCTTGTGAGTTAGACTCCGCACCATTAACTAGGTCTAGCCAACGACCAATACTTGTGGATGCGGAGATCATACGTCCAGGCCTCTCGCCTTCACCTGCTCCCACAGCCTCAGACCTCGGCTTTCAAAAACCCGCCGCCCAGCGTGACACAGGGCCAGTGCTGGTTTTAAATACAGGGGGGGAAAAATGCAAAGGGGTCCCCCTATATTTAAAACCAGTACCGGACCCAAACTGACCGGGGTGTAATGCCACAGCCAGGAGACCTTGTCATCAGGGCTCCATGGCCAAAGCATTCACTCCCCAAGCCGGACAGCCCAAGCCGGAGATCTCAGACCGTAATGAATCAGGCCCACAAAGGTAATCTGGGGTCAAAGAGTTAGCCCCAGGGGATGGAAAGGCAAACTGTATTTTACATTGCAGGGCATACAAGATTAACCAACCACATCTGCACAATCTCAGATTTTTACACAGTGTATAATACAAGATACATTGAAAACCAGCAATGCACCATCAAAGCATACTTGCCTACCCTCCCGATTTGGTTGGGAGCCTCCCGAAAATCGGGTGCCGCTCCCGACCTCCCGGGAAGGCAGGCAATTCTCCCGGCTGCCGCCCAACCCTCTTATCCCCCCCGCAATGTCCCCTGCAACCCCCGCAGCGGGGGGGCCGGTGACGCGATTCGCATCATTTTGGCCCCGCCCCCTGCTACACAATGCCTATTTTATCGGCATTGCATAGCGGGGGCGGGGCCAAACTGACGCGATCGCATGACCCCGCCCCCACCACGCCTTCAAGTGATGTCACCCACCCGGCAACTCCCCCTTGTACCGGCCACGCCCCCCCCTTTCCTGCCGATCTGGCTGCTCCCTCCCGGAAGGAGCAGCCAGAAAGTCGGCAGGTATGCATCAAAGTACAGCAAACATTTAGCACAAGACTGGCATTTAAGAAAGATGCATTTACAAACTTTAACATGCATAAATAGCAGAGGATGTCACGGTGGGCATAGGTGTACACATAAATAATATTAGACCTTCAGCAGCAAGTTATCTACAAAATTTCACATACATAAATAATAGTAAGTGCCACAGCGGGCAGAAATACCCAGTAAAATTACACAGGGCCTTCCAAAAAATGTAAAACTGCAAGCTTAGCATTTACAGGTAAAAGATAGTCTAAATCAGTGGTTCTCAAATTCGGTCCTCAGTACCCCACACAGTTCATGTTTTCCAGGTCATCCAGCAGATGCACAGGTGTATCCATTGCTCACTGACACATTTTAAAAGTTCCACTGGTGGAGCTAATTATTTCACTTGCGATTCTGTTAGGAGACCTAGAAAACATGCACGGTTTGTGGTCTAAGGGCCTGATTCAGACCCGCTCGCAAGCTGGTCGATGGTCCCCCACTGCACATGCGCCGCCTCCGGCGTGCACATGCGCGAGACTCTTCCAGCGACTGCTGCTCCATCACTATGGGTTTCACTACAAGATGGGGCGACTGTTGATGTTGATTGACAGCTCACCCCGTTTTGTAGGCGTGGAGGGGGGGTGGCTGCACAAACACCTTAGGAACGCCTGGCGTTTGTGGGTGGCCCTACTGACATCACTAGAGATGTCAGTAGTGGACTTCCTGCTCTATTAGAGCAGGGAGTCCACTCGGGCTTGCGAGAGCTGAGACCCTACCACAGGGTCTCCTCGCAAGCCCGATGGTCGTGATAATAGCGAGTGGGTCTGAATCAGGCCCTAAATCAACCTAGCATTTTGAACAAAGAAAACCACGGCAGGTGAAGATACACATTTTAGGCTATGCAAAACCTTCAGGTAAATGGATAATTACAATGGCTGCCCGTAAAAGTAGTTAAATAATGCACCAGTTAGTGGGATTAATACAATCCTTCGATCATTGGAGCTCATTCAGACCCGCTCGCTAGATGCATTCTAATATGCAAATCCAATGCAAATCCAATGCACGCCCAGCAAGGCAGGTAATCGCACGGCAAGGTATTAGCACGCCCTGTATATCTTGGCATGCGATCACTTAGTGTATGCAGACGCCCACCAACCATTCTTAAGACACCCACTTGTGCACGTCATCTCCTGGAAGTGCATGAAAACATTGGTACATCAGACACCATCAGATGCGAATGCAGCGTTTGAGGTTGACTATACCCTGTCACAAGCACTGCGATCACTTCAGAGTTAAATCCCACCAAGTGAGGTGTACTATGATGCTTCCTTTTAATTATGCATGCCTCTGAAACGGCGTTGAGACACTCAGGCACACCTGCGTTCGCAGCTACACTCCCCTGTTTTCAGTGGCCAGCCCCTGTCACCACCCACAAATGGCTTCTCCTGTCACTCACTCTACTGGGAAGTCTATGCGCAGTGAGCGAACACATCCCGATCTCTCGCACTGGTTCCAGCATGCACATTGTGATGCATACGCATGCGCAGATCGAAAATATATCGGCCAGCTACGAGCATTCGCATCATAGCGAGCGGGTCTGAATCAGCTCCATTGATCATTGCTTAGCAAATTACACTCAACAGCTCTCTCCATAAAAGTTATGCAACTACCATGGACCTCAGGGAAATTACATTGAAGCTGGAGCCCCACTTAACATAGCAGGATACTGTAGCTAGCAACAACTTTCTTACCCCCACTAAATCCAATAATAGAGGTTAAGGCCCTGATTCAGAGCCGCTCGTTAACAGCAGTACGCTCGTTGCGTTCCGATGTTGACTAACCGCGCATGCGTCGGTGTTACACTGCGCATGTGCGTACGGCAGATTGCGAGCTTTTTTTGTCTCATTCATCAAATAGCGTACAGGAAGTGACATGTCAAATGTGATTGACAGAACAGGGCGTTTTTGGGTGTTGACGGGGGAGGAGATGGAAAAACGCAGGCGTGGCGAGGCGTTTTTTGGGCGTACATACATTAACAAATGCGAACGTCAAATGTGTTCGTACCAACTCATACGTCACTGGATGATCCTCTTTCCCTTCAAAATGCTCGCACAGCTTAGGGGCTGGATAACTCGACCACAGTGGCGATGGCCTTCTCCTCCGTCCCGGCACTCCACGATGTTGCATCGATTAATCACGGCTTGTCAGAAAATCAATTAGTGTTTGATTGAAAACCGGCTTGGTATGTGTATTGAAAGCAGTTTTTTTGGATAGCACAAAACCGAACGCAGGTGGAAATCATAGCTGCTAATGTCTGGATTACACAATCAATTAGCGTACATTTGTGGGGGTGTATTTTGGCCGCAATGTGTTGTTTTTGGACTATTGTAACAATAATTTCATCATGTTTAGGTTTGGTGCCTCATTTTGTGTTTGCAAGGTGATTTTTCCTCCTTAGGTAATGTGTTAAACGTTCCTTAACGAGCCCTTTTTTTCCAATGTGTAATTTTTTAGGTTGAACGTTGTTGGCTTGTGGGCCCGGATTAAATGTAACCCATTTTTACAATAATGTCAGAATACAAAGTCGTACATTTGATGTAAATTTATTGGTATCCCCCAAAAAATAAATGCACATATTTAACCAAAACATTTTTGGCAGTGTTCATTCCACAATATTTATTAATTGTGCAAACAATAAATTGTTGGTAAACGTAAATGCAAAAATTAAAAACAATTCACAAGAAAGGAGAGGGAAGTTTTGGCCAGAAAGGAATATGAGGCAAGCACAGAAGGAGTGTGGGAAAAGTAGCCAATGCTGTCACCGTTTTTTCGTCCGTTTGGCTGGGGGAGGGAGGGCGCCAGACCGGGTCCGGGATGTCATTGGGCTGGCCTGTCCAGAGGCAGATGTTGTGGCCTCTGGACTAGGCACAGGGCTAGGCACATTTGGAGGATTGGCTGATGTTGTGCCAGAGGTGGAGGATCCTGATGTTCCGGCAGGAAGGGAGGTCGGCTCCACCATGTGCTGGAACGAGCTGCTCCAGGGCAGTGGCGATGCGGATGTTGGCCCTGGTATTTTCCGCCAGGGCCTGACCAATGGTCACGTTGGCCGCAGCATTTTGCTCCAGGGCCTCAGCCACCCGTACCAGACTGGTGTCCATCCTCTGCAGAATCTCCGTATGGAAATCCAATTTAAAATTGAGTTCTGTGAGGAAGGACACTGCCTGCGAGGGGGATTGCCCTGGACTGGCTTCTGCAGGGTCCTCAGCTGGATGTACTGGTTCCTCCCCTGCAGAGCCTGCAAAAATTCTGCGGCCAAGGCTCCCCTCTGGAGCAGACTCATCCGCCTGTGTCTCTGTTGGCAAAATGAGAAAAGAGTCACATTAGAATCTACATATTGGCACAATAACATTTCAGAGTTGGTGACATCACAATATTTACCTGGGACAACATGAGGAGCCGCAAAGTCTGGCATGTCCGTATCCATGTTGGACACGCCAAACACCTCCACAGGCTGCACACACCCCTGTGCCAGCTCTTCTAAATCAGTCAACTCCAATGACACAGGGGTGGGACCCCCACCTGTCCCCCTTGCATGCCTAGCCCTGTCTGCCAGTTTTTGCTTCAGGCGATATTTGAAGTCGGCCCATCTGTGGGTGAAATTGGAACCATTATCCTTTTGTTTAAAATGGGTTTTGGTTTTAGGGGGGGCAAGTGTTTACTTACCGCCGTTTGACATCCCGGGCTAGACGGACATAATCACCCACCCTATTGACATCAACGGCTACCTCTTCCCACATTCTCCACTTCTGGCTTGCACTCATATTCCTGTCTGCCTGTGGCAGGATGTCCACACACTTCTGAATCAAAACCTCCATCTCCTTTCTTGTGAATTGTGGCTGCCTTTTCTTTTTGGCAGCTTTGCCCGGAATACTGGGCCCAGCAGCCTCTCCCATGTCATCCTCCTCACCTATTTGTGTAATTTTTGAGAATTCTCAACTTCACAACTTGCACAATATTATGTTTCTAATTAATCATTGAGTCAAAATGCCTGAAATACTTACCGCCAGACTGTTGTCCATTGTTTCCCTGGTCTGTAGCCATGTCTGAGCTCCAAACAAGAAATACACCAAAATTTTTTTATTTTTTTTCTCGTGACGTATTTATACATGCGACCTTATTTTTCAGCCGCATCATTGATTGTGCGTTCCTATGATCCCTCCTTAATTTGTGCGGGAAACTAAACACTATTTATGGCTTGGGGCGTCTCGAGTCGAGGTGGCGTTTTTTGAATGTTGGAGGTTACGTTGGTTGGAGTTGATTGTTGGCTGGTGTAGGGGTTTTCGTTGTTGGAAGTATTTTTTTTGGATATATTGGTTTTTTTAGTTCTGTTCGCTTTTTTTCGTTTCTAATTTTTTTGGCCGTTTCCAGTTTTGGTAAGTTTTGGGAAGTCAAACTTTGGTACAATTTGTGTCTCCTTCTGTTTATGATTTTTCTAACTTTTTTTTGGCGTCATTTCATCTCTCTTAGGTTTTATTTTGGCTCTGCCCCAAAGACCTTTTGATCCGGATTCTTATATATTATCTCTTGGTAAGTTCATTTGTTAAATTGTTTTGTAAATGTTCTTGTTTGTCTTTACGCAACTTTGGTTGGCCTTACACATGTAACCTTTGATTTTCAAAATCCGAAATCTGTGTTTTTTTTGTTTTTAGCTGCGTTTTTAGAACTTGTATTTGCGAACTAATTAGCGCATTTTTAATACTTTCTATTGTGACTTGTATTTGCGAACTAATTAGCGCATTTTTAATACTTTCTATTGTGACTTGTATTTGCGAACTAATTAGCGCATTTTTAATACTTTCTATTGCGACTTGTATTTGTGAACTAATTAGCGCATTTTTAATACTTTCTATTGTGACTTGTATTTGCGAACTAATTAGCGCATTTTTAATACTTTCTATTGTGACTTGTATTTGCGAACTAATTTACGCTTTGTGAAATGCTTATTCATTCCTTAAAATTGTTTGTGTTTTCTCTTTAGCATTTGTTGCTTACATTTGGCCTCAATTTGACGTAGTGTGCACAATGTCGTTTTGCTCTTTGCCCAAATGTGTGTTTCTCCCCTTTTATGTTTTGTCTTGCTTAAATTTTCGAAACAGAAATGGCCAGCATAAAATGATGTATATTTATGTTGTGATTATTTCCAGTTTCCACATATCATGACAATACCCCGGCATGTAAGCATCAATGGATGGTATCTTCAAGCTAAGTAAAAAGTTTAATTTTTGGGGGGGTTAAAAAGCCTGACATTCAAATCTTGCCATTTCAGGTTGATATGGGTCGGATTGTTCTGGCCATGCTCCGGAAGCCGACCAACCTCAATCTCGTCCCAGGCGTAGGCATCGTAGGCGTGCAAGGCCCCAGATATTTCGAACACGTGTCACCCTTTTTGGAATGCCCAATGATGAGGTTTTAAGACGCTACCGTCGTCCTCCCAAAATCATCATAGACACTCTCTCATTAATAGAGAGTGAACTTGAGCGGCAAATTGACAGTCCTACTTCAATACCACCACTTACGCAATTTATGGCGGTGTTACATTTCTGTGCCTCAGGATCATTCCAAACAACGGTGGGAATAGTGGCGGGCATATCCTCCTTTTCCCGGATCCTGAGGGCAGTGATGGAGGCACTTTTCAAGCACCTCCATCATTTTATTCAAATGCCTTTGGATATGGGTGCCCTTAGTGTGGCCAAGGACAATTTTTACCAAATAGCTGGCTTCCCACACATCATAGGGGTTGTGGATGGTACTCACATACCACTTCAGCCTCCAGCACGGCTGGAGGCAATATTTAGAAACCGGAAACACTATCACTCCCTCAATGTAATGGTGGTATGTGATGCCTCCCTCCAGATCCTGTCCCTGAATGCAAAATTACCAGGAAGTGCACATGACTCCTTCGTCATCCGGCAATCAGGGATATGGCACAAATTAACCAACCTACAAGCTGGTGATGCGTGGCTTCTGGGTAAGTGGAGACCTTTAGTACATAAAAATGTTAAGCTTCATACAGAGTGATCCTGATGTTGTCTATTCTTTTTCACAGGAGACAGTGGCTACCCTTGCATGCCCTGGCTGCTCACTCCTTATTTGGCTCCCACACCAGGGCCACAAAGTGAGTATAATTCTGCACTTACAGCCACCAGGCAAGTGGTGGAGCGCTGTATCGGCCTTTTAAAAGGCCGATTCAGATGCTTCCACCGCTCTGGTGGCGAGCTCATGTATTTGCCGGATATGGTTTCGAAAATGGTGGTCCTGTGTGGGATATTTCACAACATCGCCATAAGGAGTGGTGTCCCAATGCAGCCAGAGGATGCCTTACCTGAGGATGGCCCTCCCGAGGTTGGTCGGAGGTCAGTATGTGGGGGGGCCATACGCGATGATGTGGTGGCCAGATTTTTTAGATAATTATTGACAAAACAACAGTGTTTATACCTAATGTGTTAGGGTTTGTTTGAGAACATCTAATTATTTATTTTTATTTTCTCCATCTTCTGTTTTTTCACATAATCTTTGGCACTCCAACGATGACTACTTCCTGCTACCCTTTAAAAACCTGTATGTGGACATTTTGGGGATATATTATGGAACCCATATTGCAATGCCATATTTGTGGAATCATGTTGGCATGGTCCTTCGTCAACCAGTTCTTGATTTGTTGTTTTTTTATTTGGTTTTGTTGGTATGTGTTGTATTTGTGATTATCACTGTGTGTTTTGTTTGTGAGTGACCACTTTGATTTTTCAGTTATGTTGTGAATAAATGTTTTGAGAGTGAAATGTTGTACCTTTTTTGGAACGTTACAAGCAAGTGTAACCAGGTTCACACACGTTACATTTGACTAAGGGGTAATCCAGTACTGACGCCAGTTGAGCTAAAATGTAATATGTTTTCAGGGTCCAAACCAACACCCAAAGGAAGCCTGTACAATCATTTGGCTTCGTAAGATTGGCCTAAGCAGCTTGCACCCCAACTAGGAACCTGTAAAATGTAGTAATATCTAATTGTGACTACACCAAAAAAGGGAAATGAGATTGTTACTGTTAGGTGTTTCTTGTGGCTGTTTTACATAAAAATACAACACACAATCTTAGTGTCAAAAATTGGTAATCCTTGCAGGAACAGTCTACTTATGTCAGGGTAAACAATCTGTGATTTAGAAAAAACGAATGAGCCAGAACGTTACTTAGAAAATAACACTTTATTTATAAAATGGTCAAAAAACAAAAAAAACTAATTCCTAAGGAGGACCGACATATGGTCAAGGACCACCAGCACACCGATGATATTGTGGCGCATCCGGGCCACACAGGCGGCTAATTCTGCCCGACGCCTCTGTTCCTCTGTGGGTGAGAAAAGTGTGGGGATTAATACAACAATAATGAAACCACATTAAAAAACAAGCCAAAACCAAAACCACAAAAAAAAACCATAATTACACCATTAAAATACATCAACCAAAAATGGTGTAGGCCAAAAATACAAGGCCAATGTACAAATTCCGACAGGTGTGATATGTGTATGTTTAAATCAGCAGTAACAGGTAAAGGCAATCGGCAAAATCCCCAAAAGTGTAGCCAAAAACCCCAAATAAAGGAACCACACATGATTACATACAAACAGTTTGTGTCGATAAAGAATCCCAAAGAAAAACATACCGGAAGAAAAAACGCCAGCTCCGGAAGGCCCTCCATCGTCCTCCTCGGAGGTGCCTCCATTCCCCAAAGATCGGGGCGGGGTTATTACCGACTCCGGGGAGGGGGTAATTCTAAGAGGGGTGGTTGGAGGAGAGGGGGAATTGGGACGGAGGGGAAGGAGCCCCGAAATTTCAGCCAGAGGGTCTTGGAAGGCTGGGGAGGAGTGGGGAATAGGGGAATTAGTGGTTGTGGAGTGTTGGCTGGGGGTTGGGGAGAGTGGCCGTGAGCGCCGTCTGGCCGGACGATGACGGCGTAGTCTTCGCTGGGCCCCTAAAAGATGTGAAACAAATTGTGGTTAGTTTCAACACAAATCCGCGAAAAACACCATTTTCGAATCCCCCCCCCCAAAAAGGGCCATGCAGATATGAGTACAATGAATAAATATGAACTACATGGAAAACATGGCCATGCAGATATGAGTACAATGAATAAATATGAAATACAGGGAAAACATGGCCATGCAGATATGAGTACAATGAATAAATATGAAATACAGGGAAAACATGGCCATGCAGATATGAGTACAATGAATAAATATGAAATACAGGGAAAACATGGCCATGCAGATATGAGTACAATGAATAAATATGAAATACAGGGAAAACATGGCCATGCAGATATGAGTACAATGAATAAATATGAAATACAGGGAAAACATGGCCATGCAGATATGAGTACAATGAATAAATATGAACTACATGGAAAATATGGCCATGCAGATATGAGTAAAATGAATAAATATGAACTACAGGGAAAACATGGCCATGCAGATATGAGTACAATGAATAAATATGAAATACAGGGAAAACATGGCCATGCAGATATGAGTACAATGAATAAATATGAAATACAGGGAAAACATGGTCATGCAGATATGAGTACAATGAATAAATATGAAATACAGGGAAAACATGGCCATGCAGATATGAGTACAATGAATAAATATGAAATACAGGGAAAACATGGCCATGCAGATATGAGTACAATGAATAAATATGAAATACAGGGAAAACATGGCCATGCAGATATGAGTACAATGAATAAATATGAACTACAGGGAAAACATGGCCATGCAGATATGAGTACAATGAATAAATATGAACTACAGGGAAAACATGGCCATGCAGATATGAGTACAATGAATAAATATGAACTACAGGGAAAACATGGCCATGCAGATATGAGTACAATGAATAAATATGAACTACAAGGAAAACATGGCCATGCAGATATGAGTACAATGAATAAATATGAACTACAGGGAAAACATGGCCATGCAGATATGAGTACAATGAATAAATATGAAATACAGGGAAAACATGGCCATGCAGATATGAGTACAATGAATAAATATGAAATACAGGGAAAACATGGCCATGCAGATATGAGTACAATGAATAAATATGAAATACAGGGAAAACATGGCCATGCAGATATGAGTACAATGAATAAATATGAAATACAGGGAAAACATGGCCATGCAGATTAGGGGTGAGCGGGTTCGGATTTCTGAAATCCGAACCCCCCCGAGCCCCCCCGATCCGAGTCCGATCCGAGTCAGGCTCGACTTTTCCCGCCTGACTCGGATCTGAAATCGAGGCAAAACGTCATCTTCCCGCCTTCCGAGTCTCGCGGGTTTTGGATCCTATATAAGGTACACACGTCGGCGCCATTTTCTCACTCGGCTGTGGACAGTGAAGAGGGAGGGTGGGAGTTAGGGCTGTGTAGTGTAGTGTAGTGTAGTGCTGCTGTTGTCCACTACTTCAAAGTCCATAGGGGCTGGCTGTGTTGTGCTGTGCTGCTGTTGTTAATAGGGGCTGTGTCCACTACTTCAAAGTCCATAGGGGCTGGCTGGACTGTGTTGTGCAGTCAGTTCTCCATAGGGGCTGTGTCCACTCCAAAGTCCTGTGCAGTGTCCCAGTCCTAAAGGGGTGCTGAAGTGTTGTCCAGGGGGTGCTCTGTCCATCAGGGGTGCTCCCCCCAAGTGCTAAAAAAATAATATATTTTCTGTGTTTGTGAATTGTGTGCGCAGTAGCCGCACGTGCATCAACAAAGTAGTGCCAAGCGTGCGCCTGTGTCATAAGTAAAGGGCCGGCTGGCTTGACCGTTAAGGGTGCTGTAACCCCCGAAAGTACACTCCAGTCCAAACCAAAAAAAAAATTATTTTCTGTGTTTGTGAATTGTGTGCGCAGTAGCCGCACGTGCATCAACAAAGTAGTGCCAAGCGTGCGCCTGTGTCATAAGTAAAGGGCCGGCTGGCTTGACCGTTAAGGGTGCTGTAACCCCCGAAAGTACACTCCAGTCCAAACCAAAAAAAAAATTATTTTCTGTGTTTGTGAATTGTGTGCGCAGTAGCCGCATATGCATCAACAAAGTAGTGCCAAGCGTGCGCCTGTGTCATAAGTAAAGGGCCGGCTGGCTTGACCATTAAAGGGTGCTGTAACCCCCAAAGTACACTCCAGTCCAAACCAAAAAAAAAATTATTTTCTGTGTTTGTGAATTGTGTGCGCAGTAGCCGCACGTTCATCAACAAAGTAGTGCCAAGCGTGCGCCTGTGTCATAAGTAAAGGGCCGGCTGGCTTGACCGTTAAGGGTGCTGTAACCCCCGAAAGTACACTCCAGTCCAAACCAAAAAAAAAATTATTTTCTGTGTTTGTGAATTGTGTGCGCAGTAGCCGCATGTGCATCAACAAAGTAGTGCCAAGCGTGCGCCTGTGTCATAAGTAAAGGGCTGGCTGGCTGAACCGTTAAGGGTGCTGTAACCCCCGAAAGTACACTCCAGTCCAAATTAAAGAAAAAATTATTTTCTGTGTTTGTGAATTGTGTGCGCAGTAGCCGCACGTGCATCAACAAAGTAGTGCCAAGCGTGCGCCTGTGTCATAAGTAAAGGGCCGGCTGGCTTGACCGTTAAGGGTGCTGTAACCCCCGAAAGTACACTCCAGTCCAAACCAAAAAAAAAATTATTTTCTGTGTTTGTGAATTGTGTGCGCAGTAGCCGCACGTGCATCAACAAAGTAGTGCCAAGCGTGCGCCTGTGTCATAAGTAAAGGGCCGGCTGGCTAGACCGTTAAAGGGTGCTGTATCCCCCGAAAGTACACTCCAGTCCAAACCAAAAAAAAAATTATTTTCTGTGTTTGTGAATTGTGTGCGCAGTAGCCGCACGTGCATCAACAAAGTAGTGCCAAGCGTGCGCCTGTGTCATAAGTAAAGGGCCGGCTGGCTTGACCGTTAAGGGTGCTGTAACCCCCGAAAGTACACTCCAGTCCAAACCAAAAAAAAAATTATTTTCTGTGTTTGTGAATTGTGTGCGCAGTAGCCGCACGTGCATCAACAAAGTAGTGCCAAGCGTGCGCCTGTGTCATAAGTAAAGGGCCGGCTGGCTTGACCGTTAAGGGTGCTGTAACCCCCGAAAGTACACTCCAGTCCAAACCAAAAAAAAAATTATTTTCTGTGTTTGTGAATTGTGTGCGCAGTAGCCGCACGTGCATCAACAAAGTAGTGCCAAGCGTGCGCCTGTGTCATAAGTAAAGGGCCGGCTGGCTAGACCGTTAAAGGGTGCTGTATCCCCCGAAAGTACACTCCAGTCCAAACCCCAAAAAAAATTATTTTCTGTGTTTGTGAATTGTGTGCGCAGTAGCCGCACGTGCATCAACAAAGTAGTGCCAAGCGTGCGCCTGTGTCATAAGTAAAGGGCCGGCTGGCTTGACCGTTAAAGGGTTCTGTAACCCCCAAAGTACACTCCAAACCAAAAAAATATATATTTTCTGTGTTTGTGACTTGTGTGCACTGTGGCTGCACGTGCATCAACAAAGGAGCAGCGCCAAGCGTGCGCCTGTGTCCCATAAGTAAAGAGCCGGCTGGCTCATTTCTTAAAGGGTGGTGTAACCCACAAAGTGCACTACTCTCCAGCAAAAATAAAAAAATATTTTCTGTGTTTGTGTGCGCTTTAGCCGCACGTATATATATCAATATAACATAAATGGAGGACCAAACTTTCTCCGATAAAAATAAAATAGGGAAAGATCAAGAACCACTTCCTCCTAGTGCTGTTGCTGCTGCTGGGAGTTGTTCATCATCCCAGAGAGGAAGTAGGAACATCACTACTTTTACTAAACAATTGACCCTCCAATAGTCCCTAGCGATGAGGATGAAGTACGACAGCAGTCATCCTGAAGCAAAACGTATAACTGAGGCCTTGACTGCTATGTTGGTGTTAGACGTGCGTCCGGTATCCGACATTAGTGCAGTGGGATTTAGACAATTGATGGAGGTAGTGTGTCCTCGGTTCCAAATCCCGTCTAGATTCCACCTGCATCCTCAAAGCAGCAGCGACAAGCGTGCGTCTGTCTGTTAAAGGGTGGTGACACCCTCAAAGTGTGCTACACAAACAATTAAAATATTGTTCTTTTTTTTTCTGTCTTTGTGAATTGTGTGGGCTGTAGCCGCACCTGCATCCTTAAAGCAGCAGCGACAAGCGTGCGTCTGTCTGTTAAAGGGTGGTGACACCCTCACAGTGTGCTACACAAACAATTAAAATATTGTTCTTTTTTTTTCGGTCTTTGTGAAATGTGTGGGCTGTAGCCGCACCTGCATCCTTAAAGCAGCAGCGACAAGCGTGCGTCTGTCTGTTAAAGGGTGGTGTAACTCTCAAAGTGCTCCAAAAAATAAAAAACTATTTTTTTAATGTGTTTGTGACTTGTGTGCGATGTAGCCGCACTTGCATCTTTAAAGCAGCAGCGACAAGCGTGCGTCTGTCTGTTAAAGGGTGGTGACACCCTCGAAGTGTGCTACACAAACAATAAAAATATTCTTCTTCTTTTTTCTGTCTTTGTGAATTGTGTGGGCTGTAGCCGCACCTGCATCCTTAAAGCAGCAGCGACAAGTGTGCGTCTGTCTGTTAAAGGGTGGTGAACCCTCAAAGTGTGCTACACAAACAATTAAAATATTGTTCTTTTTTTTTTCTGTCTTTGTGAATTGTGTGGGCTGTAGCCGCACCTGCATCCTTAAAGCAGCAGCGACAAGCGTGCATCTGTCTGTTAAAGGGTGGTGACACCCTCACAGTGTGCTACACAAACAATAAAAATATTCTTCTTTTTTTTTCTGTCTATGTGAATTGTGTGGGCTGTAGCCGCACCTGCATCCTTAAAGCAGCAGCGACAAGCGTGCGTCTGTCTGTTAAAGGGTGGTGACACCTCAAAGTGTTCTACAGAAACAATTAAAATATTGTTCTTTTTTTTTCGGTCTTTGTGAAATGTGTGGGCTGTAGCCGCACCTGCATCCTTAAAGCAGCAGCGACAAGCGTGCGTCTGTCTGTTAAAGGGTGGTGTAACTCTCAAAGTGCTCCAAAAAATAAAAAACTATTTTTTTAATGTGTTTGTGACTTGTGTGCGATGTAGCCGCACTTGCATCCTCAAAGCAGCAGCGACAAGCGTGCGTCTGTCTGTTAAAGGGTGGTGACACCCTCAAAGTGTGCTACACAAACAATAAAAATATTCTTCTTTTTTCTGTCTTTGTGAATTGTGTGGGCTGTAGCCGCACCTGCATCCTTAAAGCAGCAGCGACAAGCGTGCGTCTGTCTGTTAAAGGGTGGTGACACCCTCAAAGTGTGCTACACAAACAATTAAAATATTCTTCTTCTTTTTTCTGTCTTTGTGAATTGTGTGGGCTGTAGCCGCACTTGCATCCTCAAAGCAGCAGCGACAAGCGTGCGTCTGACTGTTAAAGGGTGGTGTAACCCTCAAAGTGTGCTCCACAAACAATAAAAATATTCTTTTTTTTTTTCTGTCTTTGTGAATTGTGTGGGCTGTAGCCGCACTTGAATCCTCAAAGCAGCAGCGACAAGCGTGCGTCTGTCTGTTAAAGGATTACATCAGTGACAGAATCCAAGTAGGCATGTCAGACAGTCCGTACATGTACTGGCAGGAAAAAGAAGCAATTTGGAGGTCCCTGTACAAACTGGCTCTATTTTACCTGAGTTGCCCCCCCTCCAGTGTGTACTCCGAAAGAGTGTTTAGTGCAGCCGGGAACCTTGTCAGCGAAAGGCGTAGGAGGTTGCTTCCACAAAATGTGGAGAAGATGATGTTCATAAAATGAATTATCAACTCTTCCAGGGAGACCAGCCTCCAGAACGTACAGAGGGACCTGTGGTTCCTGCAGGGACGAATTAATGAGGATGAGGATGTACACACTGAAGAGGGTGAGGAATCGGTGGATGTGGAGGATGAGGATGACATCTTGCCTCCGTAGAGCCAGTTTGTGCAGGGACAGATAAATTGCCAGCTTGTTTTGTGGGGGCCCAAACGAACCAATCATTTCAGCCACAGTTGTGTGGCAGACCCTGGCGCTGAAATGATTGGTTTGTTAAAGTGTGCATGTCCTGTTTATACAACATAAGGGTGGGTGGGAGGGCCCAAGGACAATTCCATCTTGCACCTCTTTTTTTTCTTTGCATTATGTACAGTTTGGGGCCTAGTTTTTCAATGCCATCCTGTCTGCCACTGCAGTTTCATGCCTAGATGGGTCACGTGTTTGTGCCGCCCACTCGTGTCGCTTAGCATAGTCATCCAGCTACCTCGGTGCAACCTTTTGGACATAAAAACACTATTGTGAGGTGTGAGGTATTCAGAATAGACTGGAAATGAGTGGAAATTAAGGTTATTGAGGTTAATAATAGCATAGGAGCAGAAAAACCTACAAATTCTGTGATTTTAGCTGTTTTTATGCTTTTTTTAAAAAAATACAGATCCAAAACACAAAACCCAGAACCCAAAACACGGAAGGGTGGTTTTGGCAAAACCAATCCAGATCCAAAACACGAAGAAAGATCCAGATCCAAAACCAAAACACAAAACACGAAAAGTGGCCGGTGCACACCCCTAATGCAGATATGAGTACAATGAATAAATATGAAATACAGGGAAAACATGGCCATGCAGATATGAGTACAATGAATAAATATGAAATACAGGGAAAACATGGCCATGCAGATATGAGTACAATGAATAAATATGAAATACAGGGAAAACATGGCCATGCAGATATGAGTACAATGAATAAATATGAAATACAGGGAAAACATGGCCATGCAGATATGAGTACAATGAATAAATATGAAATACAGGGAAAACATGGCCATGCAGATATGAGTACAATGAATAAATATGAAATACAGGGAAAACATGGCCATGCAGATATGAGTACAATGAATAAATATGAAATACAGGGAAAAAAAGGCCATGCAGATATGAGTACAATGAATAAATATGAAATACAGGGAAAACATGGCCATGCAGATATGAGTACAATGAATAAATATGAAATACAGGGAAAACATGGCCATGCAGATATGAGTACAATGAATAAATATGAAATACAGGGAAAACATGGCCATGCAGATATGAGTACAATGAATAAATATGAAATACAGGGAAAACATGCACACGCAGTTAGGGCCACAAAGACAAACATGAAAACCACAGTCCATAAAGCTTACTTTCGGCGATCTGCATGCGAAAGCATGCCAGCAAGCGGGGCGTCCGCCGTTGCAGGTCCGACCACCTGCGCTCCAGCTGCCCGATCTGGCGCCGTGAGCCGAAGGAGCGCAGGCGGGCCAGTACCTCCGCATATGCGGAACGCTTTTCGCGGATGGTGATGGGTGGAGGCTGGCTGGTGATCCGCCTATCCATGACCTCCGTTAGCACCAGCAGCTCGCGCCTGGTGAATGCGGAGGCTCTCATGATGGCAATGGTGTTTTTGTTAAAAATAATTTTTAATAAAGTGCCCCAAAAATTTTTGATTGGCTAATGTACTTGGGTAATTAACAGGACCAATTCTATTGGTTAGTGTATGAGTCATGTGTTCGACAGGGCCAGAAATCTCTTGAGACTTATGATAGGCTTGATGCAGTGACATGCGTAAGCAAATTTAAATAAAGAAATGAACTCCGGGAAATATGCGGGTAGAAAAACAAATAGAACAATAATTTAATTTGGGCTAACATGTATTTTGACAATTAAAAGCGAATGTTTAAGCCGTACGTATTCTGCGGGTAAACACAAACATGGACATGAATAAAGTTTATTGCATTGTGTTAAAAAAAAACAAAAAAACAATTTAGCGAATTGATATATTGATTGGCATGATACGATTGAGGGAGGTAGGCAGAATAAACGAGCAGTTAATCGAAATCTGACAGTCCAACTTCCGGGTAGTACTAGTGCGTGCGTTCCCTTCAAGCCACTTCGGGGATGTACGCTCGCTATTTGGCACGCTCGTTAGTTAGAGGAGGGGTCGCTTGAGTTTGGGGAGGATGTTTGGCTGCGTGCGCAAATACGAGCGAGTGCTTGAATTTAAATATTTTTTTTTACGTACGCCGAACGTACGAACGGCCACTTGCGTCCGGGTCTGAATGAGGGCCTAAGTATAGGCTACCCCGGGGATTCTAATCATTTTTGTAGTCGAAACTCTGAAGTAAAAAGTGTATGGCAGGTGAGGCACTGCCTCTCCTGTCTACCTTTTCCGCACATCCCTGATCAAAACACACCAAATTTCCAGCACTATATACTGCTGCACCTTTGTATAATGCCCACATGAACCCTGGGGTTTATATATGTATCTATAAATCTGACTGTGATACTAGCCAGTGCCTCCCCAGCCACTTACCTCACTGCATGTCACTGTAGCACTCCTCGGCAGGGACCGGCAACAGGCAGAACTCCAGGGGTCTCGTCTTCCTGGCGTTGGAGTTAATCAGCAGACAGAGGGCCTGATTCACTACTATACGCAACTGCGTATGCAATAGCGATTATGCACGCAGTTCAACTGCGATAGTATGCTAATGCATTGCGATCGTAATGCACTCGCAGCATACCATAAGGACGCCCACTTTACTTACAGTAGCACACATCCGGAATGTTTAGCAAGACTGCGAAACCATCGGTACAGTCGAGCACCATCGCAGCCTCATGCACACTTGCGCAAGCCCTGACCTTACTCAGAAATTGCTAACAACCACACTCGCTATGAGACTTAGGACCTCATTCAGAGTCGGTCGAAGCGGCCGCACGGTCGTACGCCACCAATGTTCGCTATACTGCGCATGCGTAATGTTCGCAATGCGCGTGTGCAAACTAGCCGCTACGATCAGAAATTTCTCTCTCTTTGAACACAGCCAGGTCGGTAGTTTGAGTGACAGATTGAGGCGTTTGTGGGTGGTAACAGGGGAATGTGCTTGAAAATGGGGGAGTGGATATCCGGACGCAGGCGTACCTAATTATGCGAACGGCGTTTTATGGGAGTGCATACGGTTTATGGGAGTGCATAATTAACAAAGTAGCGTCATGGCACATGTGACATGGGAGGTTTTTACACTGACATGATCGTAGAGCTTAAGAGAGGGTATGGTCAACCTTAAGCTCTACGACCAGTTCCGATGGTCTTGATTAATCCTTATTTCTACTTCAGAGGGGGTCCACAGGGTTGACCTCGGGGTGTAGCTGGATCTGGATCCACGGGCACCACGCAGTTAAAGCTTTGCTGCTCCCAGGATGCACTTGGGTCCGTCCTCCTCTATACCCCACCCCGAGCCACAGGCACCTCAGTTTTAGTTGGTGCCCGGCCGGAGTCGGGTCACCCTGGCGCAGTGGGGCTGCATAAGCAGCCCCTAAGCTTTGTTTTTATTTTATTTTTACAAAAGAAGAAAAGAAGAGGTTATTTCTTTATTTTTACTTCTTCTGAGCGGCAGCATCAGACTGTCCATCTGGACGTCCACGCTGCCACTCCAACAGCCCCGCTGGTGCTGCGACGCCAGTACTGATCTGGGGATCGCAGCGGGACAGGAGTCAGTACTAGCGTGGCTCCGGGACCTCCCACAGACTGCTGCCGGACACAAGGGGCCAGGTAAGCCGCGTACAGCGCTTCGCGCTGCGCGCGGGGGAAGTGTATGCAGTCTTTATGCCGCCGGTCTCTGGGGACAGACCGGCGGCGCTAGTAGCGGCAGCGGGCTCCCCCCTCTGTGGCATACCCCGTGTGACCACTGGACCACCAGGGTGTAAGACCGGCAGGGAACCGGCGTCCCTGGGGTTTCATTACTAGCAGGGGAGGCAGCCTTCCCTGCTTGAGCGGCTCCTCCCCTCAGCCCAGCGCGCCTTCTCTCATGCGTGCTGGCGTCGCTGGGCTGTTCTCACTCGGCCACTCCTCCTCAGAGCTCTCCGGCGGCCATCTTCCCAGGCAGCAACGCAGAGCTCCCAGGCGGCTTCCAGTGGACCGGTCCCCCTGCGTACCTCTCCCCTGTTCAGGACAGTGTTCGCAGCGCTATAGCCCTCCCAGACACTGAATCTGGGAGGTTGATTGTAGCTGAAGGTGCAGTGAGTATAACTTCCTGCATGGTACGTGACTATTGCTAGTGCTGCTGTCTGTGCTTTTTCTACTTACTGTCAGCTTTTTACCAATCCCTTTCCTTCTCCTACGGCCCGCAGGTGCGTGGGGGAGGGGTGTTCTTTCTGTGTACCTCACTTGTATAGATCTACGTAATTGTGAGGTCCGTCACATACTGCGGTATGCTACTCAGTACCATATTGTGGGCTGTTTGTGTTGCATACTTGGGAGTGCGCAGGTGTTATACGCCTTACCTCGTTTCGGTGATACATTTTTATCGCAAAAAGTTGTATGTCATGTCTGGTGAGGAGAATGAGCGCTCCGTGGCTCCTGTGTTGTTTTCCTGCCGACGCTGTTCGGCAGGGGTTGACGGGGCGGATTTGTCTCAGGATGGTCTGTGCGGGCGTTGCCAACTGGTACCTGGTCCCTCTAAACCCCCGGTGGCGCAGGATCCTCCGTGGGTGATGTTTACGCAAGTGCTGGCATCGATCGCGGACCGGCTTGCGGTCCCGACTGTGGTCCCTTCTAGGGCGTTGCCCCAGCCTACCATCCCCCGTTCCCCGGGTGTGACGCGTCTGGTGCAGTATCCTCCCGGGTCTCAGACTGTGGGTCCTTATGCGGGATTGCCTGTATTTGTGCAATCTCCCACGGTGCCGCAGCAGTTGATGGTACCTTCATAAAGAGGAGGATGCGCCGGCTCCCAGGTCGAAGCACCCTACTTTTAAAAAGGCCAAAGTAACTTCGACGGTTTTTCCCCTGTCCGACCAGTTAACGGATCATATGGCAGGGGCCTGGCAGTTGCCCAGCAAGAGATTCCAACCGCAGAAAAGGTTGGCTTCAAACTATCCCTTTCCTGAGGCTCATTGCAGGAAGTGGGAAACTCCGCCTGCGGTGGATTCCCACGTTACCCGCTTAATTAAAAGCGCTACGCTGCCTTTGCCGTCGATCTCCTCCCTGAAAGATCCCACGGACAGGAAAGTGGAGACTTGTTTAAAGTCTATCTACTCTCTCTCGGGGGCGGTGGCCCGTCCGTCCATGGCCATCTCTTGGGTGGCTAAGGCCATCGAGAGCTGGGCCAACACTTTGGAGGATACCTTTCTGGAGTATGCTCTGGAGATCCAGAGAGTGTTGATAGGACAAATGAGGGATGCGGCTTCCTACATTGGGGAAGCATTGTTAGATGCAAGCCTGCTGACCTCTCGGGTGTCGGCTGCAGCTGTGTCAGCGCGTCGGTCCTTGTGGCTGAGGTCTTGGAGAGCTGACGCAGACTCCAAAAAGGGCCTGGAGGCCTTACCTTTTAATGGGGAGTTGCTTTTTGGTCCAGACTTGGACAAAATAGTGGATACTCTCGCTAAGTCTAAATCAGCCTTCCTTCCTTCGGCTTCTGCACCTACCAAGGTATGGAGCTCTGCCTTTCGGTCCTTTCGGGTTCAGGGCAAGGCCAAATGTCAGTCCTTCCTGAGGCAGTCGGTGACCAAGGCCGCTTCTAAGCCCAAGAAGCAGGCCTGGAGTGCCAGGCGCCCTTCTTCCAAACAGGAAGATAAACCTTCCGCCTGATGGGACGGGCCTCCCTCTGGGGAACCCCAGAGTGGGATGCCGACTTCTTCTGTTTGCCCAGTGCTGGCACAATACCACCACGGATGCCTGGGTTCAAGAAGTGGTCTCCCAGGGGTACGCCCTGTCTTTTCGGCACAGACCGCCCCACCAGTTTTTCTGCATGAGTCCTTCTCAGGACAAGACCAAGGCGTTACAGATTCAGGAGGCTATAGCATCCTTGCTGAAAGCAGGGGTCATTGTTCCCATTCCTCAATCACAACGAGGGGTGGGGTACTATTCGTCTCTGTTTCTGGTGCAGAAACCCAATGGTTCTCATCGCCCTATGCTCAATTTGAAGTCTCTGAACAAATTCCTCAGAGTTCCCAAATTCAGGATGGAAACGTTACATTCCATCATTCTGGCAATGGAACCTGGGGATTACATGGTGTCCCTGGATATCCAGGACGCCTACCTCCATGTTCCGATAGCACCTTCGTACCAGCGGTATCTGAGGTTCGCTGTTCTGCAGCAGCATTATCAGTTCAGGGCGCTACACTTTGGCCTCTCCACGGCGCCGAGGGTGTTCACAAAGATTATGGCTGTCATGGCCGCACATCTTCGGAACCAGAATGTACGGCTGCTGCCGTATCTGGACGACCTCCTGTTGCTGGCAAGCTCCCCGGAGGTACTGCTTCAACATCTCCACCTGACGATCGCTTGCCTGCAAGCGCACGGGTGGCTGATTGGAAAAAGTCCTCCCTGATTCCATCACAGCGGATGGTTCATTTGGGAGCCCTGCTGGATTCTCATCAGCAACGGATCTTCCTGACTCCGGAGAAGGTCTCCTCCCTACAGCTGCGGATACACAGTTGCCTGAGCAGTTGCCGCCTGTCGGTACATTCGGCTATGAGAGTTCTGGGGTCCATGGTGTCCACATTCGACATGGTGGAATTTGCCCAGTTCCATTCCCGGCCCCTGCAGGGGCTGATTCTATCAGAATGGAACGGGTTACCTCAACGGATCCGCTCTCAGAGGCTGGTGTTGTCCCCAGAGGTTCGGCAGTCTTTGGTTTGGTGGCTTCAGACAGCTCATCTGGTCGAGGGGCGCCCCTTTTGGATCCCGGACTGGGTCCTGATCACGACGGATGCCAGTCTCCGTGGTTGGGGGGCAGTGACCGGCTCATTATCGCTTCAGGGTCGTTGGTCCGCAGAAGAAGCACTTCTCCCCATCAACATCCTGGAACTGCGGGCAGTATACAGGGCCCTGCAGTCATCCGGCCCCATTCTTCACGGAAGGGCGGTTCAGGTGCAGTCCGACAACGCCACCACGGTGGCGTATATCAACCACCAAGGAGGAACTCGCAGTCAGGCAGCGATGTCGGAGGTGTCTCGCATTCTTGCTTGGGCAGAGTGTCACATTCCAGCGATCTCAGCAGTCTTCATTCCCGGAGTCCTCAATTGGGAGGCGGACTTCCTCAGCCATCACGACGTACATCCCGGGGAATGGTTGCTTCACCCAGAGGTATTTCAGCTACTTGTGGACAGGTGGGGGCTGCCAGAGCTGGACTTGATTGTCTCCCGTCACAATCACAAGTTGCCCGTGTACGGGTCAAGGACAAGAGACGCAGGCGCCTGTCTGGTAGACGCACTGTCGGTGAAATGGACATTTCACCTGGCGTATCTGTTTCTTCCGATATCCCTGCTTCCTCGGGTTCTGCAGAAATTCAAGCAGGACGGTGGCACGCTTGTGCTGGTAGCTCCGGCGTGGCCCAGACGTCCTTGGTACTCCGATCTGAGGAGCCTCTCCATCGACGCTCCGTACCTTCTTCCTCAGCGTCAGGACCTATTGTCTCAAGGGCCCTGCCTTTACCCAGATCCGGGTCGGCTGTCTTTGACGGTGTGGCTCTTGAGACAGCTGTCTTAAGGTCTCGAGGTTTCTCCAGTTCGGTCATTGGTACCATGCTTAGGGCACGCAAGCCTACTTCCGCACGGATTTACTATAGGGTGTGGCACACTTACTTTCGGTGGTGTGAATCCAGAAGCTATGATCCTCAGGTGTTCCGGGTTTCCAGGATCTTGGAGATCCTTCAATCAGGTTTGGACCTCGGCTTACACCTTGCCTCTCTGAAGGTTCATGTGTCTGCTTTGTCCGTGTGGTTTCAACGACGGATTGCTACACTGCCAGATGTTCACACCTTTTTCCAGGGTGTTCTCCGGATCCAGCCTCCCTTCATGCCTCCGGTGGCTCCTTGGGACTTGGTGGTGGTGCTATGGGTCTTGCAGGGTCCTCCCTTTGAGCCGCTTGAGTCGGTGGAACTCAAGTGGCTGACGTTTAAGACCGTTTTTCTCCTGGCAATTGCTTCTGCCAGGAGGGTGTCAGAATTGGGGGCGCTTTCCTGTCGCCCTCCTTTTTTGAGTTTTCACCAGGACAGAGCGGTGCTCCGCACTCGTCCTGAGTTTTTGCCCAAAGTGGTTTCCAAGTTCCACATTAATCAGGAACTTGTTGTGCCAGCTTTTCAGTCACCTGATCTTTCAGCTGGCGAGGCTTCCTTAGATGTAGTCCGGGCGCTTAGAATCTATGTGGACCGGACTGATTCGGTTAGGAAGTCTGATTCATTGTTTGTCCTCTTCGGTTTTCACAAGAGGGGTTGGCCTGCCAACAAACAAACGTTGGCCCGTTGGCTTCGTTCCGTTATTTGTGAGGCTTATGCACAGGAGGGTTTACCTGTGCCAGCCTCTGTTAAGGCTCATTCCACTCATTCTGTGGGCCCCTCTTGGGCTGCTAGACGTGGCGCCTCTGCTGTTTAGCTGTGTAAGGCGGCCACTTGGTCTTCAATTCAAACGTTTTTGAGGTTCTATGTGTTTGACACCTTCGCCTCTCAGGATGCATCCTTCGGGCGCCGGGTGCTCCTTTCAGCACAGGAGCATCCCCGCCCATAGTTGAACTGCTTTGGGACATCCCCAAGGTCAACCCTGTGGACCCCCTATGGACCCTGAAGTAGAAAACAAGCGATATGGTAAGAACTTACCTTTGTTATCTCTGTTTCTACGAAGTCCATAGGGTCCACAGGGCACCCGCCCTGACGCACCTGGCTTCATATGGGCTGTGTGGCTGGTCACCGGTTTTCCGTCTCCTATTTCTGTGAGTATGGTTTCTTGTGTGTTCCAGTCTTCCTTCTCTCTGTTTAGTCTCCTCCTCCGGCCTTGGCTGCTTACCAACTGAGGTGCCTGTGGCTCGGAGGTGGGGTATAGAGGAGGACGGACCCAAGTGCATCCTGGGAGCAGCAAAGCTTTAACTGCATGGTGCCCGTGGATCCAGATCCAGCTATACCCCAAGGTCAACCCTGTGGACCCTATGGACTTCGTAGAAACAGAGATAACAAAGGTAAGTTCTTACCATATCTCTTGTTATGCCCGGAGATGAGGTGTAATGCGTATGAGAAGGGGGCATATATTTTTGAATTCCGGCCGCTTCCTCCCCTTGGTCGGCCAGCTACCGATCCGAACTTAGGGATGCAACTTGCGAGGGAATCATTTACATGTCTGACCCCTTTTCCCGTACGACCGTGCGGCCACTTCGACCGACTCTAAATGAGGTCCTTAATACTGCGTCACAGTGGATAATTTATGCAGGCCCCTGCAACGGCGCTGAAATGCACTGGCACGCCTGCGTTCACCCGATCACCCCCCCATCATCACACACAAAAGGTACTTCCTGTCAATTACTCTGCGACGGGTCTGCCCCTCTGCAATCACAGTCCCTATTGCAGTGGCTAGTTTGCGCATGCACACTGCGATGTATACGCATGCGCAGAACGCAACAATCGGCCGATTGCATGTGTAATCACAGATGCGTACGGTAGGGTCCCAGGTCGGCTCCAGAGGTCCGACGGCAATTACCCTCTCGAGGCAGTGGTGAGTGAGGATCTCCAAAGGGGGCATGTGGTCCATCTCACAGCACAGCCCCCCCAGTACCTCCGCTAATCCCCGTAAGACAGAGCACAGCAGCCCCCTTCCTCCTTGGGGAGCTGCTACTTATTCCCCTGCTCCCTCACAGCACCGCCTCTACAGGTCCAGTTCACACTAGTGAGTGGACAGGGGCCCCAGTAGCTGCCTGCCCCAAGGGCCCTCTGCTTTGCAACCCAGGGGCCAATAAACAGGCAGGAATTTTTTGGGGTTTTAGCTGTTGCTGACCAGCCCCTGGGTCCTGCAGTAGAAAAGGGGTCATGCAAAGTTCAGCATCCCCTGCCTATGTAATGAATGGGCTGTGTTTTACATACACACCTAGCTATGGGGCCAGTCCTAGGCTTAGTAAATAGACCACAAATAGAGATGCCAGATGGATAAAATATAGACAATATAGACATCTCCGCTGGTGGTCCACGTTCTATGTCACTCGGGAGAGTGAATATAGGGGGACCTCCGCATCACATGGATACTTTTCCTTCCCAACGAGTTGGAGCATAGTCTACACAATTTATAAGCCTATAGTTATCGGATATACCCAGAAACCCTATACATGGACCATTGCTGTTGGCTTTATCAGGTTTGTGAGTATTATCATAAGTGTACACACTTATTTGGGATTCCAGGAGGGTCCATAAGTAACGACTCATTCCTATTAATATATATGATAATAAGTTTGTGATTGCCACCTTCCATTGTACACACACAAAAGGAGGCTGATATAGAACAGGCATAAATCATGTTTATCACCTCAGTGGTTGGACTTACTATATACAGCCGGAGACTCTTGGTATACTTTTAAAGAAGCTGTTTTCTGGAGCATTATTAAGGATTTTATTGAGTGAAAGAGATCTGCAACTATCTTGCTATTATGCTTTTATTTGATAGAATTGCTTAGTACTCTGTGAATGTTATGCTCTACTGTTTATGTATAATAGGCATTTAAGAGTAAATTAAACGTATTTTGGAAATAACACATCTGTTTTTCTTTTGCTTTGTTTTTATAGTCTATAATAGTGACATGATTATATAAGACAGCACTGTCATATATTTTGTTTTGATACATTCATTACTTTATAAGTTGATTTTTGGATTCACCAGTATCCATCGAGAGGGATAACAATGAGGGCCCAAGGACAATTCCATCTTGCACCTCTTTTCTTTGCATTATGCACTGTTTGGGGCATTGCTGACTGTCTTTTTGCATAGACAACAAACATTTTAATAGTTTATTAAATTACTATCCTGTCTGCCACTGCAGAGCCACTACATTTCCTAGATGTGCCATGTTGAAAGTTGAACTGCCAGAGACGCTGAAATCTTCGACATGTGGTTGCAGATTGCCGAAAATGTGCAGAAATGTTTATTGCCACAGACAGCATCTCCTGCATGTCCCTTTCATTTAAAAAAAATTCTGAACCACCAAGTTTATTTTGTGGGCAAAACATGTGACATGTTTACCCAGTTGCTATAATACTCTCCCCTCGTCCATCATAAATTGGCTTTGGAATCAAAAAACTTAATTAAATGTATAAACTAATCAATCCCTCCTTCCTTTCCTTGCCTTCAACTACATACAGTACATACTTCATCTCCCTCATGCCTCTTGATTAATGAAAACTTTCTTGGTTTCTTTGTATGGGGTCCTATAGTTTTAGCTAACTGCCATCCTGTCTGCCACTGCAGTGCCACTCTGTTTCCTAGATGTGCCATGTTGGAAGTTGACATGCCAAGTATTTGTGCCGCCCACTGCCGTTGCTTAGCTTAGTCAGCCAGCTAGCTCGTTGCAACCGTTTGCCCCAAACCTGGATGAAAACAATATTATGAGCTGTGAGGTGGTCTACATTGGCTGGAAATTACTGGAAATTAATGTTATTGAGGTTAATAATACTGTAGGAACAAAAACAGGCCCAAATTATGTGATTTTAGCTGTTTTAATCATTTAAAAAAAAAAAAAACAGATTCAAACCCAAAACCAAAACACGTGAGGGGCGGTTTTGGCAAAAATCTTTAATTCTGTGGTGCTTTACAGAGAATATTTCAGTCATTCACATCAGTACCTGACACTGTAGAGCTTACAATCTATGGGCCTGATTCAGCAGCATACGCAATAGTGATTATGGATGCAGTTGAGCAAGTTTGCCATTGCGCATACGTACAAGCCACACTGCGCGTGCACAGCGTTCACATTGTGATTACCGATGCATAAAGGAATGCATCGCAAAGTGAGTGACAGGCTGTCAGCATTTGGGGGTGGTGACAGGGGGGTGGTCAGAAAAAAGCAGGCATGCCTGTCCATATGAATGCCATTTGATGGGCGTGCATAAATTAGCCACTGCGTGCTACGAGACTTACAGTTTCTGCGACTGGCCAGACCTGCTGTAAATGCTGTGTGACAGGCCGATGAGCGTCGATGGTACTGATGGTCACACAGAAAAGCGAGGTTGGACGGATAGGAGAAGGCAGAAGTGGGCGTCTTTATGCCGGCCTGTGCTGTTGCAGGCATTAGTATATTTTTACAGCGTTCCATACGAAATTGTAGCTGCGTAGGCTCCTGAATGAGACCCTATATTCCCTATCATATGTACACTATGGATAATGTTTTTTTTATACAGAAGCTAATTACCCTACCCATCTGTTTTTGGGGTGTGGGGGGAGGCCAGAAGACCTGGGAAAGCCATGACCAGAAATTGATCTAATGACCTCAGTGCTGTGGGGCAATAATGCTAACCACTACGCCATCCATGCTGCCCCATTTGCCACTTCATTCTAAGAATTGTCTATTTAGATCCAATATTTAGGAGGGCTCCTAGGCAGGCAGCATGATTTCATTGTGGAGTGCAGGTCTGTTTTGCTAATAGAGCTAATCTCTCTCTATATAAATATCTGTCTATATACTAGTGTGATAATACTGTATAAATATTTGTATGTACTCTGTGCTGCTGGGGGACCCTGCTCTTTCCACCAGATAACTCTCAGTCTGTGGCTTCCTGATGCCTCCATTCCCCTCCTCACATCATATCACTGCCCCTGTCACATACAGCCCTGTCCTCACTAACACATCACTCATCTCCTGATATACTCTGTGCTACTGGGAACCCTGCTCCTTACACATGCAAGCAGCAAGCATGTTAAAGGCTAAACCAAGCTGGTTTAGCCTTTAACATGCTTGCTGCTTTAAAAAATACAGGCATACTCTCATGTATTCCCGCAGCAGTGCAGGCTCACACTCTATTACATTTTGCCTTATGTTTCTACAAAATCAGAGAAAATGTCCTACTCTCCCATCTGTTGTCACCATGTTGTCCTTCTCTCTCTTCTGTTGTCACCATTCTGTCCTCCTCTCTCTTCTATTGTCACCATTCTGTCTTCCTCTCTCTTCTGTTGTCACCATTCTGTCCTCCTCTCTCCTCTGTTGCCACCATTCTGTCTTCCTCTCTCTTCTGTTGTCACCATTCTGTCCTCCTCTCTCTTCTGTTGTCACCATTCTGTCCTCTCTCTTCTGTTCTCACCATTCTGTCCTCTTCTCGCTTCTGTTGTCACCATTCTGTACTCCTCTCTCTTCTGTTGTCACCATTCTGTCCTCCTGTCTCTACTGTTGTCACCATTCTGTTCTCCTAACTCGTCTGTTGTCAACATTCCTTCCTCCTCTCTCCTCTGTTGTCACCATTCTGTCCTCTTTTCTTTTCTGTTGTCACCATTCTGTCCTCCTCTCTCTTCTGTTGTCATAATTTGTCCTTTTCTCTCTTCTGTTGTCACCATTCTGACTTCCTCTCTCTTCTGTTGTCACTATTCTGTCCTGCTCTCTTCTCTTGTCACCATGCTGTCCTCCTGTCTCTACTGTTGTCACCATTCTGTCCTCTCTCTTCTGTTGTCACCATTTTGTCCTCTTTTCTCTTCTGTTCTCACCATTCTGTCCTCTTCTCGCTTCTGTTGTCACCATTCTGTACTCCTCTCTTTTCTGTTGTCACCATTCTGTCCTCCTGTCTCTACTGTTGTCACCATTCTGTCCTCCTGTCTCTACTGTTGTCACCATTCTGTCCTCCTCTCTCTTCTATTGTCACCATTCTGTCCTCCTGTCTCTACTGTTGTCACCATTCTGTCCTCCTCTCTCTTCTCTTGTCACCATTCTGTCCTCCTCTCTTCTGTTGTCACCATTCTGTCCTCCTCTCTCTTCTGTTGTCAACATTCTGTCCTCCTCTCTCTTCTGTTGTCACCATTCTGTCCTCTCTCTTCTGTTGTCACCATTCTGTCCTCCTCTCTCTTCTGTTGTCAACATTCTGTCCTCCTCTCTCTTCTGTTGTCACCATTCTGTCCTCCTCTCGTCTGTTGTCACCATTCTGTCCTCCTCTCTCTTCTGTTGTCACCATTGTGTCCTCTTCTCTCTTCTGTTGTCAACATTCTGTCCTCTTTTCTCTTCTGTTGTCACCATTTTGTCCTTCTCTCTCTTCTGTTGGCACCATTTTTACTGCATCATACAAATAGTAATGTTCACTATGACTTACTGTATATACTCGAGTATAAGCCGAGTTTTTCAGCACATTTTTTGTGCTGAAAAAGTACCCCCTCGGCTTATACTCGAGTGAAGTGTGTAGCGCTGACCGGACGGAGTTCGGTCAGCGCTACACTGCACAAACACACAGCCACCGGAGCCGGCAGCTGTGTGTTTCTTGTAATCAGCAGCCGCTAAAAGTCTGTCAGATTCTCAGCGGCTGCTGCTGCTCCCACTGCGGGAGCCATCTTCCGGCTCCCGCAGTGGGTAATGGGAGAGACGTCATGGGTAATGACGTCTCTCCCATGCAAAGCGACCGGAGGAGCTGTTAGCGGCGGGACCAGGAGCGGGGGTTTCAGGTAAGTGTTTATTTTTTTATTTTTATTACGTCTCTCTACTGGGGGGGGACGACTACTGGGGGCACTACCAGGGGGCGATTACTACAGGGGGCACTACCAGGGGGCGATTACTACAGGGGGCACTACCAGGGGACGATTACTACAGGGGGCACTACCAGGGGGGATTACTACAGGGGACACTAAAAGGGGGGATTACCACTGGGGGAACTACCAGGGGGGGATTACTACTGGGGGCACTACCAGGGGGGCAATACTACTGGGGGCACTGAAAGTGGGGATTACCACTGGGGGCACTACCAGGGGGGATTACTACTGGGGGCACAACCAGGGGGAATTACTACTGGGGGTACTACCAGCTGCTGCTTTTCCCACCCTAGGCTTATACTCGAGTCAATAAGTTTTCCCAGTTTTTTGTGGTAAAAGTAGGTACCTCAGCTTATATTCGGGTCGACTTATACTCGAGTATATACGGTATACTGTTTTTTCACAGTCAGAGAAAATGTGTTATAAATATGATTTTGGCAGCTCTAACCAAAGAACAGCATCTACCAATATGATTCAAGCAATGCAAAGCTAATACTTCATTGTAAGAGATGTTTTAAGGGTTTTATTTTATTCTATTATTTATTTATTTTAATTATTTATTTATTTATTTGTTTTTAGCCAGAACCAGCTCAACAAAGCCCTGTGCTGGTTCTTAATATACAGGGGCCACCTACGCATTTTGGCCCCTGTATTTTTTTAACCAGAACAGGCTTTATAAAGCCCAGGGCTGGTTATGCTTTTGGGGAGGGGGTGCACGTCATTTTTTTTTTATTTAAAAACATTTTACATAAGTACACACAGAAACATGTACATATCTCATGGCTATGTGCATGTTTCTGTGTTAATCTGACCTGCTCAGGATGTACTCGCTAGCCTGAAGCAGGTCTATTATTTGGGGACTTTTGGTAAACTTTTTTTTTGCGAGTCTGAAACAGACACTCTATTACATTGGGCGAGTTGATTGTTTTCAATGTGAAAACATCTGGAAGCGAGTTTGAGAATGGAGAGTTTTAGTAACTATGAAAAATGCGAGTTTTAGTGAACAGACACCCTATTACATTGGAGAGTTGTGAAAAATTGCGAGTTTAGCACCAAACTCGCAATTTACCAAAACAGACACCCTATTACATTTGGCCCAATATATATTTTTAAATAAAATAGAAAACAATTCATTAAATATCACAAATGCAATTCAACTGATTACAATAAGTCTGTTTGCAATTTTATTAAATAACTAAACATACTGTAATAAATATATGGTTTTTGGAAATACAAAATAATTTTGGAGAAACATTTTTAATGTTACTATAGATTTTTTTAATTAGCTTGCTCCAAAGAATGGTGAGAGCTAACCAGGGTCAGAATATCCAAGGAATAGAAGGGTTAATACAAGCCGAGGTCAGAGCCAGAATATATTACAAGCCGAGGTCAGAGCCAGAATATCTGTCTGTAGAATGGTGAGAGCCAGCCGAGGTCTGAGCCAGAATATCCGAAGATATTCAGATAGCTGAAGAAGCCGCCGACAAGCAAGGAGGCAGGGAAACGCGTTAAGACATTGCCGACTTCTTATCACTCACCTGTGCTAATAACCATCGTCCTGTTCAGGTTTGGACCCTCGTTTCATACTTCGGATATAGCTGCATTCTGGGGAATGCTGCCAGCAGCTGGGAGGAACAAGCTGCGGTCTTTACATGGATATTAGATTTCCCACTACCTACCTGTGCTAATAGAACTATCGTCCCGTCCAGGTCTGGACCCGCGCTTCATACTCCGGATATAGCTGCACTTTGGGGAATGCTGCCAGCAGCTGGGAGGAACAAGCCGCAGCCTTTCACACGGACATACAGAGACAGAGGCACTGGATACATATATATCTTTTACCCCAGGAGCTGGGACATGAGACACCAGTAATACAGAGGGACGGCCCGGAGAGTGGTGAGAGTAGCAAATCTGCTACCAGATACATTATCTATTGTCATCGAATTGTTGCCATTTCACTTGTTACATATTGAACTAAACACTGCTGGATGACAAAAGACTGTTTTGGGCATTCACGGCCCCAAAAAACTAAGTGATGTTCAACTAAGCAATGTGCAGATTCACATCTATATGATTTATGGCATTCATTAAGATCAAATAGATTGTCATTCAGGTGCTTAATAATAATCATCTTTACCCGCAGAGCCTAATAACAAGTGTATTTTTACTATTGAATTCCCAAATCTAATACAGTTTATCGATGTAGGTTAGACTTTATGATTGAACATATTTGAATATGAAATTGCAGTATTGGCTCTTATATACACTTTTAAAAAATATGTCGGCCGGACGATGGTCATCTTAAGGTATTATGTAAATTTTTTTTGATCTTTTAATAAATTGTTCTGATTATCGCCACCTCTATATTTTATATAATTTTTTCTGCGTTCATAGAATGGTCAATACTAGCCAAGGTCAAGTTCTGAAGCAAACATGGGCCAGAGCGGCACAGGAGCTGTTAACACTGGCATCAGAATGAGAGTCCAAAGCCTAGATAAAGGGTCATCATCCAATCATAAGGCTGCAATAAACTAAGTGGACGATCATGTGTGTCACGTTTAGGGTGTTTAGATCTGAATCATGACCCATGCACTGAGCTGATGGGTTGTAGCAGAATAGTGGTGTAGGATCAGAGGTCTCTACATGGGTGAGACCCATGTGGTAAATGCCTGGTGCCTTTGGAGAGGTCAGTGATACCTGCAAGGCTCCCAGTCTGCCCCATGGAACCAATTTAGTGGAACTCAACCCCTTACGCTGAATGTAGGGTTAAGGGGCTGGAACCAGTGTTTAAGAACTCCCTGAGTATTCCCTTTGCAGCTCTTTCTTTGGTGGTCCCCATGTTGTGCTATCATGTGCTGCAGTAGCAACAGAGCAGACAGACATCGAGGTACCCTGATATCAGTTGCTGCTTCTATCTATTTCTGAGAGCCATTGTGCCTGCTCTCTCATTCCCTGTTCACTACTTTGTATAACAGGTAACAGCAGAGGCAGCGACTTATAAGTGCTCCACTCTTTTACCTATACCACTACTTTGACAAAAGGCTAAACATGTTATCTGCTATGCAATATTACACTGTTAAATGTGATAAGTGTTCTATGTTTGTTAGCATATGTATGTATACTGATTAAGCATCACTGCAAAAGAAACACATCCTGATTATAGGCTACTCTCCTGGTAGGCCAAAACCTAGGAAATACTAAAAACATGCATTATCTGCTACAGACAATCTTTTGTGAGCTAAATGGCATGCTCATACCTGGGAATACTGAATATATGCTTGTGATTTAACCGTGACTTACAATTGAAATATGGTATGCACAAACCTGGGATATACTGAACACATGCTTTATTTGCATACATTTGGTCCTATGTGGTTTAGAAGTACCTACTAAGAACTCTATTTAGATACAGACCCTAATTACAGGCTATGCTTTGGTATGCTTAAACCTGGGAAATACTGAATATATACTCTACCTACAACATATGGTTTTCTGTGATTCTTTTATAATTCACATGATGTACAGCAATATGGTACTGTGAGGGAGATTTAATAAAGCTTGGAGAGAGATAAAATTAGAGATAAATAGCACCAGCCAATCAGCTCTTAACTGCCATTTTTCAAACACAGATTGTAAAATGACAGTTAGGAGCTGGTTGGTTATTGCTATTTATCTCCAATTTTATCTCTCTCCAAGCTTTATTAAATCTCCCCCTGTATGCTTAGATCTGGGATATTCTGAATACACGACTCATGATTTTCTATGATTCATAGGACTAAATATGAAATTCCCAAACTTGAGATATACTGATTACATGGTCTATTTGCAACATATGGTTCTATGTGATTTACCTGTAAATTTATTGATGACCCCATGCTGCTGATTAACTTTCTTATGTATATTCATTGAATAACCTAAACCTTATACACTCTAAGGCAGTGTGTAATGCGGATATTTTGTTTGTGCTCATTTGATTATTATTATTACCAGTTATTTATATAGCGCACACATATTCCGCAGCGCTTTACAGAGAATATTTGTGCATTCACATCAGTCCCTGCCCCAGTGGAGCTTACAATCTATATACCCTATCACAAGCGCACACACATACACACTAGGGCTAATTTGTGTTCGGAGCCAATTAACCTACCAGTATATTTTTGGAGTGTGGGAGGAAACCGGAGTACCCGGAGGAAACCCACGCAAGCACAGGGAGCATATACAAACTCCGCACAGGTAGGGTCGTGGTGGGAATTGAACCCATGACCTCAGTGCTGTGAGGCAGTAACGCTAACCATTACACCGTCTATGCTGCCTACCTATGTAGTATCATTAATGTGTAAATGTATTGCACAATCATTGACCCTGAGAGACAGATTACTTGCTAATTTTGATATATATTGGTTAATTTGTGAGTAGGTGTCTTTTCTTTTAATCTGAGTGTCCTTTGAATTTCTATATATTCTTATTTCTGTCACATATATTTTCACTGTCTCTCACATATATCATATTGTCAGACCGCTCTGGCATTTAGACAAGCTTTCTGATTTTACCAATATAATAGGACAAGTAGCCCAGGGTTATGCTGAGATTACTGTCAATATCTTGATTAATTGATGTTACTCAGTGAAGTGCAGTGAGACAGGCACATGGAGTGCTGGGAGCCTGTCTCACACCCTACTCACTGTAACTCTTAAATAAATAAAGAAGATAACAGTGCTAGCCCCCCCCAGTACAACTCAGGGAGCAGGACAAAATTCAGATAATCGGTAGCCCTTCTGGAATCTGCTAACAGATCCTGAAGACCGATTATCATGGCTGGGTGACCGGAGCCTCAATCCTGAAGGAGGAGCCTAGGCCCAGCACCCAGTTCCCTACAATCTACAACAAACGCTGTAACAGAAACTCGGCATGACCCCCGACACTCTAGGAGAGGACCTACAGAGCGACAACCACCATCGATAGATGGTATAGCAAGCAGTGAGCACCAAAGTAGGTCAGGAGATGCAATTCTGATTATAATTAATGTAATGAATTACAGAAGTAAACTGAAGTACAGTGAGGATAAAGTCCAGTTGAACCTGCAATGAGCAGGAGAGATGTACTCAGGGGACTTGCTAGTAGATGAAGTCACTGTAGCAGAAGACTTGGCACTGGAAGCACTAGGAATATCTTTGTAATGACCAGGAGACTTCAGATTACCACAAGCTGGAACCACAGATTAACTCACAGACTTGGATGATAGAAGAACTGGGTAACAACCGGACGTCGTAGAAGTGGAACCAGAATGGAGAAAACGATGTAGCGCGCCCAATTCGTGGAACCAGAGGTTTGAACCGGACTGGGATGGGAGGTAACAGCAGAGCGGCCGTAGTGGAAATGGAATCTTGAACCGGACTGGGACCAGAGAGAGCGGCAGCCAGGGTGGAGCTGCAGGCTTGAACCGGAATGGAACCGGAGATAGCAGCAACTAACCGGAGTGGGACCGTAAGCTTGATCCAGAGTGAGACCAGTCAGAGCAACAGTAGTTGAGTCTGACTGCCGATGCTCGAACACGGGCTGGTAGGTCCTGGTTGGAAGCAGCATACAGCGCAGTACTGCAGAGTGAATGGAGTAGACTCAGAGGCAGCAGCTTGCAGGACTCCAGTAGCGCAGGTTCAGGCAGTGGATCAGAGGTAGCACTTTTTCACTAGTGAGTGAGATTACTGTAAGGTAAAGAAGCACATTGTCAGGGATAGGAAGATGTGGTCATGTGAGCGCAGGAGACAGGTAGAGACTGGACACTGGTGCTCACCTGATCAGAGACAACATGGCTGTTCTCATGAACCTCAGGGAGTGGATTGATAGCACACTGGGATAGAATGGCCCACCTTGGTAAAGCACCACCGGACAGGGTAAGAGTGACCAAAACTGCCAGAGGTGAGTGACCAGGACATCTCTGGCTGATGATAACACCCTTGTTCTTCATGGGTCCCTTCCACCACCTACACATCTGGCTTGGGCTGCCTATGGTCTTCCTTTGTCTCAGCATAGCAGAGCCCAGTATACAGAGCAGCTGCTACCTGAACTGTGGCGAAGATGATATATATGTAGGGTCCCAGTGAGTCCTGCAGGAAGAATAGCAATAATGAGAGTGGGGCTATGCTCTACATTACACGCATCACTTACTTACACTTGGGAATATAAATGTATCTATAGAGGATAGGTTATATAGAGGTTCCATCTTTAGCAAGACACAACTGGCAGCTCTACAGGGAAATACTCAATTATAATACATGTGACCAATGGCAGCAAAATTAGTAATAGAGAAAGTTTTTATGCATAAAAATGTAATATCAAAGTTACAGATAAGGTAACCAGAATAAGCTGCACAATGTTACAAATAAATCATGTTTGCATCAGATGGATTGTAACCCCAGCGCGGCTTGGAAACAGTGTATTTCTGGGCCTGCAGGTACGGAATAATGTAATTTCCACTGGTTCTGCGCTTCCACCAGGAAGGAATATAATATAGAGCTTTACTTGTAGAATTGGGGAGCTAATTGGTTTTACCCATATGCACATTGGTTATTACATATTTATACATTAAAGTTATTTTATAACTAATTTCACCCTAGACGGCAGATCCACACAGCTGTAGCCACAGTAACAGGTGACTATACAGCATGGAAAAGTCGGCATGTAAAGGTCTATCAGTAGGAGGGCTCACTGCCAGAGACCTGAGAGTCTGACTCTACATAGAACAAACACATCTGTGACACAGGCTCACTTATACCCCTTTTCCACCAAATAAATAACCTGGGTTACTGCTGAGGAAACCTGGGTTTATGTTTGGGGTAAAAGGGTCTAAGAAAAATGATCTGGGCCTTGTTACCTGGCAATCTGACCCTGGCAGCTACCAGGATCGAACCTGGGAAGGACCCGGGTAATGGTGTGGTGTGAAAGGCATGGCGGATTGGCTGGCTTCAGCAGCACTTACAGATTACATCAGCTCCAAGCGTCCACTGTAATGCTGGAAGAGCCAGATCCGGTGTAAATGGCTGGACTCAGGAATAACCGGGTCCAGCCGCCGGTGTGAAAAAGGTAAAACCTGGCTCCGACCAGGCTCAGTGTCCTGGGTTGGAGCTGGGTGATTGGTGGAAAAGGGGTATTACTTACCATGAGGCTTTGGAAGCTGATGACTATAATGAACTTCATGAGCCAAGTCCAGCTGCTGGTCACCGCCATGGCCATAGGGCGTATGGCCGGGATGAATAGTTCTGCTGCTATGTACGATGATATGGGCCCTGGTCCTATTTGATAGGCGAATACCAGAAGGTACAATGCCACTAGCAGCAGGTATTTCATCCAGCTTAGACTTGGCTGTGAGAGAAACAAAATCATTAAAATAAGTTCTAATAACTACTCACTGTGTATCTTCATCTATTAATGATTTTTTTTTTCTACAACATTTAAATTTAATGCTTCATATTCTACAATTCCCCTCCTCAAATCATGTCACTGCCCCTGTCACATGTGGTCCTATCCTCTCTGACACATCACTCATCTCCTGATATACTCTGTGCTGCTGTGTGACCTGCTCCTTACACTACATAACTCTCAGTCAATGGCTTCCTGATGCCTCCATTCCACACCTCATATCATGTCACTGCCCCTGTCACATGCAGCCCTGTCCGCACTAACACATCACTCATCTCCTGATATACTCTGTGCTGCTGGGGACCCAGCTCCTTCCACTATATAACTGTCAGCCTGTGGCTTACTGCTGCCTCCATTCCCCTCCTCACATCATGTCACTGCCCCTGTCACATGCAGCCCTATCCTCACTAACACATCACTCATGTCTGTGCTTCAGGGAGACCATGCTCTTTCCGCTATATAACGTTCATGTGTCTGGCTCTCAGTCTGTGAAAAAAGGTGATTTAGGGCCGTATTCAATTATAAGCGAAAAACCGAGATCTGCAAAAAAGTATCGTCGATTGCGACTTTTCGCCAGTCGGAAACTTATCTCCGTATTCAATTCCAAATATTTTTTTGCGTACGCGGAAATCAATGCAATGTAATAGATGAAAAACATTTGCCTCTGAATAGCAGGAGAAAAGAAGTGCATTTTGTTTATTTTGGGGTGCAAAGGTGGGGAAACCAGTCAGAACCCTTGGAACAGCCCCCAAAGGACAAATGCATAAAAAAATCCCTAGAAAAAGTGAGGAACACCATTAAAAAGTAGTTTGAATTTGGGGGCGAAAAAGTACAAAGTGGGAGTACAAACATAAAAAGTAGCGAAATGGACTTTTTGGGGGTCTGCAAGTATGGGTGTGGTGTTTTTTTGATTGCAGGTGCTTGCTTCAGGTGCGTTTTTGAAGTTTTTTAAATATCAATTTAGCGACTTTAAAATATGCTTACACCCATTTTAAAGTTCCCCAAATTTGACAGGACTACTTATTTTCACCGAAAAGACTGCTTAATGCTATTCTTCACCACTTGTGCAAAGACGCTAATTAGAAGCAAATGACACAACTTAAGTACCCCAAATAGCTTTATTAGGGGTATTCGGGCACATCTATATTGATCCCCAATGTTAGTGCATCTTTTTGGGGGTGACAGGCTGGTTTCCCCAATTCTGTCAGCACTTTTCGTCTGTTATACATTCGCCGGGATGCGTTTTCACGTGTTATGGAATTGAATACGGCGAAGAGCGGGGATGCGCACGATAAGTTTCTGCGTCCAAAAGATGCGATGTAGGTGAAAAGTCCTGCAGGCAGAACTTTATCGCGTACGCGAAACTAATTGAATACCGCCCTTAGTGGAAATTTGAGGCCACTTTCAAAAAATGTATTTAAGAAAATACTTTAATTAAATTTGTGGTGCCTAAATAAACAAAAAAGTAGATTTTGGGGTAATTTGAGGCAATTTTTTGTTTAACACCAAAAAATTACATGTAATTATTGGGCCTCGTTAAGCTAATTGAAAACTTCCAAAATGCCTAATTATTCATGGGGGGGGGGGGGGAGGGGGGGAATGGGTGTCCAAGGGGTTCTGCACTGTTTCCCTGACCTTGTACCTTAAAATAAATATTTCCCTACCATTTTACACCCTCATTGTGGTGCGCAGAAAAAACCTGATTTTCCTCTGGAAAATGCGAGTTTGGAATTAAATGACACCAGGAATATGCAATGTGAGTTTGCCATGACAGCAGCTCGCACAAGCAAACTCGCACCTAATTGTACTAACCCCATAGTCTCTACCATATAACCTCCTCCTGCAGTAATGTGACTCATAGCTTCTATTGTACTATACTGTCCTCGTTCAGCAATATGTGATGTGTTCTCCTCTATGACTCACCAATGTGGCCCCTGATACCACCAGCAGGATATTACAGGAAGCCAGGGCAACTTGCCCGATCATGAGCAGGGTCTTCCTTCCCGCCTTCTTCACCAGAAGAGCCTAAATAAAGACATCAGATATGTTTTGCATGTTCTGAGGAAATGTCCTTCTTGATGATGAAATACTGGCCACCCCAAGGTTATCTCTGTAACGCAATCTGGCCCTGATCTGATTTGTGTCATTCTAGTTTCCCCATGAATACAGCAAAAACAGAAACATGCCAACAGCTGGAGAGAGAAAAGAACATGCATGTTCTACTGCTGGAAACATGATTCCCTGTACCTGTGGTCCCATTTAGCACTCTGTACAAGCCAATGGCCCCTTTAGCACTCTGTACCAGACAATGGCCCCTTTAGCACTCGGTGCCAACCGATAGGCCCTTTAGCACTCTTTACCAGCCATAGCCCCTTTAGCACTCTGTATAAGCCTATGACTCCTTTAGCAATCTGTACCAGCCTGTGGTCTGTTTAGCACAGAAACAGGGGAAGAGAAGAGATGTACAAGTGTAGGCCAAATTCACTTAGGGTGTGTACACGTGTTTGAGGCTAAATCAGAGGTGGACACATCTGCAGGTATCAGTGTTGTCCAGGGACAGTAACAATCTGGTAATAAAATCAGATGTTCCCACAGTACAGAGTCTATCCCATATATGACACATACAATGCAGCCAGGCACTTCCTCAGGTCATTACCCCTGTGTGTCTATATTGAGGGATCAGCAGAACTGGTGCCCCAGCACTTACACATAAGATGATAGCAATTATGTTGATGAGACCCAATGACAATGCAATCTCCTGGGCATGAGGGAGGCCAGCGCTGTGCAGCATCTTAGTGGAGTAGTAATTAATCTGAAAGAACAAGATGACAAATTATGAGTACACAGACCTCCCAACATGAAGAACGCCCGAATGTGCAAGAACTGAGACGCCTACTTCTAGCGCCCGTGCACGTAGTAATACCGACTGGTGCGTCCTTAGACACCATGCTGACCAAAGGCTATAATGTGACACCAAATAACAACTATCAATCGATTTCTCTAATCAATATGGGCATTGTGACTACTTCCTGTCAGTACCATATCTAAGGGTCTGGCCCCCCTGCAAAAGGGGAGACTAAGGGGTGTATGTAATAGCCTGGAGACTGCAGGTATCGGCATGTCCAGTGTTTAAAAAACATTGAGCAGCAGTACACAGGACTCAGCAATGCCTGCAGTCCGCAGGTTATTACATATACCCCTAAAACTCTACTCAGCTGCACTTTTGGGCCAACACATTGTGGAGGCTCCGTGATGGAGCCCAGAGCCAGGAGCTTGGGGTAAAAAAACAAGACAAGACTGGGGTAATTCTAGAAAGCCTTTCCCAGCATCCGGTGGCCATTGGTGCTCAGTGGCTAAAATATGTGGGTAACTGAGCCGGATGGTCCCCCATCCTCTACAGTGCCCCAGCAAGTGCCATTCTGACCAGCCGTTACAGCCCATATCCCATTTCTTTATCTATTTCTCATTGTCACTATAGCAATTCTCCTAGGGAAGCACTTACTCCACTACAGCCAGATAACTGTGTGCAGGTAGTGATGATGAAGGCCCTGGACACTGGCTTCTTGTACTGAGTGAACAGCTGGCACAAGGTCACTTCTTGTTTCCTCATTATCTGGGTCACCTCATTCCACAGATCTTCCACCTCCTCCCAGATGTCTGATGTCCCCCGGAGTCTCTGCAGCCCTAAGAGACAAGAACAGCTTCTGGTCACTGTGTCACAATGTTCCGGTACATGGGTTATCACACTAATAGCTGTATTACTCCTACTATCATGATGCACCACTACATAGCAAAGTTCCACACACGTATGTGTCATTGTACCATTGTTATTATACACATTACATACAATAGCTCTCTATCCCACTGCATAGTTATCTCACATGCTGCATAGCTGGAGGCTGCACAGACTTGTGGTTACTACAGTATATATAGATGCAGACCGTCCCACATAGCGGGGTGCAGGTATGTATTATGGAGGAGACCATAGGAATCCTACTGAATGGCTGACTTTCACCCTTTATCACTATCACATCACACAGCTATATGTCCCCGTATCATCCTACATGGACATATTTACTGACTAGTAACTTCTGTATTACCCATTACTGCTTCTTCTTCTCTCCTGCAGTTGATGAATAGATAACGGGGACTCTCAGGACACAAGGGCAGGGTCACAATCTGCACAAGGCCAGGAACTGCTGACATGCTGAGCATTAAAGGCCACCACTTATCTGTGCCCAAAACGCTTTCCAGACTTGTCACCTGCAGGAGAAAGGAGAGTTCTCAGCCAATCAGATAACAAGGAACATAACTCAAGATATGTGATAATCAGGAGATAATTATACATTGCATACAAAGATCAGTACAGAATGACAAACGTCCTCCGGGGTCACAGTATGTACATGATGTCAGTACTTCCATTATATAAGACCAGTCATATACACAGACTACACAGTGTGACAAAGTATTTTCCTCAGTTATTATAGAAGGTGCATTACCTGCCCAATGCAGATGCCAATGGTGAAGGCCAATGGATGGATGGTGGAAAAGGCCGCTCGGAGGTTAGTGGGTGACAACTCCTGAATGTATAGAGGTGTCATGGTCATTGTTAGGCCACAGAAGAGGCCCATTAAGAAGCGACCCAGAATGAGCATCTCAATGGAGTTTGCTGCTTTGCACGATCCCATCAGCAGCGCAGACGTCAGCGAGAACGCGTTGGTGACCACGATGGACGTCCGTCTAAATTCAGCCATATAAGAAAGAATATAAGGAGAAATGAGAAGAAGCCGCTGCACCAGAAACAGGCCATAGGACAAGTTATTCCCTCACATTTACATATATACTACACAATTTACATGTGTACTATATATAGGCAGGGCCGTTTCTAGGGCCGGGTGACCCGTGCAATCGCACGGGGCGCGCCTCCTCCGACCCCTGCTGTAGAAAGCCTGTGAACTGCCGGGCGCCTGCTGAGATTCAGTTACCAGTAAGTATTAGTGTTTTTTTTTTTTTGTGTGTGCACGCGGCTTTTACTAGGGACAATACTTGGAGGGGGGGGCATGTCTGCTGGGTGAGGCACTACTACTGGGGACATTACTCTGGGGGCACTTCTGCTGGGGGAAACACTACCACTGGGGGCACCTGGGCACTACTACTGGGGACATTACTCTGGGGGCACTTCTGCTGGGGGAAACACTACCACTGAGGGCACCTGGGCACTACTACTGGGGACATTACTAATGTGGACATGACTACAGGGGGCACAAGACTATAGGGGTCATGGCATAGGGGGCACCACTCCAGGGGGCACTACTACTGGGTGCACTGCACTACCACTGTAGGCACTGCATAAGGGGCATAAATACAGGGGGCACGTGTGGTTTTAAAACATAGTTTGTGGTTCTGGCTTTTCCAATATATTTTATGTGGAAGTGGTTTGTTGCAGTGTAATCCCTAAGTGGCCTTTTCAGTGTATTTTATGTGGACCTGGCTTATTACAGTGTATTTTATGTGTATCTGGCTTGTATCTTCAATGTGCTGGGCTCGACCCCCAACCTTACTAAAAAAAACGGGTGTGATACAAGGTCATACTTCTGCAAATGTCACACCAAAGGCATGCACACACAAGTGCGGCGTGGGTTTGTGACAGCTAGGCCACACCCCAATTTTTGAGCGCGCGCCGAAGGCCACCCCTGGGCTCAGTAGTCACAGCAGCTGACATTCTGTGGTCTTTCAAGACGACGCTCCCTTACTGTGGTACCACACCCCCCATGATTAGGCCACGCCCACAATATTACTGCTTCTTGAGGGAAGGGGGGGGTGCATTTTGACTGCTCGCACTGGGAGCCTCAGACCCTAGAAACTGCCCTGTATATAGGGCACTCATTGTGCACCAGACAGCATTGTATAAGGTCACACAGGCAGCACTGAGTAACATCACACAGACAGCACTGAGTAACATCACACAGACAGCACTGAGTAATATCCTATTAACATAAAATATTAATGACTTAAAAGAGAGTAGAACTTACCTCCCATATTTATTTGCCATCCGAGAAGCAAAGTGAGCTGATATAAAGGCCCCAAAGTATAAAATGCTGACCGTCACGGACCACAGTATAGTCAGGGTTTGTGGTGAAATATGTTTCCCATAACGCGTCCAGCATGAGCCAATAAAGAATTGCTCAAATAGCTGGGGAGAAAGATTCTATTATTCGGAGGAACTAAACATCAATACATGCACATATTCCATTTATTACAGCTTGGTATCAATTCTATGTGGATCTCAACTACCTAGTAACAGATACCACCCAATGTGCCCTGCAGACAGTGGGAACACGTCTGTCTATGGCAAAGGTTCTCCTGTGTGAGATTAGAGACTAGAGGCCCAGGAAGGATCCAATAGTAACAGTTACAATGAAAAGTTATTTATATTAATTGTTCCAATTGGGGTTTTTCCTCTTTTTTTAACGGAAGAATTATTTTTGGATTATGTAAATTCATGCCGGCTTTTACCCAGGATTTACTGTGTAACTGCAGTAACATCATGTTCCCAGGAGCTGGCATCCCCTACTCATCTATACTAGTATCTTAGTAATTAGTATTTCAGGTTATCAACAAGTTTTGTAATGTACTAACCATTCAGGTCTGATACCCAGGGTCATAGATGGGTATAATCCACCCTGTGCAGCGAAACCATCAATAGTTTTTCCCACCGATGGTCATCCCTGCTTTATTACTAGTGGGCAATGGGCCAAATAGAGGTGGGGCTGAGGATTTCCGAGTTGTGTGAGGGGGCAAAGCTACAGCAGGTTCTGGGTCTCAGCGCAAAGCAGAAAGAAAAACACCCATTGAGGGCTCTGAGCCATCAATGGTGAAGAAACATTGGTTCTCCATCATCGATGGCAAAACCATCCACTATCGGTAGTTAACCATCGATGATGGTTAACCCTCAGTGGTTGATGGCCATCTCTATCCTAAGGACGTATGAAACAGTTCTGCCGCAGTTCTACAGGCTGCAGGGTGCCATTCCAGGCCACATGCAGGTGCCATGGGTCAGCGATGTTGCTGCCCCGAGGCTGGAGGCACTGCTCGCACACCCCTAATTATGGCCTTGCTGATACCTACCCACAATCTTAACCCACATATAATAATAATTTGTACACATGAACCCTATATGATTTTCTACATATCATTTCTTCCATATCCTGACTCCAATTACATTTATCATAATTCCTGCTGAAAATTATTAACACAAGAAAAACAGAAAGAACCAGTGATTGTGATGTTTTCTCACCGAATGTGGGGAGTTGAGGTTTCCTGAGTGGTATCCAACCTGCAACGATCCCAATACTGCACAGACCACGGAACTGACCAGCATCCACGTGACTCTATGCTGAGGAGGAAAAGGACAATCGTCACAGCAACCATGACAGGAGATGTAACACAGGGAGAAAATCTGGTGCAACTATTCCACATTCATTTGCACCTTGTAGCAATAATGCAATAAAATAAAATGTTTATCCTGATGCCGCCATTATGTAAAGCTACACTGGGAAATTTCATGAAATAATATAAAGTTGGATTATTAAGATGAGATGAACGAGGTGCAACCATTAATCTGACTCTATATATGTTGTGACTCATACAGAGAAAGCACCTAAGGAAGGAAACCTCAAATACAACTATTACACTGCATGGCGCCTCCCTCCCTACACAGGCCCCCGGGAGAGAGGGGGACTGGGTACTAATTACCAGTGTGCTGTCTCTTTTCTTTCCTGATGGGGAGTGTGACCACACCTCCTGGATTTGGCCACTCCCCCTTCTGTACCCAGGCCCCGTGGCTGTCTCAGTGGCCCTGCCCCTACATTCATATATATGGGCACTGGCTAGTATTACTGTTACACATCCTATTGGGTCTCCATAAGTCCTACTTCTATCTGGTTGCTGAGAGTGAGAGGTGACTAACACATTGCAGAACACAGGTACCTGTAAGCCTGGAGATTTCTCCTCCATATCTCCGGGTAATTAGTGTATCCTCCGCTCTTCTCCCTGTTACACAAAGGAAATTTGTAGTCACATAAAGTCATTAGTTGTTACACTTAGAGCAAAGCTGCTTTACTGACATTTCCTACAGTGATCAGATGTCTGGCTAGCATGAGAGAAATCAGCTATGAGGGACATCACAGTAGGAGACACAATGAATAGGAAATCTACCAGTATAAAAGAAGAATGGAAGGTGGACTGTGCCGTCCTTAGTGATATTGGAATTATAGATACAAGTTCTTATCAGGATAACAACATGGGTGACATTGATCAATAAATATTATGTATCAGTCAGGTTCTTCTTTTGTAATATAGAAGGATCCCAGCTGTATATGTCCCCTGTAATATGCATACATGCCATTACCAATAGATACATCTTATATAGATAGATGGATAGGACGCTGGATCAGGCAAATGCAGAATACAAATGTCAGCCAGGGAGAGATGGGAAATTAGGTTACTGACCGACCGGCTCCATTTAGTAACATGCTTATCTTCTACAAAAGGCTGAAAAAGCTCCATCAGTCCTCATTACATATTGTAATAAATAAAATGATCTTCATCACAAGAGACAGTGGGACTGATTGTGATTTGGGAGCAAAGCGAAAAAATAAATAAAAACCAAGTAACTTGGTATCTGGAACAAACCATTTTGCGATACAAGGGGAGCAAATACACTTATTATTATTGCATGCAGGATGAATACAGTACTGGCTGCTTTTTGCCTGTAGCCCACAAATGCTGAACAGCTTTATTTTTTCCCTACAATGTAGATTTGAGCTTGGTGGCCGGTCCGAGAGATTTGCCCTCTCTTGCGGGCGGCCGGGAGCACCACATGATTTTCGGAGCCTCCCGGCCATTCCAGAAAGAGTAGTCAAGTATGGTATAATAATGTAACAACACATAGACAGCAATCTACTATAATAAGTTTATACATTATAAATTCCAATCACAAAACTTCAGTTTCCTAACTATGTGATAAACAGCCAATCTGCTGAGAGTTACTGGCTGAAGCCAATGGCATCACTATGCAAATAAGGATCATATGGATTGCAGCGTTCTCTATTAGTGTAAGTATGGCCACTGCCACTGCTGACTCTGGGGACCAGATAGGAAATAATATTACACTCATTTATTCCTTTTCACACAATCGTACAGATAAATCTGCATATAATATATTGTAAGGAGAACCAGTCTGCTACACAGAATGGAGGTGACTAATATTCATGCGTTACTGGTATAAAGGTCTCAGGGAGCATTTGCCGATGAACAGCTGCATCTAAGCGCCTTCACGTGCAATTCTGTCTCTAAGGAGGGTGGCACACTGCAATCGCCATCATGACAACGTCACTGAATATAACATGCTTTAGGCCTTGTATACTGCTCTTCAATATTCACTTACTAATCCTAGTGAATAATACATGGTAAGGATCACATACAACATGCAGATAAATGGGATTATATTGTGCTATTAGTCATTACTGAGAATGAGAACTAGGAGAATTTCCAGGAACAAAATGTTCTATGACAATCCCTTAAATGTTGGGACTATCCCTGGAAATTAGGGACAGTTAGAAACAATATAGACACCAAGTGCATTGCTCGGTCACAATCTGATGGATACTGGCATTGCCCATATTCCATGCAACAAGTGCACCTAATGACACCACTGATGATCTTTAAATAACCAAATTCTTCCAAGTTTACCACATACAGACAGATATATATAAGAGCTGGTGATAGATGAAATAATGATGGATTGGTTATAGCAGGAAATATAACATGACAATTTCTCAGGCTATAACCAAGACCCGTCCTCCCCTCCCCCCCTCAGCTACCACTCACCTTACTGAGCACAGCAGCGATGCTGGATGTTGAGCTGATGCTGCCTGGATCAGTTTCTGCACCGGAGGATATAAAATGTCGCCTTTACCTTCTATATAATAATAGAGGACAAAGCTAAATGCCAATAATAACGAATCTGGTGAGAGACAAATTAATGCCTCTAAACAGTCTGAGCAACTAGATCACCAGTGACTCTGGGTAATGTCAGACAATGTCTATGTTACAGCCAGAGCCACTGTGATGTCATGCACATGACATCACAGGCCCTCACCTAAGCAGGGCTCCTGTCTCCTGTATAGAGAAGGGAAATATATAGAGCTTATAGGACCGGCTTGGTTTGGGTTTATATCTCTATTCGATTTATATAATACATGTAGGAATAATTATACTCTGCAGAGAACCTCATCTCCTATATCATTGCTTACTGTTGGGGGACGCCCATCACAGCGATTGTTACATTTAAAAGAATTATGTTTCATAGATTTCCAGCTAGAAAATAGGGACAAATGAGGCCACATATCCGTTATTATGTAGCAATAATATTTTAATCAAGTAAGTTTATTGATTTTCCACATTTCACAATAAAAAACAAAAAGAAAGTAAAATAAAACCACATAAACAAGAAACAACAAAAGAAACAATAACATATAAGGGAGCACATGTGCATATAAACATCACAGAATGGCATATGAGCAGTACATACATAAAACAGACACTGATATCAGACAGAAACAAATGACAGCATCAAACAATATCACTAAAAGTATATATAATATAATATAATGTAGAAATAATATTTAATTAATATATTAAGGGGACACATTAATGAGTAATTAGATTAATAAGTCAATATTATGTATTAATTATATTAAGTTGCTAATATGAAATGATTGCTATTAGAGCCAGTAAGAATGTAGTTATGATGGGGAGACACTTAATACTTTATGGGCCTGGTTCTGAGTCACACGTAATTCGGTCGCCATTACAGGCGCGTCCAATGATCTGAGATCTATGAGAACATGTGACTGTATGCTGAGTCAGCGCTGCGGTATCTATCATGGTGACCTATCACACTGTCCATCCAGCATGGAATACCCCTCACCTAGCAGTCCTTGTGTGCACTGTGAGGAAGTCTTTTAGGGATTGTCTAGCTTGAATGTGATTAGCCCGGGACACGTGTGAATAGAATAAGTAAGTGCACTGCTGGGGCCCTTTTATATATCATTTGTAGTGAGAACAATCTACTCAATATTGGCTTTATCTGACCATATCTGCCGACCACATGATAGGATTCACCGCTCACTCAGATGCAATTCAGCATGCACTTTGCTGTGCTAGTGTCACTACAGGTACCAGATCAACCTGCAGGACCAGAAATCAGCCTCTGCTCACTCTCTGTAGTCAGCAAGGTGGACTCTTCTCCAATCGCCTGGGTGTTTTTCTATCGACTGTCTGCTTGGAGTGCCAAGACAGAGCCCGGAGCAGTCTCGCGCTGACATCCCCATCATTTATATGTGTGAAGTAGGAGGAGCTAAGCTAATATTATGTTAATAACAGATAGGGACCTAATGGTGCATACACACGGTCAGATCTGTCAGAAGAACGATGAACTACGAGCGATAAACGACAAATCATTTGAACGATTTTACCAACGATTTCATGAACTACGAACGATTTTTGACTGTAATAAAATGAATGAAAATCGACCAAATCTGACTGCAAAGTGCAAACACATCAGATGTCATTATCTGACAAACGGGAACGCGTATGCAGGGACACATGTCAGATTTACTTTCAGATATGAACGATTAAATGATTTTTTAAATCGTAATTTTACAAATCTGAAGGAAAATCTGACTGTGTATTCACCATAACTCCTGTGGCATCATCAGTCCATGCAGCAGCTTTGGGGCCTGCAGTGAGCAGGGGGGCCCAAGGATATTTCACCCTGTTAGGATTGTCCATTGCAGAGAGTGCCCAAACTAGCAGATCAGGGGCCTTTAACTCACTGTCAGGCCCCAGAAGAGCCATAGTAAGTCCCCATAGGGCACTTAGGGATTAATAATAGGGCAGATGGAGTTCCAAGTCCCCCATTGAAAATAGGCCCACAGGAGACTGACAGGATTAACAGGAAAAAAACTTTTCCCTGTCACAGGCTGCCAGCAGCCGTCCTCCCAGGCCCCACCTCCTCCGACCCCTGCACCGCACTCTCACCTGTCAGTGAGATCAGTCACAATGAGACAGAAAGGCAGTGTGGTGGCCACGCCCCTCCCCCGGGTCCTGAGCCTGTCAGTCACAAGCTCCGCCCACCAGACTACAGGAGGAGCTGCTGCTGGATGGAGCCTGGTCAGTTATTTCTACATAATGGCTTTCATGGTGAGGAGAATCGATTAATGATTTGTGTGTGTGTGTGTATGTGTACGTATGTATGGGTGTGTATGCATAACTATGTGTATGCATGGGCGTAGGGATGGCCATCAGTGGGGTGTCCATCAATGGATACCATCGATGGGCCCATCAGTAATAACATCGATGGTTTGCACCCCCTCGACGGTCACCACTGCCGGGGCATGTAGGGCCAATCAAAAATGGAGGCAGAGCTTAGTGACTGCCAGGGATAGGGCTAAGCTCAATCATGTACAGAGAAATAGAAAACCATCCTCTCATAGTCACCAATGGTTCTCTGCCATCGATGGAAAAACTAGTTGACATCGAACAGGAACTAATCGATGTTTCAGAAACATCGATGGCCATCCCTACATGGGAGTAACTACCATAGCTGTAAGGGGTGCATATGCTATGGGGCCCAGAGCTTAGGGGGGCCTATCTTCCTTGTCAAAGTTACATGTGTTATATACATTTTTCACCATTTGGTGATACAGATGCGCCCACGTTGATTGTGGCTGATCGCACTATGCTATGGCGTGTCCCCGATCGCGGGAGTGCGTCTCCATTCAAGCATATGGAGACGCGAAAGCTCATCCCTGATCGCGGGAGTTATATCCTATGGAGATGCGAATGCGCATCTCCGAATGCAAGAGTCCATCTAGCGCCACGTATAGTGCGATTCGCTGCGCTATGGACAACAATGTAGCTGGGCAGATCTGTACATAGGGGTCCTCACATACTTTTGCTTTAGCCATTTCATTTACTGACTCTAGGGGAGCACCAATGGTAAGAGAGATATTGTTATTTTTGAACTGTACTTTCAATCACAATCAATGAACATATCACCGGTTAATATATAGTTACCACGCATATGTAGCGTGTTAGATATCTCTGCCTTAACCACCCCCAAAACAATATAAATTTGGCAAATAAGCAGTCCCCATTGAAAACTATAGGGGCTGCTTTTTCAATAAAAAATGGGTTCCCCCATAGATACAGTCAGGGGATCCTTAATATTTGTGGGTACACCTGCAAACATCAATAAATAGGCCCCTGAGTGAGATCAGTGCCAATGATTAGGTCATATCAAGTTTGTGTAAATCTGTCCTGCTGCCCATATATATAGTATTGCACATTACAGTGACAGTCTGCTGTCTGGTTCCATTGCTAACACGTCACACAATGTATACTATGTGGGAAGACAAAGGCAATATGATCAGAGCTGCCTCAGAGGATTTCAGCAATGCCGTCTTACAGAGCTATGAAGTGTCACAATAGGGAGACATGTTCTTCATCACTATTTTGTTTGCTGTAAGTTAGTTAACAATTGTGGAAGCTCATACAGAAGGGTTTCATGGCATATAAGGGGAATGTGGCTTTTGTATGTGTGTGTATATATGTATATTATATATATAGGGGTGTGAGGCCGCACAGAGCGCAGCACTCTGTAAGCTGCTCCGCCGCTCACCCACAGCTCCTGCATCTGGCTATCAGGGTGTCTGCAGCAGTTCCTCCTGGAGTATCCTTAGCACGCTCCAGATGGTCACAATGCTGCCCTCACAGCAATGCCTGGAACGCATTGCTACGGCACTGTATATATATATATATATATATATATATACAGTATATATGTGTATATATATATATATACCACACCCCCGGTGCAGACCACAGCACTGGTCATGCCTCTCTACATCATTAGTAACACCCACTGAGGCAGCACATCGATTACACTATAAAAATGTTTTAGGGGCCTATTCATCATCGAAGGCTATATCGCCTCTGATGATGACTTTTAGAACTTGCTGCGAGGGATTCTTTAGTATCCAACTTGCAGCGGGGGAAGCCTGGCACCGGAGCAATTCATCATTGCTCTGGTGAGGGGACAACTGCTCTGAAAAGCGGTTGTCCCCATGGAAAGTATCGCAGCTACTTCTGTAGCTGCATTACTTACCTGCTCCCCGTCATCCCGGCAACGCATGCATACAGCTGCCGGGGAGATGGTGAGGAGGCGGTGGAGGGATCCGCTCGGATCCCACTTTGTTTCCCTGGAACGCCTTCCCATAGGAAGGAGTGGGGATCCAAGAAAAAAAAACCCGTCTGAAGATGGGGCTTGTTCTTGGCAGCAAACTCTGAAAATGTTCAGTTTTCTGAGTTTGCTGAATAACGGGGGATACGATAGGACCCGTAATGATGATTGGCCCGGTAACTTAAAAATGCAGAAACTAGCATTTCTGCATGGTTACCGGGCCATTTATCGTTTGATGAATAGGCCCCATAGTCTCTCTCTGAGGGCGGGATGTGCTAAGCTCAAATATGTGGTAAAACCCCCAGAAATGCAGTTTTCGTATATCAGCTTCCTTACCTGTTTATTTTTGTCTGCTTACTAGTAATGATTTGTATTATAGTGTAAATACACTTTTACATCACAGTATGTAGAAGGTCTGCTACAATCAGGAAGAGTACCGTACACTTTCCATGCCATCGTGTGACCCCTGCAGTACTTTTCTCCATACTTTAGATTAATGCTAAACAAAGTATTTACAGTATAAGCCTGGCATGCAAGATCATGGCTAACCAGATAGTTTTCTTTTAAATCATCATAAACACATGAAATTGCCATGAGAACCACATTTTTCACTGAATGACTGGAAATAATGAATAATAAAAATGTTATATTAATTATTCTGCAGCTTATATAACCTAACTGGAGGTAACTGTCAGCCACCTAGAGTGGAGACTGCAAGTGATTGACAGTTACCTCCAGACCACAGTTACTTCACTATGTTTAAAAGAAAGTCACCCTTTGCTACCCCATTGGCCAAAGAATAATGGGCAGTTATTTTGCCCATTAAGGTCACCCAAAAAAGAAAAATAACCATAAAATCAGCAGTTAAAGACATGGATGTTGCTGCCATTTTGCAGACATGTTTGAAATATCTGACACGCAACATATCTATGCAAACATGGTGGTTTGCAATACAGGGTAACTGTTTCCATTGTTTCAGATGTTGCTGAGGATTTTCAGATATTTCCCCATATATCTGCCCAACAGCAGCAACAGATCTGTCTGAGTCTTCAACTGCCAATTTTAGGCAGAAGTCCTATATGGAGTATTAGGAGCTACAGTATTCAGATAGTTTCTCCATCATAAAGAGCATTATAAAGATGACAGCTGTCACAAAAGGGATGAGACAGATAATTTACTGGATACAGATATTAAATATAAACACTTCAAATATTTAATTATTATTTAGCTAAGTAATAAATTGCCTTTGATATATATTAATGTCCGATTATGAGTGTACCTGCTCTTTAAATGAAAGACAAATAACGGTTTTCCTTTTTACACCAACGTATGGTTTTGTTTTATGGTTTGAGGCTCCAAAAAGGAGATCTGTGGGGATTTAATAAACTTGATCATCTAAAACTTCTCAGCAGATACATACATCAATCACATTCTTATACAATATCCTGAACACTGGTGATTTATCATTTTCTTTATCTCCGCAGCGATGACTGGGCTGACAGGTACGATGTGACAGACAGTTACCAGCGAGAGGCTGCCGGAGGGATTACCATTAAGCTGCAGTCGCCAGATGTGAAATGGTTTGACGATTATTACCTGCAGCATCGGCCGGAACACCAAACACAGACTAAATAGACAAGAGCAAAACACAGTGCTGTCCCTTTAAATGTCTGCTACCTATCCAGAGCTGGCCAGCTCCTCTTCTCTGTGACTGGGGAAACCACTACCTCATGGGTGGAAGCCGTACAGCTCTCCACCACTGCTCACACCTCTAATCATCCGCCTCTCTGTTAGCACTGCAGCTAATGGGCTCAGGGCCCTGGGCCTAACGCCCAGGGTCTTACCTGCGGCTCAGGCCTAGGTGCCTGCCAAACGGTGGGCTCTGGTAGTGGTCTGGGCCTAATGCCCAGACCACATTTTATGGGGCTCAGGCCTATTTGCCTGCCTGTCTGTGGGGCTCGCCTAGCGGTCTGGGCCTAATGCCCAGACCACCTTATATGGTGGGTGGCTCGGGCAGTTGCCCGCCTACTTTATTATATAGTGACCTGGGCCTAGTACCCAGGCCACTTACACCTACTAATGGGGCAATCCTTTCATGGGGCCTAATGCCCGCTATAGTGCCCCGGGCCTTGTGCCCGCCTAATTACCCACGGGCCTAGTGCCCGACAATGCTCCACGGGCCTAGCGCCCGACAATCCTGGCGGTCTAGGGAGGGGGGTATATGGTGGGCCTCACGGAGGGCCTACCTGCTACGTTGGAAGAGGCTGCGGGGGGTGAAAAGAGAGATAAGCACAATAGTGTAATATTGAAAAGATCAGGTGAATTTATGAACTTCCAGAGAAACCATGTTTTATTTACCGTAGAGTGGACAATTTAAAGAGTAAATTGGTCCGAAGTGCCTTGATTTTTCAACCAATAACCCAGTATGCACCAAGGGGTTTCATCGCTGTGGTACCTGTAGTATGTGTATTAATGTCCCTAAATCTTGCTAAAAAATTACAGAGTTCACTGTTAAAGGCAAAACTTTTAAAATTATGGATTTTATCACGTGCCATACCACCAAGTAGCCTATTCATTTTCATTTTTCGTATTGATTGGCTTAGTTTTGCGCCACACGGTGGTCACACATGTTATTACTATTGTCACTTATTTTTGTTTAGGGGTTTAAGGTACCCTAGTGTCTCCACTGTTGGCAGCTTTACTTTTGATGCGCTGAGGTGTTGTATTAAACAAATTTTGATCACCTATCCAAACTTACCTTATAAATACGTACACTTTAGCTGCATCATGTATGCCCATTTCTCAGAGAGAAAAAAACTGTACAATCCGCATTTTATTAAAATTTTGATGAAGTTGAGATGAGGGACGATGATGTTCAAACAGCTATGGCCACCATGAGCAAAAGCTTATTAAAGGAAAATAAACTCTGGTGGGAAATAGCGGCGCTGGAGAAATACCAGGCAGAACAAATAATTCCTAAAGGTTTACGAATTACCAAAACTCAGTCATTTGATGATTTATCAGAAACTTTTCAAAAAGAATGGAACAAAATTTTACAAACTTGTTCATTTTCATTGATAGAGTTAATTTTGAAAGAAAGGCGGGAAGAACTGAAAACCCTCAATGAAAGAATAGAGATTCTTCAAACCTTGATTCATCCGTTTGAGGAATCTGCAGAATATATAGGATTGGAGAAAAAAATAGAAGAGAAGATAGAGAAAGATACAAGGAAACTTGTAAATAAAAAATGTAAGAAGTTTCAAAGAGACTTTGATTTCCTGAAAAAGGGAAGAACAGAGAGGAAGAAGAAAAAGAAGACCGTGAATCAGGAACAACAGAGTCCGGGGGGAACCCCAGCATGTCTTAGAGAGAAAACACCGGTGATGAAGAAGACACTACCTTATCACAAAGAATTTAATTATAGGGACGAATTAAGAACATCAAGAGATCACTGGAGACCACAGAGAACAACTAATGCATCCTATAGATATCCATCGAATACTTATCAGGAAAGACAATACAAGCCCAGACGTGATTTTGATACATGGAAGACCCCCAAAAGATATGACAGGAGAACATTTACTGACAACCGTCCAAGGTTTGAGGATAAGAACAGATATGGACTATTGAATGATCAGGAACCAACCACATCTACATCTCCTTTTTTAAGGGTGGGACAAAGAGGAAAAGGAAGGTTTTGAAGGTTGGGGAGAATGTAAAAATGAAAAGAGGAAAAAGAGGGGGGCCAAAGAAAAAAAGAAAGAGAAAAAAAGAAAAAAGAAAAAAAGAAAACGAACGAATAAGAGGGTTAATGACATGATTGTTGAAGAACAACCTTGTAGAATTTTTAATTTAAGTTCCAGAACTCTTACAAAAATTGAAGAGAAAGTTTTACAGAAGGGACTTAAATTTGCGCCTACATGTAAAATGGACCCATTTGAAGCATATGTAGATGTGCAAAAATTAATTCGGAAGATAACTCTAAAAAAATTCTTTCTTAGCAAAGAGCTCAATGCAGAAGGTATCCCCTCAGTACCACCAACGAAATTCAAGAAGAAATCATCTTTTTATCCGCTACACATTAAAGGGAACTTCATTGAAAGCTTTACCAAACTTATTCTGGATGATATAGACAGTATTAATGACAAAAAATACATCCGGAAATGGAATCTGAGTAAGAAAGAAAGAGAAGCGATCAAGACTCTACAGAAAGAAAAATCGATAGTTATAAAACCAGCGGATAAGGGTGGGAGTATCGTTATTATGAATAAGAATGAATATGAAAATGAAATATACCGACAACTTAATACAGCGACCTATACCAAACTTAAATCAGACCCCACGAATAAAATTAAGAATCTTTTTTCCAAATTTTTAGAAGAAAGTGAAGGTAAAACTATGATAACTAAAGATGAGAAGAACTTTTTAGACACTACTAGCCCTCTAGTACCTACCATTTATGTATTACCCAAAATACATAAAAACGAAACCAAACCCCCGGGACGACCAATAATTGCAGGCACTGGGAGTCTAACAAGTAAATGATCAGAGTTTAAAATATAAATAAATCATATTTAAGAGATACCATGGACACGCTTACAAAGATTAAAGATATCAAGTGGGATGAAGATATGTTCATGATATCTGCGGACATTACTTCTCTGTATACGATAATCGATCATCAGGAGGGGATAACAGCGACCAGATGGCATTTAGAGAAGACAGAAATGAACCAAGAACGTATTGATTTCATTGTGGAAGGGATCAAGTTCATTTTAAATAATAATTATTTCTTTTTTAATGGCGATTATTATTTGCAAAGTGTAGGTACCGCAATGGGTACCAAGTTCGCCCCTAGTTACGCAAATTTATTCCTGGCAAAATGGGAAGAAGATTATATTTGGAGTAGCAGATACTGGGGGACGAACTTGGTACAATGGCACAGATATATAGACGATGTTCTCTTTTTTTGGAGGGGTACACTTGAAGATTTGGAAAGTTTCTGTGTGGATCTGAATTCCAATGGATTGAATTTAAAATTTACTTTTAATGTGGATAAATTTACATGTAATTTTTTGGATCTGAGCTTGTATATAGAGAATAATTGTCTTCAAACCAAATGTTTTAAAAAAACAACAGATACTAACAGTTTTATCAATCGTGATAGTGAACATCTTGATAGATGGCTTAAAGGGGTAACTAAAAGCCAGTTCATTCGGGTCAAAAGAAATTGCAGTAACCTGAAAGTGTGTGAGGAACAAATGGATGAGATGGAGAATAATTTTTTAGCAAGAGGATATGAAAAAGGTCAAATCGAACAGACAAAACAGGTGGTGAAAAATATGGATTGAAACCTTTTTTTAAAACCAAAGATGGACGTACACCGAAATAAAAATAGTGAATGGTCGTTCATTATGAAATATGGAAGTCATTACAAAGAAATGGAACGAGTTTTTAAACGCCATTGGCACATTTTGAAAAAAGACCCGATTTTAAAAGATGAACTTCCAGAGAAACCATGTTTTATTTACCGTAGAGCGGACAATTTAAAGAGTAAATTGGTCCGAAGTGCACTTGATTTTTCAACCAATAACCCAGTACGCACCAAAGGGTTTCATCGCTGTGGTACCTGTAGTATGTGTATTAATGTCCCTAAATCTTGCTCAAAAATTACAGAGTTCACTGTTAAAGGCAAAACTTTTAAAATTATGGATTTTATCACGTGCCATACCACCAACGTTATTTATTTGGTGGAATGTGTATGTGGATTACATTATGTTGGACGCACTTCAAGGGCCTTAAAAACACGCATGAGGGAACATGTACGCAATATTAAAAAAGGAATGGAAACACATTCCCTATCGGAGCATTTTAAGAAGTTGCATAATTGCTCTCCAAGGAATATTGTGAATTTCATGGGGATACAACACATTAAATCAACATGGAAAGATAGGGATGTTGAGACTAACTTTACGAAGAATGAAATGAGATGGATTTTTAATTTGAAAACATTAGTTCCTGATGGATTGAACAAAGATTTTGAGTTGAAGTGGTTCATTTAATAGGCAGTTTTTTAACTAATTTTTTCGTTTTAATTAATCCATTAATTTTTTATTAACATTTTTAATATATATATTATATATATTTTATATGTTTGCATAAAGGAATGTTCATATTCGCACCTTATTTTGTGCCCCCATTTCTACTTAAGAATGTATTTTAAAAATCCATAATCCTTGTTCTTTATCTATTTATTTATTTATGTGGACCATATGAATGATGGTGAAGGTTTCCGGGGAATTTTTTTAACAGCAACACCTCTCACTATGGCAACAAGAATGACAACTTCCGGTTTGGAGGAGAAAAAACAGATGTTTACATAAAGACAGCCCCATGAGTAATATGGAGGAGACTATGTAAAGGAGAGAAAGATCGGAGGCATCCCACAGAGGGGGACCTAGGAGGAGAGCAAGGGGAAGTGAAAAGGAATGAGATATATAGAAAGAAGGAAAGAAAGGAGAAGGAAGAGAAAAAAGAAAGAAGAAAAAAAGAGGAAGAAAAAAGAAAAAAAAAATATATATTTTTTTTGTGCACTTTAGATGGAAGCCGTGAACCGGAAGTCACGGGATGCGTCACTTCCGGTTTCATCATTTTTGGATCCAGGAGGAACTAATTTACTTCCTGGGTTAGGGGTATATAAGAGAGGTATGGACAGAGACTCTGCATCCTTCTGAAGAAGAGCCAGGAGGGCTCGAAACGCGTTAAGGACGGCAGAGTCAATTTACTGAGGAGAAGCACCCTGGACCCCCAGTACCAGTTATCGTTGGTTAGTCACTGCTTGACTTGGTCCGGACGGTCAGCATTGCACCCACAACGCAGTTATACATCTTGGATCTGGTACGCAGGGCTTATGGGCCCCTCTTTTTAAAGATATTATTATACCATGCCCAAAAGGCATTTTTTTGGCTTTATTTAGCCTTTTTAAGATTGATTTATATGTTTGTGTGTTTTAATAAATTCACCTGATCTTTTCAATATTACACTATTGTGCTTATCTCTCTTTTTACATATTGGGAACTCCCTGGTACATCGTCCCAAGAGAGAACAGGATAGGAAAGTAGCCTATTCATTTTTCGTATTGATTGGCTTAGTTTAGCGCCACACGGTGGTCACACATGTTATTACTATAGCAATGACAGTTTAGTTCAACCGTGAGGGCAACATGCTATAGAGTTTCCTTCAGCGGTAAAGAGATGATGACTTCAAATCAGGTGTGCACAACCTTTTCAAGGAGTCACAATAAAATGAATATTGCTTAAACTAAGCACAGGCAAAGCAAAGCTGAATTGATAATCTGTCAAGGTGTGAAGTATTTTTAAATTAGGGTATCACAATAAAATGCTGTACATATGCCTTTAGAAAATGAGGGATGATAGTGAAATAACACAAATCAAATCTAATAAATGGCAACTCAGGCAAAACTTAGTAATAAACAGCATGAGACAAAAAAAATAGAATAGAACAAAAAGGAATACAACAATTCTACAATCTAAAGAGAAAGGATAAAACCTTATGAGAGAAATTCTGTTCAAAGTAAAAATCTCCATGGCAGTTAGAAATGGCAATGCGTTTCGTGGTCATCTGACCACTTCCTCAGGCTGAAATGGACAAATCAAGGACTATTAGCAACCACCGTAGGACAACTGTGTGAAATTGTCTAAAGGCTGTTATCATCTACTATTAGGCGAGTATATGAGTATAGCATAAGTACCATTTGTAGACAACAGTACACACTATATTTCCTTTCTCCTTCTGATATTACAGCACCTGAGGCAGTAGCAGCATGTGAGGCTGAAACACGTTGCTGACGACACGTGCTTCACACAGCCACTCAGCATACCAGCATACCAGCGAACATCCGGGCAACGACAACAGATCGCCGCACTCTCCCACACGGTGCACGCTGACACCCATCCTGGCGTGCAGACACTGTGAAGGAAGCCAGGGACTGGAGGCTGCCCACAGAAGCCACACGGGATCCAACACACTGCATGAATAGGACAAAACTCTGCCGATGGTAAGAGCAGGATTGTGAGACGCCGCTCCTGTTTCAATTTACCACTGCATTAATTTCAGCCTTTAGTGAGGGAACGTATGATAACCTCATACGGCAGGTAAGCCCTGGTCAAGGGTATACCCACACCCTACACTACAGTGCATGGGACAGAATACTCAGTGGGACACGCAAACTGCAGACGCAGTGCCCACCACAACTACAGGTTGTCACACAGGTGTTAAAAGGGAGACGTAGGCACAAGTGCCATATGGAAAGGGACCCCCTAAAGGGGTCACCTTATGTTACCTGCAACCCCATATAGGCGTGTCTTACACCTCACACCTAACCAGAGACATTCCCTGCTATAAGGATCCATCCAGTCTGGTTTAGAGACATGTAGAGACCCATTGGTCATCTACGGAAAGAGGCACCCTAAAGGAGCACTGTCACCCACCCACCAGAACCAGTGCCCAGGAACTGTTTCCTAAATATAGCCCCTGATATCCATTTGAATAATTTACTTTTTAATCATAATTCAAGGAGCAATCAGACTCCTTTAAGACTTTTCTTAATTACACAAATTAAACATTATTGTTCAATGCCATTTTAAACTGTCATATTTTACCTTTACATTGCTGTATATCACTATCTGACATATTGACTTTCTTTTTTTACAATACAGCACCACTATACACTCCCAGGAGCATATAAGGGTTAGCACTAGGCACAATTACTTTATTACTATTTCCTTTGGAGTTTGGACAACTCTGTGCCCAGCTGCTTCCAATACATTTGGTGGGAATACTGTAGCCAGGGCCGGATTAAGGCCCACATGGGCCTGGAGCTTAAAATGTTCAAGGGCCTATACTGAGAAGGGGAAGAGCTGTGATCGGTGCTGTGTGGGTGTGGTCAAAGTCACCTGGGTGTGTACACCCCCTACACTGAGGCACAATGTCTCCTTAACTACATAGAAATAGAAAAATTGCATTTTTTTTTTTTTTAGGGTGAAAACTAGAAAAACTATTTAAATACTTAAAATGCCAGTTAGGCAGCTGGTAATCATGCTGTCATGTTGATGGGCCTATTTTTATGTGGAGGCCTGGAGCTGGAGCTCCATCCGCCCCATTGTTAATCTGGCCCTGACTGTAGCGCTGGTGTGCGCAACCCAGATTTATTTTTTTATACTATTTTTATTCAGAAAGGAACAGCAGAAAAAAGATGCACAAAAATTGTACATTTTCCAATGTAAAGTCATGAGAGAAAAAAAAGAAAATACAGTAAAGATACTTCAACCATGTTACAAGTTGCAACATACAATTGGAAAATAAAATGCAAGTATGTAAAGCTAGGACCAACAGTGTAGAGAGAGACACATTAAAATCAATATCAATAGGCCTGACCGCCACTCCAGCCGAGTTAGGCCTAGGGAGCTGTCATCCGCATATTGGTGAGTCTTCGAGTAGCGATCTGGTCCCATACCATTGCATGCAGTGGAAACATTTATGCAATTGATTTTTTAAGTCCCCTGATAAGGAATCTATGAACCCCTCCCAAATTGGAATTTTTTTTTCAGTTTGTTCTTCCTCATGTAGTGAGGCCTCCAGCCAGTCCATATGGAACACGTGAAACATTTTGGCTTTGAATAATTGTATAGAAGGGGGTTCCCTGTGAATCCATTGGTGCAATATACATTTGCGAGCCACCGCAGAGATTATAAGCATCAACTTTTTACTTCCCTGTAACATTCTAGTTATAAGGGATACAAATCCCAGAACTGCCCATTCTACTGAGAGACGTTAATCGCTAAGAAGTTAGGTCATTGCGAATCGCTTAACTTGTTTCCAAAAATAATTTATAAGTGGGTAATCCCACATGCAATACATGAATGTGACATACGGGCTATTGCATTTTGGGCAGGCCCCAGAGTCAGACATCCCAATTAAAAATCTACAATGTGGGGAAAGATATCCATTATGAAATATGTTGTAAAACATTTCCCTATACATTGAAGAAGATAGTGTTCATATGGAGTAGTTAAAAGTTTTCAAAAGAAGATCTATTGTCAGGTTTGGGAAAATCTGTGTCCAAGAGAATAGCCTGTGATTTTGTAAGATTTAAAGGGTCATGTAATATATGGTAGTATGTGGATGTGGCCTTCCTACCAGATGATGGTCTAGTTAGTGTGGCATCTAAGGGATTAGACCAGTCTTGTGCAGAAAGATGTCTAACAATTGAACTGGCATAATGCTGAGCTTGGTATACGGCTAGAGCAGTGATTTTCAAACTTTTCAACTCGAGGCACACTACACAAGATTTTAAAATTGCCAAGGCACACTATCCGGCTGTGCGGTGTGCGTTACCAATAGAAAAAACATAAACATTGGCTCCCACTTAAAAATATACACATAAATTGGCCTCCACAGAAATTTAACACACTACATTGACCTCCACAGGAATAAAACACACTACATTGGCCTCCTCAGGAATAAAATACACTACAGTACTAGTGCGCTGAGCTGACCGCCGCGGCACACATGACAACCGCTCGCGGCACACTAGTGTGCCACGGCACAGTGGTTGAAAAACACTGGGCTAGAGTATGCAATAGGGGTAAGGTTTATTTATCCACCAGGGCTTGTATCTGAAAAGGGGAATGAGTGGTGTCGTCCACTAATGCTTTAACCTGGGATATACCCTTAGGTAGAGTGCCGGGGAGAGGTTGCCGGGAGGCTACGTTGCTGTTCTTGTGGGTTTGGAGCCGCATCCCGGCCTTGAGAGACACAGAGACACAGTCAGTCTAATGTGGTGCCTGTCACAAGCCAATCAGTGCTCGCGGACCGGCAGCCATTCAGCAGAGGCTGCCAGTCCGTGAGCTCTAATTGGTTCATGAGTGGCGCCACATTACAATGTAAACAGTACTGACAATTCCCCAGCGTGTGGCAGCCCCATCCTGCGCCACACCAAGCTCACCCACTGCACGGCCCTGGCAGGTAAGAGAAGGGAGATGGGGCCTTACTATGGCTTAATGTAAAAGAGGCATAATGTAAAGGGGGCCTTACTGTGGCATAATGTGTAAGGGGCTTTACTGTGGCATAATGTAAAGGGGTCCTTACTGTGGCATAATGTAAACCGGTCCTTACTGTGACATAATGTAAAGGGGCCTTACTGTGGCATAATGTAAAGGGGCCATACTGTGGCATAATGTACAGGGGGCCTTACTGTGACATTATGTAAAGGGGGCCTTACTGTGGCATAATGTAAAGAGGTCCTTTCTGTGGCATAATGTAAAGGGGCCATACTGTGGCATAATGTAAAGGGGCCATACTGTGGCATAATGTATAGGAGCCATACTGTGGCATAATGTAAAGGGGGCCTTACTGTGGCATAATGTAAAGTAGCCATACTGTGGCATAATGTAAAGGAGCCATACTGTGGCATAATGTAAAGGGGTCTTACTGTGGCATAATGTAAAGGGGGCCTTACTGTGGTATAATGTACAGGGGCCTTACTGTGGCATAATGTAAAGGGGGCCTTACTGTGGCATAATGTACAGGGGCCTTACTGTGGCATAATGTAAAGGGGGCCTTACTGTGGCATAATGTAAAGAGGTCCTTACTGTGGCATAATGTAAAGGGGCCATACTGTGGCATAATGTAAAGGAGCCATACTGTGGCATAATGTAAATGGGCCATACTGTGGCATAATGTAAAGGGGGCCTTACTGTGGCATAATGTAAAGGGGGCCTTACTGTGGCATAATGTAAAGGGGACCTTACTGTGACATTATGTAAAGGGGACCTTACTGTGGCATAATGTAAAGAGGTCTTTACTGTGGCATAATGTAAAGGGGCCTTACTGTGGCATAATGTAAAGGGGACCTTACTCTGACCTTATGTAAAGGGGACCTTACTGTGGCATAATGTAAATGGGCCATACTGTGGCATAATGTAAAGGGGGCCTTACTGTGGCATAATGTAAAGGGGACCTTACTGTGACATTATGTAAAGGGGGCCTTACTGTGGCATAATGTAAAGGGGGCCTTACTGTGGCATAATGTAAAGGGGGCCTTACTGTGGCATAATGTAAAGGGGTCCTTACTGTGACATTATGTAAAGGGGACCTTACTGTGGCATAATGTAAAGAGGTCTTTACTGTGGCATAATGCAAAGGGGCCTTACTGTGGCATAATGTAAAGGGGACCTTACTGTGACCTTATGTAAAGGGGACCTTACTGTGGCATAATGTAAAGAGGTCCTTACTGTGGCCTTATGTAAAGGGGGCCATACTGTGGCATAATGTAAAGGAGCCATACTGTGGCATAATGTAAAGGGGCCATACTGTGGCATAATGTAAAGGGGGCCTTACTGTGGCATAATGTAAAAGGGACCTTACTGTGACATTATGTAAAGGGGACCTTACTGTGGCATAATGTAAAGAGGTCTTTACTGTGGCATAATGTAAAGGGGCCATACTGTGGCATAATGTAAAGGAGCCATACTGTGGCACAATGTAAAGGTGCCATACTGTGGCATAATGTAAAGGGGGCCTTACTGTGGCATAATGTAAAGGAGACCTTACTGTGACATTATGTAAAGGGGACCTTACTGTGGCATAATGTAAAGAGGTATTTACTGTGGCATAATGTAAAGGGGCCATACTGTGGCATAATGTAAAGGAGCCATACTGTGGCATAAGGTAAAGGGGCCATACTGTGGCATAATGTAAAGGGGCCATACTGTGGCATAATGTAAAGGAGCCATACTGTGGCATAATGTAAAGGGGGCCTTACTGTGGCATAATGTAAAGGGGCCATACTGTGGCATAATGTAAAGGAGCCATACTGTGGCATAATGTAAAGGGGGCCTTACTGTGGCATAATGTAAAGGGGCCATACTGTGGCATAATGTAAAGGAGCCATACTGTGGCATAATGTAAAGGGGGCCTTACTGTGACATTATGTAAAGGGGACCTTACTGTGACATTATGTAAAGGGGACCTTACTGTGGCATAATGTAAATAGGTCTTTACTGTGGCATAATGTAAAGGGGCCTTACTGTGGCATAATGTAAAGGGGACCTTACTGTGACCTTATGTAAAGGGGACCTTACTGTGGCATAATGTAAAGAGGTCCTTACTGTGGCATAATGTAAAGGGGCCATACTGTGGCATAATGTAAAGGGGGCCTTACTGTGGCATAATGTAAAGGGGGCCTTACTGTGGCATAATGTAAAGGGGACCTTACTGTGACATTATGTAAAGGGGACCTTACTGTGGCATAATGTAAAGAGGTCTTTACTGTGGCATAATATAAAGGGGCCATACTGTTTCATAATGTAAAGGAGCCATACTGTGGCATAATGTAAAGGTGCCATACTGTGGCATAATGTAAAGGGGGCCTTACTGTGGCATAATGTAAAGGGGACCTTACTGTGACATTATGTAAAGGGGACCTTACTGTGGCATAATGTAAAGAGGTCTTTACTGTGGCATAATGTAAACGGGCCAACTGTGGCATAATGTAAAGGAGCCATACTGTGGCATAATGTAAAGGGGCCATACTGTGGCATAATGTAAAGGGGGCCTTACTGTGGCATAATGTAAAGGGGACCTTACTGTGACATTATGTAAAGGGGACCTTACTGTGGCATAATGTAAAGAGGTCTTTACTGTGGCATAATGTAAACGGGCCAACTGTGGCATAATGTAAAGGAGCCATACTGTGGCATAATGTAAAGGGGCCATACTGTGGCATAATGTAAAGGGGCCATACTGTGGCATAATGTAAAGGAGCCATACTGTGGCATAATGTAAAGGGGGCCTTACTGTGGCATAATGTAAAGGGGCCATACTGTGGCATAATGTAAAGGAGCCATACTGTGGCATAATGTAAAGGGGGCCTTACTGTGACATTATGTAAAGTGGGCTTTACTATGGCATAATCTGTAAGGGGCCTTAATGTGGCATAATGTAAAGTGGGCCTTACTGTGGCATAATGTGTAAGGGGTATTACTGTGGTATAATGTATGTGGGCCATTACTGTGGCATAATGTATATTGGGCATTACTGTGGCATAAATATATAAGGGTCATTACTGTTGCATAAATGTGTAAGGGGCCTTAATGTGGCCTAATGTAAAGTGGGCCTTACTGTGGCATAATTTGTAAGGGGCATTACTGTGGTATAATGTATGTGGGCCATTACTGTGGCATAATGTATATTGGGCATTACTGTGGCATAAATATATAAGGGTCATTACTGTGGCATAAATGTGTAAGGGGCAATACTGTGTAACATCTCACCTTTTGGAGCAGGGGATTGAAAACTACCTCCTCCGGCGATCCCCGGTTGAGCACATAGTGCATCAGCCTAGTGCTGTGTCTCACTCCCAGCCAGCTCCACTGATCATGTGCGGTATCTCTCAAGCATTGCGAGATCCTGCGTGCAGCCCTGGAGCAGGCTGCCGCCGCAGCAGCAGGAGCAGCCATATCCTTGCTGTGGGGATAGGGCAATGCCAAGCTGCAGCTGACGATATCGATAGCTGCAGCTGGCGGAACGGTCAGGTGAACTGACCATTCATATATTGCCCTGCCCATCGACGCTGCCATCTCGCATAGCGGCCCTGTCAGTTACCGCCAAGCCCCACCATTAATAAATGGGGGACAAGCGCTATTAGCGCACATAAGTGCGCTGATACCGCTTCCGCTTTTAATACATCTCCCCCTCAGTGTTTAAACATATAAAACATGGAGTAAAGCGAGGATTATGGATTCCACATCCGTCTTCTCTGCTACAGATCGCCTCACTGGACTAAGGTAAGAGCCAGAGCGCTAGTGCACAGTATCTCCTCGATACAGCGCCGGCTCACACCCATTTAAATCTGTCACCGCATGAATGCCTTTTTCTTTAATCAGTACAAGAGCCATTAATTCTGGGATAATTTCTTTTGCAATTATATTGCACTACATACTACAAGAACCAAGTGAACTATTATGAACAATTCATCACCAGCACAATCTTCTAAATATTTCATATTACTTTAATCTTATTTTATGTTGTGCTTATTATTTCATGTTCATTTAATGTGATATATATATATATATATATATATATATATATATATATAGCAATATCATGTACTTAACTTTTAGAGTGTTTTTATATACGTACAGTATAAATATCACAACCATTGATTTTATTTTTTTAACACTTTGGAATAAACACTTTCAAAAATCCCCCGTTTATCTCTCTCTTTCCAAATATCCACTAGTCACACCATTTACAGTATAATATCCATAGTCACATAGAAGGACATTTTCTATATATTTGCGCCAGCAACACCATTTTCTAAAACTAGATCGCAGTGCAGTTCCTGTTCTTTGCTGCAGCTGTGATTAAAATAGGGAGGCCCCCCCTGAGATAGTGGGGCCCGGGGGATTGTGCCCCCACCCCCTAAATCTGGCTCTGTGACTGCAGGCTGGGAGGCAAGTAGAGAATGCTGTCTGGCTGCTCTAATTTTGTGTAATTCACAATCAAGGCGGCCAGGGATCATCTTTTTCTGCCTGCCCCTCAGCCGGCTGCCCTATGCATAGAACAAGAAGCTATATACTGTATATATATATATATATATATATATATATATATATATATATACGTGCATATGCAAGATATGTTCCAGGCCTTTATTGTGCCTTTATGAGAAACAGCATTACTAATCTGTGCCGCCATCCCACTGTATTTAACTATTTCAGCAGCATGCACTGGACCTTGCATATATATATTGTAGTGTGTGTCTAATATATATTATACACATATTTTACACATGTTTAGATTAGGGGTGTGCACCGGACACTTTTCGTGTTTTGTGTTTTGGTTTTGGATCTGGATCTTTCTTCGTGTTTTGGATCTGGATTGGTTTTGCCAAAACCACCCTTCCGTGTTTTGGGTTCTGGGTTTTGTGTTTTGGATCTGGATTTTTTCTTAAAAAATAAAAAAAAAAACGCTAAAATCACATAAATGGGCCTTTTTTTGTTCCTACGCTATTAATAACCCCAATAACATTAATTTCCACTCATTTCCACTCTATTCTGAACACCTCACACCTCACAATATTGTTTTTAGGCCAAAAGGTTGTACCGAGGAAGCTGGATGACTATGCTAAGCGACACAAGGGGGCGGCACAAACACGTGGCCCATCTAGGAGTGGCACTGCAGTGGCAGACAGGAAGCCAATCAGCGTTATGGTGCCCATTTGCATGTAGCACGAACCCGGGAGATCCGTGCTACATGCATCTGTGTGATTGGCACAGAGCAATGACAGGTCCGTGAGACCCGTCTGTGCTGCTGTGGTAAAAAAAAAAAAAAAAACCTGTGTAAAAAAAGAAAAAAATGGCGTGCACCCCCCCAAAAAAGAGCAACCAGCCCCGGGCATTAGTAACCCAGTGCTGGGTGTGCTTAAATACAGGGGACAAACGACGTAGGGGTCCCCTGTACTTAAGCACAACCAGCACCGGGCTAGTCAGAACCAGCGCTGGTTGCCAAAATACGGGGGACAAACGACGTAGGGGTCCCCTGTATTCTGCGCAACCAGCTCTGGGCTCTGATCCGGTCCTGGTTCTGGAAATATAGGGGACAAAAAATGAGTAGGGTTCCCCTGTATGTTCCAGAACCAGCACTGGACTTTTTCTAGCGGGGGGCTGATGCCACAGCCAGGGGAGCCCTTTCACCGG